>CM036624.1:17099583-18299583 GCA_020746105.1 Trogon surrucura
CTTTCCAAAGCATTTCTGTCATCACGACCCCTGCAAAGTGAAGACCCACAATAATTTTCTAAGAGATATGAACAAAATTTTAAATTAAGTCACTCCAAACCTAGATTTTATTCTGCCTTTATGTTTCACTCTGCTGGACTTCAAAAGCACTATTAGCCAGCCTTTAGCTGCTCTGTCTTAGTTGCTGGGTGCTATTAGATATTCACAGAATCACAGAATGGCCTAGGTTGGAAGGGACCTTAGAGATCATCTAATCCAACTTCCCTGTCATGGGCAGGGACGCCTCTCTACTAGATCAGGCTACTCAAGGCTCTGTCCAGCTTGGTCTTAAACACCTCCAGGGAGGGGGCAGCCACAACATCTCTGGGCAATTTATTCCAAAGTCTTGCCTGCCAGAGGCAAGACAAAGAAGTTTCACTACCTTAAGAACATGTTTTAAGCTAAACTTTATGTATAGCAATCCAACTTGCTTTTAAGAAAGAATGCAATGTCTTTCCAGTACAGAGAAATAATTATTAACAAAAATCAATACTGAACTTTCATTGAGACAATATGATGCCATCAACTTTTTTGACTTACCTATATTCGCCCATATCCAACCCACAGGGAAGTCTGCTGCCTCCCTGGGGCCCGAGTTAAGGATGTTATCAAGAAGCTTCCTGGTCTGGTCAAATCCACGGACTATTACCCGCTTTTGGTTATGCAGATCGGTAATGATGAGATAGTAGAGAGACGGCCAGAAGCAATCAAAAGGGACTTTAGGGCACTGGGGCGGATGCTAGAAGGATCAGGCGCACAGGTTGTGTTTGCCTCTATTCCTTCTATTATGAGGAAAAATAGTGGAAGGTTTGACAAAGTGCAGCAGATTAATACTTGGCTAAAGGGGTGGTGCCAGCGGTCTAGCTTTGGATTTTTTAACCATGGGGAGATCTACAGGGCACCTGATCTACTGAAACAAGCTGGAGTTCAAATGACACAAAGGGAAAAAAGGATCCTTGGTCATGAGCTGGCGGGACTCATAGAGCGTTCTTTAAACTAGATATGAAGGCGGATGGGGTTATAGCTGGGATTGCAGCGGGGCAGTGCTCTAGAAATTATGAGGACCGGGTGGCCTTCCATCCCCCTAGGGTGAGATCAGTGTGCTCAGCTTGCTCCCTGAAATGCTTATACACCAATGCACGCAGCATGGGGAATAAGCAGGAGGAGCTAGAAACCTGGGTTCGGGCAGGAGATTATGACCTGGTGGCAATTACACAGACATGGTGGGACAGCTCACATGACTGGAATGTGGTCATGGGTGGCTATGTCCTTTTCAGGAAAGACAGGCCAGCCAGGCGAGGTGGTGGAGTCGCTCTTTACGTGAAAGAGCAACTACAATGTCTTGAATACCATCCAGGCATGGAGGAGGAGCAAGTTGAGAGTGTATGGGTTAGAATTAAGGGGCAGGCTGGCAGGAGAGATACTGTCGTGGGTGTCTATTACAGGCCACCAGATCAGGGTGAGGAAGTTGATGAGGCCTTCTACAGGCAGCTGAGAGCGGTCTCACAATCACAGGCCCTGGTTGTCGTGGGGGATTTTAACTTCCCTGATATTTGCTGGAAGGACAACTCAGCCAGCCAGCCACAGTCCAGGAGGTTCCTCCAGTGCATCGATGATAATTTTCTGATGCAAATGGTGGAGGAGCCGACTAGGAGAGGAGCACTGCTGGACCTCATCCTCGCTAACAAGGAGGATCTGGTTGAAGCAGTAAAGGTTGAGGGCTGCCTTGGCTGCAGTGACCATGAAATGGTGGAGTTCAGGATCTCATGTAGCAGAAACAAAATAGCAAGCAGAATTGCAACCCTGGACTTTGCCAAGGCAAACTTTGGATTTTTCAAGCAATTACTAGAGAAAATCCCATGGACAAGGCTGTTTGAAGGTAAAGGGGCCCAAGATAGTTGGTTAGCGTTCAGGGCCTGCTTCTACCGTGCTCAAGATCAGAGCATCCCGACACGTAGGAAGTCAAGGAAGGGAGCCAGGAGACCTGCGTGGCTAAACAGGGATCTGCTGGGTAAGCTCAAGGGCAAGAGGAGAATTTACAGATCTTGGAAGGCGGGGCTGGCCACTTGGGAAGAATATAAGGCTGTTGTCCGAGGATGTAGGGAGGCAACTAGGAAAGCAAAGGCCTCCCTAGAATTAAACCTGGCGAGAGGGGTCAAGGACAACAGGAAGAGCTTTTTCAAATATGCGGCAGATAAAACTAACACCAGAGGCAATGTAGGCCCACTGATGAATGAGGTGGGTGCCTTGGTGACAGAAGATACAGAGAAGGCGGAGTTACTGAATGCCTTCTTTGTCTCTGTCTACTCTGCCGGAGGCTGTCCTGAGGAGACCCGTTCCCCTGAGGCCCAGAGGAAGTCAGGGCAGTGGAGGAGTTTGCTTTAGTCGATGAGGACTGGGTTAGGGACCAGTTAAGCAATCTGGACATCCATAAATCCATGGGTCCAGATGGGATGCATCCACGGGTGCTGAGGGAGCTGGCTGATGTCATTGCTAGACCACTCTCCATCATCTTTGCCAAATCTTGGGAGACGGGAGAGGTGCCTGAGGATTGGAGGGAAGCAAATGTCACTCCAGTCTTCAAAAAGGGCAAGAAGGAAGACCCGGGAAACTATAGACCGGTCAGCCTCACCTCCATCCCTGGGAAAGTGATGGAATGACTTATCCTTGGTGCCATCTCAAGGCATATCAAGGATAAGAGGGTCATTAGAGACAGTCAATATGGCTTCACCAAAGGGAAGTCGTGCTTGACTAACCTCATAGCCTTTTACGAGGATATAACAAGGTGGATAGATGATGGCCGAGCGGTGGATGTGGTCTACCTTGACTTCAGTAAAGCATTTGACACAGTCTCCCACAGCATCCTTGCTGCTAAACTGAGGAACTGTGGTCTAGACTCTCGGGTAGTGAGGTGGACTGTGAACTGGCTAAGGGGAAGAAGCCAAAGAGTCGTGGTCAATGGGGCGGAGTCTGGTTGGAGGCCTGTATCCAGTGGAGTCCCTCAAGGGTCGGTACTGGGACCAGTATTATTCAATATATTCATCGATGACTTGGATGAGGGACTAGAGAGTACTATCAGCAAGTTTGCTGATGACACCAAGCTGGGAGGAGTGGCTGACACACCAGAAGGCTGTGCTGCCATTCAGAGAGATCTGGACAGGCTGGAGCATTGGGCGGGTGTCGTGGGTTGACCCTGGCCAGCCGCCAGGTACCCACACAGCCGCTCACTCACTCCCCCCTTCACTGCTGAACAGGGGGAGAAAATATTTCCAAGGGTTCAGGGTTTGAGATAAGGACAGGGAGATCACTCTCATTTACCGTCCCCGGGCAAAACAGACTCAGTTTTGGGGAAATTAGGTACATTTATTAAGAGAACTAATCAGAGAGGAGTAGTGAGAAGTGAGAAAGAGCAAACAGATCTTAAACAGAACACCTTCCCCCCATCCCTCCCTTCTTCCCGGGCTTAACATCAATCCCGGTTTCTCCACCTCTCCCCCCGAGCGGCGCAGGGGGACAGGGAATGGGGGCTGTGGTCAGTTCATCCGACGTTGGTTCCACCGCTTCTTCACTCCGGGGGGAGGACTCTTCACTCTTCCCCAGGGCCACTGTGGGGTCCCTCTCACGGGAGACGAGCTTCACGCTCTCTTCTCCACGTGAGTCGTCCCACGAAGAGCAATTCATCACAAACTGCCCAACGGGAGACACCTCATGAGGGGCAGTCCACCCCTCGTGAGTCTGAGGCGCAGTCCTTCGGGGGAAACTGCTCCAGCATGGGCCACCCGCAGCGTCCCAAAAGTCCCACCGGCCAACCTGCTCCAGCGTGGGCATTCCTCTCTTCCAGGGGCTACAGGTTCCGGCAGCGACTTGCTCTGATGCGGGCTTCCCACGGGCTACAGTCCCCTTTCAGGCATCCACCCACACAGCGTGGAGTCCTCGGTGGACATCTACGCGGTGATCCTCACGGTGGACATCTGCACCTCGTCCATGGGCTGCAGGGGGACAACCCGCTTCACCATGGTCTTCACCACGGACCCAGGGGACTCCTTCTGCTCCGGTGCCTGGAGCTCATCCTCCCCCCCCCTCCTTCTTCACTGACCTTGGTGTCTGTACAGATTCTCACTCCTCCATCTCTGTGCCAGCTGTTATGGCGCAGTTCTTTTTCCCGTTCTTAAATATGTTTTTCACAGAGGCGTTCCTCTGCTATCACCTTACTGATAGGCTCAGCCTTGGCCAGCGGCGGGTCCCTCTTTGGAGCCGGCTGGCATTGGCTCTATCAAACCTGGGGAGCTTCTAGCAGCTTCTTACAGAAGCCACCCTGCAGCTCCCCCCCCGCCGCCAAAATCTGGCCAGGCCAAACCAAAACAGCGGGGAAATATTTAATGAAATATAACAAGGGTAAATGTAGGGTCTTGCATCTGGGTAGGAACAACCTCGGGTTCCAGTATAAGTTGGGGAATGACTTATTAGAGAGTAGTGTAGGGGAAAGGGACCTGGGAGTCTTGGTGGACAGCAGGATGACCATGAGCCAGAACTGTGCCCTTGTGGCCAGGAAGGCCAATGGCATCCTGGGGTGTATTAGAAGAGGGGTGGTTAGTAGGTCAAGAGAGGTTCTCCTTCCCCTCTACTCTGCCCTGGTGAGACCCCATCTGGAATATTGTGTCCAGTTCTGGGCCCCTCAGTTCAAGAAAGACAGGGAACTGCTGGAGAGAGTCCAGCACAGGGCAACTAGGATGATTAAGGGAGTGGAGCATCTCCCTTATGAGAAAAGGCTGAGGGAGCTGGGGCTCTTTAGTTTGGAGAAGAGGAGACTGAGGGGTGACCTCATTAATGTTTACAAATATATCAAGGGTGAGTGTCACGAGGATGGAGCCAGGCTCTTCTCGGTGACAACCAATGATAGGACAAGGGGTAATGGGCTGAAACTGGAACATAAGAGGTTCCGCTTAAACTCGAGAAGAAACTTCTTCTCAGTGAGGGTGACGGAGCCCTGGAACAGGCTGCCCAGGGAGGTTGTGGAGTCTCCTTCTCTGGAGACATTCAAGACCTTCCTGGACACTTTCCTGTGTGGCATAGTCTAGGCATTCCTGCTCTGGCAGGGGGATTGGACTTGATGATCTTTCGAGGTCCCTTCCAATCCCTAACATTCTATGATTCTATGATTCTACTGGCAGAATTTCAGCGGCAAGATTCTCATGGCTTTTAACACGAGATGCACCTGAAACTGCATGGGAAGTTTACTTTAACTAACCAAAGCAAGACACCAATACACACCAAAAAGCCTTGCTGTATCTGTGAATACCAGAGCTCTTCATTTGTCTCTTTTAACGCATTACACTCTACTCTAAGAAGATATGTTTGAGATGGAATTAAGTCATAATGCACCTCTTCAAGATCAAATAACATTAACCAGGAATAGTAGTTGCAAACACATTTTAAGACACGTTTGGTCTCATATGCGATTACACACACATAAGGCACTAAATTTTTAAGGTAATACTTCTGGGAAGGTTTTCCTCAGGCAGAGCATTTGAGAGAGATTTATTAGGTGTTCAGATAAACTCTCATTCAAGAGACTCACCTATCTTTCTTTGATTAAAGCTTCAGCTTCATGTTTTTCTTCAAGTCACTTAATTTGAAATACTAGCTTGTCAGTGCCTCTTGATTCTTCAGACAGTTTGTTATGAAGCTCCTGGACCTTTTAATATTAAAAAAAAACCCATATTCAGTGCGTGAATGTTGCAATATGCTGCCTTTAAAAGGTATGTTAAAACATTCACTCCTGCCCAGTTCAAATAAAATACACTGCTGGTCCTCCAATCTTGGGGGAGTGATGGGGACCTGTGTGTTTGGCAGGAGTTTGGGTTTTTTTGTTTGTTTGGTCAGTTGGCTGGCTTTGGTTTGGGTTGGTTTTTTTTTAATATTTAACCCCTGCATCTCTTGATTACTACTGAAATAAGTGAAACTGAACTAAAATTTCTACAGTTTAAAATAAATTTCCATTAAGAAAGTTAAGAAGATTACACACAAGTGATCTCAGTAATAGCTCAACAACCTCTCACCGGCACACAAATTACCTCAGTCAAAGTGAGGAAGAAGAGCCTGCAAACCATGGACAACCAATCAGTTGAGAGGGAAACTCAGTTAAGCTTGCTAGTTCAGTAAACAGGGAAGAACACAGGGTAAATGGCAGAGTGGTTTTTAAAAAAGAAAACATAAAAGATCTGTGGCCTTGTTCTCACCCAGGAAGTTTTCAGCTCCATTCAGGACTAGACACTGGTTTCTCCACGCCTGAGCACTCAACAACCCCAATGGCCACAAGTGATGTCCCCAAAAGAGAGAAAACAAACCCAAATTGTCCCTTGAAGCAAGGTGGATGCTGGCAACTGCAAACAGCGGCAGCAGAGCCATGCTGTCCACTGGCAAACCGCTGTTGCAAACGTCCCTTCTTCCTGCACAGTGAAACACAGCACAGAGGTCGACATTCAATGTGGTGTACGTATGTGATTAACTACCGGTCCCAGTGCTACTCTCAGATGGGAAAATTCCTCACAGCCTGTTAACAGCTACCAGAGAAGGGCCACAGCCTGCAGAGCTCAGCATCTGCTTTGGCTTCTCAGCATCTTTCTTAGCTTCGTCAGGCTTTGGGCACAGCTTCAGCACAGGCTAGAGACTCAAAGGCCAAAGGAGGAGGGAAGGGATGGTTGGAGGGGTCAGGGCAGGGCCAACATCATGGCTAGAGCAGGTTGCTCTGCTTGCACTTGTCCGACAGAGATCAGAGAATTACAGTGCTCAGAAACCCCTACAGATGCTGGATGGCTGTTTGCTGCCAGTCCACATCTCCCTCATCAACCAAAACCTCATCCCGTGAGTCAGATGGTTTGTGAAAAGTTTGTGTAACCTTATCTCAGATGTCCCTCCTGACCTGGGGATTGGTCTGGGACTCTTCATGCTAGAAAACAAGCTTCTGCAAACAAGAAAGCACAAGGTGTTCAGAGCAGCGGGAGCCTCCAGAGCAGGGGGAAGCCAACAGCAGGACACAGCATGGTGAGTGGGACCAAGGGGAGGAGAGGGTGGGGCTCACACCAAGCCATGGGCTTACGGGAACAGCACAGTGAAGCTGCCAAGAGGCTTTAATCCTGACCCAACGAGGCTGGTTTCTGTCCTTTGGAGAAGGATGTGGATCACTGGGGTTTTGTAAAGCAATGGTGGAAGGCAGAAGGGGAAAGAGGGAGCCGAGGATGATTTAGGTTGTGTTTGGTTGGGATATTTTTAACAAGATTAGAGGAACACTTGAGATAACCAAGACAAGGTTTAATCAAATGGTCCTTGCCAAAGCCTGAAAGCAGGAGCACAAATGCAGCCTTCAGGTTAGGTCAGAGAAAACTTCTCCCTGCTGTCTCATGTTTGTGCCTGTTTGTGTTTCAAACCTTCTGCACACAGTAAGACATCTAGCCAGGGAAGAAGGTACAAAGCATATGGGCCAATTTCTGTGTGTTGGCTGTTCAAGATGCCTTAATATTCAAGCAGGGATGTGTGTGTCCATGCAATATGGGACAGTTTATCTACACTGTATCCATGAGCTCAGGTGAGGTGGCCAAAAAAGTTGTGTGCTGGGGTCAGAAGAGGTATTCGAGGAGTTGGGGAAATCGGGTTTACATCCTGCTCCCTATTAGATGGGTGGGTGTAAATCCATATATTAATTCACATTCTGGCTATTTGGAAGGCTGATGTTCCCGTGTTCATGGTGCTGACCAGAGGCACGGGTTCATCTTGCAGGTGACCAGGATCTCACAGCTAAGGGTCTCATTGAGACTGCAAAACTAGGCATCATCCAACACCGTTGTACTGTCCATGTGCCGCGGTGATACGACTTCCTCGGTGCTTTAGGGATTTGCACATCACCACATGCTGAGAATCGAGTTGATTAAACCCAAATTAGCGTCGTTGCAACACAGTGTGCTAGCATGCTGGTGTTACTGTCTACCAAGGTTAGGAGAGCTCTGGTAATACTGGAATGCTCTTCCCTAATTTTTAGTAAACCTGGCGTGTTGAGAACTTTGTGAAGAGATGCATTTGGACATGTGAAACTTGAAGGCAAAGTAATAGGCTGGAGGTTTCTGCTGTACTCCCACTTCTCTTCCAGGGAAACCCCTCACCTAAACATACAGACCTTCTGCTGCAGGGCTTGGCTCTTAAGGAGCCACCAGAAAAGCAAACAGGGTCACAAACCCAGGGTGGGCACAGGCAATCTGCGTGCGGACACAGCTTCTCAGGACCGAGCACTTGGAAACAGAGCTCCCCCTGCACACATCACCCCTTGCTCGCTCCTTGTGCATTCAGGAAGGGAGCAGCTGCCAGTGTGTGTCCCGTGACAGCTCCCACATGGGCTGAGAACATCCTGCAGCTCAGCTCAAGCTTCCTGCAGAGCTGAGAGCCTCATCCCTTCCCTTTTCCCTCAAACACACGCCTGCAGTTTTTGTTCCCCAGTGTCTGAAAATGTTGAGAAAGAAGGAAAAACGGTTCTTTTGTGTCTGGCCATTTACGGTCATTGGGGTAGTTCTGTCAGTGCAAAGGCCCTTCTATGCTGAGGTATCACACAGCTCCCCATCCTCACAGGGGTAAGAGTCTATAGCCACAAATAATGGTTACTTACCAATGTCAGTCTACTCAGGCTGAGTACAGTTCAGAGAAAGAGAAAACAAAGCTCTGTGGTTAAAAAGGTCTGAAGGGTCCCTGAAGGAAGTTGTTATGCCTTCTCCTTGCTGATCTTCCCTGAGGAGGACTGAATGGCTGGCTGCTCTCATTCCCAACCTCACTTCTGGGTTGAGGTTAGTGCTAAGCAAACAAGAAAGATATCAACGAGCCTAGGAACTGGGCACATAACCTGCAAAGCAGACTGAAGAGGGCAGTCAGTTTTCTTTTCAAAATAACAAGAAGCAGGGTAACTTAGAAGTGTGTACCTGTCCTCCGTGTCCTCTTAGGTGGGGCTGAGGAGAGCTGGCAGAGACCCTAACTTATTTCACCAGCAACAAGCAATTACTGAAGTCAATCAACAGAACCTTTTAGTCTTTTCACTTCACAAGGTCACTTGCCCAGCTCCCAGGTGACTGTCAGCAGACTGAGTAGAGGTAACCAGCTTTGGGTGGGAGCAGAACTGTATGAAGGTAGCACAACTCAGATTTGCTGTTATTACAGCACATCATAAATACACTTGTTATACACCTGTTATATACCCTCCAGCACGACATTTTTGATGGTGTAATTAGATCAACGTGCAGACCCAGTTCCTGTGTTGCCCAGAAATACAGATGCTTGCTTACCTCAGCTTGGAATAAAGACACCAAGGAAATAATTTTAAAAATCTTTATGTGAATATAAAAGAATTCTTTCCAAAGAAAAAAATAAACCCAAAAGTTTAAAAATTAGTGCAATTTGTCAAGTTCTATGCAACACAGTGTTTACATTTGTTTTAAACAGAAGATGTAGACATTGACACACTGAAAATCTTAACTCTAGCTTGACCAATGAAAAGAAGGGAAAAAAAGCAAAAAATGTAGGAAATTATTTTACTAGACATTACCAACTCTTAAACAATTGTTTTTATTTTCTAATTCCTAAACTATTTATGACTACTAAATAAAACATCAGTATTGCTTATATTACTTAATTTCCAAGTAAGTGTATATTATAGAAAATAGAGTACCCATATATATTTAATGAACAAAAAATCAGTTAGGTGAAAACTTATTTGCAGTGAACATTTCTTAAACCACTAACACAGCTGTTGCAAAAGAATCTTCTCAAAACTGCTGCCTGATCCACCTTGAGTGAAAGAACCTACTAGTCCAAAATTTGTATTATTGCTACAAAACACTTTCATAGTGGTTATTCTTCCTCTTGCATAAAAAATATTAACAAATGATATGTCAATCAGGACACATCTTTGTTTCTTTGGATCTACATTACCCGTTTTATTGGAAACTGGCTGAAGTTACTAATAACGCTGATTAAATTCAGCAACATCCACAGATTTCATCTTGGAATTTGACTCTGTTCCTAACTGTGCTGTCTGGGCACGATACGAATTCGTCTTGCAGCAGAGACAAGCAGCCTCTCCCTTTGTGCTGCCTCAGCAGCAATGCATGAGGAGAAGAATGTTGTATTGACATTGCTCTGCTGCTATGTGTTACAACAACTCAGCTGTGACACAGCAACGCTATTAGCAGCTACTTGTGTTTGACGTAAATGAATTTCATATTAAAATGATACTTTTTGTACAGCAAGATGAGCTGAAGTGAATACAGCACCCTGGCTTATAATGAAATACTTATTTCTACAGCTTGGTTCTTCATTCATAGGACATTACCCAAGTTCAACCAGTTATAAAACAGCTACTCTTAAACAGGTTCTCAGTCCCAAAGAAACACTTAAGTTATATTCATTAGCTTAACTTTCAAGAATTTGGAAAAGGCCCAACTAAGTAACATTTAATGTAATACCTGAACACCTCACTAATTTTTGGCAACCCCAACAAGACCACTGGGGACAACTTTGCTCTGAAAGAGGCTGATCCCTGTCTGTAGTTTCATAAATTCTTCCATCACTAAAAGACAAGCTTCCTACTAAATGATAGCGAGGTTCTTGGTCATTTTTGGCCCCAGGGTCTGCAGTTTTGAGAAGCGTACATCAAAGAAATTTGCTCCAAGTTTGTCACTATTCAGCACCTGAAACAACTACTGACGCAGCTCTACTACTGTGAGAAATACAACAAATGCATCAAGCCTACTAACTAGATGAGCAACTGAAAGATGTCCATGAACATTTCCACGCCGTAAAGAACAAGGGTTAAGAGACCCAAATCAACACCATCAGTGACAGTTTCACGTTTCACTAGAATACACCGAAGTACCAGGCTTTAGAAATGTAAGCACCTTGCTAAGACTTAGTCTCCCGTTTCACTGCTCACCACCATCTCCCACACCACTAGCGGAATAAACAAGCGAACTATCTTTAAAATACAAAACCCAGTAACATCACTGCAGCAATAAAAAAACCTCAAAACCCACGAGGTAGTCCAAAGACATGTAAGAGTCCTGAAAAACACAACCCGACAGACAAAACCATCCAACGGCAGTTTGTCTGCCGTATTCTCCGTTCATATCACGTTTAGCACGAGCCTGGCTTTTGAACAGATCCTTGTGTAGATGCAAGTTTGGGAAGAGGAAATCTCTGCTGAATGTCTAAATGTATAGCACTGTAAAAACTACCCCCACAACTAAGAAGCAACACTAAGTCTTAAAAATTAATACTTCCCTTATCTCTAGCATCACATGCAATGCCCAGTGAAGAAGTTAAGATGCTGGGGCAGGAAGAAATCAAAGAACAAGCCATACTGAGGGGCACGCAAACCAGAAGACTACCCAAATTTCAAAATTCAAAACTTGAATTCTGCAAAGCTGAACCCCGCTCTCAAATTAAACATGGCTTTTATGGTGAAGACAGACATATGCTTTCTCTCACACATATGATTAAATTTTATATTAGATCCCAGACTTGTCCAGCACCCTCAAATACTCAGTTTAAGTGTACTCATTTAAAGGGCTGCTGTAGTTTTATTTTATCTAACTCTGGATACAAGTAACTTGTTCTACACAGTCTGCAAAGAGAGAAGAATGGACGTTAACAAGTTTCCTGAAAATAAAGCTCACAACAAAGATATTTAGTAAAGTGACAGAAATTTTGTGAAAGATAGCAATGTCCCACACTTAAATTTCAGGTATTCATTTCATCTTCTTTGATCTACATGCTGCAGAACTCTTACAGTTCGTGCACTTTTCTCCCTGCCAACAGTCTGTGCTGCCAACAACTATCAAAGCTATCTTTCATTTATCTGTCCAGCACAGGTAGTTCAGAATAATTGAACTGAAACTACATTTAAAAAAAGAGGAAAATTAACTTCTATGCACAGGGTTGTATAAATAGTCGTAAATAAGTGGGGTTTCTTCCCGCCTAACCCCTTTTCTGCAAATAACTGCAGCATACCAATATGTCGGACTTTTAAAACATAGCCCGGACTTTTGAATTTTATAATAGCTTTTTTCTTATACAGGAAAAGATTGTATTGTATATAGACTCACTATTTGGCTTTAGTGAATTCAACGCGTTAAAGAGAGGTTTTCCTTAACGTATATACGCACAAACTTAAGCTTTTCTTTTTAAAATAAACTGAGTAATTCTGCTTCTCACTTGAGATGACAAAACAAATCCTGTCTTCTGCTACCTAACAAGTCAGCTGGTACTGCACCTTTTATTCTTCTTCCACAAACTCAAGTATTTTCTTGCTTTTAAGATTGTAGTTTGTAATCTAAAAAAAAGGTATTCCTGAAAACACAATCCCAATCTTTGAAATTTCTTTTCAGAAGAACCCAAAACCGCCCAATATTGCCAGTTTCCTGAAGTACATTTTTGCATAACATCTTCCCGTTACAAAGGTCACCTTTCTAGCCTAAACCCATTAAATAAAGTTTTAAATATATAGTGCCAATTTTTATATTTACAATATATTCTGAAGGCAAATATAAATCTTTTAAGTTGTGCTTGTAAATACATACTGCAGTTACTAAATCTACTTCTACCTGGAAAACTATGTGCTCCCTTCTAGACGCACCACTGATCAACTCAATCGCTCCTCAATAGGTCCCGATGTTGGATTCGCAGCCGCCCACCATTCTAGCTCCTCTTTCATCAAGTAGTTAAAGTGGAAGCTACAAAACATTTAAGGACACTTCAGCATTTAAGTTTTCCTCGTGGTCCTTGTGTTTTAATCAGATGTTGCACCTGGTACTTTAACAGTGAGATTCCTTCTGGTATTGGTGACGTGACGTTGTTGAGCCAGGAAGGAGCGTCCAGGACCATCCTTGCAGGCACCACCACTGCCAACCAGTCTTGCTTCCATACCGAGCTTCTGAAGAGTGAGGCTCTGAAAATAAGTTAAACAACGTTTATGCTATAGCAAAAACAGAAGAAAAAAAACCTGGCTATCTTCCAGGCACAAAGCTGATGCTTACTTAGCACGCACAGAGAATTTCTTTTCCTGTATTTCTTATATACCCTCTTGCTGCCATAAAAAGTATGAACCAAGGCTGAAGAAAATGGGAATCGTTCCCTATCATCCAGAATGTGTTCATTTCGGCTTATCATAAAGTCATTCCTTCATTAAATAAGTAATTTAATTTTACTTTCTTATTTTGATTTCCCATTCCAGTCTTTCTTTATGAAACTCTATTTAAACGTGCTTCGAATGAAGATGAACAACTTTCTCCAGTTAGATAGAACCTATCTAGCATCAAACGTTCCAACAACCTTTACAACACCGTTGCAGGAGGAGAAGATGACTCCAGCTTTATCTCATAAATCCTGTGCTAAAGGCACTGAAATCTAAAGCAGGAGTCTGGAAGCCTTTCGAAGCACGGCCTCCCTTTGTCTCCAGCCCAAAAACTTCAACAGATGCTGCTGAACATTCAGTAATTTTGCCTGCTAAATCCAGATGGAAACCTGTGGCAGCATAAAGTGCATTAACACAGAAGCCATCGCCTTGGCCAAATTTTAAGTCCCCTGTTCCAAAGCACAGAAGACAAGAGGAAAACATGACAAAATAATTTTAAAAAACACTTGATTGTTACAATATTGCTAATGAGAAAAAAGGCAATATAAGATTTAACCGTCACATTTAGCAAAACGTGTTTTCCCGATTTCTGAGATGCCAACAAATGAACTTTAGCCCACCTTGTTATACCAAGCAGTTACAATTAGCTTTTCCTCATAATCACGTAACTTAGCAAGCTTGTATTCAGCCTGCAAGGGGACAATAAGACAATCTCAATTAATACACAAAAAATAATCTGCATAAGCTTATTGCAGTCCACTGAGTGAAATAAACACTTGCAGCAGAAAAGCTGAAATATGCAAAATCACCAGAAGACTTAGAAGTGTGAATAAAGATATTTCCATAAATGACTAAGACAGAAGTCGTAGACTACTTCAAGAGGAGGCTAAACTCTGCACAAGTTGCAGTTCAACTTAGAAACATACTTTGAGGGTATGTGGGGGTGGAAATGCATGAAAGTCTATGGTGCATCATAAAGCCTATAAATAATCTGGCAATTTTTTCACCTGAAAGTCAAAGACAAGAATGTACCACGACAGGCCGAATATTCCCACGTTACTGAAGCACTCCTACAGAATATACTTGTCTAGTATATCTGAGGCCACAGCATTTATACAGTCAGACATTTCAGCCTAATAATTCGTGCTGGAAGAATTTTGTATTTGCTCAGGTAACTATTCTATCTAGTCCCACCAATATTGCTATAAAACTGAATGTGGCATTCACTTTTTTTTTCTGGTATTCAGACTACTGTCAACAATTCTGTCAGGATTTCAGCCAAGCAGATTTCACTGAATTAACAGGTTTTACTGTTCTATACAGTTTCAATAACTTCAGAATACGAAACCACTGATACCAAGGGTCTAGTAAATTAAACAAGTCACTGCTCAAATACCTAGTTCCTCATGAAAAGTTACATTACCGCTGAAAAAGGCCAGATTCCACAGCTCTGTCCAAGTTACCTTAACACAGCCAAAAAATTAGTCTTATGAATTATTTCACTCATAGCTTTTCAGAGGGTTTGGAAAGAGCCCAAATTAATGCTTCCGTATCAGTACACTGAAAAACACTGTTGAAAACTAAACTGCTTTACCAGAATTATACTAGGATTAAGTCAAACTAAAAAACTCCATGTTTGATGGTCTGTGCAGTTTCAAACTGAATGCAGCACGGAAGGGTACTGGATCATTAGGAAATAGTAATTTGAGTGTCCACCATCACAGAGAGCAGAACATATCAGAAGTTATTATTAAATATATGTATTATTAGATACATGTAAATTTTTACCTCTAGCGTTTCAATTTTTTTGTCTTTCTCCATTATCTGTTTTCTGAGCGACATGATTTCTGCCGATGCTGGATTTAGCTTGGGGTCTAAGGTTTTTATCACCTGTACGAGACAAAACAAAAGCAACACAAGTCAGGTCTGATGCTCAATAGTTCTGTACCTCATTTGCTCACAGCAGAAAGATGAAAACAGAACAAGCACTAATCAGGCAATTAAGATGAAAACTAGACGGTTAAACCGTACACCAGAAGATATCAAAGGGTACAAAGGAATCATTTACGCATCTCACGGTTCAGCATAAACCCAATTCCCCCATGGGTGACTGCTGACTACGGCTGAGCATTGTGACTAAAAATGCAACATAAAGCTACCAATTTGAACTGGGAGGTGACGGAAGGCAACACACACAAACTCAAATCAATCAATCAATTTATGAGGCAGGAAGGTATATATTCGCAAATATGCTACTCACATTTCTTGCTTTCTCAAGGTACATTTTATATCTTTCTTCCATTGCTTTCATATCCTCATCCTTTTTGCGCAAAGCTGCTTCTAGTTCTCCAATCTTCTGGGCTATTTACAGAAATTATCAACAAAGATACAAAAGAAAAATAGACATGGTACTTTCAAGGCTTCTGTGTCCTCTTGATTTAACCACTCCCAAAATAAACTATCTACTACACAGTCTCCTAAGTTCTTATTTTTGTTTCAGTTGTACCATAAGGTCCCACCTGACCCTGAATTCCAATTCTGCAGGGTATTATTCAACAAAACAAAGCCTTCTGAACCTCTCCCTGTGCACCATTGGGTCAAAAAGAAGAAAAAAAAAATCCACACACCCCCCCTGCAAAAAAACCCCAAATCTCAACCTCCCCCCCAAAACCCCACCCCCCCAAAAAACCCCTCCAAAACCCCCAGCCTCTCCCTGCCTCTGTTTCAGGTTTAAAGCCAAACTGCACCAGAAAGCCTTACCCAGACAAGTATCTCATGGCCCAGTGGCTATGGGAATCAATTCAGAAGAAACATAAGAGTTTCCTTAAAAAAAAACCAAAACAAAACAAAAGACAAAATTACTTACGGTTCTGACTAACATCAGGCTGGAGCTCTGCAAGATCGGCCTCCTTCTTCTGTAACTCATCATGAACTTCATTCAACTTTTCCCTACAAATGAAAGGTTGGGCAAAGGATTAAGCTTGCAAAGAAGTGAATGCAGAGTTTTAGGAGCTGAAAGCCAAAACTTGACAGTAGAAGTGTTCAAACAACTATTTTAAACTATGGCAACTCTCTTGAACTTAAATAGAAATATTAGCACGTATTTTTGAAGAACCAAAACCTAAAACTAGAAACAAACAAAAAACCCAAACCTCTAGCATCTCCTTAGCTGGAACTACATTAGCTGAAAGGATGGAAGCATTTCAGAAGAATAAAATATGGTTTGAGTCCAGTAAGAGCAATGGTTTTAGCAGATCGTTGGAGAATCAAAACAGTTAAAATACTATTGATGATGAACAGTTAAGTGGATACTAGTATTACACAGACATATCATGACTAGAGAAAACTACAACGCTAATACTTAATTCACTACATAGACGATTCTCAAATCAGTGGCATCAAAAAAACAAGACATCCTTGCAAAGCCTTAGGCAGTTTCTGTGCTACAACAGCCAAATTATTTAGCACAAACAAGCTATTGTGGATGCATGCACCTTACTTACATGTGTGCTGCTAATTTCTGCTTCAAGTTGCTAGACTGTGAAAAAAAAGAGTTAAAATTCAGTTATTAATTCAGAATTTCATACCATACAATGCTAAAGTGCTCTTACAATCAGCCAAGAATACTTATCAGGCCTAAATCAAGCCAAATAAATCTTTAGAAAATTGCATTTTTTCATGCATTTCTGCAACTGCATTAATACTTTTTTGCATTGCACCAGTATCAATTCCAGCATCTTCTTTCTCTAATGCTACCCATCTCACTATACCAGCATTTCATCATAGAGATTTTTAAAAATTAAGTAGAAGGTAGAAGAGTTAATGTTAATGTTAATGTTAGAGTTAAGGTTTATGTGATTCCTTCCCCCCTCCTTAAAGAAGGTGGGGGGAAGGAATCACATAAACCACGAGCTTTTCAATCAGAATGCAGTTGGTATGAAGGTCTCATGGATTCTTATACGGTAGAGACTAAACCCACCCACTCTGAACACAGAGGAGCCAAGTGTGCGTTACCTCAATTGAGGGAGTTGTTATCAGGCAGGAGAGTTTTTTGGAGTACATCAGTTGTTTAAAACCTATGCTTTTAAGGTCTTTTGAAAAGCTTGAGTGTGTTTGATTGGGTGGGCGGGAGGGGGAAGAGCTGGGGGACACAAAGGGGCTTCAGAGGTGTTTACTCTTAGTACTGCATAAATCGGTGCATTTCAAAGTAACTTTTTTTGTAAAAAAAACCAAAACAAACCCCACAAAAAAGCTCCAAACCTGGATCCTGCCTTCTTAACAGTTACAAGCACTGAACACTGAAAATAGAAGAGGTGAACCTAAACAAAGGACATGATGTTACACCGAAGGATTTTAAACAAAACTGATGAGATGTCTTCAAGGTCAAGAAGTCAGAATTTTCACTTACTCCTTCAGTCTTGGATCCCTGCTCCTGTAAAGTTTTTTGCAGATCTTCAATTTGCTGCTGCAACTCCCCAATGCGCTCTTCATTTAGCCTTTTGGGAAGAAGAAACAATACTACCTATTTAAACAGATCACAACAGACAACTAGATTTTTCTGTTTCATGTCTGAATGACAATTTTTCAGAGGGTTTTACCCATCAGGACTTAAGCTTGTTACAAAGAAACTGTTTTCAAATGCTTTTAGTTTAACTTCTGCTAAAACAAATACATGGCAGTTTTAATAAACATTTTATAATGAAAGACAGAATAATTTTAAGTCTTCTTAAAATTTAAGTACCCCAAGTCCTCATATCCTAGTGAACTCCTTTCAGCATTAACTGATAAATTCAGACCACAACACAGTGTTACAACACAGTTAGTTTGAAGTTCTAAAACCAGAGCATACATCTATTGTTGGCCTACCAAGCATTATTCAGAGCATCCTTTAAGCAACACTTTCATCAGAGTATGTTACACACAGATCCATCACATTGTTCAAGATCACATTTAAGCTCCTTGCTCGCTTCATAATCTTTTGTTAACAATTATACTGGTGAAAAAAAAGGGTACTTGGCTTCCTGCACAGTGCTATGCTACCAATGCAAGCCAGAGTGCCACTCTAGAGTTCCAGAAATCACTTTCTGCAATGTTTTAAGATGCTATTTTACCCATCACCTTTTCTCAGTTTCTAGTTCGTTCACTGTCCGATGCTTCTGCTCCAGCTGTTCCTGGAGCTCCGTAATACGTTCATTTTCCGATCCTTCCTGCTGTAACAGAAGCATCTTATTTTCATGCTGCAGCCGAATAAACATTTCTCTGAATGAAGAACAACAAAAGAGTCACTGTTAGTTATGAAAAAGGTGACTAAGAGTGGGAGGTAATATTCCTGTTCGCTCCCTCAACCTTCAAGTGAGCAAACCAAGTTCTGCTAAAGGATATATTTGGGGTAACAATGCAAATTTTTATTTAAAGGAACTTATGGTTTTCAAACATCACAATAATTTTCTAAGAGATATGAACAAAGTTTTAAATTAAGTCACTCCAAACCCAGATTTTATTCTGCCTTTATGTTTCACTCTGCCAGACTTCACAAACAGAATTAGCCAGCCTTCAGCTGCTCTGTCTTAGTTGCTGGGTACTATTATTTATTCTGTCTGCCAGAGGCAAGATACAAATTGTTTCACTACCTTAAGAACATGTTTCAAGCCAAACTTTCTTAAAAGCAAATGAGCTTGTTCTACATAAGGAAGGCAAAGTAATTACAGTATGGAGAAATAATTATTAACAGCTACATGGGAGTACAGACGAGCATCAGAAAGGGAAAACAAGAAGCGGGATACAGAGACATCTTACCAAAAACCAATACTGACCTTTCATTGAGACAATGATTCCCCACCCACTAAAATCCCAAAACAACCTCAACATTTTGACTTACCTACATTCCACTGGCAGAATTTCAGCAGCAAGATTCTCATGGCTTTTAATACGAGATGCACCTGAAATTGCATGGGAAGTTTACTTTAACAAATTGAAACAAGACACCAATCCACACCAAAAAGCCTCAGAAGACGAAGTAATACCTGTTTGACTCAGGTGATCCTGCTGCATCTGTGAATACCGGAGCTCTTCATTTGTCTCTTTTAATGCATCACACTGTACTATCAGTCTCTAAGAAGATATATTGGAGGTGGAATTTAGTCATGCTGCAACACTTCAAGACCAAATAATATTAATCAAGAATAGCAGTTGCAAACACACATTTTAAGACACATTTTATGTCTCATGTGTAGACACAGACACATGAGGTGCTAAACTTGATTTTTAATGGTAGCACTGCTTCTGGGAAGGTTTTCCTCAAGCAGAGCATTTGAGAGATTTATTAAGAGTTTAGATAAACTCTTGTTCAAGACTCACCTCTTTTTCTTTGATTAAAGCTTCATGTTTTTCTTCAAGTCGCTTCATTTCAAATGCTAGCTTATCAGCTCTTTTTGATTCTTCAGACAGTTTGTTATGAAGCTCCTGGACCTTTTAATAACAAAAAAAAACCAAACCAAACCAAAACAAAAAAAACAACCCACCAAACAACAAAACCTCTATTTGGTGCATGAACGTTGCAAGATGCTGCCTTTAAAAGCTATGTTAAAACATTCATTCCTGCTGGTCTTCCAAGCTCAGGGGAATCAAGATGGGATGGGGGCCTGTGTGTTCGAGGTTTTGTTGTTGTTTTTTGTTTTATTTGGTTTGTCTTTTAAAAACATTTAACTCCTGCACCTCTTAATTACTGATGAAATAAGTGAAACTGAAATAAAACTTCTACAGCTTAAAATAAATTTCCATGTAGAAAATTAAGAATATTACATAAAAGCGACCTCAGTAATAGCTCAACAGCCTCTCCCAGGCACACAAATTACCTTGGTCTAAGAGCCTGCAAACCACAGACAATCAAACAGTTGAGAGGAAGATTACAGTTAAGCTTGCTAGTTCGGTAAACAGGGAAGAACACAACAGCGATAGCAGAGGATGAAGGAGTTTCCATGAATAAGAAATTCTAAGGGGACAATACGGGTTAAGCCCCTGGGCTGTTAAATTAAGCTCTTCAGTTTAGCTGAAACATAATTAATAACCTTATTTAAGTAAGATGACTGACTGAGAAAAAAGTAACATCTTGCTTATAGATGCAGTCTTACCTGTCTTTTGTAGGTTTCTAGCTGGGCACGGGCTGCATTGGCTTTCTTCAGCTCATCCTCCAGGCTGACTGTGTTGTGCATGTACATCATGTTGGTTTCCTGCAGAGATTTAACTTGTCTGCGGAAGTCGTTCAGATCCTGTAGCTTTTTGCGATACACTTCAACCGTTGATTCCAGCTTACTCGCCTTGTCTGCAGTAGTCCTTAACAGGAATTAGAAGAAAGAGTACGTTTCTTCAAAAGAGTAAAAAACCCACACAAATTCTACTTTCACGCATATTCAAGCTGTTTTCAAAGGGAGATGCAATGTGCGTAACATCAGAGTTAAATCTTACTGCTTCATTTTAAAATGCATAATCAATGCAAAGACTGCTTATAAAAACTGAAATCACCACAGGGTTTAAGTTGCAACAAGACTGACAGTTTTTTGCCAGAAGTACAACCAAGGGTTATTATGTCAAATACCACTAGAGAATTCTCTAGAGTGCAATATAAATGTACCACAACACCCTGTGCTAGAAAGTCAGCTTTAAGGAGTTGTAGCTGGTAAGGAAAACCACACAGATGTTCTCATTGTGGGGTTATACATAATTAGAATATAACTGCACTATGACATGATCATTAACAGTTGTGACAAAGAATTTACCAGCTGATCATTAACAAAAATCTACATGGTAAAAGAATATTTGGGTCATAAATACACAAATTCATTTTTGCATCTGTGTTGTAGTATCTGCCATGTCATAATACTAGAAGCTAGTACAAGAAAATTATAGAAGAAAACCTCTAGTTTTGTTTCTGATGTTATTTAAGAACCACTATAAGTTAAAAACCTGCAATCACTTTTCTTTCCATGTTTTATTCATGCTATTTTATGAATGGCAGACTTGCTTTTGAAATATGATTTGATTTGGATATTTCTTGGGTGGTCTGGTATTTAATTCAGTTTACACAAGCTGGAATGTGACATTAAATTCTCATCAAGCTTATTGTGTATTTCACCTTCATTTTGTTTATTACATTGCTAACCTAAAACTAGCCTAGAACGCTGACACCAAAAGTGACGCTGAAGTTCTAGCTGCATATGTGCCTTTCTCCATCAGAAAAGGCAACCAACACAAACGTCCCCTTGATAAGAAGGCACACGCATTCCCATAAAAATGTCTTCATTCTTGCAGAACTTCACCTTCCATCCCACATAAAGAATTTTGTGTTCATTTTCTGCTTCACAGATAAAAAAAATCCGTGTTGCTATGCTTATGCAAACAACCAAGGATATGCCCAAAAGTTTGCACTCCATCTCTGCTTTGTGAAAGGCTCTCTTTGCAACATTTATTTTAGATCTCGTTCAGACAAAAATCTATCTGCAGAAGTTTATGCCTCAGAAAAAAATCTTGACCAAAGCCAAGGCTTTGTATGTAACACTAAATCATCCTCATGTGTGTGTGCGGACCTCCCTCTGTTACATACCTAAGAATATCGTTTTCATCTTTCAAGGCTCTAGATTCTTCTGCCAAAGACGTAAGTTCATTGTTTCTATGTTGCAGTTCAATCAACTGTTTTTCCAGGTCTTCACAATGGACACGATAATCATCTTTTGCAGCTTCAAGCCTATCAGATCAAAACCAGGAACTCTGTTAAGAACTCATCACTAATACACATTTTTCATTTAGTGCTAGAACTACTAAAAGCAAGACAAAGGAAACCTATTAATTTAACTACCAGAAAAGTGATAGACAGTAAAATGTTCCATTTTCATGATATCTGTTAAATCATAATGGATTGTACACTACAGATTTGTTTTGTTTACACACAAATCACTTCAGCACTTTTCTGCCTTCCATCACCTTTGTTGACGTGTCAATTAGCTACAACATAGCAATTCAAAAGTAATATTTTCTACAACAAGTAACAGTTGCTTTTTCTTTTTAGAGGTAAGGACTGTCTTTAAAATACATTTATACAGTACTGGAAAGCTTTTGTAGCACAAGAAATTGAGATGGAAAATCTTGAAAGAGTAACAGAAATTCTCAGGATCTGTTTGACATGACAAGAAAGGGACTTCTGAAAGAAATCATTTCGTACCTGAAGTTTTCTTCTTGCAGTTGTTCCAGCTGCAGCTGCGCATGAAAATACTTTTTTGCAACCATAGTATTTGGATCATCAAGAGAGTCGTCTAATTGCTCTAGCCTGTCATTCATGATCTCATTTTCTGACATCAAGCTAGTCTTCTCATCCTGGAGGGCAGCCACCTAGGTCAGACAAAACAGCATCAACATTGTAAGACCCGTCAAACTGGAAAGAACTTAAGCAAGACAGCAGTACATCACCAAATTAGTTTATGAAGCAAGTTGAGCGTTATAGAAATTTTAGAATGTAATTTACAGAGCATACAGATGCTTTAGTGTATGACAGTTACAAAGCACTAAAAGAAAAATCCCTCTAAAAAAAAAGACCAATTTTTGTAACTGAAACCATGGTAAAGGCAGACAATGTGATATGGAGAGAAACTTCATCAAAAAGGATACCACGGACACTGTACAAAAAACCCCTCCGTATTGGTGTCAAGGTACTCTCCATCTTGCCTGTACTCCACAATAAAAAGCAGGATGGCACTGGCCAGCACACTAACACAGTACTGCCGTGCGCTCAGCAGTGAATGGTTGCGCAAGAAGCAGTTTCAGGTGCCATAAGCTCGTAAGCACACACACAAAAGAAAAAACCTAGACGGCTTCATAAAGAGCATGCAGTTTTTGCAACAACCAAACAAGTTTGATATTGAAAGTGTTCACGGCTTAAGCAAATGAGAATACAAGACTCTGTTGAAACAGTAAGTATATTAACAGCCATAAAAATGGGGAAGGATTAAGAGGACAGAACCTTTAAAGTTTTTCTAGTGAAAGCTGTTGTGTTAATTTTAACATCCTGTCAAACATAAGAGCATGTAGCATGTGTTAGTTAACTGGCATTTAAACAGGGGCAATATGCTTTTTGGGTTATGTTTTCCTGAATCATAAAGAAAACCTACCTTTCTTATACTCTTGGAAAATATCAAGGAAGACTGAGACCTTACAAGTGAATTTATTAAGAATTAGTTTAAATGAGAAGTGTCAGTCATTACAATGGCTTCAAATAAATAAAATATTTTAAAAAAACCACAACACATCACGGTGACATTATTAGATTAAACATCAGATATAACCTACAATATACAATACTAAGAAACTGTTTATGATCATAAAAGGCTATCAGTCAAACAGATGTAAGAAACAAAACAGTAATAAATCTACCACTTCATTAGGTGCCGCCTTGCAAGGCTCACTCCTTTTTACACTACACATGTGCACACAAGACACTTGTGAGCAGAGAGCACACCTAAGCCTTGGTCATTGTAACACTTCCTGATCAAGGTTCAGCCGCTCCTTAAACACACACAACATCTGCACTTTTAGAACAATGTTAAAAGAACACCCAACTCACGCTTAAAAAAAAAACCCCAAAACTATCACACAGCTCAGAGCAAGTTTTTTCATCTTTTTTTCAGCTCCTTTCAGATAGCTTTCTCTTTTCTATTACTTCAATCAAAGAGAAGTTGTGTCAAATTCAACACAAATTATGAAGTGATATTTTGAAACCACATCACAGTATTAAAGAGCTGCGGTGTCACTAACTCAGGTGTTTGTACTCAGCAGTACCTTTCCCTCACACACCTTTCATGCCTTCACCTGGCCCATGCTATGTTATAAGGCAACTGCTTTTGTGCAATCTATCATTAATTAATAGAGAAATGTGTGGGAGACAGGAGAAAGCCTGGGATTTCTTTAGGGAGACACATGAAGTCTCCTAATAGAAGCAGAAAGCGCAACTGAACTGTTATCCCAGCAGCTCTAGAAGTGAGATCTTCTGAATAGTGAACATGTTTTTTGAAGTTTAACAACCATAACCTGCAAGCTCAGCTGTCAAATCAATCCTCTTGCCCATTTAAAAGTAATCATTTTGTCCTGCAGATTCTGCTCACAAGGACATTAGTAAAATGCTCTGCTTTCACCAGGAAGCCTTCCAACCGCCTCAAGGAAAAAGAAATTGAAATATTAATTCCACTCTAACAATGGAGTGGCAATGGGGAAAGGCAATTAACTATGAACTACTTTTTTATACTTTATATAGGCTTTCTACTTTCACAGTTGTCATTACCTGTAAGAAACATAAAACTGGCCTCTGGTTTTGTGGGTTTTTTTATTTTCAGAGGTTCATACAGCCAGTATAGCACTCTGGCTCCTGTAAGAAGATGTCACCCAAAATGTTTTCTTTGTACAGACTCAAATTTGAGACAAACTGCCTTACCAGATAAACCTGTTTCTATTCTCAGAGTTTAGTGCCACAAAAGAACAACCAAATTTAAGGCTAAAAAGTGGAATTGTTTTATTTTTCTTTAAAAAGTTATTGAAATGCAGGTTTTTTTCTTATTGTAATGAAGTTTTCTCCTTTTTCTAAAGAGTGACTTGAGTAGCTTCTATATCCATTAAAAACAAAAAGTAGGCCTATGATGATCGTGCTTGGAAAGCATCAGGCAAGGATCTATTCACTTCCATTATTTTTATTTCCTGAAGTAACCCCCATGTTGCAACTGCATACAATAAAAAGTTAGTAAATTTTAGATAGTATACTAAATTTTAGATAAAACTTCATTTTTTTCCACCAACTCCTACTGAAAATAGCATCATTTTCCTATCATAAGATCTAATGACTGATTATTATGTGAACTAGATCTTTTTGGAAACAGTTCAAAAGAACAGAAGCAGTGATTAAAAATAAAATGGGCAAATTTTAAAGCCATGATAACATTGTTTTGATGCTACCTGCTACTAAGGAAAAACATAAGGCTAGCAGGCCAAACAACCTTTGAATTAACAGCTGGCAGTCACAGGACTCTCAGCTTACTCTTCCATTAGAGAATTATTTCCAGTAATTGCCTTTTGCTTTCCCCTCCCAAACAGCTAAGAATTCTCACAGAAGTTTAAATAAATGAAAAATTCACTTTGCCCTTCAGAATTTCTACATCTTAATAGCAGCACAACTACATATTAAAGAAATAAGCAACTTGCTGTTTCTTACCTGTAAATCTAGTTCTTGACACCGTAGTGCTAACTCTTCTTTTTCTGCTAGGGCTTCCTGAAGATCTTCCAAAGCTTTTTTAAGCTTTTAAAAATATGAGATAGTCAGTCATTCTGGCCCATACCCAAAGTAGTCACAGTTCTAGCTTCCAAAGTGTCTCAATCACTTATACCAACTGTTTAAAAAGGATGCTAGGTGCACACACTGACACAGAAACCTACATATACACTGCTAGATCAGATTCTCCATTCATTACACCCACATTTTAAATTCTTCCACGTGTAATAACTAAATTACTGAAACCCAGAACACCCCCCAGATTCAACACAACTTCTCTGACACATCAGTATGCCATTGCCCCCTTTTGAACCAATTATGATTTAAACATGGAAATCGTGGAAAACAGACCACGTAGTTTGTGCGGACAGAAGACAAACCAGTGCAACTTGAGGTGGTTTTTTGTTTTGTTTTTTTTTTAACTTTTAGAATTGGAGAGGAAGGGGAGCCCTTCTCTTCACTTAAGGGATGGCAAGTTACCAACTTACTATTCAGGTTTGAACTATAACAGCAACAAATACTGGCAGTTACCTGCTGTTCCATTTCACCTGATGCATCACTTGTGGAAGGACCTGCTATTTCCTTGCTCATGAGCTACAGAAAAAGGCCACAGAAAAAGAAGGTTAAATTAGACATTAAATATCTGTAAATTCACTATTTACTGAGTACCAATTGTATTTTCCAACATGTCCTTGCATCCCTTCAATATATCAAAACAGCTTAATAAAAAAAACCCCAAACTCATGGTTAATAAAAAACCCTCAAAAATCTAGAACAAGGTACCTTTTTTATCCCACCTCTCCCTCCCCAAATTAACCAAGTTAGCAGTAACATCTTATTGGATGTATTCGTGGTCTTATGAAGCTATTGCTACCCCCTAGCCAAGTTAAAATGGAGTGAACCAGAAGACAGGATAGCACTCAATTTAATAGTTATCGTACTTCTCTGAGTCACATTAATTGCCACTAAGCAAACAATTGGAACATTAACATAGCTCTCACTCATCTCCAATAAGGATGTACACAGTATGCTTGTCAACAATTAAAGGGCTTTACTTCTTATTCGGGAATTACAGTATTATCTCTAGATCTTCTCCAGAAAGGAAGGTTGCTTAGTCAGAATACAACAAACGACATTTATGGATTTACTTCTCCCAACAGGACACTTAAAGATTTAAAGACTACATAGTCAATTAAAAAATCTAAGTTTTAAAGCCTAGTACTAACTCCACTGTTACCTTGACGAGGGTGCAATTACACACCACGTTTTCTTCAAAGTCAGCATTTAGTTTTTGCCTCCCTTCACACTCTGCTTCATAGTCCTGAAGCTCTCAGATGCAAGTAACTATGGAGCTAAACTGTGAGCTCGATCCCTAAGATAATCCAGCTAAACCCAAACTATGATAGCAGGGAGAGCACACCAAGACAAGAACAGAAGAGATGCAGCTGGAAGTTTGTAAACCGGATGCTGGAATGGTGTGTCAAAACACTGCAGCCTCACAAGCAGTTCTAACTAGCTTAACTTCAGGTTCAAGGCTACAGCACCGGGACAGAAATTTCAGAGCCTGACTCCAGTGTAACTGCTGGCTGGCAACTAGACACATTTCTTGCACTAAACAGAAAATCTTAAGCATTGGTTGTCTTCACAGGTTGTGTGTTTGGGCATACGAGACTAAAACCAAAACCTTCTGGCTGGAGTCTGGGGCTTCTTGGTCCTGATCCCTCCAGATACTTTAGAGAAGTTACACTCTTTCCTGACATTTGCTTGGATGAACAAATCCACAAAAATCAACAAATGGATGTTTGAACTTCTCAACTGACAGCGTTATGCTATGAATTATCACTTACCTCTTGAATGGCAGTCATGACAACATGTTGTACAGATTCTTCAAGGGTCATGATATTTTGTATGTGTTCTGTGAAAAAGAATTTGTAGTGACTTGTGACAAAGTTCATCTCAATGTCTCGAGTAACATGACACACGGTTTGCAGAAAGATCCAGAAGAAACTGTACTCTGCAAAGCTTCTTCAAAACAGGTAGAACTCCTAATATAGAGCACTACCATTAATCAACAACATTACTGTCCGATAATATGATAGATAAGCATAAGAGATTATAATGTCTTAACTGAATGTATTTATACTGTGCATATTTTTTGTAGATTTTAAGACATCTGTATTTACATGGTTCTTTTTTCATACATATATCTATGTATGCATATACATAAGCTTTTCCAAATAGTCACAAACTTGCAAATCAGTTAAAACTTCATGAAAAAAGTAATTGCTAGCATCTTCATTGCCACCACAGCCTGAGGGTTTCTTCCCTCCCAAGCACTCTTTGATGTGGTCACTGCAGTCTACCCCAGAGCCACTCCTATTCTCCTAGGAGAATCACGCTGAGGATTCTTTGGCCATCAGCGTCCAGCATTAGCTCTGGTAAGGGGAGGGAAAACTCAGCCAATTCAGACTTGAGCCTCTGCAGACAAACAAAAGGAGGTTTCTAATACAAATTTTGCTTGATTTGCATTGGAATAGTACGGTTTATGTCTCGGCACATATTTTGACAAGTATGAATAACCCCCACACACTTCAGACTACTTTTTTAGACCAGTTTGAGAACAGGCATGACTTTTTGATACACAAGAAAGGGCTCTACATGTCTTCCACCTTAACAATCACCTGAGGTAGTTAGTCTGCTGTTTGTTGAAGAGATTAAGGCAGTACATACCTTGTTTCCTTTCACAGTTGACTGCACAACCTAAAATAAGCTGCAGAAGCCTGCCCAGTTCAGTGGGATCAGAGCTCTCAGATATCCGGTTTAAGTCTGGAATAAGCTCTTCTGAAATCTGCTGACCCAAGAACTGAAAAATACAACAAAAAAAAAACAAAGAGAGAAAGTAGACTCCCACTTTTGTACAACACGAAAATCTGGTATCATATAAGAAATCTGGACTCAGTAAGCCATCTAGAGAAAATGGTCTACTGAAGTTTGTTACCGTCTAACTTACTGAAAGATTTTAAACATTAAATGTGGAGATATTCCCTAAAAATATCGGCTTATAAGAGAGCACATAGATAGCAGTATCACATTAGGAAAGCTGAAGGTCTAGATAAAACAGATGGTCTTAACTCATTCATTGCGGGGCTTCGTACATGAAGCTCAGGTGTCATGCACTGTGCCTGTCTTGCACCAGCAAAGACTATTCCAAATATCTGTCTCCATCCCTCAGTGTGGATGTGTGTTTAGAAGGGGCATTCAACCCACTGTCAGCCAATAACCTGTACTAGACTTAGCACTTCATTTTTTTTTTTTTTCTGAATAGGCCTAAATTAAATTAGACAGCATTAAAAAAATATATGCAAAACATCCAACAATTATTGAGTGCAATGAAGTTATGCACTTTAGTAAGAGTTCTATGAAATTGCTCTGGCAACCCCCCAGGTTTTGAAAGCCTACTACCTGGGAGTTTACTCAACTGACCACTGACACAAGAAACAGTAGCCAGTTAACACTTCCTGGGCTAGACCTCAAATATGAGAGAATTATTTTATTCTACCCACATAATAAAAAAAAAGAATTAAAAATGCTTCCAAATTCAATTGCTCTCTAATCCTTCAAAAAGCTCCTTGTAAGCTTAAAGAAGTTCTACTTTGGGCTTGCCAGAGAGCCTCACTACTGGCAATACTGAAGGGTTTGGCACTCAGAAACACAGCTACACCCAGGTGAGACCAGGAAGCCATAAGATCATTTGGCAAGTTTTTCTATACCATATCCGTGACCTAAGTGTCATCAAGCTCCACACAAACTCCAGCATTTTTATTTTTTTTTAAACTCAAGATATAGCACCCTTTTATGGCTATTGTACTCATGCTGTGTGAGAGAACAAATTATAATCTTTACTATGACCAGGAGAATTCATAACTTATCTCCCAGATTCCATGAGTACCACAAAAGTTAGACTAGGGTTCCCAAATTTGTTCTACTGTGTACAAAACAAAACTTCACTACATATGGGCAAATGTGAATGCACGCACAAAAGTCAACAGGATTCCGCAGCTCAGTCCTTATGGCATTCACCTGAGCAATGACAGAGACATGGTTTCCAGATTATACTTCAAGAGTCTTATCTAAAATACACCTGCTAAATTTATTCCTATATTCACTCAGATCTCCCACTTAACCAGATAATCATCATAAACTTTCTGCCAAAAATGTCCTTCAGACAAACTACTTTGCCAAGAAAAAACAAAACAAAACAAAAGGTAGGCGAAGGAGGACAATAACCATAACATTTAACGATAAGAACAACAAAAAAATTGCCTTTTCCATACCTCATGATAGTAGTCCATAATTCCTTGCAGTATCTTCTTCAAATTACTGGACTGATTTTTTGTACATGAAAGATAAGGTTACAAGCCTTTATTAAAATGCTCAAGTTTGCAGAAATTAAATAATTTATAATGAAAGTTTTTACATAGCAGATCTAGAAGAGGATCCTATAATGACAGCAGAAGAGAAATACTACAACAGAGAATCCCCATGTAACAACTATCCACAGACAGTTCATGTTCATTTACAATAACCTAAAAAGGCCTGACCTTAATTCTGTAGTTTTTGGGCTGCTAGATACTCTCAATACAGACACGGTATCTGACCCCGCAAAACTTCACTAACTTCAGTTTTGAATACCTTTATTCTCCAGTTGTCACTGACATCATCTTTAATGCGATTTAGCCAAGATACATCAAACCAAGCGACATCTCTGAAACAAAATGAAACATCAGTAAGCATAGACTAAATAAATAAGACACCAGATTCCCAGGACTGACTAGAGTTGAATGAGGCATGAACTCCCAGAGAGTTATACCTATGTCACAGGAAATTTCCTGCCTTCTGACTGCATTAAGACACCACATTCCACGGTAGGAAGAATTTCCATATATGCCTGAGCTAGCTAGAGCTAGCAATACGTAGATATGAAGGCATTTCTCACGCTGAATTTTTATACCTGACAAAGTGATCATAATGATGTAAAGGAGCATCCTCTTTTGACTACTGCTGACATCGTTTGGTACCTACTCTTGCACATGTGGATTTTCTATTTGCTACTGTCAAAGGCACTTATTAAGAAAAAAAAAAAAAGCCACAACATTTTAAACCACTGTAATTTATTATTTTTTGGTATGTCTTCGGTTCCTCTAGGCAGAAGTAAATGCGCTTTGCCAGCATAAATAAGGATGAGTTGCTGACAGGTGTTTACACACACTGAGCTGCCAAGCTGTACAACAACGTATCTAACAATATCTTAACTTTTACAACACACTGTTTATTCACTGCTCTCAAAGGACCTGATAAAAGACAACTATTATCCCTATCACGTATCAGCCAACTTGGTTGTAAAGAAGTTTGCCCAAAGCCTGTACCGCAAACACACGGGAAAAGACCCTCAGCAAATCTTCACTAAGCAATCACAGAATCACAGAATGTTAGAGGTTGGAAGGGATCTCAAACATCATCTAGTCCAACCCCCTGCCAGAGCAGGACCACCTACAGCAGAGCGCAAGGAACATGTCCAGGCGGGTTTTGAAAGTCTCCAAAGAAGGAGATTCCACAACCTCCCTTGGCAGCATGTGCCAGGGCTCTGTTACCCTCACAGTAAAAAAGCTTTTCCTCATATTTTTATGGAACCTCCTGTGTTCCAGCTTCCACCCATTGCCCCTTGTCCTGTCAGTGGACGCCGCTGAAAAGAGCCTGGCTCCATCCTCCTGACATTCCCCCTTGACATATTTATAAACATTTATGAGGTCACCCCTCAGCCTCCTCTTCTCCAAGCTAAAGAGACCCAGCTCCTTCAGCCTTTCCTCATCAGGGAGATGTTCCACTCCCTCCACCATCTTTGTGACTCTGCGCTGGACTCTCTCAAGCAGTTCCCTGTCCTTCCTGAACTGAGAGGCCCAGAACTGGACACAATATTCCAGATGTGGCCTCACCAGGGCAGAGTAGAGGGGCAGGAGGACCTCTCTCGACCTACTTGCTACTCCCCTTCTAACACACCCCAGGATGCCATTGGCCCTCTTGGCCACGAGGGCACATTGCTGGCTCATGCCCATCCTGCTGCCCACCAGCACCCCCAGGTCCCTTTCCCCTGCGCTGCTCTCCAGCAGGGCAGTCCCCAACCCGTACTGGTACATGGGGTTATTCTTTCCCAAGTGCAAAACTCTACACTTGCCCTTGTTGAACTTCATAAGATTTCTCCCCACCCAGCCCTCCAGCCTGTCCAGGTCTCTCTGAATGGCTGCACAGCCTGCTGGTGTGTCAGCCACTCCTCCCAATTTGGTATCATCAGCAAACTTGCTGACAACATTCTCTAATCCCTCATCCAGATCACTGATAAAAATCCTAAATCAATTTTTGTCATGCCCCAGGAAAAGGGCAAACTCTGTCCTTACAGAGCACATTTAAAATCTTTTCAAACAGACAGGAGGGAGTTCTGGGTTTGGGTGGGGGTTCTTGTTTTGTTGTGTTTTGGGGATGTTGGTGTTTAAGTTCTTAGTAATCAAAGATATAATTTGAGCAGCACATGGTAATTCAGACTATTATCTGGGCCAACAACAACAAAAAAATTGCAGTGATGACTTGCAGCATGATACTCTTTTATTGAAAGAGATGTTACAACTCTCTGAAGTAACTGCAAATTTCAAAACCAGTGCGTCACTCTACCCGTGCCATTTGCCATCACATCAATTAAAAAAAAAAAAAAGATTTTGCTTTTGATTAGTAGCCATTGAAGTTTCACAATTCTTTTTTTCACACAAATAGTAAGTTATTTAAATTCCAGCACTTAAATCTGAATCAACAGAACAATCCGAAGAGGAAGAGAGCAAAGACACACCTTTTGAACTTTCAGTTCCTCATCCCAAAGAGGAACATATTGTCTGGAGCATGGATACCCATGGAAACAGTGTTGATAGAAAAAAGTGGAAATGATCATCTCATTCTTGCCCAATTACCGGTAAGTATGAATTTAATATTGCAGTATTAGAGTATCTCACCACCTTCTCAATTCTACCACATTATTATTCAAATATTATACCACCCCCAAAACAACAATGCAAAGGCATATATTACCTTCTGCTAGAAACTGTTCAGTCTAAGTTTCTGTCTAAAAGCAACTATGTATGTCAAACACTTAACCTCAAGAAATTAAATACCTCTTCTTTGAAATTAAGTTATCAACTTACATTTGGTGAAGCACCTGTGCCATGGCAACCCCATTAGTCAAGTCGTGAACATCTCTGCAAGGTGCAGTGGTATTGAACGTCTGCAACTAAAACAGGGGAAAACATTGGTTTCTCACTCAGTAGAGAGAAGGACAGGAAATTAGTTACCACTTTTCTTTTCCTCGTTAAGGTACAAGCATTTAGCAAGATGTCTTTCTACTCAAGACAGCTGAAACTCTTTTTGAACTATGCAGGGCTTTTTTTAAGCTTAAGAAGTTAGGACTACCATGCTTTGCTTTTTTATATTAGCTCTTCTATTGTAAATTAAGACTCTGGAATACTAACTTGGGAAACTAAAGTCATATTTATCCATCCCTCAAATTATGTTGCTGACTTCTGGAGACAACTACCTTAAAAAAAAAAATTAGCATCAGAACAAGGGGTGAAAGTTGAGGAGGGGGAAATTAAAAAAATGACACGAATACCTTAAACATGTGTACACCCTTACAGAGCACTGCCACAAACACCCAGCAGACAGCTCTATAAGAACCCCATCATCAACCTGAGGTATAATACTAGTTTATTACACACCCATTAGGCAGCTCTTCTGCTGCCCTGCTAATTTCTGCCTGTAATTCTGACTGCTTCATGTACAAAGCCTTAAAACATTGAAGTACCCGTATCTCCAGACCACCCCATGGATTGTACAAAGTTACTGCAAACTCCAGAAAATACTCCATCAGGCTCCAGGAATTTGTTCTTTGGAGAACCCCTGGAGCACAGGCAGTACATTTCTATTTAACAGTCCTCAGCACATTTTTATTCCATGAACTTGGCTGAGGTACTTTTTGCAGTCACAAACTCAGCATCCAGACATACTGCAGGATAACCCCTCTTGTCAGAGTTTGATACTCGCCCCATGCCCCCTGCTTCTCCTACGGATGGAGAACAGACCCTTCCTCAGATTCCTTCTCCAGGAGCTTAAGTCCATATGGACCTTTATAGCACCCATCTCTCCTCCCACCATGTTCTTCCTAGGACCAGCAGTCCTCATCGATTCAGTCAATTCTCATATGGAAACCCTTCCATACTTTCTACTAGGGCTGACATTTTTTCTCCTCATTTTATGGTTTGGGGGCATTTAAGATCTGTAGGACAGGATTACCTCAATGTTAAAACTCTTTCTCTGCTTTCAATATTGTGTATTTTTTTTTAAACTATACCTAAGCTTAGATAGAATATTTTGACAAAATTAACTATTATAATTGCTATATTTTATTCCCCAAAAAACCAACCAACTCAGTACTATTCTAGGTAAGAGAGCTGTTTTCACACACATCAGTTCATCATATAGTTCCTCGGGAAAATAAGAGCTTGTCAGCAATTCTTTTAAGTTTAGTCTTCTTTATGATGATGAATAAAATAGAAAGTTTTCTGTTAATGTAATTAAAGATGTGTATGTGGAATAGAATGGAAGCAAGAACACATCCTTATAATTCTGTCCACTGTTAAAATTGACTTCTTAAACTTACTACCTTTACAACATCATTAATTACCTGTCTGTCTGTGAGAGGGCTTTCCCAAACCCCCCGTGAAATGTAAGCCTCTTCAGAAGTCACTGGTGAAGGACCTTATCAAGTGTGTCTGCGAAATGGAGCTATTTGGATCCAGAGTGGTAGAAAGGCACAGTTTCCAGCTGTGAGAATGTAAGGCAATTGTCATCCAGTCCATGTCTATAGAGAGTAACTGTATACTCTAAATATTTGTTTGCTTGCTTCAACAAAAGTCTAATCAAGCCAAGAGGAGAAAAATGTGCAGAGTAAGGTTTTGGTTCGTTTGTATTTCAATTTGATTTTCAATTTTAAAAGCATTTTTTAAAAACCTGTATTACAGCAAGTGAGAAGGCACTAGTAATCCCTGGTAGGTTACATAAAAGATTAAGCAGAACAACACAAAGCAAAGAGCTGTGATTGACAGCAATGGTTTCTAAAACTATAGCAGCCTTAATGCCAACGCAAGACCAGGCACGCAAGCTTACGAGCTAAGACAGAGCATGCCAGAATTCAGAATTTGAAGGCACTCTATTGTGATGGTGTCCTTTGGATATACCCGCCTTGTAAATCAAAGAAATTGCTACGTACAGGTACCACCACTTCACTAAAGCCTGTTAAAGAAGGTAAACAAAGCCTTACAAAACCCTGAGACATGCAACACTGCTTTATGCGTGCCAGCATCTCCCAGAATAGAAACAGATAATTAAAATTAAGCAAAAAAGCAGGGCTGAGAGTCTTAGTTTCTCCATGTATTTAAAAGTTACATAAGTACCTAGAAATAATATAAGAGTAGAAGTATTAATTATGGGTTCTCCAAACTCCATACCAGCCCAATCATTTCCTCAAAACACGTTTTTACTGTACTTGCAAAAGCAATGAAAGCAGTAGGCATGGGGAGGAGGTTGGTAGATGCAGCCATAGATTTCAGGACTGCAGCAGTACTCTTTTTAACCAAATTTGATTAGTTTTACTAATTATAACTTCAAGGACACACTGCTACTCATGCTGAAAAATGTTTCACGAATCTAAGTTAAATGCATCCCACCAACTTGCTGCCACAAGAGAATTGTGTATCCTTCTCTCAGACACACAAATATCATGCTCACAATATACACCTGCAAATTTAATTTTGTAGCATGTACCGAATGCCTTTCTCTGGACCTGCTGAAGGCTCCACCAGTCCAACTCCAGGAAAGTATGTCTTCAAGTCCACCCACATAACGTGGCATTGAGGCTCTCCACTTCATAGAATGGCCTAGGTTGGAAGGGACCTTAGAGATCATCTAATCTAACCTCCCTGCCATGGGCAGGGACGCCTCTCAACTACACCAGGTTGCTCAAGGCCTCTTCCAACCTGGCCTTGAACACCTCCAGGAAGGGGGCTGCCACAACCTCTCTGGACAATTTATTTGAGACTCTTGCCACTCTTGTACTTTCCCTCATACTGAAGAATTTTTTCCTAAGATCCAGCCTAAATCTGTTCTTTAACTTAAATCCATTTCCCCTATCACTGCCCTATCAGTGGACACTCCTGTTAAAAGTCCCTCCCCAGCCTTCCTGTAGGTTCTTGTGGGTTCATAGCCAGACTATATACACTAGGGACAGAAGTTTCATAGATTTAAGTCAGAGAGATTTTCAAGTAGCAATAAGCATTACCATTGTTAATCTCAGAACATTAACAGAACAACTCAGCCATTGGGCAGAGTTAACATGACCAATTCTGCCAGTGCCAAACAGGGGTATGTCTATTGCAGAAAAAGCTGAAAAGTGTTTAAGATGCTATCATACATCTAGTCTCTAATTTGGAGACAAAGACAGCAGCAGCTTCAGAGCAGTACAACAAGGAAGGACTTTTTCTCCACTACAGTAAAGAAAATACCTTTTGTAATAGCACCTACACAGAGAAGGTTCTACTGCATCACTAGGCCTATTGCTGCTGCTGCTCTTACCACTCTATTCCTTTAGAGAAAGAGAAAATACTAAGGTTTACTTCACATCAAGTTTGTCTTTCTGACTTAGAAAATTGCTTCTGCAACAGTCTTGCAAGTTCAATCTTAACAGATATTACTTAAGTCAATTTGCCTTGGAAACTCATGTACTCTGCGTTGCAGAAACAACAGATAACATTTTTTTTATTCCAATTTTCTCCTTTTTGAGACACTGCATGTTTCCTAATACAGATTTTGCTAAAATAATTAAAAAATATGGCAGCAGAACATGGAAAATCACAAGTATCTATTTGCTATATTTAATGAGTAAATAAACTGAGAAACCTTTAGAATCACAGAGAGTTACAGAACCCACTTCTCTTCAGATATACAGCACTTCATTCCACCCTTCCCCACTTCATTTTTTTCTATTATTCAAACTGAAGTTCAAGTTGAAAGGATGTCTGAAACATACCTTAGGGTTAACAACCAGGCTCTACAAAGCTGTAAACTACATCTGAAAAACAAGGTGATAAACCAAAAAACATGCCTCTGCTGAGTATTGTACAGAAAACGTGAACACACGGACTTGGATGTTCATTTATACTAATGACGCTACACAAAGGTCTTTCAGTTCAAAGCTACTTAAAGTTCCATTAGCATTCCCTTTAAGGAGTCACGATGTAAATCCAGTTATGCACAGTGAGTATATTAAAAATGGGAATTAGGCTTAACACATATTATGCAGGAATTGTAAAAATTATAAAAGAGCTCAGCACTGCTGACAGGATCTAAGGCAGAGTGCAGGAATGCATTGATTTAATTTGCAATTGAATCATGATGGAGTTGTTCTTAGCTGACTACCAAGAGGAAAATACAAAGTTAAAGAGCCCGAAAGAGAGAAACAAAAATATGCATAGATTAAATAACAAAAGATACGCAACTCCAGCGAGGTAAGCATAATACAACTGAAATTCTAAAGACCCACAAAACACTGAAAGGACACAAGGTCACTAGGAGAACTGCATCTGCAAGACACACTCTTGTTTCCCTTATTTACACTTCACATAGGCAAGATACCTGCTATTTCTAGAGAAACCCTTTACACCACGTAACTGTGGCCTTCCCTGCCAAGATTTCCCAGAAAAGTTCTATTTAGCAGAGCTCACCCTCACCAAAAATATTGCACCTGCAAGACCAGAATTACAGACAAGGAAGCAGAAGAAACCTGGAAACAAGGGATAACAAGAAAGGAAGCTTGACTGATGAACTGAACAAACACAGTTGGACTCAGTGATGTTAAAAGGTCTTTTCCAGCCCAAATAATTCCATGATTCTAAATACATGCTGCTGGCACGGGCAACACCAGACATCCAAGCGTGCTGTGCCTGACTGACTAATGCTTTAACCAACTCAAAGCTGGTATGGAATGTTTTGAGGTTTCTGCTCCTGCCAACTCAATTCAAATTAATTGCACGCATTTACTATTGTTGTTTATTAGTGAGCCGCTTCCACGCTGAGGCCACTGCGGGAGAACCACTACTTGGGCCTACAGGATATTCAAACGACCTGATCTCCACTTCAAGGGTGTGGGCAAGAACACTTCGCCGGGTGCAAACACCTGTCTCTCTTACCGCAGCCATGCTCGTATCCCAACCGCCCGGAGCGGCTCTCCCGCCCTTCGGAGCGGTCCGACATGAGCCCTACGGCGAGCCGGGCCGCTCAACGCCGCCGGCCAGGCCGCGGCCGTCGCCCCCGTCTCCACGGCAACGGCCCGGGGCCAACAGGTGCCCTCGCGCCGCTCCCGCCCGCCGCGCGCCGGGGCTCTGATAGGAAAAGCGCCCCTCCCCTCCCCCCCCCCTCCTCCGGGGCAGGCCGCTCCCGGGGGAAACCTCGGCCCCGCTGCCTCCTCAGGGGCAGCGGACGGGGAGGAAGGACGCGCTGCCCCGCCACTCACCCAGAGGATGAGGCTGTCACAGAGCAGAAGGTCTGCCGGCTTCACCTCCATGGCGGCCGCCTCTCCCTGCCGCCCCCGCTCTCTGGGCGGCTGCGTAAGCGCCCGATGCACGAAGCGCGCTTACGCCCGGCACGACGCGCAACCGACGCGCTGGGACGGCCCAGCCCGCCCGCGCCGCGCGGCGCCCACCTTCCGCGCGCGCGGGGAGGAGGGGGCGGGGCGTTGCCAGGGCGTTCTCGTCTGCCGCCCGCCCTACGCCTCCGAACGCCGGGAGTGGCGGCGGGTGCGGCCAATCAGAGGGGAGCAGGTGTGGCCCTTCGAGCCAGTCACGGTGGGGCAGCCGTTAGAAGCGGGCAGGCGCGTCTCTGCGGCGCTTTCCCTCAGCGGCGCTGCCGCCGCCGCCCCTCCTGCCTGCGACCTCTGGGCGGGGTGTGCGGGGGAAACCGGAGCCGGTCACGTAACCCTGGGGTGACGCGTGGGCCGGGGAGCCGGCAGGTATAGCCCCGGCTTTCCCTCTGCCGTCCGGAGGCCGCACAGGACGCGCCGCTCCGTCCCAACATGGCGGCCGGTGCCCCTTCCCGCCGTGGCGGCCTCTGGGCTGTCACAGCCGGCGACGGGCGGGCCGTGGAGGTCACGGGGTGAAGAGTCGCTGCCGTGGTTCTGACTTACCCGTGCCTTAAGGTGTACCTGTACCAGCCAGAAATGTTGCTTTCAGAGCAGGATACAGAATTCCTTTAAAAATCACGTTAAATGAGGCCAAAATACTAAATTCTTTTGGGGAGGCAAAGGATGGAAAGTGCTTAAGCAGAAGGCTGATGCGCAACCGTTTTAACCCTTCTGCCAGAGGTGAGCCAACATGCCCCCATCCGGCAGCGCAGGTGGGATTGGGAAGGACTGTGGCAGTTTTACCTCTTTGTATCAGCTGTTTTTTTTCTTTCCTCGGCCTCAGAGGCTGTTGGTACTACCCAGACTCCAGTGTCTCACAGGTCCAGGCTTCACCCCACCAGCAAGCGGTGTGCGGGAGGCCTGATCCTGGCAGGAGGCCTGGCAGTGGGACCAGGGGGCACTGAGGGACTGCTCCTCCCCAGCAAGGCTCCCACCCACCCGGCAGTGCCAGGGCTCACTGCCCAGGCTCCACAGGCAGCCCTGGGATGACTGCCCACACACTACATCAAATGCCACGGGACAGGCATCATGCAGACTCTTTTCATCGTACTTATCTCACTGCGCAGTACCTAAAACGCAGGAAGGGTTTTTTGTTTGATCATTTTTGTTTCAGGAGAAACCATGCTTAAAATTCAGTCACTTGCTTTCCTCTTGTATTTGTTTAGTAAGAAAAACTTACATTATTTGACTGCTTCCATGTCTTCCATAATACCGTGCCTCAGACACTCCAGGGAAAAGGCTTAAGTACCTTACACTAAGATGTGATTACTGTCCCTCTGCCGTTTCAGCACACATTCAGTAATTTTTCTCTTCAGCAACCTCTCTTACTAATTGATTTGAAGCATTATTTTTTCCTTAGCTGATTCTGTTTCACGAAGATTCTTACATTGCCTGTTTTTACTGGAATGTGCAGGATGGCATTAAACATGTCAGTGTTTATATCAGCCTAAGAATGGACTAAATAACTTTAATGTTACAGGCATCATATGCTCTTGTTTTCTGGCTATTTTACTTTAAAATAAATACTTATATTTTCTGTTGCTGATTCTACTTTTACTCACAGATACTGAAATTATGGTGGATGATGTGGACATTATTTATATGACTATCTCCCCTCGTAGTGCTGTTCATAACTGATAAAGACTGGACTTGGATTTCTGGACTTGACTCTTCCTTTTACCGAACGGTCTTAAAGAGATTTGGTTGCCATGGAAGATTATGAGAAATCCTTCTTTAAAACAGAATAAGGAGTAAAAGGTTTTTGCAGTAAAATCCCCCAGAGTTCTGTGCTAGTATTTGTACTGTTGAGCATGCTCATTTTAGAGTTTTAGTATTTTTGTTCTTTTAGAATTTCTACTAGCTTTTCCTTTACCCCTCCTCATTTTCTTAGTTTCTCCATTCTGTAATTTCAATTCCTTTCCCTTCTTAAGAAGTGTCATATCATAGTGTCTGTCACTTCCTACCAACCTTTACCCAGTTTCCTATGACCTATTTCACAGAAACATCTAATTCTGCATTTCAAATTCTTGCTCTTTCTCTGCATTCAGTTTCTTGCTTTATTCAGTTGCTACAGGCAACTCCTTTTTTTCCTGGGTTTATGCTACCTAAGTGAGAGAACAGCAAAAGCCAGCTGCTTTCCAGGAAATGCAGAGTCAAGAGTGAGAATGCAGGCAGCAGTGGCTTCACCAGCCAGGACCCCATCGCACCACAGTATCCAAGCAAGAGCAGGTCGAGGAACGTTCAACCGCAAGTTCAGACAGTCAGGCAAGTTCACAGTGATTAGGCAAGTATACGGTAAAGCCCAGAAAGCAATCTGCCGGTCAGGGTCAGGCCCCACGAGGGTAACCAGGGTCGGGTACAGTCTTGTGATCTCTGGGCAGGTGCACAGTGACGAAGCAGCTAGGAGGTCAAGCTGGGAATTCAATCTGCAGCTCACAGTCCAGATCAGCAGAGTCCACGACCAGGCGCGGCTGTGACTCAGCTAAAGGCCTAGGACTGATCTTAAAGTGGTCTGTGGGCAGAGTGTGTGGATGGAGGCACCTGGTGAGGCCAGTAAGGTCTATTCATACAATCGAGGCCCTGACAACATCCTCTTATTTCAGTGGGGTCATCTTCCACACATGCAGAAACTATTGCGGAGAAGAGTTTTCCGCTATAGAGTAATGCCCCTGTTACGGGGTTGCTCCTCATTCAAAAGCATCTAGAAATTACTATTCCTAAGGGATGGCCACGCTGGGAGGGTGTTACAGACTGCTGACAGCACAGGGAGCTTGGTGGAGATGTGCGGGAGAGGCGCTCACCTGGAAGACAAGGCAGGCTGCACTGGTTTGGTGATCTGGGGTTATGTCAGAAGAGATTGGCTTGCCTGTGCATGCCCGGCTGTGGCATCCACGTCAGATGGCCGGCTATGAACGACTGACCCAAATAAACCAGTATTTGCACACAGCAAGGATCTTTCTAAGGGGCATTATGCTTAGGGCATAGCAAATTCTACAGAGAAATAAAATACTACTACACAGAGAAATAAAATACTAATACATACAGAAATCTGTGCAGCCATTTTATATCTTTGATGTTGCAGCTACACCGGGGTGCACCAGGAGCACCGCAGCACTGATGAGCAGTGTGTAAGAGCTCAGCTGTGGGGCAGAAAAAGTAGTAACAAAGGGTAGCTATGTAAGTTATGTAGAGTAAGGTAGTTTGTTTCATTTTTTTATTTCTTAAGCCTGGTTGGAAGTGTCTTTGTGAACTGCAGCTCACATGAATGTCTGTCAGCAAATCGTGATTTTGTGCCAATCAAAGATGATGACCTATATTAACATTCTAGACACAGGGAAGAGTAGCCTGGCACCTTCTGCAGTTGAATCTCCTGACATCTACTGTCTGCTGTTACTACATTTTAAAGTCAGGTTAAATTACTTCTCACAATGGAAACTTATTTAAAATGTGTTCACTCTTTGATAGTGCATCCTCTACCTTCTTGGCAAAGCATGTGACAGTCTCTCAGTAAGGGCTGTCTACCTTTCTTAACCAAAAAGAGTGGTGTTTGCTACAATAATTCGAATTGCTAGGCTTAAAAATAAAATCTAGTTCCTAAGGTGCTTGTTTTTTCATTTAAAATAGGATTTACATTATTATAGCCATGAACAATATTTAGTTAAGACATTACTCGGTGGCTTGCTCAAGCAAGCCCTGTAGCTAGACACTGTACCTTGTGTGGTAGGTATTCATGTCTCTTGTAGTTTAAAAATATTATTCTTGCTGGAAAATCCTCATTTACAGGACTGGGATCTTCTAAGCACTTCGGAACAAAGACGTCAGAATGTAAAAATACCAAACAGTGACACTTGGTGGTTAGTTATGTAACTTGCACATTTCTCTCCATTAGGATACATGAGGTGAAAAATGATCATCAGTTTTTCAGTCATATTTAGTAGCCCAGATGATAAAGGTTGTGGAAGTCTGCATTTCCCAAGCATCTTTCGAAAGTTTTCAAAGCATCAGATAAGCTTCATGATGTTCTGTGGTGCTGAGATAAATATTTGAATTTTTCAGCTGCAGAACCTAGAAACTAACCAATATGTGCAGTTAATTATTACACAACACAAGCTGATTTGGTACCTGCTGTATTCCCTGGGCCACACGTCCCTTCACATCCTATCATAATCTCTTACATCTTCCTCGCATATATATGCTCCCACTTCCTTTTCAATCAAGCTCGCCGTGTATTAGAAGCTATTATATTTTACTGAAAAAGGCATTAGCTATCTGCTTATTCTCCAAATATGGCAAATTCAGAAGTTCTTATAATCAAATAATGACTATTCAGCATAACCAAACACCTAAAAATCATAATATATGAAAAAAAACCCACTAATGTGAACTCACGTGATTTGACGGGCCAAAGATCAGCAGTCCCTTGCTGGCCTCACGCAGGTTTGTGTTTCCTGATTGCACAAGAGCCGGCCCAGGCTTCCAAAAGCAGCAGGTCACCGGCAGTCAGCACTCAGTCTTGTGATTGCTGCTGCACCTCCAGGGCCTGACGGCTCCTTAGAAAGTTAACTCAGGAGACCTGTGTCAGCTGGAAGAGTCACGCCAATCCTTTGCTTACTACATTTGGGTGTAAAAAGGGGGGGATGGCTGATTTCATTATTGTTTTCCAATTTCACCATGAATTCTATTTTACAAGCGTAGTAACTCCCAGACTGAGGGAGTGGTTGAGGTACAGAGAAAACCTTACCATGATCTGAAAAGGATCTCTTTGGGCACACAGTAGTGGCTTATCTAAGAAAAAACAGCTCGAGGAGATGGAAAGAAAGAATAAAACCAGAAACCATAAAAAGAGACAGTCCTGACAGCTGAAACACTGATGGGGTAGCTGACTCTTTGACCGTGCTTCTGGTCTATGCTCTTGTATGATTTTTGCCAAGGGCAGGAGGTACGGTTATTGGTGTTTTAGGTAGGAGGGGAGTAGAAAGACACAGGGTATATAGGGCATGTCTATATTGCACACTTAGCCAATGAGGTTGACGGCTGTGCTGTGCTGTTTGAAGGAGATCCCCTGGCTTTTTCTCTAAAGATGCTTTACGGTACTTTCCAGGTCAATTATGCCCTGAGAGAAATGGGAGCAATGTCATGATGATGAATGCAAAAGTTTTCACTATGTAACTGAAGCATCCATTTCATAAAATACTGTGATGTCTAGTCTGGCTCTTAGAGGAGATGAAAGTTATAATCTATTCATTATCAAAATAGTAAGAATTCTGGATATTTTGCATCTTAATTCAGAAAATTAATACCTTGTATGAGAGTACATTCGTTGAAGGAGTCTTCTATTCAGGCTTTTCTGAAAGGTGGAAATATTTTCACATGGAATAAGCATCTTTCAAGTATTTTCACATTAGATGGAAATACTTCCATCACTTGAGGCCCTTCTTGGAAGTCATTCAACTATGAGAACACTTGCTTTTAATAAAAGACTATTTAAACCAGTGGGATTCCTGGAATTCCTAAGCCATTTATGCTCATCTTTACACTTTTTTTTTAGCACATCTTAACTCAATGAACATTTCCTTTGCTCCCCAAAGACTTAACGGTGGTGAGAAACAGTCATCTCATTAAAACTGTGAAGGCTTGGACTAGCATTTCTAGTGTGCTTTACAATGAATTTCATTTTGACTGGAGTGGTTTCTGGGGTCCTTGCTGCTTGGACTTGATGTGAAGCAATTGTTAAGATACTTGCCTTAGTACTCCTCAGAGCTATGGGTTCTGCAGAGATGTGACTTCTTTTTAAATTTTATATGTGAATGGTTCTGATCAGTCCACTGTGTCTAAATCCAAGTGAGGGAAGTTTTCCCTCACTTTGCAAGGTCAGAAAGAGAAAGACAATATAGGCTATATGAGGAATACCCTTACCTAGTCACTCCTTTAAGAACTAGAAGAGATGAATGCAGACAATGGTGGATTATCTCTGCTTTAGTATAATGCAACCTCCATGCGGGGTGGGTGGGTCTCAGTTGATGCCACAGAGCCAAAAGTCGTGCTCTCTCATTAAATTCCATAGAAAGCTGTACTGGAAACAAAGCAGGTCAGAGGTGGAAAACTACCTACCTATACTTTAAAAAACTGTGCCTGGATCTTTGTAATTGTTCCTTTGGGCTTCATACAGCAGGAGAATAAATGGTTAACATCTTTAAGGAATGATCTACCTTGATTGTCTAAGGGAAACATCTCAGAACTGGGAACCTCTATGAACAGTGACTCGAGCAGGATAAAATATTTACACCTCTACAACATAATTTTTCCTCAACAAGACCTCACTTTGTCACTGTAACCTTCCTCCTAGCCCGTTCTTTTGGTGCTTCGGTTGTTCCCCTAACATTTGCCAATCCTGTATCTATGCCTTTCTATTTCTGGCTTTTTGTTTACTTTCTTAGAGATAACTGCACTTCTATTTTCGTACTGATATCTTTTTTTTCAGTGAACAAGGTCACAAGCAAAAGTGGGCTTTGGCAATTCCAGTATTAGCTAGCTGACATTAATTGACATCATGGAACTGTTTGCACTGTCATGGCAGCAGCTCCAGGCTTTACAAGTTCACATGTATTAAGTTTCTCAGATACAATTTCAGTTGGTGCCCATAACAAAAAAATTCAGTACTGGGATACGAACTATGGCAGAGACGTATTGTCACAAACAAATCCACATCCACGATTTCAAAGCAATGCTATGACTTCTAAGGTGGTTTTGTGTCTCAGCAGGGCCATTTGCTTTGTAGATTCTGATTCTGAGAAAATCCTTGTGCTTATTTACTATTGTGTACCTAATACCTCCAGTTTTCACCACAGTCTGGGATTACTCTGTGAGTAAGCTCAAGAGCATGTTTTTTTCCAGGATCGGTTGATGTTGATTTCCAGGGAAATTAAGAACTTAATTTCCAAACAGAAGTAATCCCTTTAGATTGATTCTGTGCCAGGGTACTAGGATGTAGTCTTGTGCAGAGAAACTAATTCTGGTAGTTATCTCTAATCTCTCTAAACACAAAATATTTTTCAAAACTCTTAAGTTTGATCTTATCATCATTGTACACCATTACCTTATTATTCAGAAACATTACCATCGGTATAGAAGATTCAGTGAATACAATGTTAGTAACTTGCTCATTATTTTTAAGTGGAAAATTAACAGCTAGGTTATTAAGGGGTATTCTTTTCTCAACATCTCTAAGATGCTATGAAAAAATTACTAAAATACACATTTTTAAATTCAGTATTTAAATAGTATTCTCTAGCTGAAGAGAAGTCTGTGCTCGAAAATAGAGATACTAGGTGAAAATGTCATACTTATCACTTGCTATTAAATAACACAGGAATGTCTAAAACCCAGCCATAGCTAAACAGAGTAGGCCAGCCATAGGTATGTAAAGCGCAAGAGGAACTGTTCTGACACTCAGCCCAACATCTACATATTAAATAAGCAAAGTTAGCATGCACCTGTCAAAACTGAGTTCAGGTTTCCCATCAGTTTTGTATCAATGTCATTTTTTTCTTTTTTTTCCTTTGAAAATAAGCTTCACTTTGCCTAAAAATTTTGAACTCATTTTTGGTCGTATTTTAAGGCTCTCTTGATCTAGCATATTCCAAAGAGTGAAAGCCAACTCCTACAGCAGGGGGGGTCGAGCCTCTTTTTAACAGATTGCTTGCTCTAAGCAGCGCCAAGGAGGTTACAATTATTTTTATTGGCTTTCCTAATAAAATTGCATTTTGCACTTGGATGTTTTTTTTATGACAAAAGTTATTATTGTCTGCTTTTACTAGCCATTCACTTATGTTTCCATTTAAAGAGATTTCTCTCTGGCTTTCATGATGCTCTTCACTGACAGCTGGTCTGACATGTTTTGCTCTTGCGCAGGAACCAGGGTCACAGTGATTCTGACAGCTTAGCTCCTTATTTTAGCAGAGCGCTGTGAAGCCTGCCTACACACCCAGCAGCCAGCAGCCACCACTCTTACATCCCAGAGTGGAATTAGGTCACAGCTGGGACACACGGAGCGCACACAATGCAAAACCCGGTCTCTGCTGAAACCCCCCTGCTTTGTGTCAATCGCCATTCCCCCCATCCTGCTTCTAAACAGTGCCAGCAAGTGTTATTTCATATCTTCATACTTCTCAAGCCCATCTTTATCCTTCTCAGGCCCAGTTTTTGGTTAGGCAGGATTTCATGGAGTAGAACAGGAAACTTTATTTGTAAAATTGTGAATTAATAATGCAATAATACGAGTGGTTGGCATGAACAGACCTACTGACTTTGACAGGACTATTCGACTATGCAAAATAACTCAGGCACATCAGTGTTTGCCAGCTCAAACTCCAAAGCCAAAATGACAAGCTTATTAGCAGTAAAAAGTATTACTTGCATCGTAGTTGTGCTTTAAGGCTTCAGCCAAAGATGTAGCACTGAAAAGTCCAACCTACAATTAGACAAAATGGATCCACGATCGTGACTTTCAGCCATGTATCATGACCGAAAAAGTTAGCAAGGCAATAGGAATGGCTGGCTGTAGTCAACCTTTTTACTGATTTAACATGCAGATTCATAGAAGTTTAGGAGATTTGCTTGTGTCCATTATCTTTCTCAAAATATTTTGGAGCTGCATGAAGGGAACCTTGTTATCATGTAACTGTCTGGCAAACAGCTATGGTCAAATTCAATGAGTTAAGCCTATAAAATCTCGGTTTCCCCATTATAGCCTGGGAACTGATGAAGGTGTGGGAAGACTACAGCTCCCCCACTGTCCCGCATCTCCTGTGCCAGGGGGTTGGATGGAAGTGCTTTGAATTGTAACAGTAACTGAGCAATAACAGGTTTAGAGTGACTTAAAAAATGGAACTGAGTTCCTGCTGATTGAAACAATGCTGAATTTAGCATCCAGTTTCCAAGACTAGCATGTGTGTTAGGTAAGGACACAAGTGACTGCAGCAGAGCCACAGCACTATGTATACAGCCCCTGGCAAGTAGAAGGAAATCTTCTGGGCTCATTTCACCTTTAAAAAACATCTATTGTCTTTTTGCTGTTATTTAGAGGGGGTTTCACCTTTGTATTAAAACCATTCAAATCCTTTTTTGAATTAGTACAAATCAAATGCTCGAGTAGCCTAGCTAAAGTAGATTTAATGTGTTCAAACCGATTTTCCAGTATATAAATATTACTGGCTAAAAATCACAGGAATAAGTGACATCTTTGTTAACAGCCTTTATGAATTTAACATGTTGAGCAGCATAGCTGGTAAAGGGTTAGAGAGAAAGAGCTACACTCGGATATTTGGGGAGTCCATCGGGGTGAAGCATTTTGCTAGAACTGCCTGGAGAGGATGCTACTGCTTACACTGTGTCAGTTCTCTGGATAAAGAAACGACTCAGCTTCTGCATCTGTCAGTCTGGCACCTTTAGCAAGTAATTAAATCACACTGTAGATTCCTATACATACTTAGATAAATAATAAATGACAGCTATCACACTGGCATGGGAGCACACATGCATACTCGGGGCAGGAAATCACATACAGTATTTCATTTGTTGCCAATTTATCTGTAACAAAGTGAGGAAGATGCCCTGGGGACTGGTGACTAACAAGGAGCATTGTTTATGCTACAAATCCCATCCGGTTATTAGTCTTTGAAAAGTGTTTTGTTTAGCTTATCGGTGCTTCAGCAGGAATGCCAGGGGCATTATTTTTGTTCTAAGGGTATTTCTATTCCAAAATTACCGACTCCCACTCCAACTCTCTGTAAGAGGTTATGTGTTACCTGAGGGCTGAGAATTAGACACGTGCTTCAGTGCCTTGTTCAGTCAGGATCAGGATGGTTAATACAGCCCCAAACCAAGCCTTTAACAGGTTTCTTTATTAATTTTGCTGCGTTAAATTGGAGAACATCTTTTAAAAAGCAAGCCTTCCTTAAATACCATAGAGCATGACAAAGAATAAATATATGAAGTATATATGCCCATCAGTTAAAATTATATTAGCTTGTTAGACCTTCTTCTTAAATTTTACAATTTATTGTGTTACACCATCTAATGCTGCTGTTATGCAATTCTAAAGTATCAGAAACTTGGTGAGTTTTAAGCCTGTTTCGCAATAGTACTGATAAGCTGCTACTCTATCACAGGATCAAAATATCTGTAGTATGCCCTTGATCAAGTTAATATTTAAAAATAGTAATGCATTTTTTTTATTAGGTTCAGGTATCTTTTATGTTAAACATCTTTTGAGGCTGAGAAGATTTATTTCGATGTTTTAGAAAGGGATGGTTGTATGTTTTTGTTTTTTTTCCCCAGGAGTCCTATGCATTTTTGGCAGATTTGCTTTACTAGATGCAGGAAAAAACCCTCACCCCACTACATTTCTTTCATAACCATAATTTAGAAAACTTGGCAGAGCCTTGCCATTGGGCAACTAAGTTAATAATTGACAAAGCTGCATAGCTGGCCTTAATGAATGATTCCACACCAACAGTGTCAGCGGTTGTAACTTACTCAGCTCCTCTCAGTCATTTCTGGAAAGAGGAATGGTAAGCCCAACTTTATGTACATCTTCTGAACCACGGTAGGAACTGTTCATTAGACTGATTATGAATAAATAATTGAAGTATTTGCTTACACTTTTAATCATTAGATTCGTTTTGGAAAATGTGCATGAATAATTCTTCCCTTTAAAAAATGTCACATTTTTAAATTTGCCTGGGATGAGGTTAAATATGCATTGTCGAATAATGAGCTGTCCAGTGTATCCTCCCTGATCATCTTAATTGGCCCTGTAATTTAGGCACGGAGCAGCTGCTCACCTATCCAAGGTATCTGATCAAGAGGTCACACAGTGTCGTGCCTTCCTAACAAGTTTAAACCTCAAAGCAAGGCCTGTTTTATTTTAAATAATGGCACGTTAGTGGAAAAATGAATGTTTGTTAGCACTTGCAGCTGCAAAGAGCTTTTTAAACATTTAATTCCTTCTCTTCAAACATGCTGGTGAGAATGGATTCATCACTGGTGCTTTAAGACTTGATTTTCTTGTGGTAAAACTGAAAGATGTTGTGAACTAACTGTGTCACAGAGGTAAAGTTTTACACCCAGGAGCTTCTATCTTCATAATCAACAATCTGATCACTACGTCATGCCTTTCTTTAGCATGCAGGTATTAAAAATGTATCAAATCTGGTGGCTGTGTTTTATTACAATAGGCTTGATTTTGCAGAGTTCTATTAGAATTACTTTCTGAAGTGCTCAGCTTTTGTTTTAAGCCAAAAGATATGTCCAGATTTGAAAAGATCTCCTTTTTTTCTCAAAAATTGGATTCTCACAGAAGCAACTTCTGGGCTTGAACAAAGCCTGGCCCCTGATGAGATACCTGCATGGAGAATTCCTTCGCAAATCTGGCCCCAAAAGCGCCTGTGGTGCTCACTAAGGAAGGAATATAAGGACCTGATTTAAGAAAAATTTTATATTTAAAAATAAACATGTAAAGGTATTTGCTAACCAGCAAATTTAAAACCTGGCATGAAGCACTGTACATCATCATCAATCACGACCCCTATAATCTTCTTGTTTCTGTCCTATATGACCATGTATGTCACAGCACATTCAACTTAGTACCTTCTTGCTAGTCCAGGAAAGTTCTTCCCTCAGTACTTCTGACATTGGGAGTCAGTTATGTCGATGACCTAATTCAGGTGTATGGTCTAGTAAAAACTGTTCATGGTGCCCACTGGTGTCGTGATGAGGGTCTTCTAACCAGACATAGGGGTCAGTCTCCAGTCAGCGAAAAGGACTACGCCAGCATCACCACTCAGAATTATTTAAAGTGACCAGTGCCACTCCTTGAAAATGCTGAGCCCTGCCCAGTTCTTTCAAAGAATACTCCAATGTGCTTGACAGGATGCTGGGTCCCCCAGCTTTACAGCATGATGGGTCTTCATTGCAAATGCTGAGAGTTGAGACACAGCCTATGTGTTTAATACTGCTGTCAGTTAGCGGTAGGCATCTCCAGTACTTGGCCTGGGTGATTTAGGTATAATCCTTACCTGTCTCCATCTCTCTCCGTGCTGTATAAGGTGCTCAGGAGTCTAACTCTGGACTAGGGAATTCCTGGTGGGGGAGATAGCTAAAAGATAGGTATTATGGCACTTAAAACCTGAGGTGGTAGAGTTCAAGGCATTCTCTGGATCTTGGGATTTTAAGTCTGTTTTTCAGAAAAAAATCAGTTCTAAACTTTGGAGATTGTTTTTGGTTGTGTTTTTTTCTTTTCCCTCAAAGGAAGTAAATTGACTTCTACTGGACTATACATTTTACCATCCTGTTCTGGCTGTAGCGTGATTCACAAGAATATAAGGGTTAGAAACACCAATTAGGAGCCTAATTTCAGTATGTTCCCTAGAAATCTACCTCCATAATCCCCTTTTTATTCATCAAGGCCGCTTTACATTATTGGTATGGCATTATCCAGGTCTGGGATTTTCAAAGGTGAGATGGGCACAAACACCCACATACAAAGCTATGAAATAGTAGCCTTTATGAGCACTCTCAAAGTTTAAAGCCAAAAATGTTAATGGGAATGACCATTTTAATTGTGCTGTGTGTAATTACATGTAGAACTACTGTATGGGAGAAAGCTTCTTAAAAATCTGTAGTTTTAGGCAAAGTCACACTAAATATTTTATTTTCTTAAGACTGTTCAGTGCCATCAAACACTCAAAGCCTCAGGACACTAAACACTAACTGCCATAATCGCTCCTTCAATCTCTAATTCAGTCTGCTAGCTCAAATGTTCAAAGGCTGGCTCAAGATTTTGGAAGGGGTAAATTAATTCTGGCAGACTTACAGCTATGTCAGATATCGTCTGTCTTCTCTTTCTATCAGATCCAGCTGGGCGGTCCACTTATAATCAGGATAAAGCCAACCTGAACACCATTTTGAGTGCTTGGACTCAATAAATCAGGAATTTGATTATGTGCACATAATCTATTGAAAATAAATAAAAGATTTGGCATGTTTTCCCTAGCCTATCTATTTGGAACAAGACTAAGCCACTGATATCTTTGCTGAAGGTGACCCCAAGGCTCTTTTTTTTCCCCAAAATGCCCTATTAATGTAAGAATGGCTATATCAGGTCAAACCTGGGCCATCTGCAACAAGAGGTGACTACAGAAGAATAAAGAAACATTAATGGTGCTTCCCCAGAATAAATCTCTCTAGAGATTTATGGTTCAGGAACTTCCTCAGTCAGAGGTACTACCTTTGCACTTAACAGTATTCGATGTCCAGTACCTGCTGAACTCAGAAATCTCTAGTATCCGTAAGAATTGCTTCAATGTGTATAGAAAGAACTTTCTATTTTTTTTAATTTTTTTTTTACCTCTGAATCTGCCACCTGTTAGTCATACTTCTTCCAAAAGCTGGTTGAGTTTCCCACCTTGCTTCACTCAGTAAGAGATTACAAGAAAATAAAAAAAATGCTCTTTCATGGTACTAGGTTTGAACGATTTTTCTTCATCCACATATGTTTCACCCAGGGTCATTAGTACAGGATCACTGGTTCTTTGCTGTAATTCATAGACCTAACTCTAACTCAAATGCTTTCAGAGCAGAGCTTGAGCATTTTCCCGGTCTCGACAGAAACTTGCCCTCCTTCACACAGAGGCTTACCTCAGCAGCCTGAACTGGTATCATACAGCAACATGGCAACATTCAATTTTCCTATTTTCCAAACAGCACAAACTCTGTTTCTGCAGACTTGCTCATGTAAGTCAGCAGAAGATGAGTCATCTGGAAAAAAAACTATAATCATGTGTCCCCTGAGAGTCATATAGCGAGTTAATTATTGTACAACACATTCTAATACAAAATACACAAGCGGTTTCAACTTCTCCAGGTTGCAAAGGGCAAGCGAGCTTTTCAAAATTTCCACCGGTTACGGTCTGGGAATGCTGGGTTTCCCTTGACTCGGTATCTACTGCCTAATCAGAAACACATTTGGTTCCCTTTGTTGCATGAGACAAAGCCAAAGAAATGTGTGCGTTATTACGTTGCAAAAATAAAGATATCTAATCAGCTTATGTCATGTATGCAATGTTTATAAACACAACTGCTCTGGGGCAGTTCCTCAGCTGACGAAAACTATTACAGCTTATAGCAGTTCTAATAATGCCCTGAATCTGATCATTGCTGTGTTTTAGTTATTCAGATCCAGTCATCCCAGCTTTGTTGGGCTTTTATGTGGTTGTTATCTCAGCAGGAGATAATCTTATCAGCGCATAAGGAGGAAAATCTGAAAACAGTGTAAATGCCTTCAGCATCTGATTATTTTTCTGTTGACACTCAGAAACAAGTACCTTTATAACTTCACAAAGAGTATGGTAGAAAGACTTTCTCTAGTAGTTATGGTATGTTGTTTTAAAACCTCCAGTTCTTATTTACTGATCTTCATGATAGGAAGGAAAGAGTGGTATTAAAGTAACTTGGTGAAATTGTCATTTTAGACATGACTCTGGCAGGAGACCCAGTTTCCTGAACACTCATTTGGCAGACCTACCTGATGACCTCTCCCTTCTTTCTTGGAATTATTACATTAGAAAAATCAGTTACTTAGAAAAAAAATCTTTGTTGTCAAATGAGCTTGAATCACTCTGAATCTTCTAGTATTTGACATGGGAAATATATATTCAATTTTCTTCTTATAAAAACTTCTATAAGTAGGTCAAATACTTGGAAGTGTATTCATTGATCCATCATGCAGAGAGGTGCCAATCAGGTATCTGAAAAACAAATAAGCAATCCAAATTGGGCAACAAAGGACGGCAAGCATACAGCGATCCTGTAATCCCAAAGTCTGCCAGCAGCTCATCCGAGTGCCTTCAGTAATGGAAAACTAATGCCCATCCCACATGATGCTGGACCTCCGCAGTCACTTAGAAACACGTGAAGTTCATCATTTTTTGATCAAAATGCAAAGTAAACTTCTAATTGGTGCCATCTCCTGTTGAACCTCACTGAACGTGTCTAGGCAGGGGAGGACAGTCAATAATCTTCAAGACTCTGCCTCAAAGTGGAGGAACTTCCTTGGAAGTTCTCTCCTAATTTCAGAAGAGCTCCCAGTTCCTGGGACTGATATAAATATTGAAATAACTTTATCTCGAGAAAGAAATGACACTGACCACACTTACTACATTTTCCTCAAAGACTGATCTCATTGTGGTTATGGCAATCGAACATATGGTCAAGTGTAACTTCCTCCATGGTGTGCTAAGATGAAATAGGCAGGTCCATCATCCCTTACACATTATCTAATCCATCATAATAACTATCAATGTGGTAAGGAATCAATCTCAAGTAGGAAAGGCTATTTTTCTCTCACTGTATCAAACAATTTTGACATAGATTAATATATTGTCAAATAGACTTTTACTGCTTACAGGCAGTGATTTAGAAGCAAAGACTGGAAGATCAATGTACATCCTTCAGCCTTTCCCCTCCAGAAATATGATAAAACACTGGATTTCAAAATACCTCTTTAGCATTTCAGAGGCTTACAGAATTCTTATCTTCCCACTCTAAAAACAAAGCTCAATATTAGTCTTAATTATAGACTTTGCTGCACAAAGGGAAGAATTGTTTGGAAGCAATTTATTTACCTAAATAAAGGAGTCTTTTTGCTGCATAGCCTATGGTGCACATCAAGGATCCCATTCTGCCACCCGAGGAAGGCAGAGAATACACCAGCTTGTATTTCAGTACACTTTAGTGACAGACATAATTACAGAAGAGCAGGAAAAAGATCCAAAAGCTACCGAGGCAGACTTTGGTGCTGTCTGATTAGTAAAGACAGGTAGACAAGCCAGTGGTGCAAACTCGACTGGCTTTCAGAACGTAAATATTATCCAGTGGTGTGTGAATCTATCACTGGAGGCAGAAGCACGGCATCATGATGCTGGTCCTTTCCGTAGGATTACAAAACGTGCTTCATTTCTTTGCCCAATTTTCATTATCTGCCAGAGTAACTATTAGTTATGTGTGACATCTATACTCAGTTTCTGTGACTCTCTGCTAATTATAGTAAATTATTGTTAATGAACTGAATATGTCAATCAAAATACTAAATTACTGAAGACTCTGTACTACTTCTCTTCCAGGAATCACTCCAAATTTGGCAACCTAGTAATCACACTGACTCCAGCTGCCCTATCTGTCTCCAGACAGCCACTCTGCCAGTAGAAACCAACTGTGGACATTTATTCTGTGGTAAGTTTTCTGGATTGATGGCACAGTGCTTATCCAGGCTACTAAATAAAGCACTCTTCTTACAGAAATCTCCTAAGAACCAGGATGAAACCCTTCTCCCTGGAGTTAATGCAAGCACTCTCATTAGAATGAGGAGAAGTCCCATCTTTGTATTCCCTGAAAAAAAACAGTATTTTGATTTCATACCTACAAAGTGCCACTTCTGAAACGCTCAAGAAATGTTCAGATGACAAGAAGTAACAGATCATCTCACGGGATACTGTTAAGTTATAATAAAGAGTCACAGAATGATTAAAATGCAGCAGAAATCTCACAATTTTGATTCAACTATGCAGAAAAAAAACCCAAACCAAAAAACCCCAATTGTTAGAAAAATCAAGAGTCTAATAATCACATAGTTTGTAACTGCGAAAGCACAGAATATAACAAACATGAAGCCTTATCTCCAAGTATGAACTCACTTCTGGGAAGACAGCTTGTCTTTTTAATGAGCAGCATAAAAATCCATCTATGCCATGAAATTAATTCTGATTGTATATATATTGGTGTCTTAGGTCTGCTTCTGTTCCACAGATTTGCTTCCCATGTGAAACATTTGCCTAAAATAAAGCAGACGTGGTCTAGAGCAAGAAGGCAGAACTACATTGGTTTGTAATCCTGTAAAAGCTTTCTAAGCAACAACAAAACAAAACAAAACAAAGCACAAGTTACATATCAAACAATTTAAAAAGTGAGTTCCCAGTCATGTATAAACCTTGTTTTAATCTGTTTATTGTTTTTTAAGTAAATCTGTGTGGTCATACAGGGGTAAAATGCTCAAAGACACCTCATCACAATGCATGTTCAGTAACTGTTTATTCCAGTCCAGGATCTGTTGTAACAGGGAAGGGACAGATCCAGATTTAGAGGGTCCTTCTGTTGAGGCTGCCCGTGGTGTGGTCTCCCGTCCTCCTCCAGTACATCTGTAGTCACTGGATAATCTAAGTGAAACCATAATTCTCTAGATAAACATGTCTGCTAAATGCCCTCTTTGAGGCTGCTAAGGCATATGGTTAGGATTACAAAATTTAAATAAATTTTCAAAGGGAATATAAGGATGAAGCAGAGAATAGAGGAGAGAGTTATGTTCATAATTGCATTTATAAAGGGGATTTCAGATTTTTAAGGCCCACATTCTGCACCACTAGAGCCACTGGGAGCTTTGCACCTGCTTTGGAAGGCAGCAGGATAAAGCCTCCAGCATACTTGGACTGAACATTGTTGCTCTCAGACCTCTGAGATACATCGTCCAGTGAACTCCCAGGTGAAGGTGACCACACCTCACTGCCCCAGCTGCTTACCAGGATCCTTGCCGAAAGCTGTTGTCCCCACAGCGGGCTGGCAGAAGAGAACTGGAGTTTGTGATCTGATGAGGCTGAAGCTGCCCCTGGAGGTACACTGAGGTGCAGTGCAGCACCAGAGCAGTGATCTCTGGCAGAGGGCAGGCAGGCAGCTGCAGGCAGCACAGTCTGCTACTGCAACAGCACGACGCATCAGCAGGCACAGGCCAGAACCACAAAGCTGCTTTCTATTCCTCTGGCATTCTGCAAAGACCTTAAAGCAAGCGCAAGTTATATTTACAAACCATTTACATTTCGCCATATAAAAGTGTTATTAAAAGACCTAAGCACAAAGGGGCAGCTTGTTAATGCTGGTGGAAAAAGCACACGTTTTTATCTTTAGGAAGTGTCACTTTTCTCTACGTCAATTGAAATGATGCTCACACAGCACAACTCCTCATCGCCACTGCCTCGATCTCCATCAACCACCACATGCCAGCGGATCACCACCTGCCAGGGACACTTTGTAGGGCTTATCTACCTCATGAATGAAACCATTCAAAACTTCAGGTTGTTTTGTGGTTTTGTAACACTCTTTTATAATATACAGGAAAAGGATGCTTTGAATATAACTCACTCCAGGACAAACAGTAAGCATATGGCCTCAAAATATGTTTCAAATAATGTCACAGGGGTTATAGTTTCAGTACAAGGATAGACATAACACCAAAGATCATCAGCTTTCCTCCTTCTCTGGCCTGGCTAATTTTCCCTTTCCCATCTGTGAATACAATGATGACATGGACTTTATTTTATTTTGCGATCTGCAGCAGAGAAATACCATACACAAGCTCAGTATATATTGTTATTGGTAGTTGTATATGTTTAGCTAGGCTTTACTTTCCTCAAGTCCATCATCAGTTACATTCTGAGGCAGAGATTCCAGTGCAATGCATTATATACGTTATGGCTCTGTTTATATAGTAGAAGCAGCCTCTGTAACATGTCTGTTTTTCATGTCTGTTTTTCATGTCTTAAACCAATAAAACTTTACATTGGGCTTATCAAAACCATTCTGCGTAGATCTAAGTCTGTTGTGACTGAAATCAGTAATAAAACTTCTCTTGATGCCCTGTGGAACAGAGCTAAGGCAACACTGAGCTCCCTTAATAAATTCCGCTCTGGTAAAAGTTTTATTTAAAAAATATGGTCAACCCAAAGCTTTTAAAGAAGATTAATGTGGACTTATAAAAAATGTCTGATTTTATTATTAGTAGTAATTCATACAGTTTGTCCTGAAGTTTTCTTTTTCAGCTTCAGTTTGAACCATATGTTCAGGAAGTTCAACTGAAAAGCGATCCTTGAGCAATATTATTTTTTTCTAATTAACAATAACCACAGAGGTATTTTCGAGAAACCTACAGACTCCCTCGGAAGGTTGTGTAGCGGGCTAGATTAAAACAGGATTTCGTCTGTTTCAGGAAAAATGCACCCCAGCACAAATAGGTCAACTTCAGAGGAGTCCTTCCTTTCCTGTTCTACTAACTAAAGGACTCTGCAGGCAGCAAACTTTAATTTCCACAGGGTTCTCTCTCGAAAGCCCTTGAAGAACTATGGGATCACTAGTGCCCTGCTGTCACCACCGGGACTGAGCACAGGCACAGCAATAGAGCTGTGTGGGTCACGATACGGGATGTGGAGCCAGTGGGTCGAAGTGGTTCCCAAAGTCAGGTGTGATGTCTGTGGAACACAAAAGCTTAAGCGAGAGCTGGAAGCTGGCTGCCAGGCGGAGTTTAGACAGACTGCGTGGGCATTTCAATACACACCCAGCCGTGTGCCCAGCCAACCTGTCTGTCTATGCGAACAAAACAGAACAGTCATAAAGAAAAAGCCTGCAGTCGAATGAAAACAAGTAAAAAGGACAAGTCAGAGTGACACTCACAAAAAATATCTTTGAGCCAAATTTAACATCCCTAGTCCTAGTATGTAAGCTATGTCTGATAGCGTCATGAACATTTTTATACTTGATTTCAAACACGGTTTCTCCAATATCCCCCTTTCCAGTTACAACTGACTAAGTCTGGGTGCAGAAACATCCTACACCGAGGGCTCCTGACAACTTCTTGTTACAGTCTTGCCTACAAGAAACTATTTGCTGGTTATTTTTAAGAACAAAGAGCATTGTTCAATTCAATAAAACAATTCCATCAAAATGGCAGCACAGTGTTCTGCATCTGTTTTCACTGGGGTCCTTGTCAAACTGCATCAGCTCAAATGCCGAGAGAGTTTTTTCCCTGACCTGTCACGCCGCACACTGCGCCCGGGAGCTGAAAGTCAAGCTGTGCTGCTTCTGGTTAGACGCTATTTATGCTTTGCTGTTTTTGTTAGTGCCAGCACTGACATCCTTGTATGTAAACCTCTGCTGTCAGTTACATGTGCACTCTCATCTGACTGTCCTTAGACTCTGAAAGCAAGAGAAAGTTTAAAAAAAAAAAAAAAAGCAAAGGGACAAAATAACTCAATGTATGATATTTCAAAACCGAGATGCGCATTGTGCCACCAGAAGTCTGCCTCACCAGGCTGTCCCTTGGCCCTGTGTGTCGATGTGTTTGGAATAACACCCTCCTAACCCCTAAAGGCCATGCTGGAATTCCAACTTTACGCGCTGCGCTGCTTTGGTCCCGAGCCATCAGCGCTGTGCTCTGGAGAGTGTCTGTACCCTCAGTGCTTCAACCGCAGTCAGGGGAGCTTCCAGAACAAGATGCTATCCACGGGAAAAGAAACCGAATCAAAGTCTCCCTTAGGAGGTCCTTGTATCGCTCTGCGCACCAGTGTAGAAGAGCTAAAAGACCATTTTACACTGTCACTTTGCAGAGTAAAATCACATATTAAAATGAAAGCAAGGAATTACGTGCAGATTTACAGTCAGTTGTAGAAAAAGGGTTTACTAATTCTGATAACTTCCTTGCAAACATTAAATAGCCTCAATTATATTTCATGTATCTTAATACAATTTCTTTTTTTTTTTTGGTAGGTTCCTGTCTGATCACATACTGGAAACATAATCCCTGGTTAGCAGCAATAACCTGCCCTCTCTGCAGACAAAAGGTAAAACTCACCTCCATCTGCATTATGATACATACAAAATGACAAGCTAGAGCTCTTTGGATCAACTTCATTTATCCTCTAATTTTCCGTAGCATTTCAAAACCCACTTAGACATGATTGACCCTGCAGCCGTTCTCATTAATCGTTTGACATGTCATACCAGGCTCTCTAAAATATTAAATAGACCTCCAGCACTTTGCTTTTGTATAGTTATTGAATCTTTGGGATAACATTTTGTAAAAAGGAATATAGAAGTTCCTAATTTCACCTGCCCCTGTCTGTTGTACTGGAAGGTTGGATGCAGGTTACAAAAGGAAAATGTTCCTGCTATTGTGGAACTGCTGGAGTTGGACCAAGGTCCAGCTGCAAGAGAGAGAATGTGGAGAGACATAAACTACAGAGATAAACTACAGACATAAACTACTGGAGATAAAAATACACGGTGTTAATGCCCATCTTGTTTTCTTGTGAAGGTGGTTCTTCTGGATAACATCTCTTGTGAAAAGCAACGAGATAAGCCAAGTAAACAAATTGCACACGACATCAGAGATTACAACAAGCGTTTCTCAGGGCAGCCTCGACCTGTGAGTATTTATAAATCTACATTTACCTAGTTAGTTAGTAGCACGTAACACATGGAGGCTTGAATGACACCCAGCAATGAGAACTGCTTTGTACCGTTAAGTGAATTACCTTTCCATGCACTTATTTGCAACACCATAGTGGAAGCGTCACCATCCACTGCTGGGTGCAGCACCTCCTCGTAAAGGTGCTTCTCGGAGTTTCTGGCTGAGAGGAGTCCTCCTGCAGCCACCCTGGCAGGGAGGAGACAGCAGTATGGGAAGAAATACAGGAAGCAAAGCAGAACTAGTGATGGTCAGGCTGGAACTTTCAAATATGAGCTCAGATTTGAACTCCAGGATTTTAACTGGCCTCCAGCTTAGAAAGCAGCTGGTTTTTTTCCCCCTGGTATTGCCAAATTCAAACAGTCCACATTGGCTCTGCGCTTACTTAAATCTGGAAGCCCAGCTGGTACAGAGATGAGATGGGCAGTGGAGACGATGTGAAAGATAAGGGCTGAAGGCACAAGTGAGGCCAATCTTGACAGCGTGTAGGATATCAACAAAGCAAATCTTCCTCTGCTGTCACATCCTGGTAGGGGGCCTGAAAGGACTGTGGAGTCTGTTTCAATCTACAGACTAAACTAAGCACTGTGGAGGAGAATATTATTTTTTAACTCAACAAACCAGCATTAACAAAGAGGAAAAACCACTCAGTCCTGTGGTTCCTGTCCACACCAAGGCGAGACCCGAGCCCTCATTTTCAGGCATTTCTAGCCTACACTTGACGCAGCGTAAAGACTCAGTGCAGCCATTAGGGTCAGTTTCCAAAAAGATTCAATGTCAAGCATAATACTTTCTTTTTTACGTGCTGGGGCAGCAGGGATTCCTTTTAGAAGTGTGCCTCTAGAGACTGCTAAAATAATAAACACCGCAGGCAGATTCAGACAGCACAGAAAGTTTCTTCGTTCAAGAGATTTGACTCTAAATGTGCTTAATAAAACACACTGAACTTAAAGAGCTGCATGCATCTGAACACAAAATAACATAACTCATCTCAATATTTAGTTTGCAGATTACCTTTATGACACACCATTATTCCTGACTCTTGCATTGCGAGGAATCTTCACCTGGGGTGGTCTTGTATGGATTTTTTTCCTAAGAGTTGCTGTTTGCTCCTTTGGAACAATCATATGCTTGTCTTCTCCATTTGACACGAAGCCTGGGCCTCTCTGTAGGACACTCGGAGCAGCTGATGACATGGTGGTTGTTTCCCTTCTTTTAATTTGCATGATCAATATTTGTCAGCAAATTGCATCTAATGGAGTAAATATGGCAAGGTCTGCAGCTCCGAGCATGCTGTCAGAGTCCTGACTGACCCAAACCCGGATTCCTCGGTCAAATTTCCTCAAGCGATGACAGGCTTCTCTTTGATTTGGGGCAGCATGTGATGGAATTGTCGTTCCGCTGCTGACAAAGGCTGAAGCAGGACTCAGCAATGCTTGGCATGGCCAAATGATTTGATGTGCAGGCGCTCAGAAGGCTCATTTTACAACCGTGCACTTGCTAGGCTCTTTCATGTTCATGCTGCATTTTTCTGTAACTTGTCTTCATACGAAGTGCCTGAATTGAAAATGCCTAAAGCTATGAGCGGAGCTTGAAATTACAATGCCAATCAACTTGGAGTCAAAGAGTTTTAGAACTCTCGAGCTTTAACATTCTACATCTTAGCTCAATTTGAATAAAATTTTAATTTGAGAACTTAGCAAACAATTTGCTAAGTCTTGTATAACACATGGAATGTTAGATAGGAGCCCTACAAAATTGTGTATCAGTGCTTTGTGTTATCACAGCTGATTACACATGCCCTGGAATACAGGATTTTTTACAGCTCTGCACTGAGTGCAGTCCTGATTTTAAAATGGAGAATATGAAACTGGTAGTAGAATCGTAGAATCATAGAATCACAGAATGGTTAAGGTTGGAAAAGACCTTGAAGATCATCTAGTTCCAAACTCCCTGCTGTGGGCAGGGACACCTCTCTACCACTAGACCAGGTTGCTCGAAGTAGTAGCAGCACTGGCTTGGAACAAAAATGCAGCTATTACGCTGAAATATTACAAGGGCATAAAAGCATTAAAAAGTCATGCAAGAAATGTAAATAAGTCTCTGCAGCTCTTCTGTATAAACCTACGGAAGGTGCACAGCTTCTCAAACCCTGTGCACCGAAGCTTTAACAAAGTCAGATGATGGTTTGTTTCCTTTCTAGACGTCACATGCTACTTGTGACTTCCTTGTATGTCAGTACCAGCTCAGCCAGAGAGAACAAGGCCAATTTTATGATGATAATATAAATAGGTGGAAGCCTGTGAAAAGTTTGCTGAAGTTGGGTGTGTGTGTGTGTGCATGTCTGTGTCGAGCTGCAAAGAGTTAAAAATGCTGGTACATTGCCAGACAACCCAACACATCTGCCCTTGTATAAACTGTACTTAGAATAGTTTTTACATATGAATTGTATATTAAAATATATTAAAACTTATGAATATTTATTGCTTACAATACACTGGCCTCCAACAGTTTTGTCCTTCTATGTATTTTCAGCTGACATATTTTATTGTGCCCTTGAATTGTAAGCGGTACCATTATGTTGCAGTTGTTTTCTTGTTTGTTATACTCTTTCTATTATGATGTTTCTTTATTTTATTCCCATCAACTTTCATTGTCTTTAGTTATGTCCCTGAACTTGTAAAGCCGTTTCTCTTAACAATGAGTACTCTGGAAATGGCAACAATTGCTTTTCCACGAACTACGAGGCAGGAAGTGCATTGTTTCTTTAAAAAAATTGCCAGATGTTTTTGAGTGCTGACTACTAACATAAGGAAAAAAACAAACCAGAAACTATTATTTTCCAAGTTCTCTAAATGTAATTTTGTTATTGTGTAACTTCTGTTTGCATTTAACTGGAAATTAGAGCCTATGCCAATACTGAAGGATGGAATTTCTATCAAGCTAAGTGTATAAAGATGGAGTCCATCCATAGGAATACTGACTCCGTGCAACAGGACTGTAGCTTGTTTCTTTGGTGTAATACAGGCTCACCAGGAGGGTGGCAGTTCACACTCTCAAGAAAAGAAGGGGTCTCTTGAGCCACCTCTCATAGGGTTGTAACTGATCTGAATATGCTCTCCTGTTCCATCACCTCTTGCTTCCGAATCCTCTCCTTCAGCTGGTGAACCTGGTTTTGTTCTTTTAAACGGAACAGTATCTTTCATTAAGAAGTAACAGACAAATGGCAGAGAAAGAAAGCATCTTGGAGGGCATTTTGATGAAGGCACTGGCAGTGTTTGGATATTGCAAGATCAAAACAGTCAAAATTGTCAGAGGTGAAATTTTCGCTGCATACAACCAGAGTGTTCAAACTTTCTTTCCACAGCCCAGTTATGCCATGACCCCTCACTGTGAGTTGCCAATACCTTGTAGGACTGACCATCAAGGGCTGCCTTCAAAATCACCTGGGAACAAATAAAAGCCTTTTGTTGACTGGATTTGACCGGAGGCAGCCAGGAAGGTTTCCGAGCCTTGACAAATGCAAGTCTGAGGAAGGAAACCCCTTTCTCTCTCCCTCTGCGTTCCCTGTACCTGCTGTCGCTGAGCTCAGCTCTGCAGCTGTGTCGACGTGCGTGCTCTGAGCTGGGTCTGGCTGAAGCAACGTGATGAGAAGGGACAGGGAGGGAGGCAGAGCTGGGCTGTTTCAGGGCTGACTCCCCGCAAGGCAGCTGGCAGGACAGAAGGAATGCACCTGCATGAAGAACATATTTTCAGCAACTGTGTCTGCTCCACCCAGTCTTTCAATGCCAACAGTGGCCTTTCCACATCTGCGGTGATTAACGCGCGCTAAGGGCAAGTTACAGAAGACAAAATGGCACAAATTGCTGATAGCAAAATAACTGTGCTGTGAGAGTGGACAATGAAAAAAGAGAATGGGAAACAGAAGAAAACAGAGAGAAAAGGATTGCACAGCCGCAAAAGTGATTCTCACATAGCAGCCGCCAAAGAAGTACTATAATCGAGTTAAAAAAATAAACAGAACTTTCCAGTGGAAATCATATTTGCATCTCAACTGTAGCAGGTAGTAAAATTAGAAGGACTGCGTGTGATGCTGGGTGTAGTTACCTGTGAAAAACACCATGAAGGGCAGCGATTCAAGTCCATCCAAGTGAGTCACATTGTTCCTTGTGTTGCTCCTACTTGTGGCCAGTCTAAATACCTGCACTGGGGTACCTGCAGGTGGTTGTCTTGTCTCCTCTGACTGAAACAAATGATTATTCCTTGTCCCTGGGGTGCAGGGATCACTGACAGAAAATACCCAGTGCTTCACAGTGAAATGAGTGCATTTTATTTCTCATTACAAAATGTACACTTTAAATGATAAAAATATGTTTTTAACATGGACGGTACAGTAAGATGAAATTACTCTCATCCCAAGAATCTGGAAATTTGTTATCCCCGCTGTTCCCAGATTTCGTGACTCTGGCTTAGAAGCTGTTCATGATGGAGCGATACTCTCTCTGATGTTCCACAAGTTTCAAAAACACTTCATATTTCTTGTCATAAAATCTGCATAAGAAAGTTAATTTCAGCAAAGCCTGAGATTGTAAGATTTAAATCCCTTGTAATACATGTTTACTTCCACTTTTAGCATCAAAGAAGCTTTGACTCCTTCCTAATTACAACTTTTACTAGGATCAGCAAGCCCTGTATGTATGCTGCTGGAGCAGAGCTTCCACCCAAACAAGTGATTTCAAGTTTTAATTACACCTTTTGTTTATGCTACAGCCGGCTTTGATTTCCGGACGGTGCTTCCTCTGGAGCCCTCCGCCGTGGCAGCGGGTAAGCACCGGGGCTTCCCCGCTCTCCCACCCGCGGGCAGACCCCGGGGCTCTGTGCAGGAGACCTCCCGGCCCCCGAGACATTCCCCCACATCCCTCCCCTCCCCGGGGGGTTCTGCAGCGCCTTCGGGTGCCGGAGCCTCCTCCCCGCCCCGGGCCGCCCGCTGCCGCCAGGGAGCGCCCACGCCCCGCCGGTGCATTTCGGGGTGAGCCAACTCGTTGGCGAAGCGGAGGTGGAATTATGGAATTACTCGGTGTGGGTCACCCGGGAGCTGCCGCCACCTCGGGAAATGCAGCTCCGGTTGCCTGAACCTCGCGGGGGCGTCGGGACCGAGCGTTGCCGAGGAAAGGCACGGGCAGGAGCAGGGGCAGGGGCAGGGACATCCCAGCGGCAGCAAACGGCAGCCTTCAGCCAGGCTACAGAGCTGGACGGCCACATAATCCTTCCAAAATCTGGGCCATAAATACTACCGCATTCAAGCAGGGCTGTAAAGAGATGGACCTGAGCTTCATTTTCAGTAAATGCTTGCAGAGGGGTGCACACAAGTCAGGGTTACCTTTTATGCTCGTGGTTAGGCTGCACGACTTTCCCAATTTTCCCCATTTTCGCCATGGCCTCCTAGTAAAAGAGAAACACAAACTGGAAAAGCCTGTTTTGATTTAAAATACTTTTTGACAAGAACAAGATGTTTCAAAACCAATCGGAACATTACTGATGTATTTTGTTTCGGCTGAACAGGCCAGATGGCATAAAATATGTTCAATCCCATTATATAGTAGTCATGAGAACAAAGTACTGCAGACCCCTCAGTAAACCAAAATCTGTTCCTCTTTCTTCCTGGGAGTCCGTGGCAGAACAGACTTATCTTTTATTATTTACACTAACCAAAGCAAATGTTAAACACTGCATCCCCGGAGGGAAGATTTCTCAAATAAAATGATACTGTACGTGAGATCCCTTAATCATATTCTTCAAGTATCAATTCCCTGCAGCAAGGGAGGACTTGTGTGTGCTCCAGAAGCTAAAGGCAACTTCCAAAGTTGGAGCCCACAGCTGCCTTCCCATTCCTGTATAAAGATGTAAGAGACAAAATTTGATCCTACTCTGCTTTTGGCCAAAACAAATTAGTTGAAGGGATCTTGCAGAATTCCCTGCAGAAGGAGTCTCTGGGACAGTCACAGGGGGAAGGGAGAGAACTGAACAATTTGGTCCCTTTCCTGATCTCGGTGAGTTTCCGATCTTCTGTGGAGTCTCCTGAACAATCCCACTGAACAGGACACTAATCGCTGATGTTAATAAGAGGATCAAGCCCTCAGGCAAGGGCGGAGGCAGCAGGCACAAGCTATTTTCACTGGAAGTTATTTCACAATGAGCATTAGAGCAATAGCTTTCAGACAGAACAGTTTTAAAAGACCAGGATTCAAAAATCAGTGCCTGACTAAATCTGTATCAGTGTTCATAGTTCCTAAGCAGGATCCTGAATCTGTTTTAACATTAGTGCCTAAAGCACAGCACCAGGAGAGCATCAGAATGACCCCTGGAGAATAGTCAGCTTGTGCTGCTGCTGGAAGCCATCCAGTCAACTATTATGGCTAGATTTTATAGGCTGTAATATCTGCTGTAGTAAAATCTTTGCTTTCCACTAATCCAGCATTCTACAGCCAAAGATCTCCTAGAAACTTTACAATGTAGATGAGCACTCTAAGCACAGCCTCACCGGTCCAGGCCAGGTAGGGAGGCTCTGAGGCTAACCAAGATGATGGGCAGACTTTACATCTTCCGAGTTCTCATTTCCCACGTGTTAAAAAAGTATGACCATGACCTAAATGCCAGGACGTAGGTGGGCTCCTTGCAAAGGCAGCAGGGACCCTTCTTGTAGGCACAGCAGCATTTACTTAGTGCCAGGGACACCCCCCTGCACCAGAGCAGCGGGCAGCCCCTCGCTCTGCCTGGCTGGCTGAACCTGCAGCATTACCTGGCACGTCCTGGGCGTGTTTGCTTTGTCCTTCAGCATCAACACAGTCCAAATATACTACGGGAATGTGGAATACCTACAATTTGTCAACTTCAGTGCGTTAATACTAGATGAAACTGTAGCTCTACCGGAGTAAAAAGCACTGCCAGTGATAGTGCAGTCAGGATTTCAGTCAGCTAGGGCTTCTGATAAAAGAGTAGGGAGTATTTCTGTGCACTCATATGCCCACGCTCTTTCATATGTGCAGACGTTGATTGTACTTTGATTCCTCAAGAAGCACCCTTGAAATAACACTTCCCAGTGCGATAGTGTGTTCTTTTCTGTGTGACATGTGAGCCTGCTGACACAGAGACTCTGCACACCAGCCAGATGAAAATACTGGCACGGAAAGGTTGGTATCTTTCCCAGGAAGAAAAATGGGAATTTTATTTATCCCTTGTTCTTTAACAGGTGATACTAGCTCCAGCATTGTTTCTGCTTAGAATAGTCTTGCACAACTCCCTTACATGGCCAGCTGGACTTAGAGGCTACTCCAAATAACTGAAGGAGCACACACAAAAAAACAAACCCACAACTCAAAGATAATTCTCTCTGCTACAATCAATCCTGCTTTTCCCGATATCGTTGTGTCTTACAGCGAAAGGCAAAGGTAAAGCACTTTGAAAGCCACCTTGCTTTCAGCTTCCTGCTTTACACCTCCTTTTGAAGTGCACTGGAGATACTACATGAAAATATACTCAAGATGTCTACGGGATCTAAATGTCTCAGAGAAATGAACATTTTCTCACAGCTGCAAAAAAAAAAAAAAAAAAGGAATTTTGCCATTTAGCCCCCTCTGTGCAGACACTGGGTCTCCCTGCTGCTGTCCTGTTCTGGGCAGCGCTAAGAGACCAGGACACAAACAGGACACCCTTCCCAGGACGTGTTCTGCTTCTGCCATAAGAGCACTCCACATGCTCATGCTCTGCTTTGCTCTGGGGCCTCTCACGACTCCCAGTGCTGAAAAATGTATTACTGCTTCTTTGGGAAATAAGCCAGCCTTCTGAGGTGAACACATCTTCACACAGGTTTTATTTTAACGCTTTTACGCATCTACCTCCAGGTCTCCTCAGGTCGGTTCAAGAGAGAACAGACAGCGGACTTGGAGGGTGAAACTGAGTCCACAGGGCTGAGGAACACCACCTACACTCCCTGTGAGGTCTCCCCAAACCTCAAAGTCCTGGCACAGAGACCCTATCCTCCACTGGGCAGTGGGAGAAGGTGCCACCCCTGAGGCCGGGAGAGGGACAGCAGAGAGGTCCCTGAAGGCAAATAGGTTCCTCTAGGTCTGATCTAAATGAGTGACCAGGGCCTGGCTGCTGCTTGTCTTCTTCTGGTCCACCCATTTGTCCACCTTCAGCTAAGGAGAAAGATGCCAAAGCAGTCTTTCCAGTTTATCAGCTAAAATACTTTTGTATTTTTAAATCTCCTGAAAATTCATAGGTCTTTGAAAATTCACAGCATTAAAGACTCGCAGCAACTGCCACAGTAATGTGGAATAACACGTTAAAAAATACACAGCTGGCAATTTTTAACAACTCACTCATTTTACATTGCTCAAAATATCCTAGATTAATTCCCTCTCTTCATTTGCACTTTGGTTGTGTGTTTTCTTGTTTTTTAAAGTCAGTTTGGTCATTGTTAGTTTGAACAAAAACTTCACTCCCAGAGGAGAGTCTTTTCAACAATTTTCTGGGGACAAAGAGGGACAGAACATTGAAAATATGAATTTATAATGAAATCAGAAACAAAGGAACATTAGAATCGCATTACTGAATCAGATCAACCTTGTGCACTGTTCTGTCTCCAACAAAGCCTTAAATATAGCAAAGTGATAATACTGCCGTTCAGAAATAGTTCGAGGGTTGACATCCAAATCCATAATTCCAGTCACCAAGAATTTCACAATCTTAATTTGAATGACGCTCTATCTTCTTTGTTTGCCAGTCTAGACAGCACAATGAATACAGTGATTTAAACACAATGAATTCTCTCTTAAAACAAAATATTTTGTAAAATTGCTTTTTAATCATTTCTTTTCTCTCTTTCCATAAAGGCTATGCTATAAATAAACCCTGAAAGTTCGCATTTGATCATCATTTCTAAAGGCTGGGCAAGAGGCAAGTGAAGGGTTTACACAGAAGAAAAGAGAGGCACTGTGGAGCAGAAATAAAGGGATGCATTCATGATTTCTAACCTTTTGTTAGAGTGTCAAAGCTGAGACAGATACAAGCCAGTAAACACTCTGCTTACCATGGAGAGAGTTAGTCAAACGGCGTTACCCTACCCGGGACAGAAGGAACACAGGCCCAGGGAAGCAAATTCTCTAAGGGCCACCAAGATTTCAGAACAGGGTGCTATTTTGCTGCCAGAAAGGTAACCTAGTGGGGAAGGTCAGTAGTCACCCACATTCCTTCAGTATCAGTGCCTGAATTCTGCTCCTCAGCATGATATGGGGCAGAGGAGAAGTTTAAGACCCCAGGGCAGCCTCACCACAGCAGCAGATCGCCCGGGAAAACTCTGTTTGGAACCCAGGGAAACCCTATTTTGACACAATATGTAAAAACTGGAAAATTCAACTGCTGTCCCTTCAATAATGGAAAGGAAAAGGTTTTTAATGCCATGGGTGGCCGCAGAGCAGCAACTAACTCTGCCACACCGGGAGGCACCAGGAAAAGTGTGTCAGCCTGGAGTGAGGAGCCCATCGGCGATGTGTAGAAGGGCTAACTTTAGTTACTCTGCCCCAGTCCCCAACCCAACTGGCTCCTGGCAAGGGCAGCTTCAGAACACTCAGCATGATCCTGCTCATCCCACAAGAGGAGCCCATCTCTCCTGTGATACAGAGTGAGCGAAGGACAATTACCCCCTTGTGAATAGTCCCCAAGTCCAACTATCAGCAGTAACTCAAGGTCTCATGTGGCTGAATATTACTGAAAATTAATGGGAGGTAGGCTCTTACAAGCACACATCAAATGAGAAATGAGTTTTAGGGATGCCAGCCTTAGGTAAGGAAGTTAAGTAACATAATCCCATTGAAATTAATGAGCTGGGAACATCAGTCCCCTTAAGAATTTGGGCTTTTGCCTTATTTAGGTACTTTAAAAGTTGTATCCATATTAAATGGATGAGGACAAATTCAATTTCCCAGCTGTGTTCTCCCCAATTACTCAGTTTGATAATGCCAAGAAATGTCTGGACTTTTACGTAGCATAGTTATTTCACAATTTCAGTGGCAGAAAGCACTTGGCCTGCACATACAAGAGCATACAGCAAAGCTCACCAAATTCTGGGGGCACCACGGTCCAGCTACAGCACCAGCGTGCCAGCTACTTGGAGGAAGCATCATCAGAAAATATGAGAATCACGAGGGGTACTAAAATGCAAATTAAGCAAGATTTCTCTGTGAATGCTGACGGTTTATGGCTTGTCCAGTGACAGCTATAGTTTTGTTGCACCAAGAAGGACTGGCCTATAAATGATGGGAAAGATAGAAAAAGAACTCCTGTAAACCAGTTCTGAAACATAACTTATAACTAATTCATGGCATACTCTCCTTCTTCCCAAGCTGAAGTTAATTCACTTCATCTTGGTACTTATGCAAAAGGCGGAAATTATACTCTGTTCTGTTGTGCCAATACAAGCCAAGTGATCAAATTCTGCTATTCTGATGCCAAATGTGGTGAGAAATCAGCACATCAGCACCAGCAAATGTGCTCCTTCACATATTCCTGAGAATGACAGGAGCATATGCATGGAAGGTCAGTCTCAACTTCTGAACCAAACAGACCTTTGAAATGAGAATTTTTCCTTCGTTACCCTGAAAATATCACCCAGACTCCCACTCAGGTCAGCCTCAACTCCCCGGTGGTTTTGTACAGCTCTACTGTCATAGATCCAGCATCAGAGGAAAGTAATTTACAAATTGCCCTATTCACAACAGACTGAAACGTAGCAACATTCTTCCCTACCTGATTCATTCTAATATGCAGGATTCAGCAGGTGTAAGTACCTTCAAACCTAACAGACCAACTTCCTTTACGCTTCTGAGTCCTAATAACAAATATAAAAAATGTTATATAGAACCATTTTTACTCTTTTTCAACAGTGAAGAACCTCTCTCTCATTCATCTTTATTCCACACACATAAGCTGAGCCTAACAGATGCTAACTAGGATCATTTTAAGAACTCCAGTCACAGAGAAATTTGGATTTGAGGGGAATAAATAGATTTCTTCAAATGCTGATGTTCAAGAAATACTTTTATACTTTTCTAAGAATTGTAAGCATGGCTGCTATTTTCATACAGGCTTTTATTTTGGGATTGTTTACTCAATGACCTGCAGATGCAAAATTCATCTTATCTACGCTTACGGGAGTTAGATGAATGTATTTATGTAAGGCAGCCCTAGCAGAACATGACTTTTTAGTGGTATATGACTGCATGAAGAAAGCATGTGATGGACCATATACAATATTTTTCTAGCAGCTTTTTTTTCCCCACTTAAATTTGTTTGAGTTATAGGGGCAGATCTTGGCAGCATACACAAAGCCCAAAATCTGTAACTCAATTCTCTGCGGTATTCTGAATGGAGCGAGCCAAGTTTTAAAACACATTATGGATAAATATTAAAGCCGAGCAAAAATTTCACACCTAAGACCAAAGTGTGAAAATTTGGCTTTCATTCCTTTAGTGAAAAGGTGGAAAATTTCACACAGGCTTGTATTTTCTTTTTGCTCTGTTCCAACATAGATTTCTGTGTTCATATCAAACCTTGGAGAAAAAGAGTGTGTTTCTGTCTGTGTCTGAGAGACCGCAGAGGAGGAGGAAGAAGAGGATGGAAGGATGGAGGCCCAGCAAGCACAACACCAGCTCAGGACTTGAGTTCAAGTCTGTCTTCCAGGAAAAGTCTCTGGGCTTTTGCATCTTGCTCTCCATATGTTTAATAACAGCACTGGCCCATCTTAGTGGAATATTTTATGCATTTTTCTGTTGAAGACTGTAACAATGGTGGAGAGGAATCAGGCAGGTAGCTTGGAAGAAGCCCAACATTATTCTACCTTTAAACCATCCAGCTTCAGCTGACAGAGGCCAACTGGACCCTCGGTATGGAGACAAGGTAGCTTTTTGGTTCGAGCACTGAATCGGGATCCAAAAAGGTTGCAACAGATTCCTGAAGTTATCTGGGACATGTTATTTACTCTTTTAATTTTCAATTACCTCTCTCTGACATAGGCTGTGCCCATTGTTTGGTTTGTGCAGGTTTGGTTTGGCTTGTGCGCAGAGTTTGTAAACTCTTGGTTTGTGCCTCATTTTCTCCCGTGGGTTGTACAGGTTGCTCCCAGCCCTCCTGCAGCCCTCCACACCTTGCTGAAGTACGTATCACTTGGCCTGTCCCGGGCAGCAGGAGCAGGCTTTTCTTCCTTTAGTAACAGAGACAAGAAGAAAGGGAGAGGAGATGACCAAAGGGTAGAGACAAGTGGAGATAAGGCCACAGTACCACTTCTACCTCCAGAGCATCTACTTTTACTCTGCTTCAGTGACTCCACTGAGTGTCAGACAGGCTGTGGCCACTGTAGCTCAGTGTCACACAGTTTTAGGCAATCCTGCTTTAGTGGCAGGGTTGGACTAAATGAGCTCTAGAGGTCACACCCAACTCCGGCGATTCTGTGTGATTCAGCCAGGCTGGCCAGCCGACAGACAAAGCCCTAAGAGAAGCAGCAGTGGCAATGCAGCTGCTGTAAAGGGTAGTTTGTCGTGCTAGTGATGATATTAATTACTTATTCCGCAGACCAAATTTAGAACGTGATGAGGGTCAGCTATGATTGTCACATCATCTATCAGCTGGAAACTATGTTTGGGTCTAAGCTCCAGTCACACTGCTACTAAATATAGGTTGGTTTGTTGTAGATTTGACTCTGCACTCCTCCAAGTTGCCTTTGACTATCAAATAATTGAGCAATTCGTTTTGTAAGGGCTCCATTGCTGGCACCTCTTAGAGCCCAAAGCTGCTTGGATGCAAACTTGACAGCTTAGCAGGGGTTTCAGCTTACCCAGGCAATAGAAAGAGCCCAAGTGTTCAGCTCCTGTTTCATTTTCACAGATTTCTGGCACCGGGTGCCATGAATCAACAGTCTGGGTGCAACATCTAAGCAGTCTGCACCAGAGCTGGGGCACGCTTTAGCCACACTCACCCTGATGTGAGCTTGTGTAGCTTACTCACACAGTGTATGCCCACACAAAGGTCTGTATGAAGATCCAAGTAGCTTTACTGTGGCTAGTCCAGATCCCACTAAGACTCAATCACAGCAGCTCAGAGGCTGCCCAGCGTGTCCACCAGCCTGGGGCCCACTTTGCCTCCTCACCCGTCCCACGCTGTGGTGGGTGATGCCATGGCTGGCAGCTTCATTTCCAAAAGGGAGGCTTCCTGACTGTGCCAGTCAGGACATATCCCTCACTCCCTTCTAGAGGTGGAATAGTTTTGTTAACTGCACACAGCATCGCTGTTACAATAGATTAAGAAGGTTTGTCCATATAGACCACATGAAAATATATTGATTTAACCCCCTTTTTAGGCTTGGAAATGTTATGCTGACAGGCAGCTCTGTTCAATGGAAAGAAAACTCACCTGGGAGTCAAGGGAGCAGATGCCCACACCAGATGCCACGCAGGGAGCTGCACTATGAGCTCCATCAGCCCTCTCCTTACTCACTGCTGCTGGTGATGGAGTAAACTAAGCTGCTGCTCTGCACAGCCTGGAATAAGCTATTTTGCTTCTCTGGCTCGCTTCTTAGCCTCTGCTTGCTGTACCTGTCCTAATGCTTTTTCCTTCATTTTCAGATGGTAAAACCTTTGGGGCGGGCAGGACAGGTGTGTGATTCCACACTAACTCGCACAACAAAAGAAAAGAGCTGGACAGAAAGCAGAAGGAGTCATTTGGACAGGGGAGGGTAAAACAGAGAAGCTGAAGAACAAGCATCCGCACAGGATATCCTGACACTCGGCTGTGTACTTGACACAATATTTAGCTGAACCACACCACTTCCTTTAAGGGGCAAAACTCAGATTTATTCAGCTGATTTCTTTTCACGTTCATGCTGAACATACAGCTTTCCTTGCGTTTAGTCATTGAGTTCAAACTTTTATTTGCCATCTGGCAATGGATTGGGGTTTACTGGGGGGGAGGGGGATAGGAAAGGGGCCTTTTTTTTTTCCTTTTTTTTTTGCATCTGTATTTGCTTTATGAGCTATGGCTAAGGCATCATTTACACATGGGGAACTGGATCGGGTTCTCTCAATTCTTTCCATATGTTCACTTACGCTGTCAAAACATTTTTTCGATCTAATTAATCTGCACAGGTCTCTCTGTTCCTTTCCCCTCTTGCTGGGTTTTAGCATTTTTGGGCTATCTAGTTGGGATTTTGTCATAAAAACAACTCCTGCCTACACTTTGCTTTAGGGTTACTCTGTCAGGAAAACAAAACTATTTGTAACATTTCACTCTTCTCCACCTAATTATTCTTTCCCTGTTTCCAACACTGTCTGAGGAGACTTCCTTTTCCCCTCATCTTCCAAATATAGTCTTTGCCATGCTCTAGTGTCTACCTGAGGTTAATGAGAGAAATTGCTGCTGTGAGTTTTGATTTGGGATTTTTTATCTAGCTAATCTGATGTGTGATTTATTGTAAAAAAACCCACGCTTTCTCTCAGAAATATGCTTACATTTTACCCAATCTGGACTGCATTTGGGAAATTATGCTGGACAGGGGGTCATAAAAAATGAGACCTTTAAAAAAAATTCTTTCACTACTGTAAACTGGTAGAAGGTTGAGATGTTAAAACAGAGAGTAAAACTGTATTAAAATATGCAGAGAGCCTTTCTAGCAACCTTACAGACATCTTATTTCCAACAACAGCAAAAAATATCACTTCAGAGAAAATAGATATTTTATAGATATCCAATGTGTGACGGGCAGAGGGTAAAACCTAGACAAATGAGAAATCTGTGAAGAGTTTAGAACTGGACTACACAGCCATTTCTCCTTGGGAAGCACAGCACAGAAAAGATAGCTGCCTACAGCAGAAGGCGTTTGGTTTCCTTGACAAGGTAATAGCAAGCTTTACTAGCACACTGCTCCAGAAAGTATTTTTCTTTCCCAGATTAGAGGCCAGAAGTGACTAAACTGAGTGAGAGCTGAGGCAAGGTGCACTGATCAGCTGATAATATGTCCTGTTGTTTTGTTAAAAAATGGGCGCCCTTTCTTCTCTAGTTCTGAAAAACAGCATCAGTCAGGGATAAGAAGCTGCTGCTCTCATTTGCTCTCCTGCCTTTAAAACTGTCCTTTAAGAAGAGTGCTGTGCCTTTAAATGCTGGATATATATTGCCACAAATTTTTACAAAGCCCTTGTTTCCTTCAATACCTGGGAAGCCTGGTCTGACGGATGGGATGCCTACTCTGTTGCTCTGCCTGCAGCAAGGGAGAATCTCAAACTGAATTGTAGGATTCCTGAGGACATGGAATTCAGAGAGATTTATATGAGGCAACTGTAATAGTCACATGGGAATAGGTCTTCTGCTCTCCTTGCTCTTAAAAATTTGGCTTGTATCTCTTGGAGACCGTCAGGGGGAAATGGTGAATACAACTCCCTAGCACTGAAACTCTTCTGTAAGTAGGAACCTCTTTCTATGCATAACCTCTCTGTGTATTGCAATTAAATTTATTGCACAGAAAAACCTGTAGGCACTGACTCACACAAATTCATTGGGAGGAGCTATTCTTGTTGGTAAATGTCAACTCACTACTCTAGCTAATCTGTCAGGCCTGACATTTTTCTACACAAAACCAAAACCAAGGGTCATTAATCCCCACCTGCCCCAGAGTCATAAAAGAGTCTTTGATTAAACTAATATTACATAACCTCTTTTAATGAGCAAATCTAAACCTGCCACGGGCAGGAATTTTTAAAGGTATCTGAGGCATCTTTTTCCTTAGGAGATCTTCTAAGAAAGCATTTGTATTCATTTGGCAAATAGAAAAAGAGCACATTTTGTAATTGGCTGTGCCCAAAACAATAGCTGCTTCTGTCTGAAAACACACCAGTTAGAATTAAAAGTGCAGTTAGATTGTGAGTGAGTCATCAAGTGGTAACAGAGTTTGGCTGGCTCACAGCCTGAGACCTAACACAGCACCATCCCGCCCCAGGGGTTATCTTTAAAGCTTCTTGCAGAAAAGAGCACACTGGACAGGCTCCACCTTCCCACCTCCAGATTTTGGCTAGGTGTGAGGGCTGGTGAGCTTCTTTATAAGCTATATAAGCTTTATAAGCTATAAGTCCTTTTTATCTCTGAGAAAGGCAAACAGCACCAAATCGCTCCAGAGGGATGTTCCCACCTTAAAACATCCAGCCGATCACCGTTCCTATTTTTGTTTTGCTGTCCCATCCTATTTCCCATTTTTGAGAAGCACTCAGTGAGCTGCACCTTATGGTTCCTATTTCCAAGCAAACCTTGCCCATTCACTCGTTTTAACGCGAAATTTCTAACCCGCTGCTCCTGAAACACTCATGGGGTAAAGCTCTTCTCTGGCTGTAAAGAGGGCAGTCAAATACTTCAGCTCCTGAACTTTAGTCTTGGCCAAGTCATGCAAGCCTTCTGCACCTCAGTTTCTCATATATTCCATGAGAATCAACAACATCACTAGATTAATACCAAGCATTTAGGCGGGAAATCTAACACGTGGGACACAACTGAAGAAAAAACACTTTGTGCCTCACGATTCAGCTGATTCTAAGAACTGAGCCACTCCTGCTGCTGAAGATCTGTCCTTTTATTTAAAGACAGCAGGCTGAGAGAAGAGATGAATAGCAGAGACTCAAATGGCTCAAGGAGCTTTTCACTTCTAGGTCACCAACCAGAACCTCAGTGAGGTCAGTAAGCGTACGCTAGTTATCGTGGTAGGCAAGCTTTATACAGTGTCCTTTGCAAAGTGGGTTTATTGGTGTCAAATTAATTTCTATTGTATGCAGTTTTCACAACATGAAACCCTCCATTGTTACAGCTCAGTCACTGTTAACCCTTTGCAAAGCTACACAAGAGAAACTGCCACAGCCAGCTGAACAGCTTGCCTTTCAAAATCATGCTTGAAAAAGCGTCCTGACTGTGAACTGAGCCTGGATGACCTCAAAGAGCCTTTCCTAGCCCTGGGTAGAGGCACAGCCATGAGAGGAAAGTTCTGCTGCAGCTGCACATACTGTTCCTCGCTTGTGCATAAATCGGGAAAGGCAGAGCCCGGCTCTGCAGCCTTGTTCTTTACTCCCCACAGTGACTCTGCAGCCCTCGCCGGGTCTGCTCATGCAGAAAGATAAGTGTGTGTGCTGGCAGCATCACAGGCCTATTCTTTGCAGAAAATACTTTCTGAAGGAAAAAAACAAAACAGAAGAAGCAAAAATGAACAACTATATCATTATCTAATATGCTGAGATCTCAGCAGAGATCATTTCAAAGATCCATATTGTTTGCAGCAGCTGATGAGTCTAACAAGTGCTGAAGCTGTGCTCTCGCTTAAAGTGCTAACATATTTACACTTTGCAATCCTGTCCTTAGCGCGTATCTGTCATTTCAAGATGAATGCTCCTTTTGTACCGGCTAATTACTTGCATGAATAATACTCCACTAGCTCAAAATCCCAGATTTATTTCGCCTTTCCATTACCAGCAATTTTGTACTTTGGAAATTGCCTAATACAGCAAATAATAAAAAAGATAGTTTTCGTTTAAAGGTATTTCTTTGGCTGTGACAAGTCTAGAATGGGGATAGGGAGATTCAATTACTTTTATCTTCTGAAAGTCTTAATTTTACTATAAAACTTTTCTAAATGTATTTACCCATTGTTTTGCTCTGGCTCAGTTATTGATATTGAAGTTGTGAAGATGTGTATAAAATCAGATTGAATCAATAACAGATCTTGCTAAACTGCTTGATAGGAAGCTGTTTTCTTGAGCTCAACAATGTTTTCTCTATATATAATATGTCAGGATCCCATTTTGCCTCCTCTTTCAACAAAAGATGGGACCATGTGCAACTGAAAAGCTGTCAATCATTTATTTTTTACAGGAATAGAAGGAATGTGGGCCATTCTACAACTCAGTAACTTAATTAAAAACAATACAACCCAGACATGCAAGAAAAAGGATACAGTTATAAACGAGGAGGTCTTATCCTGTTGAATGTTTTACATCACATTCATTGAGTTACTGACCTGTCACAAACCAGTTTCAGATGCAAATCAAAAAATGCTCAGCAATGCAAGATGCATCTGTTGTTTCTGCTAATCCTGATCCCACTGCAGAGAAGGGTAAAATCTGCTTTTCAGAAGTCTCCGGCAAATGTCTTCAACTGCAGTGTAGAAGGCTTCACACCTGAGCAAAAAGAGCACCCAGTCTCTCTCTCAGCTGTTAGGTACAGCATTAGGTGTCTAAAGCTATAAAAGCCTGTGAATAAAAATGCTGACGTTGAATTCACCTTTGTTGTTCCTAAGGAATTGCCAATACAAACCATGAGTGACCTTGTGCTTTAAAGGATGTGGTCTCCCATTCCTGCCCAAATTTTTTCTAAACCCAAGATTTCAGCATATAAAGTATATTTTGTTGTAAATGTATAGCACAACCTTTAAAAGTCATGAACACTGTAAATATAAAAAAATTGATACAGACTTCAGAGTTGTTGTAGTCATGTCATACTACACAGGCCATCTTTCATAGTATATCCATAGCAATCAAAATTACCACACTTAATAAACTGGTGGTAGTTCTAAAGTGAGATTTTGTTTTCCCATTCAGAAGTCAAAGGACGTTCTAATTACGTGCAACTGAATTGTCAGTCTATTGGCCTTTCCACTCCTGTTTTACTCAACCAGAGCAACGTTATTAGCATCATCATAGATTTTCTTCGTACTTTTCATTCTGTCACCTTTAATATAAAACCAGGCTCCGAGGTACCAAACATCACTACATCTGCTTCACAAACCTGCTGGATGAAGAATAAAGTTAAAGAACTTGCCCACAGCCACAGAAAGTTGGGGTGAAGCCGGGAATAAAACCCACATACTCTGGCTCCTGAGTTAGGTAACAGGTATTGTTGTCTCATTGCAAAATTCTACTTGTATTGATATTGAAGTAAGCTTCGAAGAACTTGATAGTGCAGTACTTCATGTTAGATTTGTACTGCTGCTGACAGTGTCATCCATTATCTCCCACTATCGGGCTGCTAATAAGAACTACGTTGGCAAATACAGCTTTTTTTTTTGCCTCTGTCACTAAGAAATACTACACTACATTTTATGTGGTATTTGTTTGATCTGTAAAGCCAGGCAATTCAGTTCTTATCTCAAGGACATTAAACAAGCCTGCTGATTTGAGGTGTCTAACTTTTCTGGACATTGGTATCTGTTCGTACTTGAGGAGTTACAATAAGAACAGGGATGCTGATAAACAAAGAAAAGCCCTTTTTTCCTTAACCCCTACTGCTAATGCTGAAGAAGTACAGCACGTGTGGGTGAAATACATGCAAAAACCTCTCCAATCCCAAATCCTATTGCTGTGTTGCAGACAGAAGGTAATATCTACCCATTGCACGTTCTCCTGCTGTCCCAAGTCACAATCAAAAGGATGGCAAATGCCATCATACAGACAAGCGGAGAAAGTTACAGAACGTTGCAAAAACTATGGATGGGAAGAAAATCAGGCAGGGAAGTTCAAAGGCAGCTAAATGAAATGCTCGTGTCAAGCAGAGCCCGTGTAATTAGCCACTAGGGGGAACAAGAGTCATGCTGCTTAATTAAGGTTCAGTCACTTCAGCAGTGGGTCCTGGGGGTTATCCTTGCCCAGAAGCCGGCTGAGGGGTTTGAACACTTTCCCCCTCAGCTTTGGAGTGGGACAAAGCTTTTCTGATCTTTGCTTGTGTTACACTTTCTCCTTTCAGGTCTGTATAGGACTCGACACAAGCATGAACAAGACTGAAGAGTTCATACATCTTCTGTATTTCCTAGCTGCAATTAGCTGTTTTCACACCTGATACACCTGGTAAAAATATTTAAACAAAAGTCTGGGAGCAGAAGGGGGTAGATGAAGGAAAAGGAGAGGACTAAAAGGAGAAAAACGGAAAAAAAAGGCGAAGTTGTACTTTTCAGACAGTGTATGCTTTGGTCTTGGCTCTTTCACAGTAGAAGGGAAGAAAAAAATCCCATGCAGCTCTTACATAAACTGTGTGAGAAATGTGGAGCAAGGTAGTGGTTGGCAAGGATGGAGAAGGACCTGCATCCCCACTCGTGCCTGCTCACCGGCATGACTGAAGCCACATGAGAAGAATGAACGAGGCAATAAAGTAAAAGCTCCTCTCAGCCCACTTGTTCTCTGCTGTTGAGGACACAGACCTGTTCAACAGCATGGCTAGGACCAAATCACAGACAAACCACCTTTTTGTATTACCATAAAAATGATAAATAAGTAATAGTTGCAACCTGTAAACACAAGACTCAAACAGAGTTCTCAGCAGTACACTGTATCTAGAAGCAGGACCCTACTTCTATTAGAGCCAGCTCAGCCTAAAGAGTATCAGATGTTACTGAGGCCTTAGAAGGCCTGAGACATAAACTGTGCGTGTAAGAGAAAAAGAAGTCAAATGACTCATGACAGAGTTTGTTTTAATATAAATGACTTCTGGCTCTTTGCTTTTAAAGACTTGCCATTTTCAGATCTTGCACAGCTAACCTAGGCAGCTGCCTTCCTTAACCAGTGCCATTCATTTTGTGTACAAAATGCTGGCATTTACAAACTCATATTCCTTTGCCTGGGGGAGGGTAGTTTATTTTAGCACTGTGATCAACGCCATCATAATTCTTCCCTCTTCCCGTCCAAGAACACCAGCAGAGCCCAGTCAGTGCTGCGTGGATACGCTGTACCCATAAACCAGAGGGTACACCACAATGTTTTACTGAAATCCTGCAAGTCTTGAGAGTGGACCTGAGAGATCAGCACCAACTGAGACACAAACCATCCCTTCCTCTTTGCTTTTTACTGTGTGAAGACACAGGTAAGGGACTGAGGTATGGAAAGAGTAGGGAAAGAGAGAGAGAACAAGTGAAGAGAAATAAAATGAGAGAGCGGAGAGGAGCGGAGAGGAGAGGAGCGGAGCGGAGCGGAGAGGAGAGGACAAGAGGAATTTATAGATGAAAAAAGGATTCAAAAGACGAGAAAAGTAAAAAAAAATTGAACAACAGAGAGGCATGAAAAGGAAGGCAAGAATACAACAAGGAAGAATAAACAACATGCAAGTGGGAGTAGGGAGAGGGAGATGGTGGAAATAATGGGGATTTAGTGCAAAAAAAGCAAAACTTCATTCTCCACCACACCTGTCTTCAGTCTCATCTTTCTTTTACTCTCTTTCCATGTCAGTCCTCTGGTTCCTCCCTGGGATGAGTAGAACTTCCATGACCATGAAGCGACACATTTGGCATTCTGTGTCTCCTGGCAAATGTGCTGGCTACCCGATGTTTCCAGAGAGGCAAAGTTTCACAGAGCAAATGAAAAGCAAAGCTTGCTTCGTCTCCCTTTCATGCAATGCAACAATCATCCCTTAGATGGGACTGTTGCAAAATTAAACAACCTTACAACCACAACCAGTAAATAATGAGTAATGTGCTGGTATATACAAAGCTTTTATACCAACCAGTCAAAGAAGGCGAGGACAGCTCATCACAAAAAGACCCCATTTATCACAAGGGCTTCAAAGGGCTCAGCATCTTTAGGGCCATTACTCATCCCTTTCACCTAAGCTAAGTGCCAGCTTCCAGCCCTAGAGGCTAACACATACCCAATTTATCTGCTGCAAGGCACTTGAGCACTGCTTCCCTCAGTCTGGTCCAAAGACACAAGATTCAACATCTAAACTACTTAAAGTTAACAGAAACAAGTGATTTCACAACAACTGATAGGAAGACAGTAGTCTGGGAAAATCAAGCAAAAATCAAGTCTCACCAGTCATTCTGCAAGCAAAAGGAGCCTGACACAAGGCTACTAGACTCAGCAATATTTTGCTGAATATATCCAAGGTGTCTAAGCTACCGGGCTGGGCAATGGAGGCACCTTCCAAATGTGACACATTATCATCCTCCACCCCATGGTTTTGGGAGGGAGAGGTTGGGTTGGGTGACAGTACGTTCCTCCCCACATATTCTTGTCATGCAGAGACTCTTCTGAGGAAAAAAATATCTGTTGGTTTATTTTTCAGACTGTTTTCCCTTGGAGGCTCCCTTGTGCTTCCGAAGCTCCCAAAGAAGTGACATGGTCAGATCTAACCACACCTCAGCCTGCTTAGCGAGGACGGGCATTGCCTCATCACTGAACTCTGTTCCTTGACAAAACAATGTGCTCCGTCAGAGCTTCCACACCCATACTCCTCCCTAAAATTTCTACCTGGTAAGGGGCTATCTGGAAGCTGTGCAGAAAACACCAACCTACACACAGTTGCCCTGTGTGGGTCAAAATGTATTTATACACCGAAGGTGAGTATATGCTTTGGGGAATGCAACCCTGAGGAGTATTACACATCGAGTACATCCCCTATAAATTACTCTTAGCTGAACACTGCACTTGTGAAAGGTGACAATCCAACTCACTTTCGCTGCTTATAAGGCACAGCAAGGTACAGCACAGCGGTTCTTCTTATTTGTGTTGTTCTAATGTTTTTCAACTCTCATCTGGAGGAGCATCTTTGTGCAAAATTTTGCAACTTGTGCTTTTCCATGCGCACTTGGTGTTTAGCCTTTCTGTCTATATTTCCCTTGAGAGTGACAATTCTGGTCTTGCTAATCATTACATTGACACCTGTCCCAACAAAAACGAAACAGAGCCAGGAAGGAATTTCACAGGGATTCTCCCTACATGTCATGTCCAATTTCTAGTATCAAACTGTGCCTCAGCAATGTTTAAGCACAGTGGGTGTGAAAAGTTGCTTCAAAACAAGAAAGAGAGCAGGGGTTGGGAAGAGTTGTTTTATGTCCATAAGAAACCAAGGAAACAAGATCATGTGACTTAGCTAAACAAAGAAAGAAGATTTGGATTCCAGTTCTGAGGATGAGGAAAGTCAGTATGCTAATAAAGTAACTGCTTTCTATTGGTAGTAACACTAATTAAGGTTACAGGATCTCTCCTCAACCGTTTCAGATCAATTGATTATATGAAAGAGAATAAATGTCTTTACTGCTAACCGCTATAAAATGAAATGTACTGGAAATGCCTAGAGAGTAAAGAGAGTCTTGTTAAACTATACAGATAGGGCAAATTTTTAGAAATAACCCCCTTTAGACATCTTTAGAGGAAAGGACAACATAGTATATATGTAAGTACAAAACTTCTTCAAATACAGGGTGGCAAAAGTATATTGTAGTGGTATGAACTACTGCTGTCAAATCCCAGGACTAAGTGATCATAATGTCCTTCAAAAAATTTATTGTGAAAAAACCTCAAGCATTTCAGACAGCTAGTGCTGTGACTCTACATGCTCATGCTTCATCACAGAACAGTCTGATCCCCTGCGCTGACATAGCAAGAGTGCAAATCCCAGATGGAAAATCAATCTCACAATGTAGCCAGATTGAGTTTCCAATTCTCCAGTGCATAACTTGAAGGTTGTTCTGCTCGGCTACTGAAGAGGTGAGGGCAGAGAGACTTTAACTTGTTTGACATTCCGAACATCATTTAAGCAAGATATGCTCTGAAAAGGACCTTATTGGCTACTGACAGTTACAAAGGATCCGTGGTACCCTCCTTTGTACTCATCCTTACTATAAAATATTGCTATCACACTTTTCCCTGCTGGACAGAAGGGGAGTCCAAGGTCCAAATGACTTCAGCCATGTCTCTGAGCATGTGGATAAAATCTGTCCTTAAAATAGAAAGGAGATGGATCACAGAGTATTTTGGAGAAAGTATCTATCTACCATGAAGACACATTTATGGTTTCCTCGTATTTATGGTTTTCCACAAAAAAAGATAGAGACAGAAAACTAGAAAAACTCTAAGGCTGTGATATTATTAAACTTCTTGTACAAGCTAGTCTTAGTGTGCTTAAAAAAAAATATCAACTAATTGTACATCTCCTTAGACAAACTCCACCATGGTCATTTCACGGTTTGTTACAAAAATATGCAGCAGCAGAACCTGAACTACTCCAGACAATGTGTCTTCTCCTGCTTGCCAGGTCTTGGGCTTACTGACAGATGAGAAGAGTATCACTGGTTTAGTCCGAGTCTCAACTTATGCAAATTAACAAAACGCTAAATCTTATTTTTTGCCAACAACAGCTGATGCAAGTTTATTAAAAGCTAAAAAAGCCCACGACAATACGCGTATTAAGCCTACAGACAGAAGAGATTATATTTACACACATATGGCTGCTTCTCATACGGTAATCAGGTACATGCACGCAAGATACAGAACGGAGGTGAAGCCAGTGGAGCAATGCCAACGCGCAAAGCCAGCCACACCTTCAGCATAAAGACAGAGGATTAAACAGATTTCTTCGGTCATTTGAGCATCTGAGAAGTCTTTATTACCTTTTCAGTCCATCCTCATAAATATGAAAAATAAGCAATAAAATTTTTATCACCACTCTCAGACAGAATTACTAAGCAGGTAAGTCACGTTGACAGCCCAACACACAGTGCCCCACCTCCTTCCACCGATGCTCAAATAAAAGGTCACGTTTCCTTTCATTTCATTAGTGTGGCAATTCACTAAATCACCTACTTCTAGAAAAATAGCATGACCGCATCTTTAAGTACTGGATTTCAGAGATTGTTGCCTCCAACGTTAGTACTTCCGTGCCAAATACTCAGCTAATGTAAACGGGTAGTTCTGTTATAGTCAATATATTACACCAACTTACTGCAGCTGCCTTTCCTTGTCATTTAAGAGTTGCTGAGAAATTCCAACTCTGAACGTTGGTGTACTGGATGGCATTTAAAATAGAGCATGCTAAGTTTCCACAAAAGGACGGCACTTACAAAAAGATGCTGCCTTTGTACCCTATTACCTATGGCATCCACAACTAGTTGCTGAATGGGCAGTAACAGGAACCAATTGCAAGAGCTCTAACAGCCTTTATCATTTCAAGATGTGTCATCTACGAGGGAACTCTGGGTCAGATTCCTGTTTGGGGTCTGATCCAGTGAAGCACTTCAGCACACGGGCAGTCCTGCTTATCTCCAGCTGAGCTTCTTCCCTACTTGAAAGTTAGATGATGGACCTAAGTGCTTGATCGGATCAGGGCACTGGAGTAAACTGGTGTCACTCCTCTGAAATCCTGGAGCGATGCTGATTTACATTAACTGAGAATTCTGCACTACGATTACGGACTAAGATCATCCGTCATTGCAGTAGTTATATGACCTGCTACAACAAACTTTGACATTTTCTTAGACAAGTTTTTACCTGTAATAATTTCAAGTGATATAAACCAGCTGCAAATCATCTGATGTGACAATGAACCAAACACTACTGTATGGCATGTCCTGATCTGACAATACAGCAAATGTACGACAACATATAGCATTAGACGTTGCACTCCACCAAGAACATTTAACAGCAACAGAGTTAATTCTCACAATTTCAACATAAAAGGCAGCCAGCAGGACGATATCAAATAATGGCAGCTCTGCTTCTCATAAAAGGACCTTGGGGACTCCAAGGAGATTTGTGTATCTGCGCTCCAACAGCATAGCAATGTGGAAATGTTAAAGTTAGTAAAGCAAACAGTCCTCAAATGAGAAGGGCAACAGATGTCAACCAGTATCACATGTCAGTAAACAGCAACAAGGCAGAGGGTACTTTTCTTAGCACTTTCGTGAAAGCATCCTGCTATCAGCTACAGCCACGTCTCAGCTGTTTGACTCTGAGTGGTGGTGCTTGTGTGTTTCAACTCCCACCAAGAGAGGGTTTCCAGCCGTATGGAAATACTGTCCACTGAAGTCAGCTGAAAGAAAGTAGAAATGCTTCTGTATATTTATTGTGGCTTGAAAAGTGAAAAAAAAATTAAAATCACACTCTCAAGCTGATTGAAAGCTCATTCTGTGTTTGGCAAAGACAGACAAGCATTTATACTTCTCAGCTTTAATACAGAAGGATCATCCTTAGGGCAAAAGAGTAGTTCTGATTCATCTGCTTTTTACCCTAACTGCAAAGACTTCTGACAGTAAGGCCAAAATATGCTAACTAAAAAGGCACTCTTTGTACCATAAACACTAGGCCACAAGGAACTGGACAGTGGCCATCAAATCACTGCCTTTTAATTTTTCTCTCTCATCTATATTTCTCTAAAGATTTCTGGTAAGAAGGCAGCTGACTCTATACAAAAGCCAGAGGCACTGCCAGTATCTTGGTGGTTTCATGCATGCCGTATTGAATCTAACTTTATTGCACAAGGCGAAAAAAAAGCCCTCTCAATTAGGCAAAGATGTATTTCAGTGTCAAAACACCAAGGAAAGAGCGTGGAGATAAAGAGGATAGAGGATAGAGTTCTACTGCCAAGTCACTGCTTTGAGTCCTGGTTAACTGCAAATACACTCCCCAGACATCGAAAATCTTAACTGCTTACTCGGAAACCAGTCTGGTTCTCAGCAAGCAGTAAAATCCACATCATGAACCACCCATGACATCCCTTGATAACTTTGCTGCCAGTTATGAGAGAAGAATGGACAGTGACAATTCAGCTCTTCTCACCATTCAAATGCTGTATCTAACAGCAGATATATAAGCTATGCACTGAAATTTAAAGTAGTTTTTCTATGTCCTGTCAATTGAGACTCATTCGTATAATTTAGATGAAGAGGCCAGAAAAGCACTCAGAAAAGCATGAGCTATCACCTAGCCTTGCCTAAGGATGGTCTCCACTAAAACTTGGGCTCAAATTCTACATGTACAAACTTGGAGCTTTTGAAGAAATGGAATCAGTATCTCACACACGCACTCCTTGCGTACAGCACAGTGCCTGAGAACAATGGGCTCCTTCCTTTGCCTTTCCAAAATCCTCTGATTAAGCAAACAGGAGGAAAAACCATCCCAACACAGCAGGAAGGCCTTTACTAAAATGTGCATTAATATGGTAAGGCAAGCCAACGAAATGATTAATTTGCTGCTCTCCTTCAATATTGTGTTTACACAAGTTGATTATAGCACTTAATTACTAATTCACGCTGCTCAAAAACAAGAGTGCTTTAAATTTTTAATGACATGAGGGAAGGCAACATTCCCTAACTCAACAGGGAGAAGTAATTTTATTTCCTCTTTTCATTTCCCAAGTTATTACCATTTCTAAGGAAAAAAACTATCCCCTCCCTGATCTTTCACTTGGTTCTTGCTTTTGAAAATATGGAAATCGACAAGACTCTTATATTAATTTCAATCCATGACCTGACAGGTAATACTTTGGATGAGGAATAGAGGATCAGATCATCAACTGAAGCACGTACCTTGAAATAAGTGGAACAAAATTACACTAGAGACTGCCTGATCCTGGAAATAGCTTAATCCCCTCCGGTTCAGTCAGAAGAAATGTTGAATATGGCCTTACAGAATGTCATCTATTCACAATCGCCAAATGGTCCACCATCAATGGTTGTGCAACAACTGTTGCACTAAAGAACTTCTTTGCATTCGTGGCAGTCTCTAAGATTTTCATCGTTAAGAGGTGAATATGCTGCATATCTTCCAGGCTGATCTGTATCAAACTTGTGTTATCTGTGGGGTTTGTTACTTGATTTTATCCTCTATGCTACACCACCCAACAACTCCCTCACACAACTCAGAGGAGATGTCCTTTAAACTGAGCATAACCAAGAAGCTCACTAACAAAAAAGTTTTCTGAGTTCTTTCAGTACAGAGCTGTAAGAGAATCTTTCCCTGCACCATCACAACCTCAGTCCCCTGCCTGCAATGTATCTCCCTCATCATCATGGACTCCACATCTGCTATCTTGAAGCCAGGTGGTCGTGATCCTCTTCGCTTCTAGGGCTTCTACAAGGGATGCAAATTCTACCTAAGGGGTACTTCACTTGCTCAGCTGCTACTGCTGCTAAATAATTCAGCTAATCCACATCAGGCAATTACCTAATATCTCTTCCTATAGAATCCGGCTAATTTCTTACATATCTGCAATCCGCTTTCTAAAAACAATGAAAAGGCTTTTGTTTTTTTTGCAGGATACACCACCAAACTGCATAACAACCAAAGCTAACCAAGAAAAAACTATGCCTCCCTTAAAAGTCAATTTTATGCCTCAAAAATCTTGCAGTCGTGTAGACTCTAATCTCTAGCTCAATGTTTTACACCGACAATGATTACAGAAAGCTGATTACAGAACGTTACCAGCAAAATGTATTACAGTAACTCATAAGAAGGTGCTTCTCTTCCAGATTGGCCAGTAATAATGACCCACATTAAGATAGCAAATCCCCCAAAAGTCTAGTAATCTGGTTGCATACAGGTAAGTTTATTAATTGCTTTAATATGCAATTAAGGAATAGTCAGTGGGCTGCAGGATTATATAAGGCAATAATCCTGTTCCCTGGTGTACAGCTTTGTCCCAAGGAGTGGGCTATCTGAAAAAATGAGCTGGATAGCTGCCAAATCAAACAGCACCTTCTTCCCATTTTCAATTACATACAAGTGAGGCAGAGTAATGAGGATATACTGGAAACTTTGACATTTATTTATTGAACATTTTTACTGAGAAGGAATTGTTGGCTTGCTCAACCGGAAACTATATTTTTACTACAGAAACAATCACATAGAAGACCAAGATCCTGCTGCTCAGTGTGAAAGGAATGGCAAGAACCAATAAATTGACCCATCTAAACCAGTAGTGTTAAGGTTATTTCATTCAATGCAGCACATATTTTGAAAATCTAAAACCCCCCAAAATATAGTGTATGTTTTGAAAATCCTTATGTCACAGTATTTTACATGGCACTGTCTTCTGTTACCCACTCAGGTTGTGTTAGAGCTCATAAATGTAACAATCAAGATACAACAAAACCATTAGAAGAAAAAGGGTGTAGCATTTCTAGGGGCAAATTAAAAGATAACCCAAACTGCAGGATGAAATTCAAAGGTTCTTCTCCACTTCCTGGAGATTCCAGAGACTAAATAACCAAAAGATGAAATAAGGGAGAACTCACCACACTGCATGTTCTTTCCTTTTTGGATAGACCAATTGTTTTAATTCAGTTTTACCACAGAGGAGAAAAATGCAGGGAGAGTAAATGAAGAGGAAAATAGGGAAGACAACATTCTTTGAAGCGAAAACATATGGTGACCAGGCATGAGAGATGGAGGTTATAAATCCTCCCTTGATAGAATTACCTAAAGATGAAATTGCAGCTTTAAGGAGCTTGAACTTTTAAAACCACACTAGAAGTTAGCAAATTAACCTGCATGGTTACACATTTTGCAATAACTTTCTTTTCCAATGCTTCTTTGTAAAGGCTCAGCATACTGAGAATTTTGGTACTAATGCAGGTGTAATCAACAGAAAGCGTGAAAACCTTTACTCCACAAATCACTCAAAACATGAGTAAAAATGTATGAAAATTAAGTATTAGAACAAAATGTTGCATCTTACAAATAGTCACTGCTGTAGCATAGAAAGGGAAAAGAGACAAGAGGTGTGTTGGTGCTTGTCTCTTTGCGAGAAGAAGCTTTTTCAGGGACACTAAAGGATTCCAGCCATTATGACCAACTTCCCAAGAAAGCGAAGGGTCTCACGTACACTTCTGACTGGGTTTCTCTCACAGTGATATGTAGGTAAGTAAAGTGTCTGTGCTTGGAAAAACCATCCTCCAATGTGTCTCTGAAGCAGATACTTCCCTGTTTCTAAATCCCAATGACAGAATGCTGCAGGACTAAGCACCAGGATAGTACAGGAATATGAGTGTAACAGCAACCACCACAGCCCCACGCGTTACCCCTAAGGAAATACCATCCAATGCCAATGCACTTCTTAACCATTAAGGTAAACAAAGCCTAGCTCTAATTACTGCACAAGGTTACCATAGGGCTAGGTCTTCCCTAGATGAACCATCTTTCCTTTCCAATATTGAAAAGTGATGTCCTGGTATATTTTGAGGATCTTGTCCGTCTGTCCAGATTTTCTGAACGAACAGCAGACTGCCAGAGGAGTGGCTCCACCTTGGCTGCCCCATGCCCAAACCCCCTGCACTGCCAGAAGGGGGTCAACTAACACACGACACACGTTGCATCCCCAAAGCATCAGACTTGGCACGCAGGCACAAGCACAGCCCTGCTCCACAGGTTCACCAGCTCCCTGAAGCATCACTTGCTGTGTCCACACTCTACAGAATCACGGAATCATAGAATCATTAAGGTTGGAAAAGACCTCTACAAACATCTAGTCCAACTGTCAACCCAACACCACCCATGACCACTAAACCATGTCCTGAAGTGCCAGGTCTATGTCTCTTTTTGATTGCCTCCAGGGATGGTGACTCCACCACTTCCGCCTGAGCAGCCTGTTCCAGTGCCTCACCACTCTTTCAGTACAGAAATTTTTCCTTATATCTAATCTAAACCTCCCCTGGCACAACTTGAGACCATTTCCTCTTGTCCTATCATTAGTAACTTGGGAGAAGAGACAGACCTCCTCCTCAGTACAACCTCCTTTCAGGTAGTTGTAGAGAGCAATGAGGTCTCAGCACACAATTCCCTACGAGATTCCCTGGCAGAAGGCTGGCAGCGCTGCTGCTATCGCTTATCACGAGTGGGTTTTACATGTCTGTGCAGCAGCCAGTCCTTCTGTCAGCAGAGCGTGTTAAAACTGGACTAAGGTTATCAGAAGTGATTTTGAGGGATCCCAGCTTTGGGTGCTATTTCCAAGCTGCCTGAGTTTTAAAAAATGGAAAGGGGCCAGCCCATGAAAACCAGATAGCTTTTAAGTGCTTTGATTTTAACATGGAGTGAAGTGTCCAAAAATCATTCTGAGAAATGTAACCAGTTACTGGGACAAATACAGTAAAAATTCCCCTTCAAACGACCATAGACATAAGGAATGAGGTTATTGGTTAAAACAACCCACAATTTTCTCCTTTACTATTCAACTGAGCAAACAAAGAGCTTTGAAAAGCACAGTAATTAAGCACAAACCATGTATTAGAGGACAGGTAATAACCCCTATTATTTGCAAAGACTACAGCGATCCTGAATGTTTGCAGCATCACCTCTAAGAAAGGTTTGGTTTGGACTATGTGTTAGTTAAATAAATGTAGGAGAAGGCTTTTGAACTGCAAAGTTCAATACACATTTATGCCTCCCAGCTCCCCAAAAGACATTTATTCAGTTTCTTCTTCTTGATCCCATGGAGCTTAATCCTTCAAAAAGTATTTTTACATAATCTATCATTAGCTGCTTGATACAACTGATATTGCCACAGGTGGAACTTCTTTAATGACAATCTCCTGAACACACACTAAGCCAAAACACACAGTGGGTGTTTTTTTCATACTGCAGAGATGTTGTGGCATCCTGGACAGGATCCAGGGCTTCACTTGGCTCCCAGTGATCACCACAGGCAGTACGATGGAAGAAAACGTGCTACAAATACCCAGTGGGATGCATAACAGCACTAGTTTCCAGACTACCTTCCCCTTTTCTGTTTCAGAGATATCCCAGAGAAGCCCACGGGCTTGACCTGTAACTCAGTGAAACAAAAGGAAACGCTCCTGCTGACTCGCAAACCCCTTGGAACCTTACACAAACAGCTGCTGAAACACTGGAAAAGGCAGAGGCTGCATGTGGGAAACCAGACTCCTTAGGCAGTGCTGAGGCACCGGACTGCAATTTGTATTTATTCTTTTTCTTCACGTGCTGGTATTAACTTACTTGATTCAAGCAGAAATGGGAAGGGAACACACGGACTCACGAAGTTTACTCCAGGAAGACCCACAGAACCTGCACCCTACTTATGAAAAGCCAAAACCAATTTCCAGAAACAAAGGGGCAGGTACCTCCTGACCTACCGTAACAGTAAAAGAGCAAACACTTTTTAAATTAAATAGTCTGTGACATGGCTGCTTCAAAGGAACTGGTTTCACTGAAAAGGATTTCTGAAAGAGAGTGCTATGGAGGCTGACATATACATATGTATGTATACAATATATACATTTGTTCTGACATTATTGGATATGCTTCTGAAATATTTTTATATAAAAGGTCAGGGTTAAAAACTAAAGGTAAACGAATACACCAAAATTCTATAAACACACAACACAGAACATTTCACCCCATTAGATTTTTCTAATGGTTATGAAGACAGACTTTATAAAAGCAGTTTTGAGATATTCAGTTATTACATAGAATCATAGAATGGCCTAGGCTGGAAGGGACCTCAGAGATCATTTTAATCCAACCTCCCTGTTGTGGGCAGGGACGCCACCTCTCGACTAGGTCAGGCAACACGTGAGAACCGAACGGGAATCGAACCCACGACCTTTGGTGTTTCAAGCACCACGCTCAACCCACTGAGCTAAACCTCACCTAATAGTAGTGGAAAACATCTTAAACTTGGAATGAAATACTCTGAAAGTAAGAATTAATCACCAAAAGCTGCTGCTGAAATTACATTTATCAAAACAAGTTCTCCTCACAAGCACTAGAACTATTAAATACAGACATATATATTGTACCATATGCTTGTTGCAATGGGATTAACTTTGATAGAAAATCTCTTACGTAAGAAAACTGCTCTTCCTGCTACCTACATAACACTGCAGAATATTCACATTTGGAAATGTCACATTTGGAAAAACACCACACACAGCCCAGTTCCTCAGCTTACGCTGAGCTGTTCATGTATTCCAGTGGAACTGTATCGATCTAACTGGGCTGAGAAGCTGTCCTCTCCATTCAGAAAACATATTCAGTGAAGTTTCTGTGCAAGGACAGAATACAAATATCTGTGCCTGACGTTATAAAGAAAACTGTACCTAGAGACCACTTTGACAAATAATTCCGTCCAGTTGGATGCTGTGTATTGTTTAGTGTCCTTGTGCAGCATGAGGAGGACATGCCTCGTATCAGTGGAATTGCCAGGTGGTGAAACAGATAGATGCTGAGCATTCAAACCCTCCTCTGGGTTTCTGTATACTGCTGTTGTTTACATAAACGCAGCTAAGTCATGCTTTGGCTGATCCACTGAACATAAAAGCCTTACTGCGAGTTTTACAACTGTTAATGGATTGAAATAACATGAATAAACATGAAATTCCGTCCTCATTATTAACTCTGCATTCACTGTGGGCAAGACAAGAGGTATAGGTGTGTCATCTTTTACTGCATAAATAATGCAGTGTTGTTTCTTATGTTTAACATTCCTCAATATGAAGAAAGAAAAGGAGGACAAATATAACCGAGATGAAAGTGTGACCTTGCAGGATCAGAGCCTTGCCAAATTCCCTTTTTTGTCTGTAAAATTACATGGCCTGACTTCACAGACAGCAGCTTCTACCTGCATGTCCCTACAGTCAAAAGCCAAATGAATCTTCAATACACCTAAATAGCTTATGGAGTTAAAAAGGGTGGAGAGAAAGCGATGTTTGCTCTTGTCCGGCTGTGCAGAAGGTACAAACTTTTCCACCTGAAATAAAGTCTGTGCATGATGCCAAATGTCAAAGTGTAAAATACATTAAAACTGGTGGGGGGAAGCAATCAGGTGCTGCATACCTGTATAGATCCAAAATCCCCAGAAGCACAAGCTCCAAGAATAGAAGCACCCACCAAAACAGACTCCACTTCTTTGGACAGGACAACAGGCTTGCCTATACAAGAAAAAAAAATAATGCCTCTGTTAGGAAGAATATAGCAGTACTGCACTAGCGGCATGTTAAATAATTAAAGTGAAAAAGCCAAAGAAAAAAGCAATGAAAAGGGACTTGAAAACCATGTTCACAGCTCCATTCACAGCTACAGGCTGCTGTAGATTAATGTAAATCTCTCCACACTGTGGTTCCAGGCTTCAGGAAAAATGCAGAATTTAAGTAAAACAGCTTCAGCAAACTAATAATGCAGAATACAAAGCATAAAAAGAACAAACCCCCAGACCTTTGACACTGTCTCTTTGTCTCAAAAGGTTTGGTATAAACCTGTTACCAACACCCTCCAAACGCACGTGTCTATTAAAAGTTGACCTCGAGGGCAAAACAGGGTGGTATCCTTTTTGTTTCTTTTGCAACAAACAACAACAACAACAAGATTGCTTGTGTTTGTCTTTAAACACATAGCCAACAAAGCCAGTCTGGTTTTGCTGGAAGACATAAAAATATGACTAGTAGACGTTCACATGAAATACTAAGAGAAATTTTGTCTTCCAAATTGTGCAAGATACTCGAACACAGGAGTAAAACACTGGGAAAACAAACAAATAAACACACAAACAAACTCAATATATTTTCAGAAGTAGAATTAAAATTTATTGTTTCATCACCCACGGATATTATCATGAACATTATTTTCCCGCAGTTCACATGAAGTTTAAAAAAACCTCTATTACTAGTGTAAAAATGGCAGGGAAAAGACTAATAAACAAATAAAAATCAGCCTGATTTCTTAGTTCTCCTTAAAAATCTAAAATAGTGTAAGTCTAAATACTTTCCTAGCAGCACTTTAGATGCTTATCCTCACTAAGCCAAAAAAAAAATAATATTCCTACAGTGTTTGGCATGTGTCTAAATTTCCATTACTGAGATAATTTCATTCAGTGACCAATGATGATGCAAACACAGTGGTGGGAGGAGGGCTTCCTTCTGTGAATAGCCTCAATGATATTATGCCTCAAAAAATGACACTCCTGAGAGCCAACTGTAAGATTAGAAGAAGCTGAAATTTGGAGGAGGATCTGAAGTGAGCCGTGAACAACTCCTACAGGGGAAAAGACAAATGCATGCTTTTCAAAATGAGATGCAAAATTGTTAATATAAGAAACAGTTACTGACACAAAGCAGTTCCACCTTGCATCCCAGGCATGCAGTTACGCGATGCTAACGTTACACTGTTCCAGCAGCGCAAAGCTCCTTACAGCCACCTCAGTGAGTGACACAAAGGTGCCACAGAGCTCTTTATACCATTTCTTCCCAGTTAGCACAGGCAGAGTGATGGGGAAAGAACGGGGATGCAGTGAGACCTGGTTATTTGATAGCTGGAATGACTATGAACAGCAGACTAGTGTAATTACAGCCTGCCTTCTAATTCTCTCACCAAATAAATCCATCTTAAACACTGAAGTGTCGGATCAGTCACCTGAGCATTCCTCCAGTTCCGATGGATCACAGCCCAGGGCTTGGGTCAACTTGGAACAGAATATCTAAAACTCAAGCTGGCGGCTACACGGCCATTGAAGCAGCAAGAGATTTTCAGTGTGCTCTAAAATTTACTGCATATTTCCTGCATCATCAGAATGAATACAGAATTCTTGCCAGGCAAACAAAAAGATCAAGATACTTTTCAAGTGGCCTGCAAAATTATCTATTGGATGTCTGCATGGCTGAGTCATGGGCATTTGCGGCTAACAATAATATATTCAGATTTTTTCTTTTCAGGAAAGAATGGGGGATTGATCCTGGAATGTTAGTTATTTTATCTGATAGGCTCTAATGAGTTCAACATAACCAAGAGCATTTCAGTTAGATGAACTCTGACATCCCTTGTCAGTCACTGATTTTACAAATGGGGGGAGAGCTCTGGACTGCAAAAAGGCCTTTTTGTACTGAATTGTACTTGGCCATTAGTTACAGTCAAAGAACTTGTGATTGCATTTTAATCAGAATACCTTTTCACAGATCTTTTATTTTACGCATCATGAACCCGCGTCCCTACTCCACACGTAGCTGAAATTTACCTAAAACACTTGAGTTATACAAAGAAAGGCACAGATTTGACAACATCATTTTTAACAAACAGAAGTGTCACTTTGACTACGATGTATTTAGTCTATTTTAACAGGCATCATGCTTTTGCTTCTCCATTTCTGTGTTCATCTCGGGCTTATTTTCATCTTCAGTCCTGCTTTAGGGTTATGAAGTATGGTTTGATGTTAGGGCCAGTCAGCTCTCCAGACCAAATGCCCCAAATCTGAGCCTTAAACGTTATTCGTGACAGCTCAACTGGTCTTAATTTGAAATATACCCAAAACACACACCATTCAAAGTTTCTCTGAAGTCCTTTACACTAGATTTTGTTATTTTTTCCACATTTTTTAGAGTATATTCAACTGACTCACAGGTGTGCTAAGATGTCCAACACATACAGGCTTAAGGAGACCAAAAATACCACGCAAGCCTGAGACCTCCTCTTGTAATAAACCACCTCCCCAGGACCTTCCACCCATCAGGAATGCTACGAAATCAAATGCAACACAACGCAGGAGCAAGGATCCAGAAATTGTCCACTAAACCATATTAACGGCACAGATGTGGAAGCAATTCAGAAAATCACTGTTCTGTATAATGGATACAATGCTCAGCCTGAGTAGGAAGAATTCAAAGTCTAACAGAATTCAAATAGGATGAAACTACACAGATTTTAGTAAAAAACACCTTATAAATCATGCTCACAACGTGTAGTGGGCATTATCCTCATCTAACTAACATCTGACTGAATGGAATAATTTCCATAGAATGTTTTGGAAAATTTTTAAAAATCTGATAGTGAGAAACATCTCTGACACGCGATGTATACACACGCGATGTATACACACATATAGTTTTAAAAATTCCATGCAAAGTTTTTGTATTTATTCTATTGCACTTCCTTTAAAAAAATATACATCTAAGATCCACAAATTGGAAATCATGCTGAAGGTTTCTCCTGAAGTCTATTTTCTAACAATATAAAGTATGAAGCTTTGTTTGTACCACATCTCTGTGTTATTCAACTTAAATTTCAGGAAATTCAGTCTTGCAGGAAGCAACATTTTATTACACCCTTTTTGGCTGACCAGCAAAATACAGTTCTATATAAAGAAGGTATTTATTTTTCCAAAGACAAAGTATTTGGGCACCTAAAATAAAGTAGTTTACACTTCTTTCCTTGCATTTCCTCTAACTCACCAGTAATGTCAGCGTGCATCTGCACAAAGAGAGGGTTCTTGCTCAGCCCACCGCACAGAAAGAGTGTGTTGATACGATGCCCTGCAGCCTGCATAGCTTCCAAAATATGTCTTGTTCCTAACTTCAAAAAGGGAGAAAAAATAAAGGTGAGCACGGGAGAGCAGTCTCAGGAACAGATCTTAATGCACAATTTGCTAAAACCAATGACCCTGCTAAAAAGAATGATACCACTGAGTGTCCCTACCAGTAACCGGAGGGCTGGGAAGAGCCCTGCCAGGGGTATGGCCTCTGCTCAGCTTCCAGCCAGTAGCAGACATCGCAATTAAGAACTAGAAAAACCAGAGATGGCCCAAAGAACTGGGAAGTGCATGGGCACAGCATATCGCAGCAAACACCCAGGGCCTGGCTGAAGAAGCAAAGACACCCCAGTACACAATAGCATGGGGAAATGGGGCTTACTGGGAAGTACCGACAAGCGTGAAGACGGGGCTTGTGAGAAGAGGCAGAAAGGGGCACCAGGAAAGCCCGCGGGCAGTGCTGAGCAGCAGCGTGTGAGCACCAAAGGCATTTCTAGATCCAGAACTGAAACCTCTGCGGCAAAGGCATCCCCACCAAAACCTCCCATTTACTTTGTATAACAGCATCTGAAAATGAACTCGCAGTAAAGAGATTTCAATTCTGAAGCCAAACATTGAAACAGAACCAAAAAAAAAAAAAAAAAGCAAATAAAATCCTGTATTTTCTGTCTTTTCAGCAAAAAGGAAAACCTGAGGAATTTTGTATCAGCTTAACTATTTCTCTTGGCCTTTGCCCTATGCAAAATAAAATGTTCCATTTCACGCCCAGACTAATTGAAACATCTAAAATGTAGGCATATTCTTAAACTTTTCATTCTGAGAAACTCAAATTAGAACAGCCCAGTATTCCACTCCGCGAATGCTTTGCCATTTAAAAAAAAAAAAAAAAAATCTTTTCTCTTCTGGTTTGTTTTGCTTGCCTCCAACTCCTCACTGAAGTCAATCTTCTCCCTCCTTCCTCTCGCAAGAACATTTTCCATTTCTTTGACAAACTATTTGCCCAAAAATAATTCCCAGCTCTTTATAATACCTCGGAAGTTACTTTTTGAAGCTCAGACTTGACAAAATGCCAAATTCAAGCCAGAATTTTGCCCAGGCTGACTCTTTGTAGGTAGAATCCTCACAAAACACAGATCTGGTCAAAGTTTTCACAAACCGTTGTTTAAATGTTCTTTACACTATGCTCCAAGTTCATTAATTGGTCTGCAGCCTGCAATAAACCCCTCTTCAAGTAAAAGCTACTGAAAATTGAAGGCAGCAGAGTTTCATCAGACTGGAGACATTCGCAGCGAACGACTGGCACCACGCTGGAGAGGCCGTCAAATGTATTTTGGTTTTTCAGGCGAGCCGTTACGAGGAACTTTAGCAGCCGCAACACCAGCTGACTAAATCCATCGCTTCCCTATTGACACAGAGGGCTAATTTCCAAATCACACAGCCACAATTTTAATTATGGAAAAATAAACTGCTCTAAAAAGAGTCTGTCTCCTCAGAACGGGCTTGACGGCCACAATTATATCTCTGATCATGTTCTCATCTGTCTAACTCTCGCACCGCATTTTGCAATGAACAGTTAAAAGGAAATTCTCTTTCACTACTTCTGAAATTCAAATTTATTAACAACTTCTTGCACAACATACACACGTCAAAGACCCTGAGAAAGAACACGCTGTGAAAATTATTTTGTGTTTACCTGCCTGGAAAATTGTATTCACATGGCAATTTAAATTAAAGCCAGACTTATTTCACCATGGGTGCGGGGGGAACTAATTTAATCCTGGATTGGAGAAAATGCAAATTGAGGGGCTTCAAATGCAAATTTTATATAAAAAGAAAAAAAGCGTCTCCTGCTGAAAAGAAAACTAGAGATTAACATTCTGTGGGCAGGCCTACACTTTCTACACAATTTTTACTTATGTTTAAAGTCTATCTTGCACCCATTGAAGACAGCTAATTGTACAGGATTGGGGCTGTCCTGAACAAGAACTGTTTCCTTCAACTGCAGCAAAGCTAAAATTGGGAGTGATGGAGTATGGCAGGAAAATTAAATTTCCTGCGTAGCACATTAGCAGTCAGTAAATATATCAAGTCAAACCCAAGTCTGGTCTGTCTACTTTTTACTTACTGTTTCAATAGCATTTTAAACTTCCGTTAACTTACAATGTCAACTACAGCACAACCATTTTATAGTAAATCTCACGATCGGCTCAGTCAGCTATCGAAAAGATACGCAGATGCTGAATTTAGTGTTCGCCACAGTATCTGTGTTTTACAACGAAATTTGAGCTGTGTCATATAATGAGATAATAGGTGACTTTCCCAGGAGTTCCAGCGGAGAACACTTCCACTTCATTAGCACAATATAATAACAGAGCACCTGTTCGAGACTGGAAAGTTTCTTTCAGGAGGCAGTATCAGTCGCTGGCATTGTTTAAACTCCCCGAAACATTCTTATTTAAATGGTGGGATTATACTGAAGCATCAGGTATAACCAAGCTACATTCATCTGAAAAAGGATCAAACCTCACAACAATGAATTCCAGGCTGGGGTTAAGTCCTCCTTACTAGCTGAAGAGGGAGGGTTAACACATAAAATGTACAATTCGCAGTAAATTTACAGCAGCCGCCCACCCTCTACATCCCAGATGGCTGACCCAGCCTAGCAAAGTTGTTGTTTAACCAGTAGAGGAGTTTGGATTTTTTCCAGTCGAGCAGAGTTTTGTCAGGAAAACTCCCCAATTCATCAAACTGTTAATGTTTTGCAAAAGCACCTCAACCAACTTTTTTAAACGAAAAAAAGGATGTAAAAGGAATGCTGTTGTCAGTCACCCAATGCCTGGGGAGAGCATGACCCATTGAAAATACCCTGCACCAGGGTTTCAAAACAGCTTATTTGACCCAGGTGTTCCCCCTCAAAATAGAACTTCTGGTGAACTGCAAATTGGGTTTGAGAGAAAATTAGGGCAGAAATCAACGTATTCCAATACAATTACCTATCTCTGCACATTAGCAAACATCGAGGACATTTTTGTAAAGCCGGTCTCTCTGGCTGCTTTTGCAGCAGTGCAGCCATGGGCTGGAAAGGTTGCACACGAGCAACTGCTTGTCTTGCAGCAGGGAAACCCAGGGAGGACTGAGATCGGTCTACTCGGTCCGTAGTGTTAGGAACTAAATCCCAGACCCACTCCGACTCGCTGAGGTACAGAGTCCTGACTCGCCTAACAGGCGAGCAGGGGAAATCCATGGATTTAGGAACAATCTGAAGCTGAGGCATTTTAGGGGAGCATGAGTTCCTTCATACAATTGCCAAAGCTTTTTTTCTTTCCACTCTCTCAGCATGCCTCTAGCCAGCCCAGGATGTTAACGCTGCCCCATACAGTATCAGCCTCCTTCCTCACATTTGCACTGGAGGCAAAAGCTCCACTTGCAAAATTGCCATAAGGAGAAAACTTTTTACGGGAACATTTTCTCCACAGTCTGTTGATTATCCTACAGTACAGAGTAGTCACCAGCATGGGTAAACAGTATCTTGCTTCTTTAAGAAGCCCATTAAGTGAATTCATCTATTATTAGAAATCTGTTTAGCAGAAGGGAATGATCAGTCTGCCACAGAACATGAGACAATTCATTTATTCTTTTATGCAGTTAAAATGGCTTACAGCAATGCCTTGAATCGTGGCCAAGTAGATAAGGGCGAGTTCATCCAGTCCCCGAGACAGTGTTAGTCCAACAACCTGTGCAAAGATCAAAAAGAAAATGTACAAATCCAGCCAAAGTAAAACTCTTATTATTTTCTACGGTTTCTTGTTGTAACAAGTTTTAAGTGCTAATTCTAAGCCCTACTTTTGTGAGCTGTACATATAATGTTATGTTAAACATGTTATTCCTGATCTGGGGAAGAACCACATAATTGTTCTTGCCCTCGCAAATACGGAACAAACAGCATATTGTATGGGATCAGAGATAGATTAACTCTGACAGTTTTATGTTATGACTCAGATATTGCTCGTGAATGTACTTAATATAATAATACAAAAATGCTATTACATAAAAATAACTTTTTTAAAGCATTTCTCTCCCTCCCTTCCAAGCACCTGAACACTGAAACACAATTAATAATTAAAGACTGTATCTTAACCTCTTTTACTCTAACATAAATCAATACTGCATTGTAGTTACTCTGGATTAATATCAGCATAGGCAAGACCTGAATGCAGCTGCAGCAGACAAAATACACTGCTACTACCAGTACTTGCCATCATATCAAGGAAATTCTGATTCTGCTGCAGCACATAATTCTTCCATAAAATAATACAGGTATTACTAGAACCCAAAAATATATAAGCTGTCTGTATTTTTATAATGTTTCCCATATTTGGTTTAAAGCATGTTGCAGAGCTTATGCCCATCTTTTCTTATCTCAACCTCAAATACAACAGATTTTGGTGCCTGTGAGTAGCTTGAGGCACTCACTTCAAGGACAATACGCCGTTTTGAAGCACATTTTTGCATTAGTCACCAGATATTTTGATATCATCAAACCATACTCTTATGATATTCTTCTTTTATAGTTCTGCACAGTAACATCCCAGCTTGTGACCCAGCCGATCTATTACCACAAAGTTCAGTGAAGAGAAATTTCCAAACATTTAAAGATGGGCTGAAAATCAACCTAGTGGAGGTTCTCCGGTGAGTTCCAAACCCTTCTATTTCTGGTCCCAGTTTGCAACGCTCTGAAAATTTCTTGGTACAGAACACAGTATTTCAATTTCTTTAATTCCGAAAGTAGCCATTTTAAAACCACAAGCCAGAATCAGATGAGGTTTCCTTTTGAACAAAGAAATATGAAGCACCGTGGTTGCGTGCTTGCAATCATGAGAGCATCTATGCTCATCTTTAACGGTAAGCAGAGGAGTTTTTTGGTTTCTCTTGAAATTTACCACCCCACAACTCTAATACAGATTTATCTGTTTAAATCAAGCAATCCCTCCTCAGAATATTGCATTCCTTTCCCAGACAGGCATACCCAAATTTGTGTTGAAATCCATTGCAACAGATAAACAAAATTTGGTGGACAGGTGAGTTAACAGCAAGTGCTGCTAGTCAGTGCTCTGAAATGTGATTCCTTGGAAAGATACTGGGACTCCTTGTATTTTTAGAAAATAAATGTGGCTGTAGTGATATCTCAACTACAGTGATCTTTGGTTTTCTACTGAAACATTAGCACACTTTGAAATGCAGCAAGAAACCCAAATCCTATGGGATAGTTTAAATAGCTAAGGAGGAGTATGCTCAAAATTGAAAAAAAAAAACCTTCCAAGCTTTTTTTTTTTTTTTTTACCCTGTATTGACCTTTTTGCAAAGACAGGCTGTTTCTTACCATGCCCTTTAGTGTCAGATCTGTTAAGGGAGATCTGTTACCATGGAAATCTGGCCAAACATGTAAATCAACAGTGAGGAAACCCACAGGCAAAGATTTCTTAATCAGATCCAGGTGACTGTTCAAGTACGTATATATACTGTGAGCACTAGAAGAAAAACAAGTTGGAAGAAGAGGGGGGGAGGTTATTCATCAAACATAAAACATTTGTACAACCATCAAATGCAGAAAACCCATCAAAGAATGGCAAATCCCCCCACTGAAAACAAAAGGGGAGAGAAGGGCAAAGCCGACCGCTTTGCCCAGCCCGCGGGGATGTCGATCTGTTCACCCAGCCGGCCCAGCTCCGCGGTGTCACGGGATGAAGGGAGACGATGGCGGTTTGTCATCTTGAGTTTGTACATTGGCTCCTACGGGTCCTGAGACGAGCCAGGGCTGTTTGGTATTTTGGGGAGTGATGATGCTTGTCTCTACCAGAAAGGTGCTGACACCATGAAAAGGAAAGCTAGAGAAAAGCAAGCTGAGAGAGACGAATAAGGAGGATTCCGGGCAGAAATGAAAATCAAATTCCTTTACAAGTGTTTAAAAATTTCTTTGATTAATTAACTTCATTGGACTTACAGCTTTCCTTTTTTTAAAGCATAATTATTTCAGTATGTGTTATGATTAAAATGCAGCATTAAGGGTGGAGAAGAGAAAGAAAGTGGCTGCTATTTTAGGGAGGAGCCGAACACGGGCCTAAATGATTGTATCTAAGTTCAGATACTACACCCAGTTCTCCAATATCCCACAGACTTTTTCCTGGACCAAGAGCAATCTGAGGACTAACGGTGAATTCTTCAGTGCTTTGGCTCGCAAGGACTCTAGTGACATTCCATTTAAAAAATGTTGCAATAATGCTCAGAATATTTTTTCAAACACTCATACTACCATAAACAGATGCATACATATTTTTCAACTCCTTGGAAATCTCCAAGTGGGGCACTTAATTCTAGACATGTGGGTCAATAATAGCATCTAACCCTAATTACAATTGATTAGTCATTGTCTCATCCACTGTAGACCCAAACAGCGATATTCATTTAGGCTCTACATGTATATTCAATCATGCACTAATGAGATCCCTAAGGGAATTTGGCATATGCTTTACTAGTTTGACTTCTGACCTGCTAGCAGCTGTATATTTATACTTTGCATTCAACCATTCAGCTGCATGTTTTTTCAATTATACCTTACCATGTGTATGCTATCAGAGGATATCATTCAAAATGAAGTACACTTGGAAGACATTAAAATAACTAATTCACATCATTATTCACGTACTTTAAAACGTACTTTATGTGTCTTCCCGGACCTGAATTATGATAATTTCAAGGTCACAATTGTTTTTTCCCCCTTGTAAAAGTGACCCTATTTTCTTCATCTCTAAAGACCGCACTATAAGCTGTACACGCTAAGGACAAAGCCATTTTATTTCCAGTCTAAATCATGGCTTGAGTGTTGGGAAGGAAAAGAAAGGAAAGCTTCACTCAACCACAGACCTACCAGACATCCCAGCTTCTATCTCATCTCCATCCTCCTTGATTACTTTTGCACGGATTAGCCATTCGTGCAGCTCTGACACAACACAAGGGCCATGCAAAAGACGCTGAAGTTCAGCCAAATATGCTTAAAAAGTGCATAACCTTGGAATTAGACATTTTCTCACTCCCTTTTTTTTTCCGCCCTCCATATAGGTACGGGTTCAAGGCACTTCATTTGGTCTTAGTGATCAGCAAAATCATTTGAACGCTTGCCAGTTCCAGTTTCTACCAAGTTTGTGCCGTGTGTTGTACTACACCATAAGCTTCTTTTATTCAGTTCTAAGAGAGGGCATCAGTAACAGCTGGATCTGACTTGTGCAGTTGAGCACGACCTATTGTTATCAAAAACGAACTATGTTGAAAGTGGAGAATAAAAAAAATCAACGCAAGTTTCCCAAGGGTTATGCTCATATTAGGGACATAACTTCCAAAAGCAACAAGAGGTTGGTATTTAATCTATTCAAAAATCCTGTGGGGTGCCAGCAGGTATCTTTCAGGAAAAATAAATCTAAAAATTTTAGATTTCTAAAAGTAAATAGAAAGAGTCTCAAACATGTAGAAGTATAGAGAACTGCTCTTTAGATGGGGAAATGACATTTAGAAGTGAGGGAAGAGAAATTCTGTTTTAAAGCATAGCGCTTCACAAAGTGCCAAAGGGCACCTAGTCTTTGCCATCAAATAGTTAGGCTCTTCTTTCTTCCAGAAGATTAGAAACTGTAGTTCTAGGAAACAGAAGATGTAAAATTTAGGGCATAAATGACCATATTGTTTCCTTTTTTTATTTCCTACCTCTACCAGATTTAAGGTATCAGTGATAGCTAGGTGTCAGAGCTACACAATGCATAGACTGAAGACCAAAAGTGCTGCACACACTGCAATTTCTGCAACTCACTGAACTGCACAATAAACCCCAAGGTTTGCTGCCCACAGAGCATGTTGGTTAGTTAGACCAAATGCTAAATTTACAGCTGTCTGGACAACCCTCATGTAATTCAACCCTCTCCACTTCCAGTAAAAGAAGGGAAAAGAGAACAGAGGAATAGTACTGGGAGGGTTGCACAAGACTGGTCTTCAGCACAAGTGGTCAGCAGGAGCTGGTTTCTGGCAAGTCTGTCTAAGCCACTCACACCCTCACAAGTTACCACAAATTACTAAACCAGTGATAAATGCATCTTGCAAACTCTCGCTCCTGGTATAGGGCACAGAAATCTGCCCGGCGAAGCTTCTGAGATCAACTGCTCAGCTTGCCATTGCTGTGTGAGGAGCATTAGGAGCCTGGCAGAATGAAAAGACAGGTTTAGGAAGGTACAAGTAGGTGACAGGCAGCAGCTGCAGCAAGTAAGAGGTATGGATTTGTGACCTCAGATGTTGGGGTTTAATGATCCAGGTATGCGTGTGCTTTTTGGCACTACCAAACCAGCTGAACTCTTCACAGTGTTGCACCTCACATGGGAAGTAACGGTAATAAACAATTGCACACCGAAATACGGAATTCTCATTTCGTTTTTCTCGATGACCTTTGCAGTGGCTGAATAGACGCAAATTCCTGGACCCTCATAGAGAATATACTAAACATAACAAATCAGATTCTTTGAAAGATTCTGCTGAGATTCCCAGGCAAATAATTTATCATCAGCAACGATCCCCCAAATCTGGCCACTATGTTCTTATTACGTATATGACTTGATGTAGTAAATACATAATCCAAAGTTTGGGCCAATACTTTTCACTAAAAAAAGTGAACTGGCAGCTACTGGCCTCTATGACAAAGCTGAAGTTTGTGCTCCATGTCTAAAAAGAAATGAAGAATTAAGGAGGAAATTTCAGTTCAAATTGCAAAGTTCCTGATTTCTTTTGTTCCAGTAAAACTCATTAAATTTAACAAATACTTCATAAGGACAGGGAGAAAGGGGATTTGCCTACAAATTTATAGCTATCCAAACATTTCATTAGAAGAGTAGTATCTGGAAAGCATTACAAAAATACCACCTATCAAATTAACTTTATAAAATATTATCATCTCCTTTATAGAATATTGGAAGCCTTTTTATCAATGGTATCCTTCACAGTTTTACTGACTGCAGGAGAATCAAATTCAAAGCTATGACACCACACACTCAGGTGACATGCAGTTCTGTTACTGATACTCTGTAACCTATTCACATCACCATACAAGCTTTTTGCACCTTGAAATTTGTGGTCAGTCAGTTCAGCATCAGACCTGGTATAGACAAGTAGGCCACTGTATGCTCATTTTTCCATCACACGAAAAAAAAAGTATTATCCTGGTATTATAGACTAAACTAATTGTCTTATGCTTGCGCTGCATATGGGGGCTCTGGAAAAATGGCCTGGAAGCCAAAATCTTGGAAAAAAAAACCCAGATCAGTCCTTGTTCCAAACATATACAGATGTATTAATTTCCTGATTTCCTTTCCTAAAGAACAACAAAGCAAATTCTAAGAAGTATAAATCTATTTCATATTGAAGGAAGTCCAATGCATTTCTGGGAATCCTAGTCAAGTTCTTAACAAACAAGTAAGACACTGGGCACTACAGAGCAGGAAAGGGTCATCTGGAGAAACCAGGTAGTGTTATCCCCCCAGGGAGGACTGAAAATAACTGTATAACTGCACACGCTTAACCCATCTGTCAGGACTGACCCTTGCCTTTTAGACCAGACTGATAAACTGAAGGTAAACCACCAAGTTTTCTGTTGGTTTGGTTTTGGTTTTTTTTTGAATCGATGGAGCAAAAAAATTAAAAGAGAACCAGATTTTCATCCAATGTGCCTAACTGTTCAGCTAAGATCTCTCTGGGAGTGACATGAACCATCTTAAAAGGAATCAAAGCCAAAATCGCTTGAGAAAGTCCAGATCTGACAGAAGTGTCTGGGCTGTCTTCATCCACTTCTAAAGCAAACCAAACTAAAATTCCACATCGCACACAGCCTGCTGCTTAAGGAATCCTGGAGTTACTTCCAATTCACTCCTACATCTTAAGTTTTGTCTGAAAATCCATCCTAGGTTTCTCTGTTCTAATTGTGCTGCCCTGCAGGAGTTTCTCATATAGTGGCTATACCTTCCTTTAGATTATTGTTCCAGAAATATTGAATAATATATACATAATTAAGCTATACCTCATCCTTGGAGCTTAATAGTGTCACCTACAAATTAAGATATACCATTAGCCTAGGGCATAAAGCTGTGCTGAACAGGGCTGAGGCTACAGTATCAAGAAATAATAGCCTGGGCTGGATACAAAAGAAGTTGAAAAGCAGAAAGTTAGTATTACCATTTAGACATGCCAAAGGTATCTGAGGGGAGTTTAAAGCTTTCATCTTTGAGCAATCACCTGGCAAGCCTTTGCAAATACTTCCAACCTGCTATCAGACTGTTAATTCCCCTGTTTCACAGTAAGGATCCAGCAGGGCAATTGAGCACTGTTGGGAACACAGAGTATCATCAACTTGTAAGGCAGGTATGTGATAAAGAAGTAAGAACAGTGACCTGGCTGCAGCTTTTGACTGTAATTCCGGGAAGGCGACATGGCCTCGGACCACATGATCTATCTGAAAAAGAGGAAAGCAACATTTTTGTGAGGATTATATCTTAAAAAATTGGTTGCAGAAAGGGGTAATGTAGTGTCATAACTTTAAGAAGACAGAAGAGCTTCTAAATTACTCCTGAGGTGTTAAGTCTTAGTCCTAGTGAAGTCAATGGCAAAAATCCCACTGACGTTACTGGATTCAGGATTAGGCTTAAAAACAGTAAAAAACCAACGGACGCTGCACCAAAAATAGGCAAGATGTGAAGCACGCAGCTCCCCAGCCAGAAGAGCAAGCTGAGAGGATGACCCTTTTCCTGTCCAACACTACCTGAGAGCATGTCCTCTAGTCTCTCCCATTCTCTTGCTTGCGTACCCTCACTGGAACTCTACCAGGAGCATCTTCTTGGTCCAAATCCCTACATCTTTCTATACCACACTGTTACAGCAAAACACAGGGTGTGCTGTCATCCTGATAGATGCTCCATATGTTCATCGCAGGAAACAAAATGCATACCCTGACAAGCAACTATTCCTACAAAAGAAGGTCAGTATGGGCTCTGTCTTATACTAAATTTATAAATCAGCTTGTCCTTTCACTCCAGAGTGGCTACCACTATTCACAAAACAAAGTATCGGGTAGGATAACACGGGATTTTAAGACAATAATTCAGCAGGTTTTGTGGCCTCTTGATAATGTGTCATCAGAGGTGACAGTAAAAGCTAAGGAGACAAAACTACAGCTACACAAGTGCATTGAGTATATTTGGCAATACCTACTGGCAGCAAAATACATTAGGTATTTAATTTTTAATAGCATGAATCTAGTCCTTAACCAGTGTAGGAGAACACATAATGAAGCATGCACATCTGAATCCAGCAATAAAAATAATGCATGCCTGTTCTTTCTGAGATTTGTATCAAAGACAGAACTCAAACGCATGCATGCAGCAGAAACAAAGCTCAAGTCTGAATGTTGCCATTTTGCATAATCTCTTTAGAACACAGGACCAGCTCATAAGTTCAGAAATATATCTATAAATATCACATATATTTGGAAATATTTTACACATAAATATTACAAAAGTTATGAAGTCAGATATTTAAATGCCCTTAACTCAAGACATGCACACATGAGGCCTGCATCTAGAAACACTTTTCTGCTATTCTTTATTTCATAGTTTGTAATGATGTCATCCTACCCTTCATCTCTGTTGCACAATATTTTTCTTCATGTAAGTTTTGAAAATCCAGTGCAAAATCCTATCTAATACACAAACAAATAAGCTTTTTCAAAAGAAGCAGAATTTTTAATTCTTCATTTGGACTCTGTCTGGACCAGTTATCAAAATCCAACAGACTTTTTTCATAGCTGTATCATTTTAAAAATAAGAGGTTTTTAAAGGGAAGTCTAGCAGATCTACGAAGTTCAAGTGACTTAAATTGCATCAAGAGAGTTTACCTTTGGGCATAGATCAAACAATGAAAAGAATCCCAAAACATGTCTATTTTTTTGTTTGTTTTCACAAAGCTTGAAGTATGAGAAAGCAGGAGACGATAGCTTTAAAATTACAAAGATAAAGAATGCAACCTCCCCTTCACACAGTGTCTAGAGACTGTGTCCTCCTATGGCTCCCTATGTGTTTTTTGTACAGACAACCTCAAGAAAACCACATGAGATATTCCAAGAATGTTTTAATAAGACGGCTTCCCTAATATACCCAACACTTCTTAGAGCTGACTTTTGCCATGGGTCCGAACAAGACCATACATTTTTCCTAGCAATTTCTTTACTGACTCGGAAAAGTTTTGCTCTCTGGTACTAGAACGGAAAGGAATTTAAAAATCATCTTTCTGAAATGCCCTGACTCTCATGGTACATTTTAAGTGTTGAACCATGCTGAGGCAGCCAAGATTAAAAACCTGACTTGCCATATTGTCTCTAGAGCTTACGTAAGTATCTTTACCTGCTTTGGATTAAGCACATAGAGACTTCACCACTCAAAAGTGTTCTTACAAAGAAATGCAAAAGATTTGCCGTTTTCCTCTTAAGGTGGCAGTGTTACAAACAAGATTATAATTTTACTTGTGGTTGCAGCAGCTGCCTTTAGAATGGGACACTTCGGTTCTAGTCCCAACTTGACTTGAAAAACTCACGAGCACACCCACCCCACCTGCTTCGACAGCGCTTCAGTCATGGGCTGAGGATGGGTCAGAGATGGCTGGGAAGCAAAAGCTGCGGGAGAGAAGGAGGGATGACTCTTCCACTGAAGCTGTGACACCGTACGGAGGAATGTCAGATTCACGTGGCCAAGGAGAGAGCACAGAGGCAACATCAAGTCATAGCTCAGCACTTAGGGTGTATCTGGGCTTCCTGATCGGGATTATTTCTGTTGCTCATTTGGTGACTGTTCCCTACGGAATGTATAAATGCAGCGATGCCTCGATCTACAACTTCCTGGACATGTACTCCAATCACTAGGCTTTTAAAGAGGTGGGTGGTGCTAGGGCTGAGTAAGAGAGCAATTACGCCTTCGATTTGTGAAAGACCAAACCCACCTGTATGTCTGGTGAGCCTGCAGAGGATACCCACAGGACTGGGCCCGCCTCCCGTAGTTTCTCAAGAGGAGCTTGGCTCCTCACGCCTCAGGGCAGCCAATATTTCTACAGACTGAGCAGGGAGACACGCAGGGAGCTTTAGAACCTTCCAGGGTGAAGCAGTCACTAAGGTTTTCCTGACACTTCTGGACTCAAGCCTAAATACTGTTTTATACATCTAGGCTTTCTTTAAATTTGACATCAGTGTTTTAGTTCTGACTGCCTCCTTGGAAATGTGAAGATTTATTTTAAGAGAAACCAGTCTGGTTTTAATTTTTATTGATAAATTAAATTTACCTCATTTGCACTCATAAATAGACTTGAGGTGACAATTTATGCACTATCTATCTAGACAGCATAACATGTTATTATATTACTATTTCACCCATAGAATACATCTTTCATTTATGCCCATCGAACAGCACAATTGCTCTATATAACACAATATGTATAATTTTCTACCTCAACCTCCTGCTGAAGAATGAACGCCTGCTTGCCTGTAACAATGATTATCACAATCATTGTAAAAGGCAGACATGCCCTTAGTGCTCTGCTCCATCTATAATCCCCTGTCAGTATGCAAATGAAGAGTTTGTAAGAGACAATAACAATCAACTAAACAGTTATTGCTTTCAGCAGCATGGTACCTCCTATGATCATATGGAGGTGTTTCAGGCAGAGCTCTGCCTGAATTGACAGTGAAGCTATTCCAACTGACAGAAGTTATCGCAGACCTCCCATCTCAGAGGCTGTCTGCATCTCCAAACACTTACCAGTTTTCCCGTAGCGCTTTGACCTCCCTCATTCAACCACAATCCAGGTACCATCGCAGAGAAATAAGGTCCCCAAACACCAGGCACAAAAATGGGTGTTTCACTGACCTGGAAAAGCAAGAGAAAGCTCTAGTAAACCAAACCACTTGTCAAAGTAGGTACTTGACTAGAAACATTTGGCAGCTATCAGAGTCCAATACTGAAAATGAGTCTGGCTCCTCCACTAGAGGCACTAACATGAGTGGAGATGTGTAGGTAGGGATTTACTCGAAGGAGTATTTGAAGAAATATGGTCCCCCATTTGCATCATGGCTGGTATACAGCTGCAGCTACTGACTGCCCAGCTGCTCCCACCCACTCCCATTTACAGAACAGCTGGGTCTGGCCATGCAGAAAGCACAGAACTGCAGAAACAGGAGCTGCATTTTACAGGGATTGAGAGACTCCCTCATTTCTCCAGAAAAACACCTTACTTAGAATGAACAGCTGGACACAACACTGCTTGGCTCTCATCAGAAAATATAACTGATGTGATCAGCAGCCAGTGTTTACAAATCACTCATCCTGTATGCTTTTAGAGTTAAGAATCGAGAGGGAATCCTGCTGATAGAGGACAGTGAGATCCTCCAAGATCTGCCACCAGCTCCCGAGGCTTCCAGGGGAAACCCCAAGCTCCAGTGCCCTCATGGTGCCGTCAGAAGAGTTAAGTGCTTGGGTGGAAGCTGCAAACCTGGGCTGGGCAAAAGGGGATTTACTTGTGTTAGCCAACATGAAACATTTGCCTGGGTAAGCATTAGATTCTGCCCCTTAGGCTTAGCTTTACACAAACCACTCCTTTCCTCACACCTGTGAACCCTTTCATCAAGGCAGATATCTAAGCACTATCTTTCAGAAACCCGCTTGCACACAAACACACCACACACGTATACACTGATATCCTGCCCCTGTGCAATATTTCAGTGGTTAGACCACTCAGGATGTGGGAGATGCTGGCTCGTTTCCTTTCTCAGCTTCAGAAGACGCAAACTACCAGTTTATAAGGGTGGAGGGCATTTTCCTTCCTCTTAGAAAGCTGTTCTCCTTTCAATACACTGGATAGACTTTCTAGATTTTTTTTCCTGGTTCAGAAAGAAAGGAGGTACACTATCCAGTCTAGCACGTAAGGCACCGCACACGACAGGGAATGGGGCAGTGGAGCTTGAGTCCTAGTACTTCTTACAAAGACTAGTTACGTTGTCTGCACTGGTTGAACATGTATAATCCTTGCAGTAGGTGCAGAAGACAAGCTATCCACCCCTGGCAGGCTACCTGCTTCTCTTGGAAGCATGATTCATGTCTTTTCTTCCAGGATCAACAGAGGTACAGACATCTGAGGTATACACAGCCATGATTTCACAGGCAAAAGAGAAGGCCAGTGCACCACGTCATGCACGAAAGCTCTTCCCACTAGTCCATGCTAGTGGGGTGGCTAAATCTGCAGCTGTTGTTCTTGAGAGGATGTGACGTGCTCCAAGAGGAGGAAACAAGACAACTCCCTAACAAAGTAAGTCTGTATGTCTGCAATGCTGGAATGGCAAAAAAGAGAGGTCTTAGTCAATGGGACAATGTTTTGGGGGTTTTTTTTTCTGCTTAGAACTTGCTCTTCATTACCAAAATTCTAGACTCATTGAAGACTGCTTGAGGTTTGCTATTGATTTCAGCAAGACCCAGATTTCACGTCAAAACAATTTGGAGGAGGAGTAATTAAAAATTCTGGCCTGTTCCTGTTAAATTTGATACACATTCTCCCTATATTTAAATATGCCAAACTTTAAAGACAGTTGTTGCTAGCAACTAGGGAATATGCTCCAAGATGCAGTTTACTGGCATTTGTGTATCACACATGTTTAGTAAATACACCAGCAGGGAGGTTTCTGCACAAACAATAGCCTGCTCAAGCCACAAACTTACATTACAGCTGATTCTTGTCATGAACTGGGAGAAGCAAACCAACAAAAAGTGGTTTCTCCAAATACACCACTACAGCGCTAAGCAATCCCGATTTCTCTTAGGAACATATCTAACAAATATGAGAATCTTGCACAGTTCTCCCCTATCGGCTCGAGTGTGCTGACTTACTTTCACTAAAGCTGTATGCGTGCACATGTGTCTGTGTGTCTGCGTAAGATTTTGGCTGCCTAAACCCATTAAAGAGCAAGAATAGCTGCACTGAATTAAAAAAGGCATTTATGACTCCAAGTAGACGAAGCTACGTCAAAAACATTGCAAAGACATTTGGTTTTGTTTTGTTTTCTCTTAAAACTACAAATTAATACAGCTTTGAGTTTTCAACACCTCTATGGGGCAAGCCTTCTTTTACAATTACCACAACAAAATGAAGCACAACAGAAAGCAATTCCTGAAATAACCTGATTTTTAGACCAATTCCATATCACTGCCCTTACTGAGAATACAGCAGAAGGTCAAAATCCCTAGTGAGTATCTGCCCAGAACCAGTGGTGGAAGCACGCTGAGAACCTGAACTTCTTGTCTCACTCCCATCCTATAGCTCTGAACACAACACGTCTCTACAGGTGGGAAGGAACATTTGGGTTTTTGAAGTCTCATCTCAAAGTATTTTTGATGCAGCGAGCTCTGCAGTACTCCAGACTCCAGTGGGATTTCTGAAGGGAGAATCTAGCTACGGCAGATGTATCAAGCTTAAAATCCAGCTGCTATGTAGTCTGAAGAAACCGAGTAGTCTAGGGCTATTAAAGGCACAAAGATGCTGTGTGCAAACCAGGGAAGTTCTAAACATCAAAAAACACAATATAGCTTAAAAAAAACCCTCAAAACACAAACACCCTTTCTTCCATCATTACTCCACAACTGACCTCTATGTCTGATAACACTAAAGAGTTTAGGTCGACTAAAAGACCAAACTCTTCCTGGAGCCAGTACTTCCGGCCTAGTATTTTGGACAACTATGGGAATTTGCCAGGGCAGGATATTTCTGTGCTGGCTCTTCTTGAATTACACAGAGAGTTTCCTATCGTCTTACTACTGAAGTACCGTTTGTACACATTCCAGCAAACTTTCAACACACGAACAGAGCAAACGAGGGAGCTGCATATCACGGCATTGATGGATATAGCCAGTGGGGTACTAGGGTATCTTTTTTTTCTGCTGTGGGAACTTTTAACTGGAATAAAGAACATTGGCTATCATGCTGGGCTTTATTGATATCGCATATGGCATCATCAGACTTGCTATTTCCTCCTGCCACTTAAAGACTTTAATTCAGATTTTGCAGACTCTGCATTTTGGTGCACGTGGAAAGGGATAAAACTGGGAAACAACGTACACCCCAAACCAGATACAGACTCTTTGAGAAGCAACAGGGTGAATGTTCCTCCACAGATATATGCGTAAGAAACAGCAAATGGTTTCCATTTCCCCTCTTTGAAATATCTGGACGACACTGAAGTTTTTCAAGCCATGTAGCAGCTGGCATTTTGTATTTTCATAACAAGAAGTCCAAATTCTGTTTGAGTATACATACCACCCGATCCCACTAAACACATCACTAGACATAAGAGTAAGGTTGGAGAAACAGTGCGAAGCTTGCCGCAGAACCCCGAAGATAAGTACAATTTGCCAGACTCAGAGTTATTTTTGTTACACTAATACCATGTCCCTTTCGTAGCTTTCTACTGCCTTCAGACATTCTTATGATGATATAGGAGGATCAATGTGGTGTCATTATTTTTTTTCCTTTAATGAGCTTAAGAAAATCCTTAATCTTTTTAGCAGGAAAACATCTGTTTCAGATTCATGGGCAACTGATTTTTATTTTTTAAGCAAATAAGAGATGTCATCTTTCCTTGAAAGTTAAAGTAGGGAATCAAAGAGACTCTCAGATTTTCTGCCATCTATTTAACTTAAATTCATTCTGTGACACACTCCTATTGTGAAGCATATTAGCATTTATTATTCTTTACATACAGTGAAACTGAAACACAGAGGGGATATCCTCCACTAAACGTTAGAATGATCTCTACAGTATTATTGCAGCAGGAATTTGGAGATGGGAGATGAGAAGAATCTGAACCTATTCACCTTTGAATCATAAGCAGTATCTATAAATACCTCAGTTGAATATACTCACACGGAGACTATTGCCCTCATCTCTAATGCTGACTTACAGAAGTTGTATACTTGGGCAAGTAATTCCACCTCACAGTTGTTCTATCACTGGACAGGGAAGAATCCCTTCGTGCAGGAAAATGTCACCTTTCCATGTGTCCCCAACACACAAGTCTCTACTTGCTCAGCCCATCATTTCAGATGAGATGCAAGATTTCTGCTCATGGGAAGGGAAAAAGAGTTCAACACCTTCTGAAAGGGAGAAGAAGGGGAACAAAGTTCTGTCTGGGAAAATTTAACCTCAGTGTGTGCTTTATAAAAGATCATAATTAATATCTAAGATACGTAAACAATATAGAGCAATCAGAAACAAATGAAATGATGAATTCAGTTTAACAATATTCAGCTGTGGTGCAACTGCCAGAAGGCACTTTTTGTTATGAATAGATCATTTGGATGAGTTACAGACCAGATTTCAACCCTAGCATATGCTAGGAAAATCAATGTCAAACTATCTAAGATCAGAAGGTATCAGCAGTACATCTGGCAGCACACAGAAATTAAAAAGGTCCTTAAAATATATAAAGCTACATAGAACTAAGGTAAAGTACGAAAGGATCTGTTTACATGGCACTAATACGAGATTAATGTTTACAAATATATCAAGGGTGAGTGTCAGGAGGATGGAGCCAGGCTCTTCTCGGTGACAACCACTGATAGGACAAGGGGTAATGGGCTGAAACTGGGACATAAGAGGTTCCGCTTAAACTCGAGAAGAAACTTCTTAGTGAGGGTGACGGAGCCCTGGAACAGGCTGCCCAGAGAGGCTGTGGAGTCTCCTTCCCTGGAGACATTCAAGACCTGCCTGGACACGTTCCTGTGTGGCATAGTCTAGGCATTCCTGCTCTGGCAGGGGGATTGGACTTGATGATCTTTCGAGGTCCCTTCCAATCCCTAACATTCTATGATTCTATGATCTGTAATGTATTTAATTTAGTTTAGCCTTTCCCACTTGCTTCTCCCTCTAAAACAAGAGGCGGCAAAAAAATTCCACCTCTACTCTAAAAGTCCATGTGGAAAAAAAGCACTGCTTTCCATTTGTGGGCTAACTTAGAGCTCATGTAAGTGCATCAGAGGAGCCAGTGCCTTTAATATAAAATAAATTCAGCCTTCGGGACTGTCGTTTGGTGCAAGGAGGGGAACAGAACGCAGACCGTCACAGATGAGAATCACCTAGGCATACAGCCATCCCATAAAATGAGCAAGCTGCGAGATTTATTTTCTTTAGCTTTGTTTTGCTAGACCAGCCATAATGATCAGGCACATGCTTGTGTTTCCTCCTCAGTTTTATGTAAATGTTACGGCAATGAGAGACAAGATAAAATAAAACACTGGTGAGAGCAGTTTTATGGAAGCATGGATTTCAGCAGAATTTTCTTTCTCGGTTGACACCATCTGTTGCTGGTGTAAGCTTACACAAATGCTTTATGATAACGCTGTTGGAGAATTCAGCTATTACCTGGAAAGCAAATCTTTACATTAAGAAGGATATACTGTTATATATCCGTTTTCTTCCATTTTCATTTCTGCTTCCTAATATTTGGCCTCTGCTATCTGGCAGCATTCTAGTACCACTATCAGATTCTCTGTTTACTTGCAGTGTGCCATAGAGAGAGAAAATCAAATTTCTGTGGAACTGTTCTTGACTTACACATGAAAGCAAAATTAAACCTTCATTCTATTGTCATGACTTTATTAGAGTAATCATTTGCTAATGAGAAGCTGGGTCAGAAAATTTGTTTGAAAATCACCTCACTTATCAGCTTCGATAGCCAGAAATTCAGAATAACAGCTGCTTTTGTTAGGCTAAGCAGGTATGAAAAAAAGATCTAAGATGTTAATGGAGGGCAGGGAAAGAAATAAGGAAAAGCACTGTATCAGTCACCAACTAATAAATGCTCTTTACAGTTCTGGACTTTGATCACTGACAAGTCAAATACTTTCATTAATTTCTCTGCTGACTTTTAACTTTCAAAGTTTCTGACTGTGGATTGAGAATGCTGACACTCATTCATTTCAGAGGCTTTACATTGAGATATAAAATCCTGTATTAAGAAAACTATCATTTTGCTTCTGCTGACAGATGGGTCTTCTATGGCTATTCAACCACAACTCTCTGACAAAGAATAAAAGAGATTCATAAAAAAACCCCAGAGAATTCAAAGGGAAACCCAAGAATGTTTCATTTCTAGGTTTCTGGTTCAAACTTAGGTCATTGTAATAGCTACTGAACATGTGATTTAATAACAGCACTTTCTGGTGGCATATATATTAACTGGGTGCAGTTGGGGCATGCAATTGTATTTTTAGGGAACTGATGCCTACTCTAAAATTGCCATCCTGCCGTTATTTCCCAAGCACTAACTGGGTTTAAAACCAAGCTTCGCAATATTTTTGGAGGCAATTCTGCAGGTAAGCCCATGGTGAGTTCAGTTAACTTCTTAAAAGATATTTATTATTAGCAGTAATTGCATATTAAGCACATTACAGCAGTCCAGCTGCAACCAGATGTAAAATATATTTAAGAAAATAAGGTCTTGGAATGTAAGAAATATACTTTAGAACACAAAGGAAATTAAAATTCATTAATATTCCAATTGCTATAGGTCATATACCACCAGTAATTTATTTGACTGTATTTTGAGCTTGTGTCCCCTGGCCATCATCGGTTTGCTATGCAGTTGCATAGCTTGCGGTGGCAAGTCACATAGCTGTCCCCCACGTGACAGGTTGGCACCCTCTGGGCCATCCACAGTGACAGAGTTGCTCTGCAATGATATTAAGACGAGGCCACAAAAATTCTCACACAGAGCTAACTTTATCCCACTGGAAGCACAGAAGCGGCTTGAGCGACAACAACATAGCTACAGACCGTGGACTTCGGGATTCTGCCCGAACACATCTACCCCACAGATGATTCTGGCCATCTGTTTACATGCAGTTAAAAGAATTCTGGCTTCTGTGATGAAATTATTTTCATAAATGCCTGCCTCGCTGAATACATGCTCCAGCATTTGCTGCCAAGGCTATGTCACAAGTTTACCAAATCCAGAGACCTGGAAAGTCACTAAACTTTAGAGACTCCTATTTAGTTATGAGAAGGGCAACAGAATGAATCAAAGCAAAACAAAACTGCCCAACTGTGTCCATCAAGGTTGTGCAACAGCAAAAAATGCATTCAAAAACATTTGGCAACATTTTTGCAGTATAAGATGCTGCAAGATAAGATTTTTGATTGCAGAGCCAGGCAGGGTTGAAAGCGGCAGACAGATACCACCCCCACCAGAAAAAAATCACAGAAGAGAATCAAAGAGTTCTGGGCGCTACTCAGAGTGTAAATTTATGGCCAGAGCAGCCTGTGGTAGGGAAGCTGAAACAGAAACACGTATTATTTTTTTCCCCGTGTTGGTTTCTTCTGCGTTGGCCGTACTAAAGACATGTTTTTGTGTCACTCTTGTCCCTGATGGGGTAAGCGTAAAGGGCAGCCGCTCGCAGGACTGGAGCCCTGGCAGAGGCCTACAAGCCTGAGGTGTCTCAGAGGAGAGTTTTCACCCAAAAAATTTAATTAAGAGGCTGAGAGAGAAGACAATGACACAATACCAACAAAACAGGTCCAGCACATTTCAGCCCAGCAGCTCAGCAGGGTTCCGAGTGCAGCAGACCCACAAAGGAGATGCGTGACAATATTAAAATATTTGCTGCTTATTCCACACTTGGTAATATCACAAATTTGTACGACAAAAATCAAACCATTTACAACCACAACAACAGTCTCAAGTAAAAATGACCAGAATCTGAAACACACAGAGGGTATGCATCAAAATGCAGCGTGGGATTTGAAACTTCTAATGATGATTTGGAGCTCATATTCTGGATGAAACTTTCAGTACCACACGAGAAACAGATGAATTCTTAGGGACTACTGTTGGCTATTATTCAAATACTAACCCTTACGAGAAGGGCAGCAAAATGTGAATGACACGTATATGGAACTATTTCCAGGCTTCTAAATTTTCCATAAAACATTAACTGGTCTACAAAGTACAGACCAAACAAGGTATGTGATCAATGCCCAGCAAAGAAACCTAACTCCCAGGGCAAGCTGATTGCTTCATCTCTGAAAATATTTCAGGTGAGCTATGCGATGGGACTATACACTACACAGCCTGGCTTTGTATCTAACAAGAATTAATTAGAAGAAAGCTTCACAGAGATTATTAAACTTTTCCACTGTGAGATTTTCAAGGCTAAACAAGGAAAAGTATTTGAAAATTTTCTAACTCTCATGATTTTTAATGAAAGAATACATTGAATTGCAATAATATTAATTATTCAACTTGCACGTAATTTATGCTTATGGGTGTTAACAAAAATTAATCTAGACCAGTGCTTCCTGCCTCGGGAGCCAAAGCCTCAACTTGTACAAACCAGGACATTAACCACCAACTTCCATGGAGATACGTTGATTTTTACTGTCAAAAGATCCAGGCTAACACTTGTATTTAGACACTTAAGTAACTAGTCTGATTTTCAAAGACCGACGTTTCTCATTGATTTCTGGCTCAGAAGATGAAGCCACCTTGTTTAGGTACCCAAGTGTGGACTTGGGCACCAACCCTTAGGAAGTACATTGACTCTACTTTTTAGTGTCTGTAATTAAGAATGCTAGCAAATATCCACATGGGTGAGAGAGACCTCTTCAAATGAGGGGCAGCAAATCCTTAGATACAGAGGAAGAAGAAGGAAATCTGTCTGCTTCCGCACGTTCATGTTGTTCATTTCCTAAAAGTAGGGAACAAGGGAGCTCTTGAAGACAGCTCCTGCAGTCAGCACTTTGTCTCCAAGAACACCACACTAGTTCCTAAGGCACACTTCAAAAACTGGACAAGACCTTACTCGACGTGCTCCTCACCAAAGGCAATGACTACACACTCAAATGTTGGCTGCTTTAAAACTCATCCACCCACAGAGACTGTAAGGCACTGTTTGGGGGTCTTCTCCCCCACCCAGAGGACCTTCATTCTTAAAACAGTTAAACATATCAATTAAAATGCAACTCAAAACTGTCAACGACAACAAAAAAAAATCAGATTTAGCAAAAAACACCCTGTTTTACTCGGCTGTATTTTATTTTACCTTTTAAAATGCAATAGATCAGACCCTTGCCAAGAGCAGGGAATGCAAGAGGTCACAGGCTGCACTTGTGTAAGCAGCTTTTCTGGAAGTCTGCCGCCAGAAGGTGATTTGAAGTTGCATGTCTGAGAAAAGCTTCTGATGGGCACTACAGGGCTTAACTAACTCACCATACTCCTTAACAGAGCAAGAGACCCCTCCGTAGGGCAGTCCATTTTAAATAGCAGCCAGGTCCAGTCTCTTCATCTGAGCTGACTGTGGGTATTTTATATTTTTTTCAGTATGCTGCATCAATTTTCAGCCAATGGTATGTACGGTATCAGAATGTCTTAAGGGGCAGCCGCATGAATAAATTATTATGGGCAAAACCAGGAGGTCAGTTGCCCGGCAAAACCACCTCTACTCATCATCTTTCCGTGGTGTATCATGTGACAGATCGCAGGGACCTCGCACATTCCACAGGAAACCAGGGCCAGGAGTGCTGCTGCAGAGTTGCTGACATCGTGCAAACACACACTATAGATTACTCAGTTAATAAGAGTAGAGGCAGATGAAGAAATTACTTGATCATACAAAAGAATTTAAAACTTTTTTTTTTCTTTTTTTAAATGCTAATCTTACGAAACTTGCAATATCAGCCTTCAAATATTAATCAAAGCTGGACAACTGAGATTTGTTTTAAATATTAAATATTTTTCACATGATAAAATTCTACCATTTTCCTGAGGGGAAAACACAATGCAAGTCTGGTACCTACCTCTACTATTGTAAACTTTTTACTTCCTCTCTTTGCATTCCAAAATCAAAAACAGAACGCAAAAACAGGAAAAAAATGAAAATTATTATTGGAAGCAAAATGCTCTTAGTTTTGTTTGCCTTACTATTATCTATTTTTAAACGGTGAAATGTTAATATCACTTTTCTGCCAAAAAATATGTTTATAAATCTCCTTTTCAGTTGGGTGCTTAGCCACCAAACTCTCCCAAGGTTGCCAGCAATGTCCTTGTAGCTCCCTCCCATTCAAATGCTCTCCTAGGTGCCCACATGGAGCCTGTGCCTCCACATACTTTTGATAAAAGCATGAGACAGCCTACAACCTATATTCTCATTATCTCTCTCTATGTGATAATAAAGGAGTTGTGAGGAGGATCAGAGATAACACACACACATGATCCATGACCCACTGTATAAAAGCAGACGATGCACCACAGTAAAAAGGTGCAAGGAAATGCTGGGAGATGTGATGCACCTCTCAGCCACCTCATCTGATCTTTACGCGGGAGCACTCTGGCCACAGAAGCTGAGAGGGTCACATCTGAACAATGTGTTCTTCAAGCCGTGTTTCAATTGTTTGCTGAGATTTGCCTGCTGTTTGCCAAAGATGGGGGCTGTAATAAAACACAAATGTTTGGAAGTTGGCCACTTAAAAGCACAAGTTACAAGAGGAGCACGGCTTAACTGTATCCATGTTAGGAGCTGTATGGTACCACGCTACCTGTAAGACCACACGCTACCTTGTGAGACGGTTAGAGAGGGGTGACGTAAAAATCAATGTTCTGGAATAGACGCAAACTTCTCAGTCTTCTCAAAGACCCACAGAGAGCTGGCAGATTTCTGCCACTCAATCTCCATTGAGTGATGTTCCCTGTCCCACTGTGAGAAGCAGACTCCCTTGTTTGCATTCATGTGGGTAATTCACCCATGAAGTACTAAAAAACTAAAATACATTAATCGAAGTCACTAACCTCACATGTGACGGCAGAGAATGGCAGCTTGGGGTCAGGTAGTTAGTTCTGCCACCTTGGAAGCTGGATCCTGAGACTCCTGTTACAATGAGGCAAGTCCTGAACACTGTACAGGTGAAACTGAACCCAATGAACAGAAAATCTGAACAATAAGTCTATCCTTTGACTTGAGCAAGAAGACCCAGATGGTAGAAAAGTACTCCTGAGACCAATGGGCTGGAGGAGGTTGCTTGTGTTCCAACAGATGATCTTCTAAAGAGATAGCATATGCTAAAAGGTGTTAGAGGGGTAGATGTCTTTGTTTTCTTTGTAGAAGAATGATGCTGTTTTCTTTACAGAAGGAAAAATTTCATGAGGAGCTGTCAGGTGGTTGAGACACTGGAAAAAAGAACTGAGAATTGTCCCCAGAGAGTGGCTGAAGCAGTGGATCAAACATCTGGATTAGCACAAGGAAAGGCCAGGAGGGTCTAGAGAGTGGTTTCAGGATAATAGCTAAGTCATTCAGAGTCATATATGAGATGACAGCGGGAGCAGAAAGAAGTCTAAGCACAGCATCTGCCTCTAGAACTGTCCCTGGGTTTACTTTCCCCAGACAGAAAAATAATACTGGTGTCCTCAACAGAAAATTTGCACCCCTGTTAAGTTTTTACTCCTTGGGTGTGAGGTTAACCTCCTGCATTTATTCCAGGAAGCAAACTTAGAAGCAAGCCTGGGACAACTTGAGAGTTTCAGCTCTGGAAGAAGTTAAATCAGACTGAATTAATGGGTAATCATTCCAGACTCATTCAGTGTCCACCATTTCCATCTGGCTCAATCAGACATGCAAGAACTTCAAATATCAGGGACCCTGGCAAAATGCTCGTCTTTGAAACAAAACCTTGAAATTAGACAAATTTTGACATTCACATAAATGTACTTCTGCCTTTTATCAGAATCCATTAACACCAAGCGTATTTTATGTCTCAACTTGGGAAAGTGTAAAATGCGCGCACAGTCACATCACATCCTTTTCTTTGTATTCCCAAAGGTCAAGATTTCTTACATAAACTGGCAAAAGAAGACCTTTAATCTGTTAGATTGTTTTTAAGATGCAAACCAGAAAAAAAGAAAGCTCACATTTGTGATGGATACAGGAGCTTTTTGCTAAGCACTTAAGCACTAGCAGTTGTGCACTGATTTATTTTATTGTTTTATTTAGTGAAATGTCTGGATATAGATATACAGATTAACTTCTTTTTTTCTTCCCCTCATATTTACTGTGTCGCCTTCCCTGAAATGGAAAGTACGAGTGTTTTGATAAATGGACTGAAAGGTTGTCTGGTTACACCATAGCTTCTACTTGTGCCCTCTGCTGAAACGCTACAATGGACCCTTCTGAAGTGATGCTTCTCCGTGACTCACAGCAGTTGCTTCTGTGCCTCTCATAACAATAGCTCACTGGGGATATAAGGCCTCAAACGAGCTAGCGCAATTTATACCAGCCATTTATTTTTACTTCTCTTCCAATGATAGATACTGTCACAAAATGCCAGTTTATGTGACGATTATAAATCTTCTAACCGAGATGACTAACTGCAGGCCATTTTAAATATGTACTTTATAACACCACAATATGCTTCTGTGGTAAATTTTTGAAAGCTCATCACAGTATGAACTAATTCTTCTCAATGTTTAAAAAAAGTCAAAAACTCAAACCGAAGATCCAAATAGCCCGCTAACCTGTTGTTAATAGTGGCCAGTAACTGATGGCTTAGGGAAGAGCAGAGGAACAGACTAAACATACCGTAATTCTTCCCCAGAACATCCTTGCAATCCTCAGCGAGTTGAGGTTCAAGTAAATTTCTGTTCCTACTTCTAAGCAACGCAAGAGCCCAAGTCTTCAAAAGTCACCATCTGAGATTGCAAAAAAACATGTTCTTCATGAACGTTAGCAATCTCTCACTAAAAAGCTCCATTTGTACTTTAGAAATTTACTATAATTCTTTAATAGCCTTTCCCAAGAACACTGGATTTTTTTAAGTGTCTCAGAATTATTTGTTTAGCTCACAGATGTTGAATTCCAGTTTTGGTTCCTAAACAATCACACCTCAGGCACCACTTGTGGCATTATCTTATTTTAGGACACTAGTGAGATCTCATCCCAACCTGAAAGGTTAGGAACCGTGTCACAAGCACTGGTGGATGCTGTACCTCACTCACCAGATACAAAACCAACTCCACCTCCAAATGATACTTAAGAAAACCCCAACAGGCCTTTGAGACAAACTCTGTGTAGTCCAAGGCAGGCCCAGTCCTTGTCACTGTGGCTAGAAGACAGGGGTGTGACATGCTGGGCCAGCACGAGAACACAAGAGAAACGTCTCTGAGAGAGGTTTCTAGCACTGATCTTTTCCCAAAGAGCCGATGGCAGAACTGTGCATTGTAGGAAGATACGAGCTATCCTGCCTCCTACCCTTTCCTGGTGATTGTATTGTAAGATCCTCGTCTTCTCTTGAAAAGTATTTTCATAGATACCTCTAACATGCATGCTAAGTAGTTGAAGTCTTGCTAACTCCAGTCAGCTAATCTCAGATATTGACAATCTTGAATAACTTGGAGCTTAGTAGCTGATGTGATAGAAATTCAAGGCAAGGATGGGAAAGAAATCTCAGATGTGGCATTTAAACAGGAAACTCAGGGGGTTTTCACATGTAGGTATTATTCCCAATATTATTTATGGGGAAAAATTATTCTTCAAAACCTGCAGTTCTTAACTGCAATCAATCAGAAATATCAAGGAAAACCAAAATATTTTCAAATGAGGTCTGGTGTATTTATGTACTTTGGATGACCAACACATGTACCTTAAGGCCCTTCTTATTTATTTATTGCATAGTAACATTTAATTTTAGAGATTTATTTTCCTTTTCACCATTAGGTAAGTATTCCTTCTATAACACTGAATGCCACTATCATACTTACAGGTAAAATAAATCTTCTGCGATACCTCTGAGTTACTGGAAGCAGATTTACATTACAGGGGATATTCTATCATACAGTATTTTAAACATATTTTTAAACATTTGAATAACTAAATGGGTAAATCCTGAGAACCTTACTTCGTGTTTATTCAGTCCCTACTTACTGAGACAAACTCCCAAGGACAGAGTAAACACTGAGGGAGAACCTCAGGCCTTCACCCACAGTTATAAACAATGAACTCAGCATAAACTGTGACTCCCAGCTGACACTGGGAGAAAAGCAGCAGCTAATACTTCTCCTCATTTTGCTTCCAGAATGATTATATGAAAAGAGATTTACTTTCTCCCTAATAAATGATGCCCCATGTAAGATCTTCCCCAACCCACAGCTGGCGGCGCAACAGGAAACTTGATGAACAACTACTGATTCATGAGAGGCTGAATAAAATTGGAAATGGAGGGAGGAAAGCCTCTGTCTAAACACTGATGAAGTTTGTCTGACTGGGGGAATTGTCACTGTTATGAAAATTAAAAAGATACTCAGGAATACCTTTGCATCCATACCATCTTGGACCATGGAGTGCTTAACACCCAGCACTCACATATCACACCTTTCATTAGAGATCTCTGCACAGCTTCATTTTCATGCTCCTGTTTCAAGTGGATAAACTAAGGAAAGGCAACAACATGACAGAATCATACAGCTAATCAGTAGCAGTAAAGAAGATTGGGTATTTTGACCTTGAATTCCACAGTCTTCATTGCAAATACGGTTAATCCAAAAATTGTAAAACTAACAGAAACATATTAAGCTGTTTTCCATGCAATTATTGCATTCCCTTGAAAATTCTACTGAATTGTTTCAGGGCCCAGAGACAGCCTAACCGATGATCAAGGACATCCCTTACTATATTTCATTTAATTTGTATTTTAGATACTCTTTTACAGTTCAGTTAAGTTTTTATAAGAAATGGAGCACAAAAAAGAGTCCTTTTAGTTCACCCTGAGATCTAGACACATGGAAAAAGCAGGCTGTTCAATATGCCTACTCACAAAACCAAGACAAACAAAGGATCTGGAGAGGCCATTAATTACACATGACTACACTTGTGATCGGAGAGAAATGCCCTATCCAGCTCTGCTCAGAACAGAACACTTCAGGAAGACACTCACGTTTGCTCAGGACTGTGGGCTTCAGGCTAATAGATTCTTCTGGCTCTAGAGAGGAGCAATCAGAACTGGTTAGCCTGCAGGGTCGATAAGAGTGTTGTACCTGTCGGGTCTGATATCGTCGCTTTGAAGAACATAGAAAAGACAAAAAATCTTCTGTTACAATGAAGGGCTGCTACCGCTGTTGGGACTTTCATGAACAAAACCAAGAATAATGACAAATAAAGAACAAACCAACACTGAGTTGTTTTATCTCGTCCCCTAAAATGGGGCACTGCTATGATATCTGAACATCAATGAAGGAAGACAGTTTTATAACTTTCTGCACCACAGAATTCAGAATACAATGTCCTTTCTACAATCGGAGAAATAAAATCTCCAGAACATACAACTGCTATAGTTAGGAAATAAAGGGGCAAGGTGTTAGCATCTAGAGCTAGACCTACAAAAAAGTAGCCTTCAGTCCCAGAGTGCTTTAAGTAGAGAGGCCCAAATTAGACAGCCTGATATTCCTGGCAGCCAGACCAGATAAATCTTACTAATGTCAGCATGAGTACGTAAGAAGCTCAGTCTCTCTTGCTCACTCTTTCTAAGGCAAAACATGGGAAAAGGAATAAAGGACGGGAGAAGAGGCCTATTAGCAGCCAGACCTGGAAGAAGCCCAACATAAGCCTTTGCATCCATTGTGCTTCCATCAAAAAGTATAGAAAATCCAAGGAAGGAAGAAAATAGATCTCTGGTTTACACATTGTTTATCATGTAGTGCAATATACTATTGCCCGCAGTGCGCAAATGCTGTCATTTCAGAACATGGAAGAACCTTGCAACATGTAAGGCAAAATTTCCAACTCCATTGAAATACACCCCCAAAGCATTGGACAGGTGCAGCTTGTTAATGCAATGACATAACAATTAAAAGCCTACTAAACTATGAATCGCCTCAGTCTCGCACCTAACAAAACTGGAATAACAGCTCTTACTCTCTTACTCCCTTCATTCACTGCTGCAAAGAACCCCAAGACCACGGTGGAGAAGGCAGTGCAGCAAGGTCTAGTATCATCAATTCGACACCCTAATACATGGCTTTGTGTCACACAGGGTAGTTTGCAGTTAACCACAATATGGAAACCACCCTGTCTGTTGGGTTTTTCAAAGCAAGTGTTTTCACTGGCGTCAGTGAGACATCTCTAGAGTATCAGCCTTCATATAGTCTCCACAAAGAGTATTTTCAAAGCATTCGCTCTGTCCACATCTATACTTTGAGTCTTTGAACTCAAGTGACCTGTTCACAAAAGGGAAGGAGAGTTGACTGCACAGTTTTCTGGACACGTTACTAAGCATTATCTAGTTCATGTACAACAGAGATTACATTGCTTTCAGCTACATCCCCCCAGCAAAGCAATGCAGTGTTGAACTTGGATGCCTGTGACAGGCATACACTAAATAGGAACGTCCCATTCTCCCAGTCACCAAGGCATACCTTGAGCTTTGAATTATGACAGGCCAGGAACAAAGGAATTTTGCTCATAACAGAAACTTTTAATAACTCATTTACTGAGAAAGCCTCCCTTTCATCTCAGCCAAGCTTTAGGAAAGGCTGGGAGGCAAGCAGAAATAAACATTATACAGACTCACCACTTCTGGTTCTAAAGTAAACTCTCCAACTTCCTATTTACGTTTCAAGATCTTAAGCTTTGTGGTTTACTAGTTCTGCAAGTAAGTGCTTTGGGTTTTGGAGACTGACTGCACATGATCTCCCACCACTACTGAAGTCTTCCTAGCTTTTATTAATATAATAAGGAGGTCAGAAAAGCAACAACCTTTTCTATATCCTGCTAGCAGAAATATTTTACTTCTCGCCTTTTAAAAGCAAAACAAAGCAAGCAAAGCATACGATGTCAAATTAATACCAGCAAAGGGGATATTACAGTTTTGTTTGTTTCTTTTTCAAACCGAGGATGCTAGAACACAGCTATATTTAAAGAAGGGTGTGGAGGACTTCTCTGAGGGAGACGTAGAAAGCAGCAGCGAATTCATGCGTATGGAACCCTTCTAAGGCCATAGGCTGAAAAGGCACCTAAATAGGCTCCGTGACCTTTTCCTCGGAAGGCTGAATCCGTGTATGCTATAGATGGGCAACCTGTAACAACAGTGAAGTAAATATGGTTTTCATTTCATGCAGCCCTCCCTGAATGTAAAACATCTTCATTAGCTGGGAAGTCAGCACGGTGACTGCTGCCAAATGCAATATATAAGCCAGCAGAACTAAACTGAATGAGGACAGAGCAAGGGAGAGGTTCCTGTGATACTAATTTATTTCTCCCATTTGAAAGGCACTAGCTCTATGACTCATGTGCAGAATAGGCCTTATAGAAGAGAAGAATAAAAAAGAAACAAGAAGGCAAGCACTTATCAATTTCATAACGCTCTCACAGAGCATTTCCAAAACTTGTCCAGGATGCCCTCGCTTCAATAGTTTTGCTTTTGTTTTTAGTTTTTTTCCTCCTGCGTTCCTCACCCTTCCCCCTGCTCACCCAACCCTCCCAAACCCAGCCCCTTTTCCCTGGTCAGGAGAAGGACAAATCACTGCCTTTGCTAAACCCTGGGTCACAGCCAGTTGGCACTCGGACATGCTGCCCTGGGCTTCTGGCCCGGTCCCCTCGGAGACTGCACGTTCCACATCAGGGGTGCATGTGCAGCAGGCGAGTGAAGAGTGCGAGGCTCAAGTGCCACACGCAGTCCTCCGACTCACTCTCCAAAAACATGTTGCTTCGTGCCATCCCCCTGGATTAAATATAGCTGGCAAAGCAAGTACCAGCCTACTTAGTCCCTGCAAGTTTTCCCTTCATCACGGATGATTTCAGGCAGCTGAGGAGTCCCTGTGTAATAATTACTCAAAAGTCTGCTGCTTTAACAACGTGGCACGTTCTTGAAGAAGAGACTCTGGTATCAGAGCCAAAATATACTGAATCCACTTGCTGGTCTGGCTCCCACCGAGATTACAGAGATCAGGCTATGAGAACACTTTGAGCCAGCATGTCTCCGCAGTCTCCACTCCAGGATGTACTGCAAAGGACACGTACTGTGCATGCTTTGGGGGTGGAAACGTGCTTTACACTCTATTTGTGTGAACAAAGCTGGCAGCTCGGGTGGATATTGTGGAGCAAAGAAGCTCTATTGTGTTTGCCAGTCATCACGAGAATCAAATGAACAAATTTAGAATAAGCAAATTGGGCTGAAGTTCCTTTAGCTGAAAACAGGCAAAGACCAGTCAGGCTTGGTAAAAGAGAGCATGGGATATTCTTCCTGAAACGATCCATAGTAAACACCCGGACAGCAAAATGATCTGCCCATTTTGCTCTTCGTGTAGTGGCTCAAGCTCTGTCTTTCAGATCACAGAGTAAGTCTGAAAAGAATGAAGATAGATTTCTTGTGCCTCTCCATTAACAAAAATTGACTAAATTACAAGCTTCAAACCACACACACATTATCACCCAGGGAGAAAAAAACTTTGCACTAAGCCAGGTGAGTCAGTTCCCGACGACAAGAGTCAGAGTAGTAACAAAAACAGATGCAAAGGAAGAGGCTCCATCTAAACCTGAAAAGATTCCCTGAAAATTCCAAAAAAGAAGCTTTGAGTGCAGAGAGCAGATAAAGGAGGAGTGACTGACAAAGCATACAGACCACATCACCAAAAGGAGACAGAAAAAACCATCAGACTCTGGATAGGAAGGACAAAAACCTTGTCTATTTGGGACTCAAAATGCCAGCAAACTCAGACCCCTCTGCCTTGGTAAGCTGAAATCAAGCAGACAATGTTCCCATTAGAAGATGCCCTGGCTACTTCTTTCAGCTGTGAATCCACAAAGGTGTTACAGCAAGAATGACAAATATTTTCATAACGGAAAAACTGTTCTGGGGCAAGTGTAAAGCAGAACACTGATCTCTAAGCGAGTTTAATTCACCACAAAATAGGCAATATGCATAAATAGCGCATACCCTGTACACATACAACATTAGCAAGGGCCCCATATTGCAGGCAACGAAAGAGAAGATGGGTTGTTGCAAAAGGTCCCTGCTCGCCTTCACAGTGGGCTTCATTATTTCTGAACCTTGCAGCTCTGCATGCGCGTCTCCATAAAAGTGCCTCTTCTCCCAGTGTGCCCTAGTGACTCCATAACCCTCACTACTCTCAATTTTCCCACTCCAGAACTACCATTTATTTCTGCTCACCGTTTTAAATTACTTCAAATTCCTTTCACAATCTCTGGCTAGTCTCAGCCTGGTCAGAGTATGTTAGATGCCACACAAGGTAGTCTCTTTGACAAAAATCTTAAAATCTAATGAAACATTTGATTTTGAGATTAAAAAAAAATGTTTTATTATGTGAATTTAGTGTCCACAAAAGAAGTGCTATGCTGGTATCATGGGAAACTGCAAGTACTATCTACCAGAAAGAAGCAGCAGTACTGCTAGATCATTTGGTCCAAGGAATACAAGGAAACTTCTGTGTACAAGTATCCTGTCACGCTGCTTGTTCATATTACTGTTTTGCTCTTCGCTACCTGGCACCTGAGAGTTAATTCTTTGTGGTTTTACACATCTGCAAAAAGGCAAGCACGATTGTGTTCACAGCTGGGACAAGATAATACAGATATTTGTACCTGAAATCCCTGTGGTCACATAAAGGTTTCAGAAGAAAACAAAGGATTTTTGAAACCTTTAAAATATCCCGTAAGACACTGGCAGGAAGACAGGCTTTTAGGGAAACCAATTACATTATTCCCAGAAGTTACGGCATGTCTGTTAGACCCATACAAACTACTAGTTAGAAATAACATGGAAGCTCCTATTTCAATGCCTCAAATCTGCTGCTATTTTACTGTGAAAATCTACTCACACGTTTTGTGTAGTTGCCATGGCTACACAAGGCAAGTCTCCTAAAAGTTCCAAAACTAAATGTGGGTGCTGGAGGACGGCGTGCAGCAGCCCACTCGGAAAAGGCAGCCGTTGAGTATCTGTCACCTGAATGGAATACCCATGCGGCACAGCCAGACCAAAGCTGCAGCAAACAAACCCCAGCTCGAAACTACGGGACAATCCTTCACAAGGAAAAGGACAGTTTATTTGCCATTCCAAATGCAAATTCTGCCGATCACTTTTGCTAGGGCAAAGGAAGCAGCGGAGAATCATGTAAAATGAATAACTGGCCAAAAATATTCAGAAAACCATCATTCTTTTCTTTTTCCTCATGGATAATGGATGAGCCCTGAGGTGGCAGTGACTTTGAGCAACTACCAACTCAGACCTGGACTTGGATCAGTAACCTAATTACAACATGCTTTTTACCTCTTTCATGAACTATTCAAGTACCTCAACAGCAACACAAAGTGCTTTCTGTGCGTCTGATTACCCCAAACTGTCAGTGGTTAATTCCAAAAGTGTATCCTCACTTAAAAATGGCAGTTCTACCACAAATTAAACTATTATAGCCATGAGTAAAATTAGGTTCCACATTTGTACTTTCTAAAATATCAAAGGCATGATTAGCAAAGTCTTTTGTTCAAGATCGCTAGAGTCCTTGAAGTAATGAAAACTGGGTCATAGAGTAGTTTCTCTTAAGGTTTATAAAGTAAACGCCGTGTTCGAGCAATACCTGCTTCTGTGACTCATGGAGTATTCGGTCCAGAGTGTGAAAATACTGCACCAACACCCGTCCACCAACAGTAATACCTCTGCCCTCACGAAAAAAGGGGGAAGGGGGAGCAACACGAGGCACAGCAGATGATTTTGAACAGTTTCCTGTTACGATCCCTTGAAAGAAATCCAGCCGTACTTTCACCCTGCCTTCTGTTTTCTGAATTTCTCCTGACAGTTGGCTCTTTCATTTGCCAGAACCACAACAAAGGACAGCCTTGAGTTTCCACACAGGCCATTTTCTCCCTCTCTTCGTCTCTGATCATCTCACAAAGGTATTATTGTTGCTGGCTCACTGGGGCTCAGTGCACCTGAGGCAGATCAAAGGCACTTTTTAATGCCCGCCTGACCACACAGGTCTCTCTCCCACTGCATTAAATTAAACTCGATGATTAATCTCTGTAGCCCTGAGGGTCCCTCGGTGCACACGGAGAGAGAAAATATATATTTCTATCAAAACACAGGTATAATATGCTTTCATTTTATAGCCCTAATTAAAAAAAGGAACAGCTAATTTCAGCCAAATGCAGCTGCATATAGGTCTCATTAAAACACAAATACAACTGCTCTGTGTGCTCCACAGTCACTCCGTGTAGTGTACACAGGTAATAGATAAAAGAACAGTAAACCAAAGTCCTTTCCCAGATTAAATCCAGAGAAGTTTAGAATTTGTTTTTTGTCTGCTGGCTAGAGATTGCTATACCTCTGAGCAGATGAGTGAAGGAAGGCAGTTAAGGAAACGATTATAAAATGCTGAGTAGTTACATTTAAATAAAAATCTGCTTAAATCTAGCCAAAACCTGAAAAAGCAGCTATTCCCAAGTTTGCATTCAAGTGATTAAGAGCCTTATAAGATTCTACCTTGTCTATGGTGTGTCTGTGACTTTGGGGTCGCTTTAATCACAGAACAGAACACTGATCAACATCAACACGGACTTTATCACATCACTTTTGTCATATTAGCATATTTAATGGAGCCACATCTCTCATGGTCAGGGAGAATGCACACAAAAAGCGCCATGCAAGTGTTTCATATGGCTATGCCATGCTCTAGTTTGGGAAGGAAAACAAACTACAGTTGTGAAGCAGGTCTGTGTTAGAACTTATCAATATCCATATATTAAAAATTAATAAACTACCACACACATGTTTCTCCTCCAGGATTAGTTATACTAAAAAAATAAGTCAGAGCCAGCTGGCCCACTTCCAGCTGCTCAACATGCCCTTAGACCTTTTAGGGAAACTGTGAGCTCTTCAGCTTATTTCGGTCCAGTATTTTGTCTCTATTAACCCAACTCATTTTAAAGATTTAAACTAACTCAGCTAAATGAAGGGGGTTAGGAAGAGTTCACACAAACAGCTTCTTTTGAAAGGGCAGAAACCTCTATCAAAAAACCTGGAAATAATAAAAGTAGTGGCAGGCTCAGAAGGTGACTTCTTCCCTCAGAGCTGGACTTTGCAGGATGCCTTACCTGCCCTCTGATAGACAAAGAGATACCAACGTCATTTTTTCAGAGACAGAGTAAGCTAAGAGTAGTGGGAGTTTGAGGTTTGAAACTCTTGTTCAGGAAGGAATTCAAATATATTCCAACTGATCTACAGTATGTAAGCTTTTGTTAAAAGCTCTGCTTCACAATACTGACATGATTCGTATCTTTAAATTCAACCATGTGCTAAAATGCTTTGCCGAACTACAATCCCTGTGACAAGACCACCATTTTTTCATGCTCAAGATCACCACAGATTCATGCTGTTACTGGGAAGACAACTTAACTTACTATTAAATCCAATGTTTTATTATCAGCTTCCTTTCTTTTTCTCTACTGGAGCTCTCTCCATGAAGGATGTTAGTCCTCTCTAACACCTCTAGCACTCCCATTGCCATTTGCCCGTTTTGGAAAAATCCAAGTTATAATCAGTCTAAATTTAAGACCGAAATGAGTTTTAAATAAAAAATGTGGCAGAAAAGGGTACTTATCTAAATGGAATGCTTTCAGACTCATACATTTTAAAAAGGTATAAATTTCAAAAGCAGACACTAAATTTTAATTGCAATCTCAGAAAAAGCTTTCGTATTAATTCATGGAGAAAAATTAGCAAAGGGAAAATTGCTTATTGGGGTTTTTCTTTCCTTTTAGTCACGATACGTATCATAATTCTATACATCATGGCAACTTTCAGGGGTAGAAGGATTTATATTGATTAAGTGAAGAGGTGGGGGAGCAGGGCTGTGACTGAAGACATGCACTCCTTCTCCAAAGACACTATTCTGTAACACATTAGTGACAGGCTTGTCACGGATAATTCAAGCTCCGAGTCTTTGGCTCAGGTTTCAGGCTGCTCTTTAAGCTACTCTAGCATCATGGTTTTTACTTTCCATGTCATTTTTCAGTATTGATTTCTGCTACTATTAAAGTTCTTGCTTAACAGCAAATGCATGGTAATATATAATTAATATCCAAAGGTAAAGATAGAGTTACCAGAAAAAAAATGAAGGAAAAGGGTGAGAAGGACAAAGGTCATTTTCTCCTTCAAAAACATTAGTTAGTATATTCTCCACAAATTAGGACTACACATACAACCTACCCCCATGTGGCATGAAGATGTTCCACAGATCATAGCAAGTCGCGTTGTAATTGGCTGGTTCTCACACGGCAGGTTATATCCTTTCACATCTGCACAAATTACTCCTATTAAAATAAAATTAAAATTATATTTCAATGAAGAGCAAGCCAACCCTCATAAAACGGAGCTTTTCCACACACAATTCCTGAATATCACATACCACTGCCACAAATAAAACAGTCTATTTAGTCAACAAACAAAAGTTATTTTATCAAATCAAAGTGTATTTTTATTCCAGATACATGAGGACATGAGATTATTTCTTCCATGTTCATGTTTATCATTGTAATTTTAAAAAAAGTTATTTTGACCTTTATTCTCTTAGGAAGTACACTAGCATGCAGAATAAAAGATTGCCCCGTTGTGAAAGGCAGTACGGTAGACTGCAGAAATGTTTATTTGTTCACAGTTTATCCTGCATATACTGGCTGATGTGTTCTGTCAGGGGATGAGTTGGAGAAAGGGGTAACTTGGCAGGAGACTGGAAGGCTCCCAGTGTTGTCGTCTTGACTGGTGCAGCTGTTCCGTCTGTGTCAGGCAGAACCATCTAAAGGAAGAGAGATTGCTCCTTCCCTTTGGGGAACTGTGCTTGGCTCCAAGGAGCTGCTGCATGCAGGACACAGCAGGACAGGAGGACAAACTCAGCAAGCACTCAGCCTGCAGCAGAAATATACACCCAGGAGGTGCCAGAGAGGAGCAGGAGCTTCCTTACGGAAGGGGGCAGACTGAGAGCCAAGCTCCAGCATGCATCCTGCTTCATTCCCTTATGGGGAGGCTAAAGTGGAAACTCTGCCGTCTCCTCCTCCTCTCCTCAGCTGCGTTCTTGCACCACGTTGCGCTGCCCCCAGCACAATGCTGCAGCCCAATAAGCAATATTCTTTCGTTTGTCTTTTTTATGTTCCTTGAGCATTAGTTTTCAACTGGCAAATTGGTCACCAGACTGTGCATCACATCTGCATCGCAGTCTGGTGACCAGTTTGCGAATACTGCTGAAAAAGATATATCCTACTCCTCACTGTAGAAGGAACATGAAAACATTTGCTGGACATTGTGGAAGATGCCAAGCATTACTGCTGGTTAGTATGTGAGATTTCATTAACACCTTCTTGTTTAGGTCACCACTGCAAGACTCTGTTATTAAATGGGACTGTTGGGGATTTGTCTTATTGTGGTTGCCACGGTTATCATGGAATTATCATTGTTGGAAGTTACCTAAATAATCAGAAAATTAAAGTCTAGAACTGTACAGCCTTTAAAATTCCATCCTTATGTCCCTTTCTTCTATCTGGCTTGTAACTATACACAAGAGTTTATTTGTAAGGAACAAAAGAAAGCCAGAAGTATGGCTTCTACCTCTTACGCGTTTTTTTTCACTGCTCAAACACAGACATGCATGAGTTCATATTAAGAATTTTGGATAAGCTTGTCTAAAAGGCAATTTCCTGTACTAGGCAACACTGTAATAGAATTTCTTAAAGGAGTTAAAAATATTGTTCTCACTTCAGAGGGAACAAATCTATTAAACTGAATTGTCAGCATATGTTGCAAGTGTATTTCATAAACAATACAAAATTCAAGAGCCTCATGTCTCAATACAGATCACAGCAGAGTAAGCACTAAAACATCCATCAGTACATTTTCAAAACAAAAGCTTTACATCAACTGTAAGAGTTATTTATGTCCAGTATTTCCCCATCTTCATTCATTGTTTTAAATACCTCTTTTATCTTCTTCTGTGCCCCTTTTATCACTATTAAAAGATTAATATGCCTCAGTGCATCGCCATCTTTAACATCTTTTAATAAGAACACAGTTTCACTAGTTCAACAATCTGTGTTCTCCTTTCACATTCCTGTTTTTCCTTCAGGATTTTCAGCTCCGTATTCTACACACTGTAAGTTAAACTAGTCTTGAAAAAGACTACAGTTCTTGTTATTCACAGCTATGGATGAAGGAGAGTTATTCAGGATTTGAGAGGTAGCCACACTGTTCATTTTCTTTACATGCATTTGCACTCTTCAGCTCTCCTTTCGCTCCTGCTGTCTCTTCTGCTCTCCAAATCTTTTCACTGATTTTTTCTACTAGTTTCCCCACCTATTTATTACCCTTCCTACACTCTAAAAGACTGAGTTCCGTCTTAGATCTTCCTCTTTTCCCAGACTCTACTCTGTTACAGTGTTGGTTAGCTGCAGGTTCTCCCACTGCGCTACCGACTCCTCTTTCTGTACCGCGCCTCTCCCTCTCTGACAACAACGTATACGTTTCTCTTCTCCTGGCAACGATTTCAGTAGTCTGGTAGTGTTTGTGGTGCCATCTGGGAAAACATATTCTGAAAAACAGGACTAGCATAAGCAGACTGTCTCTATCCACTGAAGTCTTACTTTGTTGATGCCAGTAGCTATATATTTCTGAGGTCTGAGTTTCTTTATAGAAGACTATAGGAAATGAACAGCTCTTTATTCTTCTTTAAATTCAAGTAACTGACTTCAGCACATGAAATTTAATGGGCAAACTTTTTGTGCGCTGAATCCACTAGTCACATCGTAATGCCAATTAAACGAGGAGCTTCCACTGTCATTTTTACATGCTCTGTGACAATCCAGGTTTTCAACAAGTTCACTATTTTAGGTCAGGTTATTATTACATCCTTTTCAAGAACACAAACCTGCAAGGGCACATAGTTTTAAACACCTTTTTATGTTATTAGGACATCAATTGATAAAACCAAATTTTTAAGTCACAATAGTAGGGACACAACACATCTACAACTATGACGCTAAAGCTCAGTCTTGCTTTTTGTCTCGGGATCTGTATCTCATCATTCTGAGGTAATAAGAAAAACAATCCACATGATTACTTAACCTCATCAGAAACAGTAATCAGAAGTAGAATTCAACATTTTTAAAGTTCCATGCCACAACTTGCAGAAGAACAAATGCAATTTATAGCACCATAAAATATCTGAAACATAACCAGTACTTCAGCAGCTAATTATATTACATTTAGATCTAGAGAAAAAGTCTGATGAGCAATAGATTTCCATTGAACAGTACTGTTATAATAACACTGAAACTTTCTGAGGTAAGGCTTTTTTCTTAACTATCAAACTAAAAAACCCTCAACTTCCTGCTGAAAAACTTAGTGATTCACTTCATTATTGACTGTATTTAGATAAGGCCACACAGCACAGTGAGAAAATGAAGCTGTTGAGCCTCACCAACATAGCTGAAACTTAGAACATCAGAATATTGTGCTGGAAAAGAAGAAAAATCTAAGTGTCAGGTCTCCCATTCCAGTTACGGATAAAAGGTTCAAAGTTGCAGAAGGGGAAGGCTGTGCAGCGGCCAGTTCTCCCTCTGCTATTTTCTGCTAGTTTAGATACACAGTATTTACATATCCTAACTCCCAAGACCAAAAGTGGCATTTTTTGGTATATATCTCCCACTGCTAGCATACATGTAAGTGAAAAAATCTCTAATACATGATTTAAACAAAGCACAAAATGCTTCTACAACTAAGAAGGAAGACTATGAACAAGCCTTGAACATGAAAGTTAATGTTTTATTTTTCTTGCCTATCCCCAAAGTTTTGAGCAACAGAAGATGCAAACCCTCAACACGTCGGCATGCCAACACAATTGTGTTTCAGTTCAGAAATTCAAAGTGGAATAAGCAGAAGTTAACAAATAATTTGGAAATCCAGCTGAAAAGAAATAAACAGGGATAGCCCCTTCTATAAACAGACATTCAATATTAGTTGTTATTGCGAGATGGGGTTTTTTTTTTAGTTGTACTATTTCATAAGAAGAGCATCAGAGCAAACTGCTGGAGAGAAAACAGGCTGTGAGAAAAAATGAGTTAATTCAATACATTCCTGTTTATAAGAATAGCAAAAATGCAACTGAATACCTAGTCCTCCAGCATGTGCATCAATGAGAGATGCTGCTACTGGGATCCCTTCCGGGAGACCGAGATCTTTTGCAGCTTCTGGCGTTAGACCTTTTCCAACAGACTCTCCAGGAGACAAGACGTGGTTTCCTGGGCAGACACAAGAAAAACCAAACACCTGTCAATTTACTAAACAGAAAAACAAATGTGTATGTTATTACAAGAACTCTCTTCCTCTCCTTCAAGTTAGTGTGGTGTACATATAAAACAAAAAAAAGTGCATCAAAGGACTCTATCTGATAAAGAAGAATCTTTCATTATCTGTCTGTATATTAAATACAGCCATGAAATTAAATTTCACTGGGCATCTTGCCAAGAGATATCAAATACTTATGCAGAAATCCCAAGTTCTTGAGGCAGTTACCGCTGAGGCTGCCTGAAGCCATTCTCTGAGCACGGGAACGAGGTTTAGCTCAGCCCATGTTCACAACCGAAAACTGCACCTGATGCACAAGGCAAAGGCCAGTATTTTTTCATTTCCATCCTCTGCAGCAGTTTCTGCTAAGAGGGTGGCTATAGCAAGAGAAAGTCTGAAAAACAAACCGGCTTAAGCAGCAAATTCCTCCTATTACAGCTGTATTTGCTCATAGGCCTAAACAACCCTTTTTGAGCCTTCATGGGCCTTATGGAGTATGAAGAACGTTATGGTCACCCTGAACGCAGCAACGCAGCCCTGTCCTGCCAGTAGGGAGCCTGGTGCCAGATGCCGTCTGCACTGGTCTCCACTGCCATAACACACATTCAGTTTTGTCTTCCAAAAAGAGGTTGCTTCAACAATTGTATCATGGTGATAGAGATTGCTCAGAGCTTAGCAGAACAAATCTAGATTCACTAAACTTTCAGAATTTAAAGACTGCTCTACCCTTGGGAGACCCCCCTGGAATGCTGTGTCCAGCTCCAGTGGGAGCTCCCATATACGTTCCTGTCAATACTTTCAGTACTTGTATCTGTAGCATTTACTAAATTCAACAAATCTTCCAGGCAAAGTTGACAAAACTCCTTTTTAAAATGAAACAAGCCTATTTTAACAGCCAATTCCATCAAGAATGGTGCACCTAAAGGACATTCTGACATGTAGAAAGGAAGTAAAACATCCTGTGCAACAGAGATTAATTAAGAGGAATAGCATATCATAAAATGTCAGGTATATACTAATGCCCATGAGCATAATCTTCTAGAAATACAGTTATAGTACTTTACTGTTAGACAAAAAGAAGGTTTCAATATTAAATTCACAGCTAGAAAACTGGTCTTCATTTTTAAATGTCACTTAGAACTTTGTCTTTCTGTAAATGATGTCAGTTCTTCACATTAAGGAAGGCTCAGGGTAAGGAGCACTTTGTGATCAGACAACACACCCAACTTCTCGTTTTTCATTTCTCCAAGAGTTTCTACTCCATTGATGGCTGCCGTGCTGTCTCTGCAATGCTAGGTTGAGTTGCATACTGGAAATTTAAAACAAGTATGTATAGCCAAAACTTTTGCACTTGACTTCGGGTTTATATTCAGATATTGGGGGCAGTAATCAAGCTTGACCATTTGGTTTATACAGAAGGAAATGATGACATTAAACTATGTCCTCACAGGAAAAAAAAGTGTCTGTATTTTATTAATTCTTAGTGTAAAGTCAAAACGTTGCGCTAGCTTTTTCATCTTTTGCATTTTTCGCACAGTAAGTTGGAAAGCAGGATGTTTCTCTTTAAGAGAACTTCAGTATTACCTTTCTGTTTCTTTAAGACATTGGAGAATAATACCAGTAAAACAAAGTTGTTGTCTGCTTCTCCTGACATTCAAAGACCCTGCAGGTGGAAGGAAGTTCAAAAGCATTCACGCAGCTAAAACCACATCTTTTTCTTCAGAATCAGTTGCCTGACCTGAAAGGATAGGACTATGGCGTATGTACAGCATTAGATGAAATTAACCTGAAATAAAACCTCTTTCCAGGCACTCAGTTCCACGGTTGGCTTGTTTAGATCGGTCACACTGGTCAAATATTTTAGTGTGTAATTATTATGTGGTTAAACTCCATTTTAGAGTTCAGGGCTACTATTAGACAAATTTTTTTCTTACCAGCTTCACAATTACTGTATTTCTAGATAATGAGCACTAAGGGAGCAATTTCGGAGATAAAAGATAATCCTCTCTTCCATGGCAGGAGTAGAAAACGACCCTATAGATTCCTTCGGTACTAGTTATATATCAGAGTGATCAGCAGGATTGCTATCCCCCACGGCCATAACGCATGTGAGAGTGCGCAGGGATGGGGTTCTTGTGATCTGAAGATGCAGCATAATAATCTTGTGGTTTTTTAAAAATGAATTAGCAGTGGAGTATGCCTCGTCTGTTGTAAGAGTCAAGGTAAACCCGAGCAATTATCCTGTAACTGAAAGCACCTCCTGACAATGTGGGAAGTGACAGCAGTCAGACATCACCCGTGGCAGAGATTGCAAAGAGGAGTCTCCTAGGGTCACCCAGCACTCAGTAAGTGCAGAGAAGAGGTGCCAGCGAGTGCAGAAAGGAGAGGATACTGACCATCCCTCTACTTCAACCTACCAGCTTTAGAAATCAATAAAAGCTCTGCTACACCCATATGATATGTTCACAAGGAGCTTGGTGAAAGGGAAGAAGCAGGCTCTGCGTGGGCACTCTGTCATCACGGAGGTTGCCTCCCCACTCACACCACTGCGAGTAAGTAGGTTTGGAATGGGCAGAGACTTGACTGAACCACATGGGTAGAGATCTGGAACGGGAATTAAGAATTCTCATGGTTTATTCTTCACTAAAAAACTAGAAAACTCAGCTAAGCATCACCACGCTTAGAATCCGTATGTATAAAGCTATTAAATGATAAAATCAAAAATACAACAAGCGACCAGAGAGGAGTGTCCTGATTTGAGCTAAAGAGAACCAATTCTTTTGAGTGACTTAAAAAGCAAAGCATCTGAAATAAATTGTACTCCAGTACCAAAGAGGGAGGGAGTGAACAGATTCTTACTTCAGCAAAACAAAGTGGCTTTAGAAGTCAAGGGACAGCTACTGTAAAAATAAAGGTATTCTACAGCTACGCACCAGCAATGCAAGGGCAGGTGCTGCCCCTCTCACATCCTACCTGTGAGGGGAAAAGAGCTGTCAGGGAAACGGGAGCTGCTTGTGCACAGAGCCGGGCAGTGAGAGCGGTGCAGAAGGCTGCACAAAAGAGGCAGTGAAAGGACCGAGTCTTCTCAAGGCTCTTGCCAAAGTAAATGTATCGAGTCTTTTGTTTACAGTAGTCTCCTGTGCCAGTCATTTACCTTTGCTATAATGACTTCCAAAATTAGACCTAAGCAAACAAACCCATAATGGCTGGAGCTGGAGAACTTTCTGTTTCACATTCATACAGCTGGTTCACTAATGTAACGCCTTAATCCACAACCTTTTCATTTTGTACGAGACAGACTATTTCCAGCTATTTTTTTCCCCTATAAAGCAGCAAGTTTACAAAAGGAAAAAGCTGTCTGAATCTCTTCCTCCTCTTTTATCCATCTTCGAAGACTAATGTTACAATTTGCTATGATCAGGTTTTGTTCAGAGAATTTATGTGGTACCAAGGACCCTCTACCTTTTTAGGCGGTTACCACAGCAACCAGCTATTTACCAGACGCAACACACAAGCAGACAATACATTTTCAGTCAACTTGAGTAATCAAAATTCACTGTACTGGCTTACTAATATTTAACAGAACTAGGTACTTAGGACTTAAACCTTTTTCAAAACAACAAAAGCAGAGCGCAGCAGGGGGCCCAGCTGACTCAACTATGATATACTCCCTGAGAACAGCTTTTCATCTATCGTGCAGAATGTGGCTGCGTTTCATATGCACTTATATTTGGCTGCGTAAATGCATAAAATACAAAAGGCAGAAAATCAAAAGGACATGTCCCTTTTCTTTGCTAACTTGGCACGAGCAAACTTGAACACAGATATCTCAATCCCTTGCTGAAATCCCAGCAACCTCAGAAACAAATCCAAAGGGTCCGTCCCGTCTTCATTTTGTAGCCTCTCCAAACTGGAGATTCTAAATGCTTTTTAGTTTAAAAGATAATACACAAACCAGATCTCCTGTTAAACAAGAGATACATAACATGCATTGAAGAAGTTAGCTAGTTCAGTAAAATGGTGCTAGGTAAGCATCAAAGGGAATGGGACCTTACTTAAAAGAAGCACCATCCCTCCAAATGGATCTTGTAATAAGGAATGTATTTTTCCGCTCGATGCATTGTTCATTACAAAGCTTGTAGACAATCTCCCAAATTTTTGTGTTTTATAATAATCCTCGCAATGCCAAAAGTCTGAGATATGCAAGGAATTTGAATAAATAACTCCTCTGATACATCATCGTGACACCATTTCACATACAGTTAATTACCAAATATCCCGCAGTTACATAGAATACTTCTATTTAATGAAGACATCTATGGTTTATTGTCCTACAATTTTTAACCCATCTGATCAGCAAAAATATCGCTGAGATCTGAAGGAAACAGGATAATGGTGTGGACCATAAAATTATAATATTAATTTTTTCCTTAGGAGTGAATGCATGGTGGTTAAAGGGTGTTAGAAACAGCCAGATTTGGGGCTTTTTTAATCTGGAAATACTCTCCATAAAATTTCCTGGTTGGCAGTTTAAGACTTCAGAGCCTTCATTCAGGAAAACCAAAACAAATTGTGATATTATAGGCCAGTTTATTCAAAAGTGAGAAAAACAGTTGGTTAAACAAAATCACTTTGGCTCCCTTCAGTTCAAAATTCATCTCTGTCTCTGGGAGCTGCCACAGTAGCTCGAGGCAAATCTAATTTGGGTCCTTTCCATCCCACTCTCCCATGCAGCTCATGCCTTTGGCTGAACTACATCTCGACTACCTAACATGTAATTACTTAACACGGACATATTAGGTTGCTAAATACTGGCAAAAGCAAGCAACCTACGTGCAGGCAGATCCTGATTCATTAAGTTGAGAAGTAAATTGGGCGGCAGACTGGAGGTGCCCACTTCAACAAAGGCTCCTGCCTTCTTGTCCAACTGAAAGGGAGCTACTTCATGTATAAATTATAAGCTTTCCCGGTGAAAGGTCAAAAGAAATAGAAAAAAAGCATTCTGCATCATTGGATCATTAGGCATATACATGGACAGACGTGACTGAGTTCTCCTTATTGGATTTCGGTGAAACAGTGCAGAATGAACATCTCCTGAAACGCACGGTTCACTACCCGCGACGCTGACATGCGTGTGGGGACACCACGCCTGTATTTGGATGTCTTACTAAGTAACTAAACGCAAGGCATTTGCATCCAACCTCAGCCACCTGATCTCATGGTTTTGCCTGCAAACAATAATTCCAACAGGCTGATGATTTAGATTTCTGGCACCTGATAGTACAATACTTCTCAGTCTCTCAAGATACAAAGATCATCAGTGCAGATGATGTGACTATCGCTATACTTTAAGGGCTGCAAGTAATCAGACTTCGGTTTGGTACAGTGCATCGCTAAGATTGTACAGGCAATTTAGTCTGTATTAATTACAGCTTATTACTTCAGGGGATGTTTTCTATTACTGGATGCTTTTTTAATAATTCACATGATACCAACTCCTCTTTGAAGAAATAATTACCCCTTTTTCAAAACCGAAAGAAATAACAGACCAAAAATAACCTGACCAGTTACTGAAAGGATGCTTTTGAATCTTTCAGCTAAGCTTCTGATACCTGCACAATCTTATTCCGCATCACATTCACACAGTATCCAGTTCTAATACCTGTACTGAGAAGATACTGATGCATTGTAAAGGGTTCAGAAATGAGTCAGGAAAGCAGTTACAAGGATCAAGAAGTACGACAGTTAACATAAGACTTTTGGTGAGAAACCTCAAGCAGCTCAGTGTTTAACACAGAAAATTTCAGTCTGGGCAGGTCAGGCATGTCACTGCAGCCTGCCAGACAGGAGTAGGAAGTTGAAGTTCAGATGAAAAATAAAGTGTATTCTTTAAAATAATTCATTAATTTTGAGAAATAACAGCAACTAACAATCAATGACCTTTAAGTCTGAAGTGGTCTCTCCATCACAGGAAATTATAAAATCAAGATTGGTTCTAAGATACACTTTAAACTACTTAAGCATTAATTTTAGGGAGTCCAACAGCCTCTGACACATAGGAAGTTGGTAAAATGTTTGAAATAGTCCTTCTGGTTTTGTGAATACTGACTCATAAAGTAGACATCACTGTTTTAAAAGCAATCTCAGTGGGAGGCTTAAGCAAAAAAAGAAGACCAAGCCCAAATCAGGACCAGGGAGAAGAAGAGTCGGGTAAAAAGAACAAATGACCCAGAACTATTCTGAGAAATGCTTTTTTCTCTTTTCTTTTTTTAGAACTGTATAAAAAATAAGAAAGGAGAATAATATTTGAGAAATTTACATATTAAACAATCGCAACAGGCTCAAAGTCTGCACAAAGCTTCTCTTATGATTTTTAAAAAGAGAAATTCAAAAAGAAGGCACCTAGATTTCATACCAGAAGGAAAAAGTTCCAAAGTCCACAATGTTGCCAGGGTAGAAGAAAATATGATTCCCCAGGCAGACAGAGCCTGAGATCAGAACTCTAGAAGTGGACAGTAGGAAATTTTTTTATGATTTTTTTTTTTGAAAATTCTAAGCTTCTACTATTAGTTGTCTAAGCTACGAAAGAACACCACACACTACTCCTCGCTTTCGGCGAGCAGAGAAGAGGAAGAAGTGGAAAGTTACCACCTGCCAGCAGGACTGAACCTGATGATAAGCAGGATGAATGATGGTTCCTTTCCTCACAGTGGAAGAGGAATGAAAAATGTCACTCAGGAAACACCGTGAAGAAACCTGAGCTACTGCGTTCAGCCCAGCCTATTAAAGAACAGTTACTGGAAGGAGGAAGAACATCTCAGGCTGGAGAAATTGGCTGACAGGACACGCATGAAATTCAAGAATGGGAAATGCACAGTTCTGCACAGGAGGTGGGAGGACCCCACGCACCAGGACGGGTGGAGGGCCGACTGTCTGGAAAGCAGCTTGGCAGAAAAGGACTGTGAGGTCCGGTGGACACCACGTTGAGCACGAGCCAGCTACCTACCCTCGCAGCACAGGCAGCCAACAGCCTCCCGGGCTGCGTTAGGAGTGCCACCAGCAGGCCAAGGGAGCTGGGGATCCTTGCTCCCTGCTCAGGAGGCCACAGCTGGAGTGCTATGTTTTCTACTGGGCTCCCCAGCACAGGAGAAACATGGACATACTGAAGCAAGTGCAGAGAAAGACACCAAAGGTGAGTCAGGCATGTCCTACACAGAGAGTCTGAGCGACCTGAGACTTCAAGCCCAGCAAAGAGAAGGCTCGGAGGTGAAGGGAGGGCAGATCTTACCAACGCACACACAAATATCTGATGGGAGGGAGTAAAGATGATGGAGCAAGACTCTTCTTGGTGGCACCAGTGGCAGTAAAAGGGGCAACACGCACAAACTGAAATACAGGACATTATATTTAAACAAAAGAAAACAGTATTTTGTTGGGCAAAGGTGGTCAAGACACTGGAAAACGTCGCCCGGGCAGATTTTGGAGTTTCCATCTTCGGAAATGCTCAAACCTTAACTGGCCACAGCCCTGAGCAAGCTGCTGCAGGCGACCCTAATCTGAGCAGAGAAAGCTGGACTAGGTAATTTCCAAAGGTCCCCTCTAACTTCAATCATTGCTGTGATTCAGTGTCCTCAAGATGGAAAAAAACAAAAAATAAAATAGAAATCACAGGAACGTGTAGCTTTTCTGAGAAAAATTCTTTCTAACTTCTCTCTGCTGAATCATATATTATGAAATAACGCCTCAAGCTCTGAGGAAGGAGACACCCTAAAAGCTCCTTGCACTGTGCCAGTTTCAGCTCCTTTACAGTTGCTACAGCTCTTGGACAGACTGAAATGACAGGAAGCCAGAAAAATGTTGGCATATTTGGAACACTCTTCAGTTGTAAATTCCATGTAAATGTAAATATCCTGATTTCGTCTTTTTAATTTTCTTTGAAACTGTAACATGTTGTAATTTATTGGAGACAGCAAAGACCAAAGAAAGACAGATAAAGGGACCCCAGATTTAAATGAATGCTTCTACTTATCATTCTCTTCCATTTGCCAAGTATGGTGCTTAAACTTCACCGTTGCAATCAAGCTTTATGAAGAACTGGCAGCTACAAGCTAACCTGAAAAAAAATCAGCATCCCTTTCTCTCAGCCTTCAAGGAAATCCCTCAAAACACACTGAAGCATCCGGTATCGAAGGCCTTGGAAGAGATAGAAAACTGGCAGAAATAATGGATTGACCATTCCCTCCACAGCCACTGCAGCATAAGTTAATATTGACTGTATTTTGCCACCCTGGACTGAATCTTTAATTTTCAGCTTAAATGTAAATAAACAAGTAGGACTCCCATGTATTAAAACTGATTACTTCTGACAAAACATAAAACCTAAGCAGACTCTACTTAAGTCTAACAAGTGAGGTATACAACACTATTATCTTTGTTAGCTTTGTATACGCAAGCAGACACTGGCAGATGCAGGAATATAACCATTCATACAATAACCTGTTCAGGAATAAACAGCCTGCTGTTTTGTCATTCGGCTGAATGCCCAAAGGCACACAGAGCTACACCTACATTTGAAAACCCAGCATATTGTAAAGCTTGTGCACAGTAAGAATGACAGCAGGTAGCAATCAAGAGACGCACAGCTATCTTCTCAAAGTCCCAACTCATACACAAGTTTCTTTATGAATAAGTACTACAAATAAAAGAGCATTAGAAAAGAACATCCCATTTTAAAATTCTACAGATCCTTCTTTTTAGGGCACTCAAAAATGGCATACACAAGTGCCCTGGTATGTGAAAACATCAAGGTCGTGGGTTCAGTCCCCGTTCAGTCCCCACGTGTTGCCTGATCTAGCTGAGAGGCGTCCCTGCCCATGACAGGGAGGTTGCAATTAAATGATCTCTAAAGTCCCTTGCAGACTAAGCCGTTCTATGATTCTATGATCAAGTTTCCAGTCCCCAAAGTCCTGGAAGAGTTAAGGACAAGAGACTGCAAAGTGCGAGGGCTGTTCACTAAAGCACAGCCAGAGTGCAGGAACAGGGAGGGTGACGCTATTGTACTAATGTGGGGGAGCAGGGACCACTAATCACAAATGCACTTTAGAGTCAAGTCAAACCCTTCATAATTGAAAACACAGTGCCAAAATTTAAAACCAAAATAAAAACAAACAAACACAAATACCCACAAAAATAACTCCAAAATAAAAATAATTAAAAACAAAATAAACAAATGAAAAAGAAGAAATCCTACTGGAGATGGATTGAGGCAATCTGTGGAAAATAGGAAGCATTCTTCTGGAGAATGGCTAAGAAGAACGAGTGGGTAACAGATCCACAGTGAGATTTCAGTGAACAGCTACGGAAGGCCCAAAGGGTGTTGTTCTCCCTCACACCACCATCTATAAAAGAATTCTGCCAGATGAGTGAAGTGCTGTGTGAAGAGAGGCATAAAACACCCAACTCCATATTATCCAGTCACATGAAAGCCTAAAGGAAGAAAACCCAAGCAATTTTAAGAAAGAGTTTATCATTCTGTGAACAGGATTGTTGACGATGGTTGTCGACAAAACCCTATCTGCTGATACCACAATCTGTCCATGCAAGAGTTATTTTCGTTAGCATATTAATTTCAAGCATCCGAAGTTCAAGGCAAGCACTGAATTTCAATAAAACTTTTGAGATTTAAGCAATCAAAATGCTTTTCTGAGTTTTGCCTTAGATGTTCATAAAGACCCCATATGTATGAGCTGTGTATTTATTCACTTTTGAGGAAGCAGCCATATATTCCTAGTCAGGGAAAGCTGGGAAGTGGGCTTCTGAAATCCGTATTGTGTTGCAGGGCTCTACTTCTAAGTACGAAGCGTGCTTTTCAAAAAGATACTTCATTAATATCAGTGTGCTACACCATCACAGATGAAAGGTGATAATTGTCCATTTAGCATTTTAGCCCTCAACACACAGTCTACAATAACAATAAAACCAGTTCTGCAGTACCTGCAATGCTCTCTCAGACAAAGACGTCAACTTCAACCAAAAAGAGACCTGGCATAAAATATTACCATTCAATAGAAAATCATTATTTGGTCCCTTAAGTAGCCCCTGAAGTAGAGGGTTGTGGTAAAAATTTATCAGGCATTTTCCTGCAAATGGAATATACGCTTCAGTACCCTAGGAGGTAGTACATGATACATGAAATTTTAACGAAATTGTTGATGTCTTTCTAGGTTTTATAATACCACAAAAAGATCCTCATCATGTGCCTTCACCACAGCAGATAAATGCTTATGCCACTTTCAGAGTGGTTTTGAATACCAGTCAGTTTCTGCTCTCTTGGTGGGCAAATTAATGGGATCAATAAATTTTGTAGCATCTCCAGATAAGGCTCTTTACCTTCACAAACACGATCAAAAAACTTGTGATGTACAGGAGGGACCAAACCCAATTTATTATGTGGATTCCCTGAAAGGTTAGCCTGCTGTGAGAAATACAAGATGTCAAAGGCCTGGGAATTTTTGTATGTGAACCCACGCCTTGATGTGGGAAAGGCTTGTAAAAGACCCTAAAGGTCAGATGTGAGGGTCTCCCTTATCAACAAGGTCACATGTTAAGTTAAACTGAAACTAAAAGAAGTGTACTACCTGGAAGTCGAGTGATTACAATAAATACCTCCTTAAAGAGTAAGACGTTTCATAAGTGATGTTTAAAAGTGTCTTTATCAGCATAAAGAGATACGCACATTAAAGAAGTTCTCAGGTAATTTCCATAAATACTTCCAGTGTCATGAAAACTAAAGCTACTTCAAAAAACGTCTAGTCATAACTATTCATCTATAGATCCCTCTGACTGGAAATAATAATGATTTCACTAGAGATTTAAAAAAAAACCCAAACATAGGTTTTCTGCCTATTTTAAAGTGATAAACAATTTATTTACTTCTGTCACAGTAAGAAAATCTTGCTAATTTTACCTAGTGACATTTTGCTTTTTCTAGAAAGAAGTGATGGTTCAGAGCCTAGCTAATTGTTTAGGGGAGATATTTGAGAAAAATACTATTATCTCTCTTTACAAGGGGAACAGGCAGGCTTTAAAATACACCCTTGGTTTTGAGCTAATCAAACACTGAGCAGACATACAGAGACTAGGACAAGCCTGAGAACAGAAAAGGAAATTCCACTAGAGTTACTTCAGACTTGTTAGGGTTTTGGTTTTCGTTTTGTTTTAGGACAAGTTTTAGACCACGTACAACCTCCCTTCAACTTACTCCTGCCTAGGTTAGCTGGCAATTTCGAGTTCCTCCATCTGGAAGCCACCTAAGTCTACTGGTTCGAAATCGATAATGTGCCTCCTGAAAGCACACACTGACTGTCTGTCCAGACAAGTTACTTAAATTGCCTTCCTTTTGCATAATGTGCTTAAGTTAACAGCAGCTGAGACTGTTCATTTATAGGACAGCACCTTGAAGCAATATTATAAATATTGAGCTGAGCTTGTGCATGGTGTGATCCTGTGCTCGTGGCTCAGTGTAGCATCTGTGGGCTCCTGGGAGGAGGTCTATGCAGCCATGGTGCCTTGCCACCAATGCCAACACCCTGGGCGTTGGCAGGAAGGAATCTCTCGCTAGACAAGAACATTCCAGCTGAAGTTTGACTTTCCTGGATCTATTCTGTCCTGACTGATTTAAACTAAGTAAAGGAAAGTTGAGCTTATGTAGAGTGCTCCTCTCAAGTCCAACGACACCAAACCCTCATTAAAACAAGCAACCACCCCAAACTTTCATTGGAACAATGATACCATTCCCATTTTCCCATGTACAGGGATATGGATAAGATCAGGGGTGGCAGAAAGCAAAGCACTTCCACAGCACACACAGTGCAGACCGCTGGCAAGCAGCTTCTGGGTGGGGAGTGAGTTGCTTTGCTTTGGTGTCTTTTTGTTTCCTCCTGAAGTTAAAACGTTCCAAGAGACTCCCAACAGGCACAGTTTAGAAGGCGCACTTGGAAGGAATGAAAAGTAGTTGCTATTCGGTGTCCGTATTTGTACAGAGAGCTCCTTACTTCCTCTTCGTACTCATATGAATGAAAGTCATCGTCGAGCTTTTTTGTGATTTTATCATACAGTTAAATATAATGAATGTAATACTTGCCTTTTTTAAAAAAGGAAGGTTAGACAAATGGTCGTGGAAATAAACATATATTCTACCTCAGGCCAGCTATCAGCATCATTATGCAAAACAAAAAAATGTCTTACACATTGCATACACCTAAGGTAATCAGCCCAAGAATCTGCAAATCAAAGGATTTCTCAAGCTGAACTTTACTAAAGCTTCAAGTTCTAGCCTAGAGATTGGTGCAATTCTGTAGGTCAGATTCTGCTTCTTCAGTTCCAGCCGAGACACACCCAGGTATTCTATGGTTTATTTCTTGAAAATCAATGCAGTTTCTCGGAGAACTAGACACTTTCCCCATTAACTTGTCTTGCAAGAAACACCTCTCAACAGAAGTTAATTTACTGCTATATTTTGTAAACGTGTTTTAACGAAAATGTAGGCTTCGTATTGGAAATTAATGGGTTTTGTCTTGCTAAACATTGAGCCATATATAGATCAGTTTTCTGAGGCTTCCATCCCAACAAAAGGCCCTTTTTATTAATGGCTACTTTATCATTTAAAACATGTATGTTTAGTTACTTAAAATGGCAAATTGCTTTGCACTGTCCTTGAAGTGCATTGCATAAATATTGTATTAAAGCCTTAGCTTACACTTAATAAATAATTTATTTTAAAAATAGTCTTCCATGAGACCACCAGCTGCCGAGATGTTCAATTTTCTGGTAAAAACATGTATTTACTGCAAGTCTTATTTTAACTTCTTGAAGATTTGCTAAAAGCCGTATGTGATAGATGTCGTAAGAATTCTATTCAAACTAAAAGCTCAGGAAGCTAAAAGCCTAATAGTCCTAGCAGGTTTTATACCTGGGTATAAGCAGTTTCAGTTGCAGGAGGAAAAGCTGAAATCTATTCAAGCAAGCTTTCAACTACAATATTCTGATAACCTGAAAATGACTTATAGCATATCTTGTGATGATCGGTGAAGTTTATAGATTTCATTACATTTCATTTCACTGCAGTCCTCCCTACGCCATTTCCATTTCATGTTCCTGCTTTTAAACTGCTGCACAAACTTGTTCAAAGCGCTAGACATTAAAAAAAAAAAAAAAAATCAAAGGAAATTTCAGATAATTAACTTTGATGAATGAGCATATTTTAATTCATGTCTGGTAATACTCTTGTTAATGACATGTCTGCTTAGGACATCCATTAAAAGTCCATTAACTTAACAGGGAAAGTCTAATAAAGTTATCCTGGAAATTTTCTGGTATATTAACATTATGGACTTCTAATGAATATCTGCTGTAGGAATTGCTATTAGCAAGGCTACCATTCTAATTAAACTTAGGCTCTAAGAGAGCGGGGGAAAAAAAAGTAAAAAGATAATAACAAGCAGAAGTAGCACTTCTTTCGAAAATTACTATATGGGAGATTGATACAGGTCAGAAAACATGCCATCAGTAACAGCTATAAATTACTACACTGTGGCTTTTTTTTGTAGCCTGCTATCCAATATGTACTCATATTAGGTGCTTCCTTCATGTAATCAATTCTTTTCTATTGTTAAGCCTGATCAGTACTGAATTTACTTTTCTATTGTTAAGACTGATCAGTAACGAAAGGCTAGCTAGGCCTTTCAGAAGTGTAAAAGATATAAAATTTAAATACAGTTTTTCATGAAAATGTGAAGTAAAAAGTGTACTTAGCAAAGTTGTTACCTATGAGCATCCAGCCTTGTTATCAACCCATCTGAAGCTTCATCAAGTCTTGCTACATTTCTGCTGACATTTGCAATAATACAGCAAAAGATCTTTTTATATGTATGTATCTTGTTTTATATATATATGTATATATCTTTGTGTGTATGTATAAAACAGAACAACGCCGATATACCTATTTTTTCATACTTATCCTCCACCACATCTTCCAAACCGATCATTTTCCAGAAGCTGTCGTCCCAACCTCCATCTGAAGTGTACGTCCACTTGCATACTACTGTACAGAGGGACCTAGAAAGGAGATAATACAGGCAAAGAATCAGGAAAATGAGCACGTTTGGGTTTGAAACTTGTGACTAGAAGAAAAATTGTGCAAAATGATCTCTTTGTTCGCTGGTCGGAAATTCCAAGTATAATGCTAAGATTAAAAAAAAAAATAATGGTTACTGTTCAGAGTGCACGTCTTGGGATACCTTAAAAGGACCTTCTGTTTAAGATTCTTCTCTGCTGAAACAATTCCTGGGCTGGCCACTTCATTGCATAAATCAGTCAAATAACAGGTCATGCATATGCCCAGAAAACAGCACAGCATGAACATGACAGCTCTTTAGCTAACAGCTCAGAGAAAGATTCCTGCTTCTCCAGGCTGTACCTAAATAGCAATGTTTTGCACAGACTATGTCCTTAGAAAAACTTTCTATTACTCATGTTCAAGCTGAATTACATTTTACAGGATATTACGTACGCACCAACAATTAGGTTAAACGGCACTGCTTTCATACCTGCGGGTACAAAATGCCTTTATCAGGTGAATGTGTACAAGTCCCACTATCGCTAGGTCTGGGTTTCAGCAGAAGCTGATGACAACTCAGCGATGTGCTGAAACAGCATTAGCCATGATGCAGCTGAGGGCAATACTAAGTTCTTTCAAGTCTCCTTCCTGATAAGCTGATGCTGAAACTTCCCTGTGACTGTACGGCATCACAAGGGCAGGTTACAGGAACAGGACATCAACAAAAGCCAAGAGCACTTGCCAAAATGTCTATCACAGCAAGAATAATTTTTTTCTCCTAAAATGGTCCATATCCCCAACCTCTCATTCCTCCCAAAATACGAATAATTTTCTTGAAGATTTACTATTACACAACCATTTTCTGTCTGAAAACTAAGAACCATCTCAGAAGATCAGTATTTAATTGGTCTTGAAAAGTCAAGAAAGGTATTAAAAATGCCAAATACTACTGAAAATTTCAGCTGCCTGTAGCCTCGGGAATACTACCACACCACTGAGTGCAGGACAGATCGGATGCGTCTCAAGGAACACAACATCATAACTGTTCTTAAAGAGAAATCCCTTTCAGAGACAGATTTTCTTTCATGTCTTACAACTTATTTGTGACTCGTTTTTAGGCAAGGTGTGCTTTCCAAAACATATTCTTTCTCTTAGGATATTACAATTTGAACATGTATCTTCAAAGTAAACTGAATTTTACTGAAGCATTTGACTTTTTCTTGCAGCTTTGCATAAATAAAATCCAAAGAAAATTCCTTTCTACAAAAAATACTTTGAGTTAAAGTAATCCCTCTCTTTCAACCAAAGAAATACGTACAGATCCAAATAAGGAGAATTAAACTCAAAGCCTTATTATTGTACTACATAATGTCACTTACACTACCACGATGCCTAGGAAAACGGGCTCTGGACAACAACCCCACCATCTAAGGCAAGGTACAGTCAATGAACATAGAAGGAAGACCGCTGCCTCCAGGAAAGTTAAAAATGAGACAGCAACATAACTGACAGTCCAGCGAAGTGTTCCAGAGAATGTCACATATATCAGGACGTACAAGCTGTACCTAGAAAACACAGTCAAACCCAACGAGCTACTCAAAATACTAAATATTCAGTCAGAGCGAGAGACAAAACTTCACGTGAAATACTTGCTTCTAGTTCAGATCCCACTGCGCTTTTCCTATCTAGGCAAAGTAGAGCTTCAGATTTTACAGTTGTAGCAAAAAGTTTGCAGTAAATAATAAAGAATCTGTCCTTTTTGAAAAAGAAGCCACTAAGGGAATGTGGCATAATTTCCCCACTAAGGGAAAGTGCTAGTTTCAAGTTTGACAAACATCCTTGTCCTAGTTTCCCATTGTCTTATCTAGAAATATCCCACAAACAAAGCAGCAGCGAGTGCATCTCCTCCTTTAAAATGTTATTAACAGAAACTAGCAAAGAAATCAGCAAATGCAGCAGAAAAAGGGAAATTTTTAGTTGTTATCTACAAATCAAAGGTAACATTTCTACATACTGACACTGCACACACCCTGAAGACAAGAACAGGAAGAGGCTTTCCACACAGCTGGAAGAATACCCGGGCCCCAGATTCACCGCGTTTTGGAGGTTTACAATAAGAACCAAGGATGTAGAAGTGAGGGCAGGATTCTCACAGGGTGGGACAGCTAAAGGCACTGTCCTCAGCACAAATCCTCCTATGTGACAGGGAGCAGAAGATCAGATGATTATATGGACACTCCATATACTCCCATTTTCTCATCCAGGACAGAAACATGTATTTTAAACACATTTGGTTTCATTTCATTGTTTTCTTTGGAGTTTTCACAACTAGAGGACTGGTGGTGTTCATTGACAAGCCCACTGTTCATAAAAGGTGCATTGTTTGCTCTTTGTAATGAGAGAATTTATTAATATTATGTCCTCTTTTTTTGAAAAAAAAAAAGAAACAGATAATGATTTACATCCTTCAAATATTGTGGAGATTATTTCAGGGATAGTTTTCAAACAATTTTGAAACCTCTCGTCCCTCCTTTTCTGAAAAAACCAAAACAGTTTAAGGAAAGATTAGACAATTACAATTCAATGTCCATTTTGAAAACAGAAAAGCACATGACCTGTAACTACAGCAATGGCAATGTTGATATAAGAAATTCCGATTTTCAAGGATTTGAAAGCCAGACACAGAAATCTAATTAGGACCTTTGACAAAAACTGGGTGAATAAATAAATTATAGGCTGAAGAAAATACTAGGAAAAAATAAACATTTTCCCCAAATCAACTCAAACTTCATATTAAAAGAAAAAAATAAAGACTGGGTATTTGAAATAAAGATCATTTCATCACTTCAGGAAAAAATTAGACATAAAGAGTGAAACAAAAATACATCAAGTTTTCCCAAATATGGGAAAAAATAAGTATCATCAGAACTCAACATGTATTTTTCTAATTAGATCAATGCTATGAACTATTGCCACACCCTGAAAAATACTCTAGGGATGAGAGCTAAATGTCGTGGCTCCCTGCTTTCAAAGATCACAAAGCAACTCCCTCTGAGTCTCCGCACTCATCCAAGGAGAAACTGGAGCAGCCTTGCTGGACTCCGAAGAGCATATCCGAAACAGCGGCCAATTCTCCCACACAGCTCGCTCTGAGGAATGCCACGCAAACCGGGTGAGCGGGGACAGACCGGCCCTTGCCGGTCCACCCAAGTCCAGCACATTGGAACTCTGCAACCGGACTGACCGTACTCTAGTAAAAAAAGGCAACGGGATTGTGAGCGTTTTCATCCTGCTTACATAGATATATAAATGCCAAGCGCTCACAGAAAAAGGATAAATAATTGATTTCTGATTGAATTTTTAATAAAAGATAGAAAACATAAACTGCAAAGGACACCCGTTCCCAAACGGATTAAGTGGCAGCTCTATAAGTGGAAGGTTCTGGTATGAAGACCAACTTCAAATCTGAGCTAGAACACTAACTCATTTTGTTGGTAGGTTTCTATTTTCATGGCCACAAGAACCTCAAAACATTTGTTGTAAACGGTTCTCTAGGATTTAAGCTCCTTATTCCACCATCACTGTCACTCAATTATCACATAAAAAGTCTATGTTCAATTGAACAATATAGCTTTATACAAATCTTCAGTATTTAAGAGAAAGTATATACTGCAGAAAGGCATTCTGGTCTCTTGAAGTTTAAGAAAAAAAGATTTATTTCAGATGCCCGTAATGACGGATGAACTTCACTAAATGCTCCAAAAGAACCCGGATGTGTTTAACTCAAATCCCTGTCACTGACCTGATGAGGTGCTCTAATAATTATACAGAGCTCCTCAATTTGTATACCCTCGAGACCTGTAGGCACACATAGAGAGAACAGTTTGTTCATGGTTTTTCACCTTTGAATACCAATGTCACAGATATATATTAGCTTTATGGGAAATCCCTCAGAAATTCTCCTCCAGAATACCACCCAAGAAGGTGCCGGTATGACTCGTAACTCGGAAAAACCGTATCCAGAAAGACATTGTGGTGAAGAGGAAGTTAAGGAACCAAGTCTTTATTTCTACAAAGGAAGCCTCAACTATTAGAAAATTTTACGTTTCACAGCAACGCCTAAATTTTGAGATGAAGGGCAGACATTAAACAGAAACAGTACTGATATTCACTGCGGTATATTCCTTTCTCCCTATTAGGGAGTATTGCGTCAATTATTTGGCCGTAGCCACCAGACTTGCACTAGCTGAAGCTGGAAGAACCAGATGGATAGAAGCAAGAACCAGAAGGATAGAAGCAAATGTTGTCCTTACTTCATTACTAGGATCAACAGGGTAAAAAGGTGTTGAGTTAACAGGCAATAGTCCTCTCCTGACTGCCTAATCCACTGCAGTACTTGAGAAGACATGGTGTGGAACCCCTTGGTAGCAGAGCCATATTTAGCTCAGCTGAAATACCATGAATTTGAAGACTTCTTTCCTCAAGCATATTCCCAATACAATAAAATGAAAGATTTCCTTTCAATGTTCAGAACAAAAAGTTTTGCTTAGAATACTCCTACTGAAAAAAACACAACGCTTTCCCATGGAAAATTTTTATTTTATTTAAACCAGATTTTCAACAGGAACATGATTATGTTTATAAGAGTTTCTTACAAATTCGGGTCTACAAAGAACTATAGGATCCTGCTTGCATCCAACAGCCTCAAGAAAAAAAATAATCCCTGCCACATTCATTACAAAGTAGATTTGGCTGGGCACAGCATATTACACAACCTTTCTATTCCTGTCTAGCTCTGAGCTTTTGCACATCTCCTGCTGAGAACTGTGGACGTGCTGAAGTCCTGTATGACCAGAACCTCAGCATTCTGAAAAAAAAAACCCAACAAAAAACACCAGCAGTACGTTCTTGTTAAAAAAACCATGAAATTCAGGGAGTTTGCAGCAATTGAACACACATTGATAATTCCTAAAATGCTGTTTTGAGGCAACTATTTGCCCTTCATCCACCTCAGAAGGATCCAGGGCAACTAGACTCATGACCAAAGCAACTCAGGTGCTCAAGGTTACTCGGTATGTGTCTCCTCCTGCATTGTCTACCCTTTCTGATTTTTCTCTCTCACTTGGTTGTACTTTTTGGAGAGAAAAAAATCAGATACACTCACGAAAAAAAATGGGAAATACTGTATGGTCTTAGTTATCTGCATAAAAAAATATGTAAAAAATAAAGATCACAAAAAAATTCTCCACACCTACTTAAAAGTTGCCAGATCTTTACGCTTTGGTCTCTTCTTTGCTGACATCATCTCCCACACTCCAGAAGGGATAAAGCGAGCATGGACACGATTCCCAGCTGCAGAGATTCTGTCCCACCTGGGAGAATACTTGCTATTTCTGACAACAAAATACAGGGGGGGGGGGGGGTATTCCATAACTGCAGTGGTCTTCTGGAAGTCATCCTAATTTTGAGGACAGGTTAATATAAAAGACCTAACAAGGATAATTACTAAAAGAAACAGTTTTCCCCTGCAAAGTGACCCCATAAGGCATTTATACATGACCCTCCATTCAAGGGAGTTAGTACAATGCTAGTTAGCCTAGAAAATGAGAGAGCTACCAGCTTTAAGGGCCTCTGGAGAACCCTGCCTTGACCATCCTGAAGTGAATGGCAGTTTTGCTCGATTCTAAAACAAAAGGATCTGCTTCGTTCTTCCTAAATGCTCTGAAATGAATTTAAACTCATGAACATAATTAATTTTGCAGGCATTGTTACCAGTCTAAGTTTAATCACAAAATAATTTCAGTGGATCACTTGCATGAAAAATGTCCTTGCAACCCGGCTGTCATACTGAGAATGATGGTTCATACTGGTTCATACGTAAGTTCGTACTGGTGATGAACTTAAAGCAAGTGGATCTGCTGAGGAATATACCAAAGCTAAATGCTAAAGAAGCTAGGATAGGGTAGAGTCAGGTCCTGAAAGAATTAGTGTGCAGTAGGATAAAGCACCTTTCTGTGAATTGTTCTCCAGATTTATTTAAAGCTGCAAAAAATCAAGAACTAAGAAAGCTGTTTGACGTTCCGAAAGCAAGAAGGAGACCTGAAACAATGGAGTGTGACTGTCACAACATCAAACATGTTTTCCCTTTTGTTCTGCAAACTTTGAATTTAAAACAGATTTTGAATTCAAATTGAAAACCAGGGCTTAGGTTCTGCTCAAGTGAAATTCTCCACATACTGACATCAGGACCACGAGGCTTTTTATAAAAACGAGCAATTCACCACTCTAACACAGTCACAGATTCGACTGTGGTTTTTGCAAAAAAAATGTTCCAGGCAAAAAAATTAAGACACGGCACACATACTCCCAGTATCCAAGCTTCATATTGAACAGGACTGGGCATTGGTACTGCAGGAGCCTGAAATACAGCAGAGGTTACCACAGAGCAAGAGGAAACACATAATTATTCTCTGCTGCATTACAGCTTAATGCCATATACGTTAGTACAAGACCTCTGAAATGGAACCAGATCCTTAGATACACACACACCGCCGGTGTTTATACCTGTCACACTGATGTCTCTGCCTGCTCGGTGTGTTCGGCTGCTTTGGGGGAAATGGGAAAAGAAGAGGGCAATTTGTCCTAAGGGGATACTTCTCAGGTAATAGGAGAAAAGATGTGACACATCGTCATTTAGTCTCGAAATGTATAAAATGTACAAGTCATTGCCCATGTTAAGCGCGTGCTAAAAAGAATCAAAGAGCGGTGGGTTTTGCTCACAGCGGTGTCGGAAGAGCTGCACCTGTTGTCACTCAGTTACTACAGCAGATTGCTCAGGCAGATTAGTTTTAAACCACAGGGCCAAGTCAGTCTGGGTGTGCTCTATTTCATAAACACATTCTGCATTTTACTTATTTCACCCATTCAACAGCTCTTTAATTGCATGCCCACAAACCAAAGCATGTCAGGGTCTGTTCTGTCCACCCAATCGTGCAAATCCCAAGTTCCTAATATTTACAACACGCTGCTTTTTATTATTATTGCCTTTGACCCAAAGCCTATGAAAGTCCTGCCTGCCCAAACCCATTGTCTCAGTCCAGCAGCGCAATAAGACTCTTGCCTGAAAAAGGTTTTCTTCTTCTAACAAAACATTAAACATGCCAAACAAAAAAGACAGGTGGAGAAGCCTGTTTGGGAAAACTAGCAGACACATTCCAGTTGCACTCAGAGGTCTGGACTTTCAGTCTTTGCATGTCTGAGGATTTGAAAACCACCCAACAAAGGTGGCAAGGAAATTGCAACATTCAGCATTAGCAACGCTACTACCTTCATCCTTTCTATGCTCTGGATAACACTTATATTCATCATAAATAATAAAAGTAGTCTGTCTGCCATTTAGATTTTATTAAAGAAGTTAAATATCAGAACAAAAGCAAAGCTTCCTCCCCACTTCCGAATCTTCACTAAAACTGCAGAGGAAAAAAAATGCATAATACAAATAACTATTTATAAAAAACTCCAGGATGGATTGCAAAAAAAATTGTATGAAAGACTACATCTGGCCTAAAGACTTCATCAGTTTTCTTTAAAATCTGTGTTTAAAGTAGTTGTTTGACAAGACAGACTATTGCCTCCGTATTTTCTGAACACTGCTGGCTTGGAGAACTTGAATGGTCCTTAACAGACTCCTTCACAATCAACAAGACTAAATTTTGGTTTAAAAATCTGTGAACTTGTATTCAGCAGCTCTGTTGGCCTCACATATACAAAGTCAGAAGTCTCACTGGACTGGTAGCACAGCTTTTGTTTAAAAATGTAAAACAGGTCTCCCTTCCTCTACTGTAAATCTCCCTGCCAAAGCAAAGAAAGACTGACGTTCAGAAAGCCTGACGTACTCTTTCATGTAAGAGGAAGGCTCTTAGGGAACAGCAGCTCCATCACAGCCCTTGAGAGATTGGTATCCATCAAATCTCCAACTGACAGACATAGGTGTTCCACCAGTACCTTAAAACTTATTTATCGGATAACGAAATGCATGGGGCTGTGAGGGGTGATGAGGTTTGCCCAGTTCCCATTGGGGTGAAAGGGAGAGTTTTTCTCTAGAATGTGTGAGGTATTAGATGAGACTTCATTGCTGCGCAGGAGGACCTACATCACAGATCTAAGCACAGCAATGGGTCCTGAACCTCGGAGGGCTGCTGACCTGCGGCAGAAGAAACAGCCAGACATGGCCTCGACTGGGTTCCTCATGCTGTAACCAGGAGCTCCAACTCTGGCAAAGGTAAGAAAAGCACTGGCTAAGCATGTTTCACAAATCTCTCCATGTCCACTTACCGGCCAGCACCATTTCGGTCTTACTTTGATTTCTCAACAATATCCAGCAAGAAAATACCAGAGAACAGTTTCTTGTACAATCATAACAGAGTTTCCTTGCAGTTTTTTTCCAGGACATCAACAAGAGGAGGCATTTCAAGGCAGATGTATCATCTTGAGCTTTTAGGTCTTTTGTGAGGACACAGGATGTAGAAGCAGGACTCTTTACTCTTCTGAATATGTACCAGCACGTGTGCATGTCGAAGTCCCACTCACAGCCCTTAGCAACAATCAGGGAGCAGGGAAAAAAAGTCTTTCAAAAATCAAAAAGTAAAAATTATTTCTGTAAAGTAGAAAATGGAGGAATCAACTCAAACCTTGCTCTAGTATTTCATGCTCAGGCTGTAACACTTAGGAGGTTTGTGGCTGGCTTTTTAAATCACAGAATTTTCTAAGCAAATATGTTGCTTACTTAAAGAGACAGATTTTATTGTACAAAAAAACCCAATTGTCATTTATAATTTTCTACACCCACTTCTATAATTAATCTCCTCTGATTACAGCCACTCCCCGACAAGATTCCATGCTATATTTAAACACCGGGTGCCACTTTGAAAGAAAAAAAAAAAGAACAATAGGATCATTTTCAAAGACCACATAACAGCACGAGGTTTCAAAGCAGTAAAGTGCTTTAAACTCTGCTATCAACCTAATGACCACCCCAGTCAGAGCTAAGAGTGACCTCCAATTACCACCACAATAAGCACTAAAATCTCTCGAGAAATATAAAGTGTAGATGTTTCCTGTACTCCAGAAGAGGTAAGAGACTGATGTTGTACTATAGAGATAAAGCTCAAACTTAATGACAGACTGTTGGGAAAACCACTCCTGGGCCACGCTAAGAATCAATCCACAAAAATAAAATGCTATACTGAATGAGGTATCTTAAAAATGTAGCTTTTCTGCATCTTGCCAGAGATGTGAAAGTATGCATTTGATGTAAGTATTTTAAGAAAACTGGTCTGGTTCACGTGAATACACACACGTATTTTTACACACCGATATTTACTTTGGATTAGAACACACCTGTCTGTAATTGTTTGCATCTAAACTTCTCCTTTAAACAATACAAATAAAAGCATCAAAAAAAGCAAATGTCAAAAAAGTCATACAACAGAAGGTGAATCACACTAACTGCAATGAGACGATGTTCCTTTCACTACTTGTAACAGAGTCTAATTTAAAGAACAAATAAAAAAGCAGTGTGTTTCTCTTTAGGAACACACTATCAAAAGATTTAAAGACTTCGACTCTTAAATTCAGTTTTCCTAGAAGTTATATCATCAGACCTGAAGGGAACCACCCATCTCTCAAGTGCAACATATCAAGTCAGATTAATCCCTTGTGTACACACAGCAATTTCAGTGGATTCATACCGGGGATGCATTCAGCTAAACACGTCCAGTTGGACCAGAAAGTACAAAATAAGAATATTTTATCCACCCACATACACCTCACCATGTCATGAGGCAAGGGGAAGCAGTCAGCAGACTGCTTGCTTTTTTATTAATCTCATTCTGTATTATATTACAAACACCCAACCAAGATTCAAGCCCACTGTCTTCAGCATTGTTGAAAAACACATAATGAGAGACAGTCCTAGACAGAAAAATGCATTGTCTAGACAAATCAGACATAGCATGTGGGCTTGGAAATATTAATCCATTCCCTTAAAAGATGGCAAACAGAGGCAAAAGAATTGAGTGACTTGGCCAAGGGTCAGAGAGTAAACCTCTCAGACCCCTGAACTGAAACTTGAACTCGAGAGCCTCAGTCTAGAGACCCAGGCAGAACTACACCATTCAGATACTATGACGTTGAACATACCACAAATGTACCTATGCAAAGCTACCACCTAAATCATGAAGATGAGAGTAACAAGAAGCATGCACATATATAAAATTGAACCAGTCTAAGTTTTAAAAGCTTAATAAGCAAAGGAGGGGTTATAGAAATCATCCAAAAATGGCAAGGCAAATCAAAAGCAAAACTGGAAATAAAGCCCACATATCTCGCTGCTCCAGTCCGGCAGCCTGCCCTCTGGACATACCTCCTGCCATTGTGCAACCTCAGCAGTGTTTCAGTTCAGTTTAGTCAGAAAAATATACTCTTTCAAGCTCAGTATTTCAAGCAAACCACTCTTCGATAGGAAGTCAACTATCTATTTCAATTAAGAGCTTGTATTTAAAAAAAAGAGCTTCTCCTGTTACGTTCTTCAGGCAGTTAAAACTATTACACAATTAAAACTGGAAGTATCGGTATCCTGGCTCCACGGACAGCTTTTCTCTGGAAGTCTAAGCTTGAGCAAATTTCCCACAGTTCAAGGCTTCACCAAACACTCAATGAATTTCGTCAAAAGATTAAGCAAAGATTACAAGTAACTGAAAAAAAGGAAGTTAGGCTTCAGGAAAGCTCCCTCGCCACCTCGCTTTAGACACGAGTGAGATGAATCCCTTCAACAACATAAACTTCTCCCAGGACAGTAACAGTCACTACTCACACGCACACGGGCATCACCCAACACATCTGTTGGTACCAGTCAGTGCTTCGGTTGCTTCGCTGTCACACGGCCACATGTACCCTCACATTTCCCAGCTATATTATCATAGACTTTATTATTGGATAGGATTGGCATCGGCAGGCTACAGCAAGGTCACATTTATTACCTCAGTGATAATTTATCCTTCTGCTGTATAAGAAGTAAACATGGGACATGCACCACCAACACCCATGTTTAGGGAGCACAAAGGCTTAGGAAGTGCTGGGACTCTTCCAGCGGTTTAGAAAGTGCAGCATGATGCTGAGGGCAATGTGTGGCCAGCAGCCCTGAGGACCCTGACACTCTATCCACTGATGAGTAAAGCAATGTTACACTTCCTGACGTGGTTTATGCAATTTTCACAGAATTTAGCAGAGTTAGAGTGGTGAGAAAAAAGACACTCTTACAACCATAACACTGATATTTTGAGAGGGGCAACTATTAGTCCAGAAATCTCTTCGCAGGTTCACTATAAAGATACATTTTACTAATTTGTGAGTAAATAACGTTCTCTATTCCTAACGTCGGAACTGTTGAGAGGCTAATTTAGCACAGTTCTTGAACATATGTGTGAATGTAAAGCCTTGAAGAAATGTCAGTAGAGTTAATGGGAGTTTTTACCAGCTTAGTCAGCCTATGCTGAACAGGAACTCAGGCTGTCATGCACTTGTGGCCAGACAAAGCCTAAGTGAAACCAGAACAGAAGCAGGGAAATTGCCAAGAGTACTGCAATAAAATAAAGTTTTAATAACTACATTTTGATGCAGGCTGATCCGATTTCACATACTAACCTCCTAATATTGAGCTTTCCTTCTTTACTCAGGCAAACCACCTTCAAGTCTTATTCACGTTGGGATGACAGGATTCGGCTGCCACGTGCACCCAAATCAAAGATGCACATTAGAGATTCCTGCACAGGCAATGAGGCGCGTTGTTACCTCCCGTCACAAAAATTAGTTCAGTCCATGTATACTCATAAGTCATTTCTACACAGTAGATATACTTGGTCAAAATCTACAGTCATTGGTATCAAGTTTTTGACATTTAAACTTTAAGGTAAGGCAGTTAAATAAAAGGGAAAACAAGATGGGTACCTATTTCTAGATTGTATTTAATAATAGTAATGATGATAATAATAATTATAGTAAAGACGGTTCAAGTTTACAGTCCTTTGGAATCGTGTTAATGTAAAAAGAGGGTAAATTTTTGAGCAAATCTCAAAAAGCAAGGTGACCAACAGTATTATTTGGATAGCTGTGTTCTCCCACTAAGTAGAACCACAAGGAATTCTGAAATGGGTAAGAGAAATGAGAAAAAGCTTACATAAATTTCCATAAAGTAAGAATTAAAAGAACAGCTTATTTACATCAGTAGGGAGAGGAATGAGAGACCAATACAGAAAATGAGGAAGGATACAGAGCAGATAAATCAGGTGTCATCATTCCTCCGAACACAGCAATACATTCATTCAAACAAAACGAGTTATCGTTATGCAATTGAAAAAGGGTATGGGTATGGCTGCGACCAAAATCTTAACAGAAGGGGACGAAACAAAAGGGAAAATACTACATTATATGGATATGTAGACTGCTTCCACTCATAATAAATAGACAGAAATAATATAAGGGAACATAAACCCTCATTATCTGAGCATGATTTAAAAGAAGGATCCCCAGAAGGAAGTTAACATGTCAATTTGCTCCCTCCTTTTTTCCTCATAAATAATTACTGCTGCCATCGTAAAAGAGAAGGTACCGGCCAAAACGAACCTCCACTTCGACTTGTTACAGCAACCTAACCAATCAACCCACGCATTCTTGGAAGAGTAACTAAAAGGAAGATGTTAACTCCTCTAATTTCAGATGCTTTAGCCTGTTACACAAGGAAGGTGGACAACAATGGTTTTTACATTCATTTAAACCTTAAAAACAACTTCATCTGGGAATAAGCATCCGCAGCTCTCTCAGAGACAGAGCTAACCCTCCCAGGTAAGCCGGGTAATGCCCGAGCTTGCCTTACACTAAACACTGTGAAAGGTGACGGTTGAACCAGAAGGGTGGAGTTCACCACTATTCTAAACTCTAATGAACCCTTTCATGCAGTTCTAACAACACTAAAATATTTGTCTTTCCCTCTCTCAATACTTGAATTATACTCCAAGACTTGTGGGAAATACATTTGCAAATGCTACAAGCACAGAGAAGCATGGACTAAATGTCAATTCCATGTCCCTTATGTTAGCTGCCTGAAAAAATGCTTTATTGCTTCTTTGATGTTTCATATTTTTAAAAATGAAAAAAAAATGGATTTCCACATTTTAGTGTTTTACCAAATTAAGCGATGGAATTAAAAAGATCACTTTTCATAGAAACTCTGCACATTTTTATGTAAGAGAAATTACGAACATTTTAAAATGGAATTTGGCAGACTACTATTCCTCTATGAGTTTAGATATAGATATAGACTTAGGTGTGAGTAACCTGACCTGAACGAATAGTGTCTTTGACGTCAACTGAAGCATTTATGTAAGTCCCTTGTTTGCATAAGCAACTGCGGGATTGTACTTGACTTACTCTATCTATACAGTCCTTACTAACTCCAACAATTATGTCAGCAGTATCAGGCTGTACATTTGGCGTAACTAAGCCACTTCCCTTAGCGTAAAGTGTTTTGCAACTTGACAAAGAGAAGCACAAAGAAAATTAACTCGCTGATGTTCTCTGGTGGCTCTAGAGGCGAAAGGCCAGTTTTCACCACTAGAAGATGCAGACAGAAATCCCAAGGTATCAATTTAACTGAGTTTTCCTGTCCTGACTTGCTAAGGTTGGTATGAGAATGAAGAGGAGGGACAATAACTCTGGACTGTAGTACTGAAAACCATAAATAAATAAATAAACCGACATCCAGATAAAACAATCACAGCAAGCACCACCTAAAAAGCAGTAGTTACTTAAAGAGAAGTTTCAAGAAGAAGGAATAAGACTTCATACCATGAGTTAAATCCACAGTACCTTAACTGTCTGAAGATGCTCTTGTCATCCGACAAGTGCTGCTGCCAGTCAGATTGCCCGGCTGGAGCAAGACATTAGATGAAAGCTTCTCTCCATGGACTGACCTGGGTTTCTCCAAATACACGATTTCTTCATAATCAGTGCCAAATAATCTCAATCAAAAACACACAGACTGTTTGCAAGTTGTTATCTGTGTCATACTGAAATCACAAATTACCTTCTCTGAGCCATAAATGGACAAAAAGTTCAGAGGAGAAAAATAAACAGTGTAAGAAGAACAATTCCCCCAACATTCATACAGCCAACAGCCTGTTCATACCAACATGTTTGGATAGCAAATAAAGGACCCAGACCAGCAAAGCACTTAAGCACATGCTTTAACTTTAAGCACGTGCCTAAGTGCTTTGCTGGAAAAAGGCCCAAAGAAAAGAATGAATATGGTTAACTGAAAAGCCCTACAGAATTGGATTGACCGTTTTGTTTTTCCATTAACTCCAGTTGCTAGTAAACACACGTTTGGTCTCAGCATCCTGTCCAATCTATTTAACCCATATCACAAAAATAGCTATGTGGTACAACCAATCGCTTTATTCCGGAAAGTTCCACGAACTGGAAAGCAAGGCAGCTGCAAGACATGCTCGGGATTTAGGCTGCTTATAAAGCACGAGTAGAAGCAGCACCTTGACATCTCTCTGATAGGCAAACCCACATGAAGGCCCCAATCATTAAATACCCTTTTGCCACGCAGGCCCGCATTGTCCCAACTCTTCCACCTCTTCCATCAAGCTCCACAGAACATATTGATGGAATCATAGAACAGCCTAGGTTGGAAGGGACCTTAGAGATCATCTAATCCAACCTCCCTGACATGGGCAGGGACGTCTCTCAACTACAACAGGTTGCTCCAGGCCTCATCCAACCTGGCCTTGAACATCTCCAGGGAGGGGGCAGCCACAGCCTCTCTAGACAATTTATTCCAAAGCCTTGCCACCCTCGTACTGAAGAATTTTTTCCTAAGATCCAATCTAAATCTCTTTTCCTTTAACTTAAATCCATTTCCCCTTGTCTTATCAGTGGACACTTTTATAAAAAGTCCCTCTCCAGCCTTCCCGTAGGTCCCTTCAGGCACTGCAGGCAGTGATAAGGTCCCCCTGGAATCTTTTCTTCTCCAGGCTGAACAACCCCAGCTCCCTCAGCCTGTCCTCACAGCAGAGCTGTTCCAGCCCCTGGATCATCTTTTTGACCTCCTCTGAACTCATTCCAACAGATCCCTGTCCCTCCTGCGGTGGGAACACCAGAACTGGACGCAGTATTTGAGGTGGGGTCTCACAAGAGCAGAGTAAAGGGGGAGAATCCCCTCTCCTGCCCTGCTGGCCACACTCTTCTTGATGTATCCCAGGAGAGGGTTGGCCTTCTGGGCTGCATGAGCGCCCCACCAGCTTGTGTTGAGCTTCTCATCTACCAACACCCCCAAGTCCTTCTCTTCAGGGCTACTCTCAACTCACTTTGTGTCCAGTTCGTATTTGTGCCTGGATTTCAGCGACCTTGCCAAGAGGGCACAAACTACTGCCACAGGACCAAGGGCCCTCCTTCCTCTCTCCCACTTGTAAAGAAAAGAAACTCAAGCTTGGAGAAATTAATTTCCGAGTCTGAGTCTTGGGAATGTGACAGTCTTTTTTATTACCTCCACCCTGGTCCATTAATAACATATATGCATTAATATATGCCTCAAATTTACCTCCAAACCAAAATGAAAATAAAATTCTCTAGAATATCTTAAGTGAAATGCTTAAGTTAAAAAAAGGTTGGAGTCCAAAAATGGAAAGATGATTAGGGAGGTAGGTGAAACTGAAACGAAACAATAATAAAAAGCCGTAAGAACACATCATATATTCATACTTCTTGAATCATTAAGGCTCTGCATGACAGCTCTCACAAGCACTGGTATGGCAAACTCTCTGACTTTTAAGCAGGAGTGAAAGTGGTTAAGCCCTAGGACAAATAATTTGAAAATCTCAGCACAAGTCTGATCTCAGAGAGTTTAAAGGAATGCAGACTGCCCAAAAACACAGCAGCTGTTTGTTTTTTCTGCCACCTTTCCAAGGTTCATGTCTGGAGTGAGGATAAACAGTTCTGAAAAAAAGTTATGTGGAGTTCAGACTTTAAGAAAATAAAACATCAGACTAGTATTTCTTGCAGAAAGATTAAAAACCCCCAAACCTTAAATTATTCAGCCCTGCAAGTTTTCAGGTAGAGCTCTCAGGAGCAGAGGTAGATGGCCTGAGGCTTCAATATATTAAAATGCTTTCTCTAAACCAGTCTGCGTTTTCAAAAGCTTCGCCTGATGTGGTTTTCTTGAGCAATATTCCTCCAAGCAGAGTTTCACGTTTAATAAGGTAAAACTGGATTCATTATTTTGTGCACACACACAAATAGAGGTCCCTTCAGATAAACCAACAAGTGAACGGGACAGCAGATCAAGCCTTAGAGATCACTGCAGTGATTTCCACCACCACAGCAGGTATCACAGTTACAAGGTAATCTGTGCTATGGCTTTTTGGACATCATTCTTTTTATTTTCCCTCCTCCTTTCTCTTCCTAAGATTCTGTTTGTGCCAAAGCAAATGAGCATTTATTGGAATTTATTAATTAATATGTCTCTGGATCTGTTAGGTAATTAGAAATCTCTTGACTCTTAATATTTTAGTAAGTAAAACTTGCCTTTGATCCACACTTAAAGAGACATAATCTGAAAGAGTTAAGAGGAGGTTGATTTAGACAGATTACCAGCGGAGCTAACTGCTGTAAATAAGGATTATCTGTGTTGTTACAGGCAGGTCAGAAATAGCAGGAAATTTCAGGCATCATACTGAGATTCAACATCTGTTCATGAACTGTCCTTATACACAAAATGAAGAGTTGCTACAGGACAACATACACAGAACAAACTGAAATCCCTCTGGAGGGCTCTGTTATAATCATACCTGGTGCTACTGGGGTATCAGCATGAGGAATGGTGAGCCCTAAAAACTCAATTGAGATACCATGGGCAAGCATTACCCAAGGTGACATATGAAAGATACCCTCCATGAACGGCTCTTACCAAACCCAGACGGTGACACATGTACGCTCACAGAGCTTTTGGGATGGAAACAGGGAGGACAGGAACAGCAGGAGGTGGGACAAATATGAAGAAGAGGTGTCAACAGTGTATTACACTTTTACACATTCTCCGTTTTCCCCTCTTCATAGGGAGATGAAAGCCTTGTGCGGCATTAACCCGGCACACAGATGCTGTCTTCAAGGAACTAAGGACAACTTCACACTTACTTTTCCCGTTAAGGTAAGAAGCACACTCAGATTTTTTCCCTCGAAAGTAAAATTGTATCGTAACATTGCTTTTTCTCAAAAGAGCCTCTATCTGGCGTTTTATATACAACAACAAACCAGCATCAGAAACTCCCATGCATAATTTCATGATGGGATTTTAGAAGATGAAAACTACAGGAAAATAGTTTTCTGTGTTGTGGTATGTTCTCCCCTCTTTTAATTAAATAAAAATCCACCCCGTTGTGTGCATCCAACCTTATCCCTCAGAAGAAGGCACCTTGGAAAATTGGGTTGAAAGGAGAGGACAGTATCTTAAAGATTTCAAACTGCAGTGAAGAAAGGTTGCTGCCTGGGAGCGGCAAAACGAGGGCTGCAGCTCTGGGGCTCGGAGCTGGCTGCAGCCCAACAGGTACTGCAGGGACAGGCTCTCTGGGGAATGCCTGTTGTTTCCAAATCCCCACTCAGGAGAGTTCAAGGACACATCTATAAAACAGAACACCAGCAAGCCCATAACTCAGGCTGACAAACCTGAGATAGAGAATTTGAACTAAAATAAAGTGGACAAAGACAGGTTTTAATTTTGATGAGCAGCTCCAGAGGCCATTTAAAGCTGAACGTGAGCAATGTGAGCTAATTCAAATATTATCTGAAGCCAGCTGACACTAAAAGACAAAACAGAAAACTTCTTCCCTTCACCTAAAAATAAAACGAACAGCCCTGGTGGAATCTGAAATTTCAGCTATCCTATCAACAGGAGAATGAAGTTTCCTGTGCATGCAGGCTCTGACAACCAGCAATCATACATTCAGTCATCTTGGTGGTATCACGCTGCAATCACTACTGCTTCAGCAGTTTCTCTCAAGTCAGACAGTCAGAATCCTACCATCGAAATTTAATTAAAGAAGGTAGTAAGAAAATAAACAACCTTTCTTGGAATGTCTTTGATTCCGTAAGTACATATACATTTCATCCACTGAAGACTGAATTACAATCTTTCATCTAATGAGCTGCTTAATGGAATGACACCAGAATAAAGAACAGGGGAAGGAAAAAACCAAATCCTCAGTGACTTCATATAACACACTATATATTTGTATAATATCGGGCTCGCTATCTGGCAACATCAATTTGCAAGTTACAGTAAAAGCGCTCACTATCTCAATATAAGTAGAAGGCAGAGCCAGGCACTTATATCAAATCAATTACCAGTTCTTACTTATAGTTAAATCAGCAGATGCTCTATCACACCGAAGAAATGACAGAACACATATGTAGAAGTGTCTGCTTCCTTTAGACACATTCTTGAAAGCATTGTATCATTGACCTAAGACAATTTTTATAGTCAGGCAACAGGTCAAGCATAAAATTTGGCAAAATTGGTATCACTGCCACAGATAAAGAATCATTTTCCTTTGAAGTCTATGTTGTCAGGTTATTTACATTTCACAGTTAAAAGGGTCTTCTCTGGATAATACGAATGCTAAAACAAATAAGAGAAAAAGTCCTATGTAAGCTAATGCTACTTTAAAGAGAGAATGTAAATCAACCCTGATACCATCAGTGTCATCCTAAAGCACAATGAGAATTTCCAGTGAAAGTTACCAACGTTAAACAGATTTAGATAGCCAGCCAACAAAAATAAAGCAAACCTGTAAGTAAACTGCCTTCCAAGCCAAGACTGTTGTAAAACGGATAGGAGAAACACTCTTAGTGGTGAAAAGCATTTGTTTGGGAAATGTGAAGGAAGAATTGGCCCAGAATAAATAATTTACAGTGTGCTCTGTGAAAATGCCTATGGAATACAGCACCTAATTTTCACTGCACATTAGACAGAAAGAGGGATGCCCAGCAAAACAATTAGAAGACTGTTACCCTGCAAATTATACGGCTATTTTCCAATCTATAAAATAATAATGCCACCTTCTTACTTATGAGGAGCATCTTAAGGCTGAGTTTATGAAGACTCTTTCATATGCAAGATATTACAGAAGAGTAACGTATTAAAAAAAAAAAGAAAGAATAAGGCGACCCTTATACAGTTAAGTCAGTTTTGATACTTTTAAGCACTATATGTACACATAAAATGGAAAGACTCCATGCTACGTAGGTTTTTTTTTCCTTCACTGGATGAGAACACTTGAATGTTACTGTTTTCAGGGGCTAGTTTTTAAGAATTTATTGTGAATACATGCATTATATATGTGCAGATTGAAATACTGCTGGGGCTGTGGATTACCCAGGAGTTCCTAAGCACAGCTATTTTCCTGTCTGGTTCAAATTTATGCAAGAAAGCAATTGTTGCACAGCTCTTGCTGAACACAGGCCCACTCTCACAAGGGACAAGGGCTTTGCATGGGGCTTTCCACAGTGCTTTACATAAGAGTTCAAAGAGGATGACAGATTGTTTCTAACACGCCCTGTACCATGAGGGTCTGATCCCTGATGGCGTTACACCCCCTGAGCATCCAGCCTATCTCTGAAGAGAACAGAGATGACTGTAAAAAAAAAAAAAAAATTAAGAGAAATGAAAGACAACAAGCTCCTCTGTGGTTTCTGCCTTGCCTTTCCTCAGAATTTAAGGCCGTAACAGCAAAACCTCCTTCGATACTCCTCCCCTCCTCTCCCAGCTTCTATGAAGCAGTTATCCAGTCCCACCATTACTTTGCACATCAGCAAGCCAGATCTCAGAGACTCCTGGAAACTTTAATAAGAGGAGATTACGATCTGACCCTCAGAGAAGCTAATAATTAAGGTGTTCATACATATATTGCTTCTGCACCGCATCAACAATGAAAGGGTTGTTTAAACACAGCTCCTCTGCTTCTGTGGAAAACTTTGTGTGTATATCACTCATCAGCTTAAGTAAACGTTAATGAATATTATGGCAAAACAAAAGACAAAAACATTTTCTGATATGATACGCATAGTGTATTTATTTAAGAGGCCTCTTATGATGTTGCATTTTGAGACTGAAGAAAACTTCTAACAGCAATGAATATATGAACTCTGGGGCTGTTGGGGTTTTTTTTAATTTTTTTAAGTGCTGGAGAATGTCTTGACCATCACACAGACACACACACTCTCACATATACACACACTCTCAAACTACCACACTAGGCAAGATCAGAGCTTAACAGCCAACAAAACACACATTCAATCCCTGAGATCATTTTCCTGAAATAGAAAACTACATATGTTTCTCAAATTTCACATCAAGTCACTGCACAGCCTGAACTGCAGGGGAGAACAGAGCCAAGGCTGCCTTTGGGCTTGGGGGAGTACGAACCTGAAAACAAGACGATTCCTTTCATATCACCACATTTCTCGTCCACAATCTAAACTTACAAACACCCCCACTTCACAACATTTCAAGCTGGGGTTGCTTATCAAGCAGCCTTTGCTTTGTCAAATTAAGACACATCGTCTTGGATTAGTGAGACTCCCTGAGTTCAAAATGACTTCATGGTTGGCTCAGAGTTCCCTGTCTTCGTGGCAAGCTGCCAGTAATACATCTACTACTGCGCCTGCCCCCAATCCTTTTCTATACTGACCTAGCTGACTTTTTTTTTTTCCTAGCAGCAAACGAACACAGTAGAAAAATGAAAGGCTAGATACTGTCACAGCTAATTAACAATCCTAACATCTTTCAGAAAAATAGTCAAAGTGGTAAATATTTGAAGATCTGAATGCGAGCCTCTGAAATCCAATGTCTCAATGTATGTCAAAGCTGGTGAAAAGGGACAATGCAGTTTTTCTTCGCTGTGCAGATACAGTTAGACACTATGAAGGGCTCCTGTTCTTGTGGAAAACACATTAAGCTTCTTTTGCTAATATTTTGTAAAGGGCATTTGTACAATAACAATAGCTACAGCTTCCTGTTTGCCTGTGTGCTTCCTGGCTAACATTAACGAGACCTGCTAACAGTTTTCTTATTCAGCACACAGAACTCTTTCAGATTACTTTGTAGACAGACTCAAGGACACACCATTTTTAAATTTAAAAAAACCCCACAAATCAACCATAAAATCTAACAGTAACGGCCCACATTGCACCTGCCCTTCACTGTCCTGATAACCATTATAGCTACGTGTTTCCTATTTTCTTACACTGGATCAGTCTATGTGTCACCAGTCTCCAAAGAACATGTTTTGAATATATTAAAAGCCTGACAGAAGTGGAATTCTCTCATTTGGCAAAGATACCGTCGCAGGGACACTTGCTTTTGGCTCCGTGACAAGAAATTCATGGCACTTTGTTTGTCGGATCCACAAAAACACCATCCCTCTCCTCCCAACCAGCCCTTCGAGATAATTCCCTCTTCTCCAGAGACTTCTCCAAACAAGTCTTGAGCTTCATTTCACAAACAGGACGCGAAATCCGAGTGCAATTCAGGATACTGTCACCACCACATGGGCTACAGTGTTAATCACGAAAGCTTTCTGAAATATTCCCTAGCCCCCCCCTTTTTTTTTTTTCCCCGAGAGTGGCCTAATTTTTAGAGCAGGCATCTTCTGAAGTAGGCGCAGAATATAAACAGGAAGAAGCCAAACACCAGAATCCCAGTCAACGGATATACATTAGTCATGGCAAGGCTAGGAAGGAAGGGAAGGGCAGCTGGCCCCAAAAACCTGGTGTCTGTGCTGCTCCAGTTACCACATGTCACTGAAAGGATTGCCCAATCCTTTAAAAAGACACAGGCATCCCTCAGACAATCATTTAACTCACACCAGTTTGTTTTTTCAACAGCACCTCTAAACATAAGCTGCTCTTCTAAACGCTCTCTCTTCAAAGTTTCCAGCCTATCAGGATAAAATGTTTGGTGAGGACACTGCTAACAGCAGAGATGAAATAGTGCAGCACAGCAGAAAAAGAAAGTAACCTCCTAAGTGTTATGTTTGTATGGGGTTAACAGATGAAGAGTAAATACAGGGATGAGCAAGAATCAAATCCTGAAATGTATTCAGCTGCCTAAGCATCTCCAAACACGTAGATCTAATTCACTTCTTCGGATCACACAGGGAGCATAACAGGGCATGACTTCAATTCAGATTCTTGGACTCCAAAGCACCTTCCTAGTTCTAATGTTTTCTTACAAACTGCAATTACTGCAGTTATTATTTTTTTTTTAATGGACCAAAATCCACGCCTATCTATCCCAGCATAGTCTGCATCAACCCCGCTAACATCAGAGGAGTTGTCTGGATTTAAATCAGTGCAACAAAGCCATCTTTAGCCCTGATGATAAGCAACTGGGAACAGGTTCCAAATAAACTTTAAGGACTTAATCACTGCTTAATATAAAGAGTCAACTGTATAAACATGCACAAGCCAAGGAACTAGTTGGTCTCCTTCTCACAAATGTAAGAAAAAAATTGTCAAGGTTATCTTCCTGTTGAAAATATACTGTATATTAAAAAGATATCACTCTCTCAGAGATATAGTTTAATATTAGTTGTGCAGTTCCCAGAAATGCATTTTATGAACTACAAGCATTTGTCTTTCACTTAGCAGTCTGTAATTACCAGAACAGTGTGAAATTATTTCTTATTAAACTGATTTTCTTATTAAACTGATTTTCTTCGGAGAAACTCATGATCCTGAGATCTATTGGAAAGAGATAATTTAGAAAAACTACCTCAAAAGTAGATGAAACATCTCTGTCACACCCTTTTCCCTGTGATGCTGGTTGGCAGTTGAAGACTGACTGGACAAGTATTTCCATGGGAAAATTATTTGGGTCAACATTCATATATATGAGATGAAGTCTCTACTAGATAACACGTTAGTTTCCCCAACTGTTAACATATCTAGAGTGTAATAATACGAAAAAAAATTATTCACTTCCTTCCAGCCTTTTTGGCTGATTTGGGCAGGTGCCTTGTAATATGACAACACTGGACACTATCTCAATAATGCCAGCTGGACATTCTTCCCTGCCATACATTGTTCTTGCACACAAAGGTTGCAGAGGCAGCTGAAAACTTTCACCTCAGGAATTCAGACTGTGGCCCTGTACAGGTTAGATGAGCACCAGAGAATACAATCGTTACTTCATACGGTCTGTTTGCTCTTTCACTGTTATTTATTTCATTGTATTCACTGCAGCAGAAGTTCCCAGTAGGAATTAGGGTCCTACAGTGCTGGGCATGAACAACCCACCCAAGAAAACACCTGCCTTTCCCCCAAAACCTCACAGAAGTTATAACGACTGGTAGGTACATGCAGCAAGCAGATGGGAAACACTTTGTTAGAATAGTAGTACTAGGCATGGTGGAACTCTAGCAAGAGTTTTGTGAAAACCACGGCAGATGGAACTTCTTCCGTATGTTTCCAATTCCTCCTCCACAGGTTTAATCTCTCTTTGGTTATAGCTCATTTTAAACCATGTAAATCCAGTAAAGACTAGCTAAATTTCCACTAAGTTGTTTATGACTGGAAGTGGCTTTGAAGCAGGATACCAGATCAAAATACACACAACCTTTGAAAAATTTCTGTCTATTCTACTTAGTTTTACAGCTCAGTTATACACTTATCTGCAATGTAATCCTTCACGAGACTTCTGAAATACAATAAAATCGCAGATGTGCATCTCTGAGAATTCTCTATCCATAATGCAGTGCCTTGAAACTAAACCTAATAAGTAACTAGATTTTATTAAGATAGCTTTATCCAAAATACCGTATAAAGGAAAAATCATCAGAGATTATAGATGATGGGTGAAAGAGAGCAGTGAGTCACAGTCACCATGAGTAAAAGTGCTGAGTCTCTGAAAAGCATTGCTAACATGTCTGTGAAAAAACCAGCTCCCTCGTAATTTCCACAACAGCATTTCTGAAATAAGAGAACTGAGAATTCAAGTGGCAAAATTAATACTCAACTCCAGTGGGCAGGAGTGAGGAAGTTCCCAAGTTTTAAAATTTTTAACTAAAGAGCTGTCAGTACCATCTTTTAATGCAGAATAATCAGCTGTCTGGATCATTCAGAAGAATTCAACGGTCTTTCATCAACTCCAAGGAGAAATAATAAAAAACCAACTATTTTTAATAGCGGGTTTTACAGGCAATGATCTTCCAGGAACAATGGGAATCAACGATTTGGAACTTGTCTTCTGCAACCGATCGGTGGATGCTGTTCGGTGAGATATATAGCAATTCCAAAGTCAGTAGGTAAAAACGTCAGAATATGTTTGAGTCTCCATCTTTCGGGTAAGAAGTATTTACTGCTTATTATACATCCACTGCAAAAAACTTGGCAACAAGGCAGTTCAAGCCAGCATTAAAGGTAAAAGACAATTTCATACTCAGAAACACACATCAAGAACTACTTTGCAAATACTTCAAATTCTGATCTCACACACTAAACTTTGTGCACTGCGTAATGTCACTGAAGCCAAAAAAGGTCACAGACACACAAAATGTTTTAGAGCCCCTTAAAATTTTAAAGAAGTAAGAACTGCAGTTTCAGTGCCTGCAGAAGTCTTTCCTACAAAAGTGCCCTTGGAGTTGCATTTATTTTGGTAAAATCCCCATCACCAAAACAAATCTTTAAAAAAAAAAAATCTTTCTTTTATCAGGGCCAAGTTATGTATGATTCACAATGACTAACGCTGTGTCTTGCCTCGTGAATAGGTTCCTTTGTGCTCAAAGGGAGAAAAGGCGTTAAGAATCTTGATAAATTCACACTTCCCTAGTATTGAGTATATGCAGGACAAATTACTTTACTTCACCAAACTACAAGGAAATTCTCAAGAAACAGGTGTGCACATAGGACAGCAGAGGAAGGAAAAATAATAGGTTTGGTTGCAACAAAATATTTCTTGTCCTTATTTTCCTGTCTTTTTCTTCCTCTTTTGTTATCCTATAAGACATTCCATTAGAGCCAAAACGATGGGCTTAATTTGGGGGAGCACTGTAAGAGAGGATGTACGAGGAACTATTTTATTCAAAATATAAAACTCTCACCCAAAGGGTAGAGAAAGATCTTGTCCAGAAAGTCTTCTCCCAACATTTCTTTCTCCTTTACAACATTCGTCATGCAATCAAAACCTTTCTGAATAATGAAAAGGTCATTTCTAAGGAAATGAACTTGCCAATAAAAATTCATTCCGCTCTACTTTTGAGTATAACCTTCTGCAGCTTTTTTTGTGGAGTAAGAGAGTGAGCCTCACCTCCAGAAAGTTATAGTAAAGAACACAAAGCCAAAGCCAAGCGGGACCATAGAGCTGTCCTTACCACTGTACCCTCCCTTTTCAGACTCTGCTGAGTTTAGACAGGCCCAAAGTCCACAGCATTACTCTTATCCCGTCTTTCTCTTTCCTCCCCTACACTCACAAATAACACCGCCCTCTAAACTAAGGCATCCATAAGGGACAGTAGACAGGGACTCTGCTACCAGCCTCGAAGCTTCTACATATCCCCTTTTAACTCCTGGTAAACCTGCTGCCATACACTTTGGTTGCACACAAAGGTTGCAGAGGCAGCTGAAAACTTTCATCTCAGGAATTCAGACTGTGGCCCTGTACAGGTTAGATGAGCACCGGAGAATACAATCGTTACTTCATAAGGTCTGTTTGCTCTTTCACTGTTATTTATTTCATTGTATTCACTGTAGCAGAAGTTCCCAGTAGGAATTAGGGTCCTACAGTGCTGGGCACCAACAACCCACCCAAGAAAACATCTGCCTTTCCCCCAAAACCTCACAGAAATTACAACCACTGGCAGGTACATGCAGCAAGCAGATGGGAAACACTTTGTTAGAATAGTAGTACTAGGCACGGTGGAACTCTAGCAAGAGTTTTGTGAAAACCACGGCAGATGGAAATTATCAGGAACAAGTAAAAGGATTCCCCACTACTGCCACGTCGGTTGTTAGCTGCCATCCATTACTTCTGCAGCATCAATGCAATCACTCATGTCCCAAAGGTTAAAGAATTAATCATAATAACACTTATATTTTTAAATCAGCAGACAGGGACTGTTGTTCTTTTCCATCTGCTCTCACAAGCTACCCTAAGTCTGAGGTAAATAGAGAGAGGGATTTCTCTTACACAGTATGGCTGCCAGTATTAAAAACAAGATAGGCAGAACATGCTCTGGATCCGGGAGAGCTCTGGGAAGAGCAGGAACTCCGTTCGTCAATGATGGAGATCCTTCCACTTAAGTAATATAAGAATTCCCTTTAGAATATTTCACCATTCTCTCTGAAACTACTTCCCTTCCTTTACAAATAAATTCAAAACAGTATGTGACTCCAAGCTCACACAGACAGCATTCTATTTTAGCTTCTTCAGCCATTAGCACAAGGTGACCATTTCATGATGTGCTCACACATTTTACCCCATCTATTCATTATCGTCCTGCCACAAAGCCAAATCAAAACTGTGTTTGGAACTGAGTTCCAACTAGGCTCCCCTGCCAAGTAAGAAGTACCCTTCTTGCTTGAATGAAGAACAGAACGGTAGAATGAAGACAGTCCTACCACATGTAAGAGCAGATGAAAATGTTTCCCCATCCTATTAAACAGAACTTTTAGCAGATGAATAGCAAGAATCTGTAACCTGCTGAAAGTGACGTTTAGTCATACCTATTTTCTGGGTCATCACATCCCGCAACAACCTCAAAAAGGTTCTCTTCAGGATGGGTGGCTACTTTTCTCACATGTGACCATGCCTAAATTTGAGGAGCACTCTTGACTATTTCTGGGACAAAGGCAGCCGCCATTGTCCATCTAAGCCCCTGACCAAAGGGTGCTAATTCTAAATCCAAGTCTTGAGTACTTTCACAAGACACAGGCCCTGCATGGCATATCATCTGGGAGCCAGGGATTTATCCTCTTGAAATTGGAGTTGGGTCAGGCAACAGGATTGCTTAGATTGCAAGACCTGTGGGGCGACAGTTGTTCTTCTGTTACACAGCTCACAGTCACACAGTATACAGCAGAATCCGACTGAAAGTCCAAAGGAAGAAAGATTTAAGATAGTATCTTTCAATTATCATCTAGTAAGTTCTTGCACAACTAATCTCTTTGCCTTTTTTTTTTTTTAAGTCAAATAGCACTTTCCTGCTCTATAATGCAAGATACTTAACAATAGTTGTCAATCATGGAAGCTACTAAGGAGAAAGCCAGCACTCAATAAAAAGAACGATGTCTAATGCTAAGATACCTTCCATTTTCTAAAACTAAAACTATCCTGTGATGAGGTTTAGTTTTAGACTATTTTTTGCACAGATTCAGCTCCACAAACTCCAAAGGAAGTAACTGTGAACTGCACTGAGCTGGGCACGTGATTGGCCCATGACTTTATTTTAAGTAAATAATACCATACCTCACTTTTCACAAGGACTTGTTCGTCTGCAATTGCACGTCACTTTTACTGGTCACTTTAATCAAATTCTAAAGGGGTTCTCTCAACCAGTTTTGTTAAGCTGCTCAGCAAATATTCTAGGACAATTTGAGGAGCAATACAGCTGCCATGTGGCAAAGAAATGCTTTCTTTCAATTCTCAAAAAAGTCAGTACATTTGTCAACAGATACAGATTCCAAAGAATTATTAGAAGCATATTTTGCAGTAACTAGGGTAATCATATTTATGTTCCAAAATGGAGTACAAGACCAATTAAGTGACAGTTGTAGCAACACACTGTATCCGTGAATTACGCTGCCCACAGGAACAACCGTGTTCAGGAATGCACAATGGAAGCAGGAGATAGGTTCAAGATGTTTTGGAGCAGGCTGAATTACAGACAGATGTACATAACAGCATGTCCAGTCAAAAGCAATTAAAGCAGAAACATACATAAGAAAATAGATGAAGATGACCAAATCTTACTGCTACAATTCACAGACCTTGCAGTGACACCTGTGGCTTTCCAAGATAAGAAATCCGGAAGATCAAAGAAGTAGCCTGCCTTCTCCCAGCACGGTTCCTGCAAGTTCTAACAAAAAAAAATTTGGAAAGGCAGATATTAGAGGCCAGGCATTATGATCACACCCTTATTTTAATGCAATTAAACCCCCTGACATTTACGTAAAAATGGCAATTTTTCCAAACCCAATATTCTGATCATCCAGTCGGCTCTGTTCACATTACAGTGATTTACTGCCTGAAGGACTGAAACTTTCCCCCACCACAGACTGATCATAAGAAAAGACTTTCCCATGAAGAACTCACGGAGGCATATGTTTCAGATCAATAACGTGGGCTCTCTCAGTTCCCCCATCAGCTGCTCAACACCAGAGCAGTCTCAAAGTTAACAACTTTCTCAGAAAGTATTTGAAGAATGCCCTACTTTCTAAAATGAATTATTTTAAATGTAATACTTTTGAATTATAAGTACAAGAAGAAAACAAACAGCTCTGCAAGCACAAAAAGAAAGCTTTCCAATCTATTTCAAAATGACTGAAATATGAGCAAAGCATGTAAGAACCTGTAAGCTTTTAGTGAAGCTTTTTTCCACAGCTGGGACATTCGGGAGCTCTCAACTGCCTGGATTGACCAGTAACAATCATCTTGAAGTCCACACTACAACCCTACAGTTCCCATCACGGCATGCACATGAATTCACATGAACAATTAACGTAAGTTTATTTTTGCAACTCTGCCCCTCTGCAGAAGTTCCTTGAAATGTGTAACACCACACATAGCACTATGAACACCGAGGTTTCCCTTTGAAAAGAAGTTCAATGTTATTTCCTTGGCTGAGGGAATAACTGAAGATAGTTACAGGAAAACCCTCAATTAAAGAGTATGATACCTGCAAGCTCCTGATAGCCATGTGACATAGAATCATAGAATGGCCTAGGCTGGAAGGGACCTTAGAGATCATTTAATCCAACCTCCCTGCCATGGGCAGGGACGCCCCTCAACTAGATCAGGCAACACATGGGGACCCAACGGGGATCGAACCTGCGACCTTCCTGTTACCAGCACCACGCTCTAACCGAGTGAGTTAACCAGTCCCCATGTCTAATCTCCTAAAAAAATTCTTCTACCATGATAGATAATTTACAGAGAGCTTCCAACACCACACTCTGCTGAGAGTTAGTGGTCCAGAAAGCAACAAATCTATTGGAAGAGGCCAGTCACAGCACCTGGGCAGGCTGCCACAAAAACAATCTCCACATTTGCCACAGCTACCAGACAACGATGAATGGAAAGAAAGCTTCCCCAACGTTTTATTGCAATGTGACATAGTGAGCATGGCCGTTCTGCAATACAACAATACTAACCGACGGCCACCTCTGGCCTCAGTACATTAAAATAACTACAGAATAGCAAACCCAAACAGAAGTCAGCGCTGCTGACCACAAGGCTCACAAATCAGACATTTACAGGAAGATGAGAGACTGCGTTAGAAATCTCCATTGGTTCTTCAAGTAATTGAAACAATGCAAAGCTTTCTCAGTTAAGAGCGTCTGTTTTACCAGAAATGCAAATCCTAGCTGGGGTCTTCTGCGCATGGAGCTCTGCTAGGCACAGCTTTAGTAAGAACACGAGGCAGGTCACCTGTTGCATCTAGCAGGCCAAGGCAGAGCTGGAGAAGTATTTCAGAAGTGCATGAGATGGGAAACTACATGAATTCTCATCTTTACATGAGAAATTTGAGGGATGATTTTTTTGCCTACTTGTCTTCTAGCTTTCAGGTCCCACTTTTTCATTTACTTTCCATAAGTTCAGACCAAGACCTTTCTAGGAGATTCCACAGCATAAGCTTTAGCAACAGCAACTCCAAGTTCTCCCCTCTCCCCCCGCAAAAACACTGTGGTACACAGCTGAGCATAAGGCCAAAGTATTTTAGCAAAGGTTCTAGTGGCTTTGTTATTATGCTTTTCTTTTCAAAGCTTTTTTTTTTAAATTTCCTTTTCCAAATTATTCAGTAAATTGCCAATAACTATCACGACAATTAAATAGTTTGCATTTTAAAAGCTGCCGTCAGTTTTCTGGAGCAAAACTAATTACATGCAGTATCAAGAATGTATATGCTGAATTTACAAGAAATAAACTATAACTTAATTCAGATAGTACGTGCTACCAAACCAAAATCTTACAAGTCCAGAAAGTCACCAAAATGGAAACTATGAATTCCAGATATTAAGGTGCAATTTTAAGTACAAAAAAAGCAGTATTTTGTTTAGTTTTGGGTCGTGTAAAGAATCTGTCTCCTTTGAGTTTTGTTCTTCAAAACCTTCTAAAACTGACTGGGTTTCTACTGAGGTAAAAAAAGAAATCATAGAAATGAGCCAGTTACAGCTTTTTAGCATAAAATGCACAACTTCTAGATGACTGTTCCTAATCACTCAGGTTTAGCTTACCCCCTAAATGTTATGTGGCTGCTACTCACATCAAATTTAACTTTATAAGTCGATGCAAAGATGCTCCATAGCTTAGCGCAAAGGTCATTCAGCCTGAATATTGTGATAATAAAAGCCACTATATATTGTTAACATACCTGACAGTCTTCAAGAAGCAACAGGAGTAGTTTGGTTATTAGTGTTAATCAGAAAAGAAATTGGATTTAAAGTAACTGTCCTCTTCAAACAAATCTGTTTCAAAGATACTCCTTAGATCCTTCTTTTATTACTTCAAGAATTCCCAAAAGCCACATGTTAGTGACACTAAAATATGTTGTTTCATGAACATCCAAATGATTCATTCTTTGCCATCTTGATACTTTGTCATCACTAATTAGTACAGACAAAAAAAAATCATAGCATGTCCTGACGTTTTTTCCAAACAAATTTAAAAGTCTCCATGTTTTCGACACTCACTGAAGTTAATTCTAATTTATTTTCACTCGCAGTCAGAAATCTGTGACCACATTAAAAGGATTGCGGAGAAGAGCCGGGAACGTTCCCAGTGCTGTATTCATATCCTGCGACTCACCCTCTAAATTCACTTGCAATAAAACTAATTCAATCTTTCTATTTCCCGGGGTACGTACAGAATTCCCTTCCTTCATCTCTCTCTCTGTTTTGAGGTTTTTTTAACAACTGTACCTCCAAACAATAACTTTTTTGAGATCTCTACAGATAATCCCAAACACTCGGGGGCAAAGAGTTTGAGAACTACGAAGTACGACATCTAATATGCCTAGACAAGAAGGGTCTAGGAGCGTGAGGGATCAGGGAGCTGATACAGAGCACACGAAGGCCTCCATTGCCACTTAGTCCCTGACAAGTCCTAAAGATTATCATGAAGCCATACTGCACAACGTTGTGTTGTGTTAAATGCATTTGTTCACTTCTTAAATGGACCAAACATACACATATAGGCACAATTTCACATGAGCTCCGGCATCCAATACAATTTTTTGGAGACACCTAGATGCACATTCTCCTTGGGGAAGCTGAAAGAGCTTTCACATTTGTATTTTACTGGTTTCCCGAGGTAGCCTTTTTCTGTACAGGAAACATACTCTTACGTAATTTTCTTGTAAGATGATGTGATCTTCATATATCTAATGTTTCTGAAAGGACTTCTTTTTTCACCAGAAGTAAAATGTATCTATAAGCACCAAAGATGTCCTGACTTGCTATTGCTAATACAGATTGAATATGAATCACGTTACCTTAAATGCCATTACAGACAGCCTTCGTATCAGATGCCTGTTGGCCATGGGATTAACTAAAGATGGGCTAGAAGCAAGATATCTGATTTAGCAGCCTGAATTTCATGGCTACTTATCAGCCAAGACCCACACACTCAAAAATTAGGCCAAACTGGTGCATCAGAAATTTAGATGAAAACCAGGAGGGACAGAGGGAAGCAGAAAAATGTTTTACCATAGAATGTAAACAAGAAAGCTGGTGTGAGCATTCAAGTTTCACATCAGGTCAAAATCTAAGTTATCTGAAAATCAAGAGAGAGACTTGTTCATCGAAGAACCATCCGCTTTTCCCAATTCAACCCCAAATTTGACTCAGTCTTTCAGGCATGTAGTGCATCAGTATCTCTTTTTCTAAATTACAGCAAACAAAGATACCTCATGTGAAAGTAAGAAAGAGAACAACTGCAGAGACTTCAGGCGCACACTCATGGGGATACAAGATGCTGATGTCCCATGCCCTACTCCAATTCAGACAAAGAAAGGACTTGGATGTCTCACACTTAAGATGGGATGTCAAGCCATGTGACAGAGCTATTCTGAGATACCCAAGATAGGCTCTGAGCTGAAATTCTATCATTGTTGCAAACTGATCAATTTTGCAACTACTCCTTTCACTCTAATTGGTAAAAAAAAAAAAAAAAGTAACTAACTGAATTATCAGATTCATCTCGAGGCTGGAAGCTGGGGGAGAGAGGGGGCTTGGAAAGCAACCTCTTAGAGAAGGTTATTGCTGAAGGTGGTGAAAACTGTCTTGCTGCGACACACTCTTATCACCAAGACACTGTCTTAGACACATGAAGGTATTTTCAAATCCCTGAGGCACCCTGAGCATAGCACCCTAAATCAGGAAAGTATCAGAATTCAGGTCAGAAAGAGCTACAGAAGGACAGAGCAGGCACGTTAAAGACTAAGTTGGCAGAAGCTGTAACACGGCAAGAAGGACAATCTGTGTGCATGGTGTGAGCCCCATCACACTGCAAGGGAGCGGGAAGACATGCCTGGGAGACAAAGCAGGACATACTTAGGGGTGTAGGTGCTTCAAACCTCACAGCTGTTAATCCTTTTGCTAGATGGTATTTCTGCTTGATTAGCAACCGCAACTAAAAGCCAAGCTCAACAGTCCAAAGTACAACTTACCCATACGTGTCTGCACTATGTATGGGTTTTGATAACACAGAACTGTGAAAGCATTTATAAAAAATTCTAATCAAGAGTTCAGTTCTAAACTCAGTAGCGTAGACTCCTCCACATGTAAAGTGGAATTTGTTATTTATTTTAATGGAAAAATATTGAGTCGCATTCAACAAAACAAAAAGCCAGCTGCAAAGGCAGTAAGCAACAGAGAAGACATGCATCAATGAAGAAGCCACTCCCGAACGAAAGCCAGTATGTCCACTATTCTTCTTCCCTCCATAGCCAGGGAAAGAGATGTTTTAATTGTTTCTGCAAATTATCCCATTGGTAGCTGCAAGCCACAGGTGTGCAGAAAGAAAAACAAACTCGCAGCTGTAACTGAAGATGAACAGTAACATACAGAGAGATCACTGACCACTCTGCCAGAGGAAAAAAAACATTTACTCAAAAACTATTGATCAATTGCAGATGGATGATATACTAGCCAGTCACACCGCAACGTCATTTTTTTTTGCTAAAGGGAGGATCTTCTTTGCTCTTATGGACCATATTAACAACAGAGTTGTGAAAGCACAGTATAGGACAATAGCATTTCATATGGAGACAGTTACCAGCAAATACTTACTCCCAGTTCAGCATCCCCCACCCTTTTACAATAAGCTACAGCATCTCTGATTTAATCGGACTAGTATTTTTTAGAAATAGCTGATTCGTAATGTCATTAGTATCAGGAAAACATAACAACCATCCTTTTGTTTTGGCACAGCTACAGTAAGATTTCCAGCCAGAAATTATTAAGCGAGATTTTTTTTCTTTTGCTACCTCCGTGAAAAAAAAATACACTAACAGGCCAGTTCCTTCACTGCAGCTTTCATACTGCTCTCCCTGCTGTCACGCTGTTTTTCTGTAGCGTAGACATCCGTACAGTCACACTGTACTGACAAACATTTGCAGCACAATGCTTTCCAAGTGAAGGAGTATGTACCTACATTTCCAATTCATATGCACACATCTACCCACCAGAATTACTTACACACTCATTCAGGCAGTGAACATTCAATTTCTTTAGCCAAAGCGAACAAAACAGCACAACCCGCTTAGCAAAGCTGCAAAAAAATGCACCTGCAACTACAGAATCATAGAATTGTAGAATGTTAGGGGTTGGAAGGGACCTCTAGAGATCATCTAGTCCAACCCCCTGCCAGAGCAGGGTCACCCAGGGCAGCCACACAGGAACGCATCCAGGTGGAGTTTGAAAGTCTCCAGAGCAGGAGACTCCACGCCCTCTCTGGGCAGCCCGGGCCAGGGCTCCGGCACCTGCACAGTAAGGAAATTTTTCCTCATGTTGAGGTGGAATTTCCTATGTTCTAACTTAAACCCATTATTCCTTGTTCTATTACTATTGCAACTATTGCAATAATGTTTTGCAACATAATTGGAAACAATGAAGAAATCTAAGGAAGTAACAGCAAGTGGACTGAATTTAATTGGTTATTTTGAAAGACCCAGTAACCAGGCACTACTTTCCCTTTCAGTGCAATTTACATGTGAACTTACCGACTTCAGGAAGACCTTATCAGAATTATCTTTCAACTCGTTCCTAAATATCTGTGAAAGAATAATGACTCTTTATTTCAACTTCATCTACAGTTGAGGGTCTTAATTCATCTGAGCACGTTCAAATGTGACTGTATCCACAGAAATCAACTTTTTAAAAAAAAAAATCCCATATTCACGTTGGTTTACACTACAGATTTAACACTGGGCTCTCTTTACCACCACACATGGTCCACAGAGGCAGAGAAATACAATGTTCTTCGTAAGCGGACCACAGATGTGCACACTTTAACAAGACTGCCCCACAGGGTACACAGTAGCTGCATTTACTCAATCATTTACTGCAAACAGCTGTCCCCAACACACAAACTCCACTTGCAGTGATGGCTTTGTCATATGAACACCTATCTGCAATCACAAACATCAAGACCACCTAATTAATTTCATGTAGACCAACCACGAGGTGCCAGAGGATAAAACGATTCAGCAGCAACCAAACTAAACTGAATGTAAGCCAATACAATCCACACAAAAGATCTCAAAAAGCCTATCATGGCCTTCCTAGTCTCAATTCAAAATCAAATTGAATAGAGATGAAGAGCTGGAAGAACAAAATATACTCTGAAGCCTCTAGTCTCTAGTTAAATCCTTTTTCTGCGTACAGTGGGAATGTAAAGGAAAAAGAGCCAAAAAGAAATAGATGAGAGTAACTTGTGACTTCAAAGAAAAACTACATCACCACTCTGCAAATAAATATAGTTCAAGTGTAACATGAAAGTCACAAGAGATAAGGACCAGTATCCACTTCTTGTATCTACATCAGCTCATTCCTCACCGTATGTGAGGTCATCTTCAATTCTAGTAACAAGATGATGGAAATGGAGAAAGACAGTTAGGTCACCTTGGTCCTCTCTCCTTCTCCTCCCTCTTCATCACTTCCAAACAACTCAGAGTAAAGTTGCAAAGTCATATTCTTTAGTAATACTTTGAATTGCTTAGATGAAAATTCTTCAGGTAATATAAATTCAGTTCCTTTCTTTGAGAGACAGCCTAATCACCGGAAACTTAGCGATGCTGCTGATTTGACCTATGTCAGACCCTTTCGCACAGGGGTCAAGTTTTCAGATACTACAGTTAAGAGAGCCTGGGGCAAAAAGTGAGAAGACAGGATCTCCTAATGTGGCCTTCCATACTCAGGTAAGCATCATGGAAAGCGTGTACATCGCTAACAATGTACACACAATTAACCTACCGGCATAACAACCGTCTCAAGGGTCATTCACCTTAAATAATTTACTTCCAAAAGTGCATCTAGTTAGTCTCCAAAATCACTAGTCTCCTAAATGACTCTTAACAAACTAATTTAGTTTACAGGCACATTTGTGCAACTTATCTTGTATTAGCAAGTCTGCAGCTTCATATGACTGAATCCAGGGAATATGGAACAGGGGGGAGTCAGGGGAAATCTTAAATATTTATCAGTTAAGCAATAAACTCAAATATTTTTATTTATGCCAGCCTAAATAAACTTTGAAGCTCAAGAAAACAGTGTTAAGAGTTCCGAGGAACTGAGGATCCACTGAAAGGAAAGTATTTCACTAGGACTAATTTTAAGGTTCTTCCAATTATGTGCTGTTCATTGTTACAAATACATGAGGTTTGATTAAAAGAAAAATATAAAACTTATTCCCAATGACACAAAAGTTAACTCTGCTGATTCTTTCAATGGATTTATAAATTGTTCTTAATTGTTAGTACCAGATTATTTTATCATAACTTCAGATATAAAGGCACTACTTTCCTCACGGCACTCTCTCCTCAAAACCTAGATCTCTGCAAGCAGATATGGAACGCAAACAGGACTAATCCCAGGCAAAGATGTACAGGGGGAAAACAGCAAAACACTCAATAGTAGAAACAAAATTCCTGGGGAGTTCAAAAAAAGTTCCACGAAATTCAAGGCAAAAGTCAACAGTGAATCTTCATATATCTGACCTGAAGCGTGACTCTGCAAAGTGTATGTGGTGGTGGAGGAGCCCTCCTTGGGCCAGATTTTGATGTCAGCACCAGCCACTCTGTTCTTGTTTAATTACAAAGCGCAGTGAGCTGAGACAACCTGGTACTTACTGATCTCCCCTAATAGGGCAGTGAGCTGAAGGAATTCAGTCCCTTCCTGTCCTGAGTACAAGTACAGGGAGTTGGGAGATGAAGCACTCTTTAACCACACCTGAAGCTCCTGTCACCTGGGAAATGTACCCGCAACTCGTCCTGCCCAGATCACAGCCCACTCTGAAGAGGGCCAAGACTGCCTGACAAGAATAATGGCCGTATCGAAAAAGTACAGACCAAGGTCAATCATCTGGCAACCCTATAAATAACGATTCTAAGTGAAGCCCTTTGAGCTCTTTGGGATTGCAGCAGGCTGTGACTCGGCATCTCCACCTGCGTTGGGGCACGTCTCAAAGCAGACTCTGACCATCCGCTGGTAAGGTCAACAAAGGGATAGACTGTTCGCTTGTAAAAGCCAACAAGCAGAAACGTGAGTAATTTGCTATAATCTGCAGAAAATGAAACATCACAGGTTAACCTCTTTTTCTGTGTGTGTTTGTGTGAATTGATCAGAGAGCTTTGCTGAAATCTTAGCTAAATCACTGCACTGACTATAACAAATCATTGACTGATCATATAGCCTGATCTTTTAATATACCATTACAGTGTTAATGAATTTTAAATTGCTGCTAGTTTAAAGTTACAGAAGACCCACAACGCCATGTTACATTAAGACCACTGGAAACCCTGTGCCCAAATTCTCTTACACATAAACAGTTAACCAAGTCTGGGACTAAGATTGGATCTAGCCACACTTATACTCCTCTCTGAGGAGGAGTTTAGAGAGCAAGGGGGTCCATTCTGATTTAACAGGATGGGCTCCCTTACCCTCTTCAGCCCTTGGGCCAAGGCAAATTGCATGAGGGCCAAGGCCAATTGCATGAAATTCAACAAGGCCAAATGCCGGGTCCTGCACCTTGACCACAACAACCCCCAGCAGCCCTACAGGCTTGGGGAGGAGTGGCTGGAAAGCTGCCAGGCAGAGAGGGACCTGGGAGTTTTGATAGACAGCTGGCTGAAAATGAGCCAGCAGTGTGCCCAGGTGGCCAAGAAGGCCAATGGCATCCTGGCCTGTATTAGGAATAGTGTGGCCAGCAGGACCAGGGAAGTGATTGTGCCTCTGTACTTGGCACTGGTGAGGCCACACCTCGAGTACTGTGTGCAGTTCTGGGCTCCACAGTACAGGAAGGGCATCGAGGTGCTGGAAAAGGTACAGAGAAGGGCAACCAGAATAATTAGGGGACTAGAGGATAAGCAATATGAAGAGAGGCTTAGGGGGCTGGGGCTGTTCATCCTGGAGAAAAGGAGGCTGAGGGGAGACCTTATTGCTCTCTACAACTACCTGAAAGGCAGCTCTAGTGAGACGGGTGTTGGCCTCTTCTCCCTGGTGAATAGTGATAGTACAAGAGGGAACGGGCTCAAGTTGCACCGGGGCAAGTTTAGATTGGATATTAGGAAAACTTCTTCACTGAAAGGGTGGTGAAGCACTGGAATGAGTTGCCAAAGGAGGTGGTGGAGTCATCATTCCTGGACGTGTTTAAAAAACGGTTGGATGTGGCACTTCAGGCACACAGATGGTTTAGTGTTAGGGCGGTGTAGGGCTGTAAGTTGGACTTGATGATCTTAAAGGTCCTTTCCAACCTTTATGATTCTGTGATTCTATGACCTCTGTGTACAATCATTCTAGCCCAACCCCAAGTCAATTTTCTCTTTCTGTATTTCTCTTTCTGAAGACCAGTTGTCACAACTAAGTAGAAGCACAATGTGAATTCCAGTTTCAACTTTGCAAAGCCTTCAGATATTCTCAGTTAAAAAAAGTAAAATAAAACCAAAACGTTTCTTTCTGCTTGCTAATTTTGTGAGTCTCCCAAAAGATGTGAAAACCAAACTTCCTTTTGCTAGCTTGTGCATTATCACTAGCTTAAGAAATAATCCTGCAATCAGAATGGACTATTTTTGCTTGCAGTGTATGAGCTAGATGAAAATTTCACTCTGCCACACCTCTGGGAACTGTGCACTATTAGCAGGAGGAAAATACACCGCACACAGAAAAGAGAGATGATACAACTCAAAAAACATGAAGTAAATGTTAAGTACCATTTTATAGGTAGTTCTGCTGTCATAGTTTATCTATAAAATACTAATAAGAAGGAACCTGAAGAGATTTCAGTAATTTATTTTTTTGTAGGCCACCTTAAGACACTGCACTGAATAACAAGGTATCTGTAAACCGGTGTTTTAGCTCTCATTTGGAGAACCTGATATTCAAGTTATTCTAAAATTTGCGTTCCTTGGAAAAAAGCGAGAACACCTGCATAACATGAGGCTGAATTTAAACTCTGAGGCTAGTATGAACTTTTGCTGCTGAAAGTCATGCAGTACACAGCCACGTTACTGTGCTTGGCACTGAGAATAAACCATCACTCTTCATACTGTTCCTTTCAGCCTCCTACTTTGCATCAAGTATAGAAGCAGTAAGCAGGGACTCAATCACACACTCCTCCAAAGCTAAAATGTTTGATGCTACATGTCCACATCTCAACTGATTACAACAGACTCCATAATAAATGCTATTGTTCCTTCTCATGAGCTAGTTGGGGTGCTCCTGCAGATGTTGCTTAAGATGCCTGAGTTAAGCAGGGTAATCTTAAGCGGTTTAAGAGCATGTTTTTGCTAGTCCACTCAGGATGCAGGAACTGTCGCGTGAGCAGCTCAGCAAGCAGATAGTGAGGTAAAAAATCCTTCTCAAGGATAATAATCTCTTTAGCTGGTGCGTCAGGAGCTGAAAGGGGACATATGAACAAGTTCTGTTCTGTAATGCCCTTCTGCCAGGCAGTCTCTGCTACTGGCTGCCCTGCAGGGTAAGGGGAATTCTATTTCCTACCCATTTACTCATGGAGGGAACAAGCCCTGCCACACTTGCAATCCCCTTTAAACTACAGCAATTACGAGCGAGGACTTTGAGGCCATAGCATGACTTACACTTCTGAGTGACCTTCAGGAAGAAGAGAACTAGTAGATAGATATTCATATGTCAGTATAGCATCCACAAACCAACATTAATTACCCTTTATTATCATTAATCTGTCAGTAGCTGCTTCTACCAGTTAATTCCTTTGACTTTCCCCAGTCTGCACCTTGTTACTATATCATGTTTCCTGTTTGCAAGGACAGGAGACTTTGACTGCTTGAAACTGGCAGCAAGTAATTTACATTTGGGCTTTGTTAAAATGACAGCAAGCATCACTGAGGCCAAATGTAAAAGCCAGATTGGAGAAGGTCATAAAAAATTCAAGTGGCAAGCATTTCTCCTTTTATCTGACAGTTATTATTAAAAGGCCATATGTCATTCCATAACACACAAAATTTAACCACAAGAGACAGAGGTAGAGTTTCACATTATGAACAGAGCACCACCCCTCTCCAGATGCTCAAGCCTATGGATGCAACAGAACTAAGTTGAAGCTCTAACTGAATAATTTCTCTACCAGCAGGCAATGACACCACTGTCGGATGAATTGCCTCAAAGGCAGTATCTCTGGCCAGGACACCTGATGTTGAGATGCTGCTGTTTCAAATTGCTATAAATCCATCCCCAAAGTAGCACCTACAGCTCTGTAAGTACGACAAGCTGCAGTAGTCGGAGGAGGAAACACACCTCTGTAACTAAATCCTAGGATACTTTGAGGACTCATTCCTTACCTGCAACTAAAGCTGTATGTGTATCTAACCTTAAAATTAGCTACAAAAGCCATATGAAATGTTTCTATCAGGAAACACGTAATTTCAATAAAACCAAAGATATTTCTTAACAAGTGAAAGGAAAAAAAGAAGCTCAAAACCTTTTCCATCACAACTTAAGGCTAGCCTCGCTTTGAACACCTTTGGGTTCAACACTAAGGCTGAGGACTTTTGGTTTAGAAATTTCATTCTCAGGAATTCACAAGCAAAGGGCATTAATCATTAGTAAAAATGCACCAGAGTCTTAGATGTACTCACTTCCTTTATCCACAGCAATTTAGGCGGTTGCATTTCCACAGACATCACTCCCCCTACATAGCTCAAAACCCTATGTCCCGTTGCATTGATGCGCTCAACTTGATTGGCTGCACGATGGTCCATCCACATAATAACATTTCTATAGTTTTGTCCTTGGGGAAAAAAATATATTATTTTAGGTCACTAACATGGGTTCAAATACACCTTAGAACTGTGAGACTGCCTGAAACCACACCACTGCACACCCACAGCAGTGTGACTGTGTTTAGTGCGTTCTTGTCTTTTTATTTAACAACAACATTGTGTAAACTCAAAGTTCTTGGGGATATCGAAGAATAAAAAACAAGAACTGAACTTGACTCAATAGACCAAAATAACCCCAGACATCATTACACATTGAAGAGATTGTAAGGGACTCTCAAACTGAAAAATAATAATCTCATCTAAATTTAGTGAAGGACGTTTTGGGGGCAAAGGTGGGTTTGTTTTTTTTTGAGAAGGATAGGAGGAGATGACAAAGACATCTGAGAATAGAAAGGGAACGTACACAGATTTGTGATTATGGTTCTGTAACCACTGATTTACCACACAGCTAATCTTAAATGGGATCCACTAAAAAAATATACATCACAGACTTTTCTTGAGTCTTCTGAATCATCCACACAAAAAACTAATTTAAAAAATAGTTTAGAAAAAGGTTACAGACCATTTTTGAAGTTTAGCACTGTCCTAGACAAAGGCAGAACAGCACTATTGTGAAATAAACAGGCTGAACCTCCTGCCTGCAGCTCCATGAGAGAAGAAGCAGTTAGACTATGCTAACACTAACATTTTTAGCATTCCTTCAGCCAGTGTAGATGGGCATCTATACACACTATAAAAGCCGTAATCAGTAAAGTCTGATGGGGAAGAAACATGCAGAAAAGAAAAATAAGCATAGATTTGCCAAAGAAGCAGTTTGTCTGCGGCAAGATGAATGAATTTGATCTTAGGATACCAAACATTTAGCCGAACAGTAAGTAATGCTCATCTCAAATTTAATTTTGCAGTAGAATTAGAAGTAGTAAAACCAGAAAAAAAAAATCCTCTTGTAAAAAAGACTTTCTGTCATGTAGATCTCCAGCCCCATAACTTAGCATCTGGATGAAATTGTAAGTTGACTCACATCAGTGGCAAAACATGCACAATAACACCAATTTTTGTGCTGGAGTCCTACCTTCACAGTTCACTGCCAAAGGTTGGAACTGTTTATCCACAACAACAAGGGAACATGTAGCATCAAAACCAACCCCTCGAATCTGGCTAGGATCAACTCCACAGACAATTTTCTGCAAAAATACAAAACATGCATTAATACAAATATATCCAAGTACATGTAGGCACCATGTGAACTGAGTCCAGAAAATGAGTTACAAGTTAGAATGGCAAGTGCAAACTCTGAAATTTTTTACATTCAGTATTCTTTAACACCTCTAATCAAAAATACACCAAATTACAAAATATCCTTCAGTCTTCAAAACTGCATTCAAAGGTCCATGAGAAGTTCTCTGATAGCTTTTTAATCTTACTAGCCATAGTCCTGGATAAAAGCAGAAAGCACAAATATATCAGGGAAAAATGGTAGCAGAAAACTAGCAATGTTAATTTTTCTCTCTCTTCTAAAAGCTTGGAGTTGAGCTGTACATGAAACACAGACATGGGATTAGAGCCAACTGTTCCCATCAGTTACTTCACTCAGTTCACACCTTGGACGCAATGAGCTTCTAGAACTTGTCCGGTAACGTTGTGACACATCTTGCCATAGTGAACAGTCCCAAAAAATAAAGCTGGTCAAAACCTGCAGCAGTGACAATACCTCTGCAACACACACCTTTTCAAAAGTTCTACTACCAAGAGTTTGGATAGCATACTTTCTGTAAGATTCCCCCCCACCCCCCCAAAAAAAAAACCACCACCCCAAAAGGTATGAAATTCCCAGCTTCCAGCAGCACTGGATAAAAAACCACAACACTCGCATAGATTAAGTGCCAAGTGAGGTTGCAAGACACCTAAAATGTAATGTAGTCATAAACTGTCACTTCTCAGTAACAATAAAAATATTATTATTTTAATTAGTACTATAACGAAAAACTTTCACTAGACTTGCTACAGTGCCAGTCTCTTACTGGCTCTGTAAATCTATAGTTTCAGATACCAGATTTTATTGCTTACACATAAGAGATTGTATTTAAAGAGGTCCTGAGCAAGAACAAAGAGAAAAATCAAATAAGCAAGGACTTGCTCTGCTGTACCATCAGGCTGTTCTTCCCTATCACTCCCGTCACTCCGTTCTTTTCCCGCCTTCCCCCTCACCTCATCTCCTTCATCTCAGAGCATTTCTGCAGAGCCAAGCTCATTAATGTTTGAAAAGGCTGATCAATAACAAGAGAACGGGTGAACTGTCCATCTGCAAATTACCAAGCATATCATCAATATTTAAAAAGCCAACCTCAGAACATGGAGCAAGCTGGGGCTTTATTAAGAAGGATGAAATGGCCTACGTACGCACTGCCAAGCAAGGTCACTAATTTAGTTTTACTACCAGCATGTAGACACAGATCCTTGGATCAGAGGGTACAAATTTTGCCTTATAGTAACATTTATTTCAATCTGGGTTTATGCTTGATTCTATCCACAAATGTATATAATTTATTTTGGTCTCATAATACTGGATCCTCCTGTAATGAGGATCACAGGTGACAGACATTTTAGGCACCATCTACAAACCAGATTACAATTTCTCTACAATAAATGCTCTTCTGTGACTCCAGTGCAGCACAATGCACATCTTCAAATACATGCACTACCAGGTTCTGAGCAATCTGGACTCCTCAGAGAACTGTCTCATGGCTAGAACTTACACCAGTGAAACAAACCCCACAGATGTAAATCCTGAAGGTAAGTCCTCCCTCTGGGCTAACATCACAAAGGAAGGCCATTTAGTCTATTTTTCAGCAGCGGCACAAGCTTCTTTCACTCTGGCCTTCAGCCTCTCACGTATGTAACAGATAACAGCCTTAACACAGCCTTTAAGGCTCACAGAACAGAATGCTAAAGGCCAGAAAACAAAAAAACTCCAAGAGCTACCTAAAACACGTATCTCCTTCATTTTATTTTTCTTCACATACCTTTGTAACTGAGCAACAAGCAGCCCATATGTCTGCAGAGGATTGCTCGTAGTGGTCTGGTTGGGGCTCCCAAATTTGAATTGGCTGGTCTGCATGTGCCACTACTGTCCCAAACTCATCGACCAAAGCAGCACGAACACTTCCTGACCCAACATCAATTCCAACATAGTATTTTACTGGAGTCTGCTTCTTACTATGCATTTTATAAGACCTGTAGGGGAAAATAAAAGGCGTTAAAAACAGATTAAATGACTGATGATGGAAATCTGTGCTGAACAGGACAGGAGAGATGCTGCAGAGGTACTTTGCTTGATAACTCTTTTTCATAGTAAGTCTTCACTTGGCATTTTTTAATTAATTTGAATTTTCAAGTCTTGAACTAGTAACACCATTATTCTTCAAACGTTTGTACATAAGTTGCATGGCACAGAAACTCCTGAAAAGCAAACTGTAAATTTGCATGCAAGAATACACTTGCTACCCTAAAGTTCACGTACTCATACAATCAAGGAAATGAGCTGTGGTTGTACAATATCACATCCACATAAAGGGAAGAAGAGGGCAGGAGACAGGAAGGGAAGGAAAGGGTATGGTCCCAAGCTCACCAGCAAGGAGCTGGTCCTTTACACAGAAGGGAAATTTCAACCCAGAGGGGAAGCTGCTGATGCCTGGTAAGTTGGACTCACCCCTAGACCAAACTGCAAGAACCACCACAGGTATGTCATTGCCTCAACACAAAGAAATCATACTCCTGAAGCCCTGAAAGGGGTGGTGTGCCTGGCTCCACCGAACCTTGACCTGAGGAGGAATGAGGAGCCAAGAGCTGCTACCTCCCCTAAAGCCAAGGAGCTAATGGGTGGCATACTAGTGCTGAATGAGACGGTGATTCAGGCTGAATTTCTGCAGTATCTGAAAACTGTTGTACCTCCCTCTGCCCCCCCCCCAAACGCCTGGAAACCAAACTGGTTAGGTTTTTAAGAGCTACCCACCATCAGTCCACACAGTCTTAAAGATTCACAAAATAATTTGCTGAAAACGTGTTATGAGAGCATCCCAGGAAACTCAGCCTCATCTCTGACAACTTACAAGAACAAAGTGAGGTTATTTAATTATTCACAAGGAGCTGCTTATTTCACTATATTATGTTTAGCTACTTGACATTTAATGCAGTGACAAATGCATTGTACTTAATTTTTCACAGTTTGTCCTTAATTAATAGTTAACATTTACATTTTAATCAAGCTGGAAGACTGCTACGTAAGAGCTGACATGAAGTATTTGGAAAGTCAGACAAGCACCAAATTTAGTGCTTGTATCAATCTATGAAGTCTCTAAAGCCCACAAAACTCAGCTGACACACAGCTTCTGATTCCCAGAAAATGAACGTATCAACTATAATTCAATGAATACAGTAGAGCACCAAAGCAGCTCTACTGAAAAACAGCCCATCTCTCCCAAAGAAGTGATCTGGATTACTTCTGTATATGGAAGATGGGTTGGTTAGAGGGAGGGACACATGCAAAGGGAGAAAGATTCGGGAAGTAGTGCTTAGTAGAACAATACGATTATTCACATTTCAAATTAATTTTTTTTTTAAGTAACTAGAATTTAGTGGCAAAGTATACCAAAAGACTGAGAGAAAAAGCAGTGAAACAGAAAATGGTGAAAGTTCTTTCTAGCATCAGACAATAACAGTTGATCACACAGCTATGTAAAATGTACTCCACAATGCTTTTTTATTTATTTATTCAAGACAGAAAAAACAAGCCTTTTTTCCCCATGAAACATCCTGAGTACAGGTCAGTATTTGTCCTTGTGTGTCAGTCTGAACATAGCACTGGCTGTTTGCATCTGTGGTTGGCTTGTAATCACTGCTGTCGATGACTATCACAAATCTATAGTCATTGAGGGTTAGAGGTAGCAGGTGAAATAAAGAAGAAGAAAAGCAGGAGAGAGAAGTCCCTTACCTCAGAAAACTCCAAGCATCATTCTGGATAATAATTAAGCAGTGTAACAGCTGAATTAGGACAAAGTTTCATTTGCACTTAAAACAGTGTAAGTCAACACCTTTGGCTAAAGAAACCTACTCAGCTTCCCTTAATCCTACCCCTTAAATGGTTCACAGAAATGTGGTCGACCTGCAGAGTCCTGTTATCACAACCTGTCCCATACGATCATTTTGTACTGCCTGAATCTCTCACTTGGTGCTTCGATTACCACCGCTGGGGACCAGGGACCTTTGTTTTGTTCTTTGCTTGGCAGCATTTGCACGAGGGAGTTCTGACCAGCAACCCAGTAGGAACCAAAGCAGTTATCAGACCACGTTCCGCACACACCATGGGACAGTCGCTAAAGGAAGCTGTACAGATGATTAGCTTCTAACAATACAAGAAACTAGAAAAAAAATCAAAGCTCTAGAGCATATTGCAGTACCGACAAAAATACCAGCTACTCTCTTTGAGCATAGTAATTCTGCCCACTAGATTAGGTGCAATACACACTAATCTTGTTAAGCAAGGTCATCCGTTCAAGCGATGAGCAATCAGCTAAAAATAATGGTGTGCCATGAGTCTAACACCTAGGAATACTGGCAAGAAAGCTCGCTTTATTTTCTTGGCCCTGGCTCTATGACCTGGTCAGACTAACAAAAGCTAATGTCTCTGTCAGAGAGGACAATTCTCCTGATATCAGTGATTAATACTGCATCTGTCAGCTGGGGATACTTATAGCACTCTGCATCTTCCTCTTAGCCCTTGGCTGTAAAAGCAGTTTTAAGACATTCTTTTCAGCAGATGATGTTCACTTTTTAATTTTGCACTCAAAGCTTAAAAGCCTGGCTGCAGATACTGCTAGTTACTTGCAAGAAATTTTACTATAAAGAAATTGCGTAAGACTGTTCCTGATGCTATCTCACAAATTTCTCTGTTTTTCCCTATTTCGGCACTCCCTTTAGCTGCTGACTCATAAAAAGATGAGAATAAACCACAAGCTGCAAAGCAGATTTATTTTTTTTAAGGCCAGGCAAATCTTTCTTATTTGCCTTCCACAACACACAAACAGCAAAAGGACTATTTTACATTCTGCCTCCTTCTCACACACACACACAATATTACTCTGAATTTCTTCTTCTCATCTTTGTACGGCAGCCTCAATTTTAGCTCATTAATGTGTTTTTACTGCTCAAAGAATAAGCTTAACAGATGTTAGAGAATTAAGCTCACAGTACCTCCTACTCAGCACTTAAAATTATGGCTTTGCACTGGATTCTTCCCACAAACATTTGAAACCTGGAACTCAATCAGCCCATGTAATGTTTACCTTCCTTTTCTCCTTACTAAGCAACCAGGACATTCATGTGTGAGTGACTGAGCATGAAGCAGAATTTCTTTACATGCTCAAGCAGTACCTATCAGTCTGTGCGTATTGATGATTTTATTTCCATAAATCAGCCAATAAAAGAGAGAGTTAAGTGACGGAGTCCAAAGCCAAGAACCAGCAACCTATTCTCACTGGTCTTTCACTGAATGAAACTCACCTAGATTTACAAAGCAATACTTCAATATCTTATGAAAAAACGCTAAGAGTATATATTAACCCCTTTTTCAAGCACTAGGCTATCACGGTTGTTCAAAGTATAGCATCTCTCTCCAACAGGATCTGATCTGCTTGCAAAACATAATTTGAACATCTCTCCTATGAAGAGAGACTGGGAAAACTGGGAGCATTTAGTCTGGAGAATGCTGAGAGGGGACCTCATTAATGTGTATAAATACCTGAGAGGTGGGTGTCAAGAGGAAGGGGGCAGTCTCTTTTCAGTGATGCCCAGTAATAGGACAAGGAATAATGGGTCTAACCTAGAACATAGGCAATTCCGCCACAAAATGAGGAGAAACTTCTTTACTGTGAGGGTGATGGAGCAGTGGAACAGGCTGCCCAGAGAGGTTGTGGAGTCTCCTTCTCTAGGGACTTTCAAAACCCACCTGGACATGTTCCTGTGTGGCTGCCCTAGGGGATCCTGCTCTGCCACGGTGGGGGTGGACTAGATGACCCCTAGATGTCCCTTCCAACCCCTAACATTCTATGATTCTATGAATCCAGACATTGTTTTTCATTGTCATGTGCAAAGAAAACTGCTCTGCAAATAAAACTTTGGTTTGGATTGTGTCTCTGCTGGATTCTTAGCATATAGCTCCTGCAGTCCGCACAATCATGAGGAAAACAGCAAACCAGAAAAACAACTGAAACAAAAAGTCCTAAAGGTCCAGTCAGACAGGTCAAGTCCTTCAGTGAGATATTCCTAACCAGACACCAAAATATTTGATGCATAGATGACATACGTTGTGATGGAAAGCAGTGGTGATAATACCACTACCTTCTACACCTGTGAAGTATCTAATTTGGCTTCTTGTAGCCAAGAAAAAAGGCCTCCAAAACTTCAGTACAGCTTTCCCTGTACACTGCAGAATTAAGGCATCATATTTACAACTTATTATTTGAATTTGCAAATAGAAAGAGAAGGAGAGAGAAGCCAAGTAATTTTTAAAAGACATGTCCAGCTCGACCATGTTAGTCCCCGACTGTAACTGCTAAGACAGGACAAGAAGCCAAAATTCCCTCCAAGCACTAAATCAGCAATGGCCTCTTTCTTTGCAAATCACAGCAGGGACAGAATGGCTTTTCAAATAAGCATTTATGATCAAAGGGCTACACCATATGATAAATATTTATATGGCCTATTAAATAATAGTCTGTACAAATATTATTCAAAATGTGCATGCTGGAAACCACAGACTTCCCAGTTTATCCTTAAACAAATGTGCTAGTTTTCCCACATGGGCAATGAAAAAAAAAAAAGGGGTGAAACTGTCGTTTGCAAAAATATTTCTTTTAAAAAAAAGAAAATCCTTAACATTGTTTACTTTAATTTAAAAGGAACGACTAAGTAACCAGATGACTGTTTCATTATGGCTAACTACTAAACTCAGTCTGTCCTACCTTACTGCATAGTTATCAAATTGCCAGGACGTACCTTTCTGTTAAAGCTACTGTACAAGAAGGCTGCACACTCGCACACGGAGGCCGAAGCTCAGAAGTATTTATCAGTGGCAGTGTAGATTTTGTGGTATCATGTGCTTAAATAAAAGGAACTATGAAGGGCTGCCACGTCTGTTTCAAACTTTGATCTTTGGAACGCCGCAGGCTGCCCAGATCCAGCGATCACGGACAAACAGTATTTTTTTAGTAGTGCAGCTGTGCTTTTCTATGGATTACCGAGAAAAATATTAACAGGCTCAAATTAGGCTTCATAATCTTAGTGTGAAAAGATCTAAATACGTTAAATAAAAGCTTCTTTTCAAATGTAGAAAGAAGATAAAACAAAAGAAGCATTTTTGACATTATATTTGAAATTCAGCACTTTACCGGCTTTCTAGGGTTACAGTAAACTAACAAAAGTGGTGGGGGTAGAGTGGCAATCTCTTCTTGAAGACAGTGAACTCCCTTTCCTCTTCCAGGATCTTTAATTCCTGTTTGGATGTGAAGAGACAAAGAAGGCACATGTCTGTGTGGGTGAGTGGGAGCAGATGGGGAATTCTAATGCTGTGTTGAAGGGCAGTACTAATATAGATTAATACTCTTAAATGCCCAAAGGACAATGCTATAACTATCAACAAGCACTTATTTTTCAGCTACCCAACAGCAAACAAAACAAAACCAAGGAACAAAAGCACACCTCACCTCCCCTTTTCCCTTCCCAAAACAGAAACATGTACATGCAGGAGATCTGACTTAGGAATGTAGGGACTGTGTTAACAATAATAAAACTGGAATAAAACAACAAGCTGGAGAACATATGCTTCTTCACTAAATACTAAACACTTCTAGATTATTTCATTCATTCTCTGGTAAATTCTGTGGAGCTTTCTCTCATCTTAGACCACTGAAAACTAGCTTCAAATAGCAGAAGAGACCTTAGTTTAGCAGAATCAGACCCTAACTCCCAGTGCCACAATACCTAGAGTATTACAACAAAATCTGCCTAATTGTATACCCAACACTGTAACATAGTCTCAAGAAATCCCACCACAGGACTGAAAAGATTCCACTACTTACTAGTATCTCCTTTTCTCTTTATAAATAATTCACTATGTGCTAATCTTCTGTAATGTCTCTCCATATCTTTTTTTTTTCCTCTCTCTCATTGTCCAAGACAAAGCCATTACTTCATCTCTGCCTCCTGCCCTTTAATTCTCTTTTCTATTTTAAATGCTTTCAAGCCAAACTACTTCCACCTGCTCTAAGGCAAGACACATCCCAGTTTATCACAGTGCAACTAATTAGCAGACAAATGAAAATGACTAAGCAAATCATTCTAAGAAATGAGATCCAAAATTTATTTATTTTCAGCTTCTACTGCCTACATAGATACCTCAATCATGAACAGCAGAAAGATGTCAGCATGACCAGCGTCAACAAATACCAAGCTCTTAAAGTGACAACAGAGTTGTTTTTCTCTATCATCTAGCTCCAGATGAGATTTGTACTAAAACAGAAAAATTACACCCTCTTCAGCTCCTCTCTTGAACTCACATTGGCAGACGCAGCCCATACTACAATAGATCCAGCAAGAGCAGCGACATTCTGGATGCTCATTAAAGAGAAGAAGCTTGGCTGCACTGGGTCAGGTGAAAGGTCCAACTAGTAAAGTATCTTGCCACAAACAGCAGAAGCCATGAGAAAAGCATATGCCTGTCCTTTTCAGCCAGCAATACTTCCCCAAGACACCTTCTTTCTCCCTGCTATCTATAGCAGAGGCACTTCCTGACCCAGAAATTTTATCTTTAGGACTAGCAGATCTTGAAGGCTTTTTCCTCTCCAAACTTGTTTGTGCTCTTTTTGAATCCAGGGAAACTTCCCTAAGTGCAAACTACACTGGTGATGAGTTACAAGGTTCTGTGTAAACAGTGCAAGGAAAAGTCCTTTCATTTGTTCTGAGTGTGCCACCTGCTAGTTGTGTTTGATGTGCTCAAATTCCTGAGCTAGAGGAGACATTAAGCAATTTCTCTGTATTTACCTTTCCACACAGTCATGATTAATTACATCGCACTCTGAATGCGATGCCCAGAAGACTCACTGCAGCTGTCTACAGACCAGGGGTGATGATCTGAACTCACAATCTTAACACAGTCAGGTAAGTCAAAAAGCATTTTTTTGCTCTCTGACCGCTCATGGATGTGGCAATAATAAGTACAGGGCAGTAGTAAGTACTAATAAGCAACAAGTAATGATCCCAAGATGGCTTTGGGCAAGTAGACATATTGCTCGCAGAAGAAAAATAATGTGTTGGTGACAAGTGAGAGGGGCTGTGTTGGAAGCAGCTATGGAAGGCCAGGGATTTCAAACTTCACGCTGTTCCCCAAACAGTGGCCCTCAAAGTGCCTCTATACAGAGGAATCCACGACCCCCTTCCAACTATATGCTTGGAGATGACTTAAGGCTATTGTGCACCCTCGTTTACTTTGGAGGGAAGTTCAAGGCATCCAGGTGGCTGCTGCATGACCTGATAGGCTCTGCACTGCAACAGCCACGAGGCTAACACCACAGCATGCCTTGCGACGTAGCCAGGCTGAGCGTCAGAGACAGCCTCTGAGACCAAAGACAGAGCAGCTCCCTCACTCTATCAACGCGACAGTGGTAAACTGGGCTGCCCCATTTGCTTCCCAGCCTGTAATCTGGCACACAAAAGAAACAAGTTCAGCTTGCTCTGCTCCTCTGACCCCAGGAACAGCAGGAAACAGCTGCACAGAGGAGCTCTCAGGAAAACGGAAGGCTGAGCAAGGAGCCACAAGGACACACAAAATGAGAAGACACACTACTGGGGAAACCCACCAGCTCCAAATCCCTCTGGGACTCTCCTGGCCCTGCTTGGACTGGGCCACCACTTGAAAAGCAGGGTCCAATCCTGCACCCATTAAAGTCAGTGGCACAACTCCCAGCCACATTAGTAGTTCAGGATTAAACTCCTGACACCTGCCAACATCACAGGTGCACTCACACGTCTGTGGGATTTTGAATGCTTGCCATAACCTACCATTTGTCAAACAGAGGAAATGTTGATCAGCTTATGCCAAGACACAGTTCTCGCTCAGGAAAACCTAAGGAATTACGAGGATATATAGCAGCACTCTTTCTTCTCCATGCCCTGAGAATGGCAATCGATACAAATCGTACACACCAACCTATTCAGATCTGCTCCCTCCTCCGACACCGCAGCTGCAGGCATCCCTACAGACTGCGCTAATGATCTGGCAGGCAGACGTGTCCCAAATGACACTGCAGAATGTTTGAAGCTCTGAAAGAAGACACTACCTTGTTTACATTGACTGTGAGAGGGGTAAAAAAAGGCCATGTGATTATTACATAAATTCTAGCTGTAACAGCTTCACGACTAGTTGAAAGGAGGTAACAGGCTCCAAAATGACTGATGGATCCAAGAAGTTGGATCCATCTGTTTATTAATCTAACGCTAAGGAAGATCTTTCTTATTCTTGTCTCTATCACTTTAACCTGCTTTACACTGGACAGAAAGAAAAATCTCCATTTGTTGCCTGTAAAAAAAGAGGGAGATCCCTGTATTGTGACTTTTGTATTTTTTCATTCTCTTCTACACTATAACAGAAACAGAGAAACAAATAAAAACCCAACAAAATACACACAAAAAGAAGCATAAATACATGACTAGCACAATAATATTAATTTACAAAAAACGTGTTTATATTATAAAACATAACTTGAAGTAGAATGAAATTCAAAAGGCAAAATTACAGGTCACGTAACCACACAAACACTAGCTTTAAACTGCATTCCTGGAGCAAACCGGAGTCGGCACCAGGAGTTTCAGTGCAGAGTGCACCCACTTACCTGGAATCTTGGGTAAATAAAGTTATTATGCTACTGTGGACACAAAATCAGCCAACTTTGGTTAATTCTGATACTGTAATGACATCTGTAGAATCCAGTTCTACATCAAGGTTGAATTTGGCACTAGCTGTGTGATTATGTATCAGCAGATCAGTATAAAAATAATTTCTTCTGAGTTCACAGTTTTATGAAATGACAAAACATCAAAATTAGCATTCTGGCTGAAATCCACTGCATTTCCCATCAAGGCTTACACATTTAAGTAACATCTGAACCAAATGTCTATAATTACTCCTGGCAGATACTGGAACACTTAGGCCACTGGTAGATGCAACAGTGAAATCAATTTTTAAAGACATGCTGTAAACCACTTCTTTCAAGATGCTCAGCCTACAAGCAAGCATGTGTCTATAAGCCAAATCCACAGTCTAGTATACAGTATTTGTTCACGCTTGCATAGTAAGAGCATGAGAATGACAGCCCTAAGTAATCTGTCATTTTAAAATTAAACATTTATTTAGGCTGTAATTCGAAAAACACTAGCCCTGAAGTTCCTGTCACAAGTATTTAAGAGCAAGCAAGGCTGCACATTAGCTTAGGTTAAAAGAAACACGAATTCTGCACAAAAATCTGATATCTAGATAGACCATACATGTGTAACATGTCTACATCCCTCTCTTTTTTACAGTGAAAGAATCATATCTCTTCATCGCAACCCAGAGAGTTCTCTTCCCTCTCCACACATATACAGCTGGGGGGTGGGGGGAGTGTGTTTGTTTGTTTTGGTTTTATCAATGCAAAATCTGCTGCCTTAATGATCCTATCCGTCTCATAATTTCAAACTCCCACAAAGACAAGCCTGAAAGGGTATCGGGCCAACACCTCTCTGTAAATTCCCTTCAATGACTTTCTCAAAATATCTCAGAAATCAACGGATTGTAAACTTGTTGCCGCAAACAGCTGAAGGCCACAAATTTGCAACCTTTCTTTTATGAACAGCTAGAGTACTTGCCCTTTCACACGTGAAAATGCAGAGGGGAAAGTGAAAGCAGCTCGAGACACCAAGCAGAAGAGAGACCAAAAAACAGACAATGCTGACTAGAGATTTCCCTGTGAAAATGAAGCTCAGAAACACATTTCTACCAAGGCCCCGCTACTGTCAGTCTTGCTCATCAGGCTCTTTGATAGTCCAGTGGCAGGTACCAGAGAAATATTTCAACTTGAGTCATTAGAAAAAGCCCAAGATGCCAAACAGAAACACAGAGCTGAGAGCTATTCTGATCCTCTCCTGTAAATCTGCTTGTTCTCAGGAAACAGATCAGCCCCTAACAGAAACAAAAGAACGCTTAAAGGAAGAAATGGCTTATGGAAAGCAAAAAGGCAAACTTGGTGAGGAAAAGTACAAGAAAGAAAATGGGTGAGAGCCCTTATTTGGGAAGAGGATGACTTTATCAAAAGAACCAAGAGTTTCAAACAATAACTTAGCTGCAAGCCTGTTAGAAACACCGAACAGAGTAACAAAAGTGGCTAAGAACACACCTAAAAATTTCCCAGCATAGTACCGGTTTATTTAGTCTCTCCCAACACTATAAATTAATTTCTGCCCTGATTCTTACAGCTGGGAGCAGCTGTATGTACAAGAACTCAATTCCCCATTTTCCTCTCATCCTCCTATCCCAGGCACCCTTGCCAGGAAAAAAAAAAAAAGATGCTTTTTTAAAAAAAAAACCATATGCCAGTACATATTCCTGAAGGGGGCCATTAACATTTAAAGACACTTCAAAATTTCAGTATGTTTTTGTACTAAATTTAAGTATGTTTAGAAAAAAAAGTTAATTTCAATAAATTAAGCAAATGGACTTCCAGGATGAGAAAATAGACGGGGATGAAAAACGAGGAGACCACCTTCATTGTAATCTATTACTTTCTAAGAACTTCAGACATAAGAAGTGACTCTCCTCTCCTTCCCTGAAATTTATTTCTTAAACGTTTTCCAGTAGCTAACAAGAAAAAATCTGCAAGGTCACCAGTTCCTAATCAGTGCCTAGCACATCACTGTTGAGGATCACAGCCATTACAGGGAGGTCTGGAGCTTAGCATGAGCGAACTCCACCAGGTTATTGGGGTGGGCTCCATGCCAGTCCATAAGCTTTATAAGAGCACTGGAGTAACTGCCATGTGAAGGAGACAGCCCTGCAAGAGGAGGGAGAGGTGGCAGTGGAAGCAAGAGGACACCAGTTCCAGCAATACCTGTGACAGGGATGCAAGACTGGAAACTACCAACTTGAGTAAGGGCAAGAAATACACCGAAGGAAATCTTCCAGGGATCTGAAGGATTAAGCAAGTACATCCGTGAGGTACACGTCGCACCTGCCTGTGTCAGGTCACCCGAGGGCTGCCATTTAAGGCACCGGGAAAGGCAGCAGCGAAAATGGTGACTCTTCCAGCACCAGCCACAGGAGGAGGCACCGGGAGGCAGCGACGTGCCCACCCCACCCCGGGAAACCTCCAGTGCCCCCCCCCGAGGCCGCGCACCCCCTGCCCGTGCTGCCTGGAGCCTGTCAGCGCAGAGGGCCTGTGAAAAAGGGCAGACACATTCTCATTAAATTTAGGCGTTATGTATAGGCTGTGCTGCTGAGAAACACAGTAAAGGCAAACTTCGGGAAGCCAGGCAGGGAGAGTAGAATGTAAATCCTCTAACGCCTCACGGGCCATGCCCAAACCAGGCTCTGAAACTCATTCGGAGCAATTTAACCGCGCACCATGGCGTGCCCTGGGCACGCTGGATGAGGCCTCGGGGTGCAGCGAGAGGGGCTCCCTGGGGAAAAGCCCGGAGGGGGCCGCGGGGTGTTACACACGGGCACCACGGGGTTTTCTCATTCAAAAAAAAAAAATCCAACAACACCGCAAACGCGACGCGGTTTCTCAACCTCACGAACAGGGCAGGGAGTTTTCCGAATGTCACCGCGTTCAGCTTTCAGCGCGGAGCTCCGGAGAGAAGGCCGGGCCTGGGGCCCGCCGAGGCCACCGTTAAACGGCCGTTAACGGCCGCCGGCGGCGCGCGCAGGGCTGAGGGAGCGCGCGCTCCCCTCACGGGGCCGGCGCCCGCCTCGCCCGGCTTGGGGGGGTTGGGGGGGCGGGGTGTGAGCCGGCCCGGCCGCGGCTCGTGGCCACCGGGTCTTGGCGAGCGTCACTCACTTACTTGTCCACAGTGAACACACTATCTATTAGTTGCGCACGGAGCGCAGAAACCGCGCTTATTCCTGACAGGGCGATTTCCTGACCGCCGGCCCTTGCCGGGAAGCCCGCCCGCCGCCGCTGCCCACCCCCCCTCTCCCGCACCCCCGGAGGCCCGGCCCGGCCCGGCCGCGCTTGCGCCGCGCTCCCCGCGCTGGGGCGGGAAAGGGGAGGCGGGAGCGGCCGGGCCTCCCTCGCTCGCCTTTGAAGGCGGCGGCGGCTGCCGGTGCCGGCATCTGGTTTGCATTTGTCGGGGGGTGGAGGGGCCGGCGAGCGGAGCTCGGCCCGGCGGCGGGCTCTGCTGGGTGCTGGGCCGGGCTGTCGCGCTGCTCTGCCCAGGGGAGGCGAGGGAGCGCTGTGCCCTGTCAGGAATTCAGCCCGTACCGGTCCTCCTGCCTCGGGAAGGGAGCCGTAGTTCTCCTTTATTTAAAACCGAATAAAACAGAAACAAGCGTGTGTGTGTGCGCGTCTCTTTTTGTTAAAGGGTTTGTGGCTAGATCGTATTTCTAGGTCGCAGCCCTGTTGCCCCTGCAAGGCTGCAGAAATACTGGGGGTTGCAGAAGCACGTAAGGGGTGTAAGAAGAGTTGTGAAAGAATAAAGGGCAGGGAAACGAGCAGCCGGGTATATCTGCATCCCCTGCCTGGACCCATAAATATATAATCGCTTCTTAAATAAATAACACGGGGCTGCAAGCCCCGAGTTAGGTTTTCTGCATGGAGTTACTCCATTTGAGAGTTTTACCTGGAAAATTCCTGGTGTGATGAATAAACCCTGAGTTTATTTAAGGTTTGCTTAAAATGGAGGGTGGACGGTGCAGTAGGATCCCCTCAAATGCATCCCTTGAGCAGAGAGACAAGGCAGGACCAGACCCCAGCACGTTCCTCCACGACCCACTCAGGGAGGAGCAGATGGAAACCTTCACATTCCCATGTTGTCCAAACGCTTCACAAGAGGCCCCAGGGAGCCACGAGATTTTTACCATTATCCCCCAAATATTCTACAGCAGGAAATCTTGCAGCAGAAAAGCTCTCTTGCAACATTTCCAGAGTTTCCCCACTTCAGGCCAGCCAGAAATACTGCAGGAACAACCTTGCTCAGGGAAAGATGAGTGTTGTCTCGTGGTTAGAGCACAGGGTTCGTGGTCAGGAGCTGTGGGTTCTCATTCCAGCTTTGCCACTGAATCATTTTGAGAGCTTCGCCAGTCACTTTGTATTAGAACCAGTTAGTAATTTTCCGTTGGAATGATTTTCTGATGGAAAACACTACTTCTAACAAAACTGAAATCTTCAGGGTGAAAACTGACTTCCCACTGGGAATACCTTGCATCTAGGCGAGGCAGGAAAGGACATTAGGCCCAGCCTGAAGTATCTGGACTTTTCTTGCATTAGTCCAAAGTTTTGCTTTGAATAGGTAGATTATTTTTTTTAAAAAATACCACCCTCCTGACTCTAATTCCAAGTCAGCTCATTGCACAGTTGTATACTCTCCTGTTCTGCTTTGCTCCCCGGGAGGTCTGCACCTCCTGTAGCACGATGAAAACTTCTCTGTTTTGAGACGTGCACATCCCGATCTGAGTCAGACCGGCCCAGGCATGCGGGCATCTGGCCCATGGGAACAAACCGTAGCGTAAGGCTCCCACTCTGACCAAGCGTCACGGAGAGAAAGCCTAGAGTTCAGAGGCCCAGGCAAGCTGTTTCACGTTAGTTCAGGGAAAAACAAAGTACTGTGTCGATAGACCGAAATGTTTTGTTCAACTGAAAGGCAGTAAAATGAAGCCCGGAGAAACGGATCTGAGCGTGCTTCAACTATCTCTGGCAATCCAAGCCTACAAACCTTGCCATATACGTGCTGAGCTCTGGTTCATAGTTCTTACTCTTCACCCTCCCAACTATCTCTCTTCTTCGCTGTTTTGTTCCAGAATCATATTCTTCTGTTCATTAAAAACAAATTTAATTATTTCTGTCCTCCTATGATTGCTGCCACTTTCTTTTAACATAATTAACACTTGTTCTCCTCCCACAGTGTATGCATACACACCATTTAAATACCTTCTTAACTTCTGTTTTGCCAAGTTAAACATTAACCATTTACATTTTCAGAACAGCAAGTTTTGGATTATCTAATAAATTTCTCTGCACTTGTTCCAGTTAGAATTCATCTTTTCTGAACATGAGTGATCACAGCTCAACATAATATGAGAGTAGTGTAGGGGAAAGGGACCTGGGAGTCTTGGTGGACAGCAGGATGACCATGAGCCAGAACTGTGCCCTTGTGGCCAGGAAAGCCAATGGCATCCTGGGGTGTATTAGAAGAGGGGTGGTTAGTAGGTCAAGAGAGGTTCTCCTTCCCCTCTACTCTGCCCTGGTGAGACCCCATCTGGAATATTGTGTCCAGTTCTGGGCCCCTCAGTTCAAGAAAGACAGGGAACTGCTGGAGAGAGTCCAGCACAGGGCAACTAGGATGATTAAGGGAGTGGAGCATCTCCCTTATGAGAAAAGGCTGAGGGAGCTGGGGCTCTTTAGTTTGGAGGAGGCTGAGGGGTGACCTCATTAATGTTCACAAATATATCAAGGGTGAGTGTCACGAGGATGGAGCCAGGCTCTTCTCGGTGACAACCAATGATAGGACAAGGGGTAATGGGCTGAAACTGGAACATAAGAGGTTCCGCTTAAACTCGAGAAGAAACTTCTTCTCGGTGAGGGTGACGGAACACTGGAACGGGCTGCCCAGAGAGGTTGTGGAGTCTCCTTCTCTGGAGACATTCAAGACCTGCCTGGACACTTACACAGTGGCAATAATAACCCCCTATGCACCCTTTTAGTTAGGGATCAATTTTGTCTTTTTTACACCTGTATTACATTAGTACCTTGACATAACCAAGTCTTTTGGCTCCAATACATAGTAAAAGAAAAGAAAAAGTTATCTGCCCATAAGTACAGACAACTGTATTAACTTTTCCTTAATATATTTTTCCATTTCATTACACTTCTTTAGCACTCACATGGTCTCTTTCCAAGGAGGTGACAAATGAAGATATTTTCCAGAACAGTTACAAGATCTCCAGCCTCCAAATTGAAAGTCCTGAAAAAGTGTCTTTTTTAATAAATGAATCAAAAATTAGATTATCACATATTCCCAAGACTACATGAGTCTTAATTCATTACTCCTTTGAAATATTCTGAAAGCTGAGGGTTAAGAGGTGTTATATAAGTGCAGAGTAATGATGATTAATTTGTGCTTCGTATCAAATGCAGGAAGAGCAGATATGTGTGCAGTGAATCCTCTGTAATTTCAAATTCTTTCTATAAACTTGAAAATATCTTTTAGATATATGTACCTTAAAGGGAACGCAAGACTACTTTTTCTGTTTAAAGTGTAGCTTTTGTAGTTTTACTTCAGATATTACTGCTTCAGATAACCTCTCTCTTCTTCCAAGATTCTAGACATTCAGTTGAAATATATCCTTTGCTTTTTCATCACAGAGTAACTAATGAAAATTCCATTTTAAATGTGCTTTCTTTTTTTCATTATTAACAAAAGATCGTATTTCAAGCTGCCGGGATGCAGCTTCAGGTAGCGTAAATTAGGATTGCTTTGAGATGGCTCCCAGTCCTCCCAACCAGCACTGCAGAACAATTTAGTGGTTTTAGATGACAGTTGGCATCTTTGAAATATTCTCTTTTGCAGAACTAGACTAGATGTGACACTTGCTGGAGAAGAAATCTTGCATAAATCTGTCTAAAAAGACTCACTTAATCATATTACTTCACTAGCAGTGGTAACCTTTGGAGGCCAGAGTCCAGACAGGTTGAGAAATGGAACATGAGTACATAAAGGTGACAATTCCATTAACTGCAATCAAAGAGAGAGGTGAATGGTGAGATAAAGACAAATGACTTATTCTATAAAGAAAAGAAAATACGCGTGTGAAGGGGAAAGAGACAGAGTGAACATTTTCCAGCCTTGTCAAGGAAGCAAAGATCCAGTCCCGCTCCGCTGAGACCAGCACAAAAATGTCTCTCGGCCTCCGCGGGTGCAAGCTCTGGGACAGCATCCCGGCCCGCGGTTGAACGTCAGCGCAAACCGTCATTTCGGGAGCGCACACGTACACAAGTGAGACATCCCAGCAGAAGACCCCACGCAGAATGCCATGCTGAACTGCCCATCGTAGCCATGCTGGAAATGCAGGTATTGGGCCGAGCTTTGCAGGCAACAGGGGCATTTTGCGAAAATAAATAAGTGGACAAATTGATTCAGGATTCTCAAACATACCAGATGAGATCTTTCAGTCCAGGGGGGGTACATATCAACCCCAGAGGCTGAACCGAAATGGCTTTGGGACTTTCTTTTGGGCCTCAAATCAGGATGTGTAGGTACATATTGACAGCTGAAACTACCATCACAGGGAAACCAAAAAAGCTCCTGAGCAGGTTTAGTGCCAAACTTCAGCATAGCTAAAAGAGAGATTATCAGGACATATTCTCATCCAGCTGGGCCGAGGAAAGCATAAGTGGTGTAGCTAACACAACTTCACGCTACCCAAGCTTTTTCAGAGGAGGTGGAAGCTTAAAGACCAGCCACGGAGCTGCCTGGCAACTTTCTCACTTACGTGTGATGTTTTCAAGAATTTCTATGCAGAAAACTTCATCTAAACCCAATCCATCTACCAAAACCAATCAAGCAGGTAGGCAAATTGTTTTACTTACAGAAGCATAAATGGATCTTGGAGCATTCAAAAATTTCACTCACTTAGGTGTTGATTAACGTAACAATTGAGGGGAGAAAAGATTTATAAAGGGTCATGTAACACGTGCTTGCTTAGGCAATTCATATAGGCACCTGAGAGCGGTTTTCAATCTCATTTTTAGGAAGCAGCGTAATACTGGTATAGGAAGTAAAAGCTGGGGAATACTGTGGATGAAATGCTTATTAAGTCATTAGACTAGGATTGTTCATTGAAACAGGGAAATAGGGAAGTGAAAAACAACCGAATACCATGCAACGACAAGAAGGGATTTTTGAGTGTACAACAGAAAAAAAGAGGAAATTTCCTTTGGAGGACTTCTGCTGTTTTTAACAGAGATATTAAGTTACTCTTCTAGATACGAGACCAGCCAAAAAGGGAAATCCCTGGTTTATATGGCTCTAAATATAGCTAGAAAAATAACTTTTATCAATTTGTGATCCATTCCCTTACATTTTGGGTAGCTCACCTTTTCACACAAAAGTCAGAAGCCATTACAAACAAGCAGACAATATTTCAGGCTCCACCAGAATTCCAGTGTCTTGCCCAGGGCCTGTTCCTGCCTGCCCTCTTGGCTGGATACCAATATCCTTTATTCTCAGGGGAGTCAGCCTTCCAAAAAACCACTTGGCACTTGAGTCAGGGCTGCTCTGTTTTCCTAACATTCATGGCAGGCAGGATGTTTTCTGACTCTGGTACCCAACAGTTGAGCATTCCAGACAGCACGGGGATTTTTCTTTCGAAACCACACTGCCAGTGCCATAAGAATAAGTGAAGTTCTGTGACACAGTGTGATCCTGGTGGGAAAACAGGATGGTTTTGTTGCCAGACAGAGATACACAGAGGGAAGACGGGCATGGCTCTTGCCACCTTTATAAACTCTCCTTCTGTGGCGTGAATGGTGAAAAAATCTGGCTTAAAGTCATGTTTTCATCAACTGGTTCTCCCCTGGGAAGACTGCCAGATCTCCACAGATTAGGTTAAGGAGAAGACATCCCCCCTCAAATGCTTGGCCAGAAAAGCAGCCCACTGCTGCAGTGTAGCAGAAGGGGCGCTTAACGGTCCTTACGCACGTTATTGCTTCACCCATCCATGTTGCCAGCACGTGAAAATGTTCTTTTTGCTCCCTGGAACAGATTCAGTCTGTGAACAGACAGCACAGATAACCCTGCAAGTTTTGCGTATCCCCTTACACTCCTTAAATATTAGAAATGTGGCTTTACCATTTGCATTTATATCCAAGTAATTCCTCAGATTGCTGATGTTGGGGCCAACTACAGCTGTGCAGCCTTTGCCTGGTGGAACAGAAGCTACGAGGGAGAGGGCAGGCGGGTTCCAACTCAAAGACAAAACGGGACCCCTCACTGACCAGGAGCATACAAGCTGCCCCGGGCTCTGTTGGGGAGGCAGATCTTCCAGAGACATCTCCCACCACAGCTCTGTGCCAAAATCCAGATGTGCAAAATCATGAAATCACAAGCTGTTGAACTGGGTACGAATTTCACAAGCCAAGCTGTGAAAATCCGTCGAGCACTGTAAATTTCACAAGACCTTACATCTCATGAAAAATAACTAACAGAGGTTAAATACTCCTCTGCAGAATCCTTCCAAGACTTTTTCATAGAATATGACCAGCTTACGTGAAGGAGTTTGTTACAGTGCTGATACATCACACGGCGATGCCAAAATCCAGTTGGCATAGAGAAGGGCTGAAGAAGGCTCAACCACACTTCAATCAACGTGTCCTGCTGCTGTGCCTGGAACTTCCTACAAAAGGCAGATCCCATTTTGCCCTTTGAATTCAGAAAATCAGAAACTAATGAATACAGTCATGGGAGGCAAAGTACCATCAGCATCTGTTCGTCTGTAAAAAAATATAATTGTCTTCCTCCAAGGGTACGCTTGTTAATTGGAATGTGGACCTCCCAGACTATAAACAAATTCAGCCTTTCTCCTAAACTCATTGCAAAATGTACACATGATGTTCTAAAGTCAGCACTCTAATCTTTTAGAATCTTAAATTCAACAGGGACTTATTCAAGTAAGTTTGTAGCATCATTTAGCCACCTGCAAATCATACGGAAATAAACCAACCAGTACTAGAAACAGGAATAAAATCACCATATATGTAGCTAGTTCCTATAGCAGTTAGATTTTCACGCTCTGTATACAACCCAAAACAAACTGTCTGCTTATTATTAAAATACGATACTGTTTCCAAAAATCTTGCCTCTAGGGAGGTAATTTAATACCACGGGGCAGATTCAGCCCTGGTGTAGTATTTCTGATTTTCATGGAATTACACCATTAAAGAATTTTGCCCAACATCTTCCCCACACTGATGCAATTCAACTTTTAAGGGGCAGTTATGGGGTTTCCTCCTAACTCAGGCCAAGTTTCTGGAACAAGGAAAGCCTGTAAAAGAAACCGTCGGAGGGATGTTTTAGTCTGGCATTTAGAAATACTCACGTATTAGAAAATGTCACAGGATTTATTTTGTACGTCCTACATGTCAGAATTTCTTGGGTTTTTTTCTTTCCTTACAGATACATTGCCAGTAGGTGGTCACAGCAAAACAGGATAAAACACAAAGAAATGTAAGGAAACAATTACAGACAGCTGTGAGTAGACAGACATTTGTGGATCCAGTTAATTCTGCTTCATCTTTGTTATATAAATCGATTTTATAAACTTAATGCATTGCCTGAACTTGTAATAAACGATTAACAGAATGTCTGCACCACTCAGGACTCTGGAGAAAAATGTAAGATAGTAATTTGCCAGCATTTTAGGTAACTTCAAATATTTTGGGCATGATTGATTGCGCTTTGGATTTATGCTTTGCATGACAGATGGAAATCAGAATATACACACACCAATGCTCTCACTGATGTGGAAAACTTCTGACTTCTGTGCAGAATCAAAGAAAAAGAGCCCTAACACTTCCCTCCTCCTTGAGCTTTCCTAAAATCCTAAAATCATGCAGCTTCATAGGTCATGGCCCAGAAAAACAGGAGCTTCCCCTGCTCTTCCTGCCAGTGCTGCACGTACCGGGCACCGTGACGGGAGGCGGGTTGCAAACAGTAGAAATGTGATGCTGTCAGAGGTCTGGGGGAGATTATTCCGTTCCCTCTGCAGTTGTCTGAGCTGCCTAAACAGCATGAGGCAGATGCGTAGTTTCCTCAGGCTTCCTAGGAAAATCAACACTGTTTCAAAACCGTATCAGAACCAAACCTAATCAAAGTTGGGTCAAGAGGGAAGAAGGATTCGATATCCAGCAGTGAACTGGTAAATGATGTCCTCGATGTTGAGCTCTGTTACAAGTCAGAATGTTCAGTGCATCACATCAAAAACTCCTTTAAAGTACTGACATAATAATAGAAAGAACATGGAAAAAGAACAATCAAAGGTACATTTTAAATATCCTACTTGCATTCTTAACACTAATCTGACAATCATAAAGCTTTTGTGTACATCAAATGTAGCAAATGCTATCAGTAAATTAAAACATATATAGAAATATGCGTACAAAAGCTAAAAAAAAACCTTTTGGCACAGAGGACAGCTGCAGTTCAGAGTTTCTTCCAGCATTCAGCAAAAGGAGCAGAATGGAACTGCTTTAAGCTTTCTTTAAAATCACATTCCGGTTGCTAATGTTTGGATTTTACAGTTTTGTCTTTCTGAAGCCATGACAAAACCATCACAGCACTAATCAACTTTTGAATCATGGACCAGTCTGAAAAACTGGAACTGAAATAAAAAGCAAGACATGACAAACATCAGAAATACTGTACGTTTTTGCCAGTTCTGTCAGCCACAGCTAGGAAATGTTGCTGTAAAGCAAGATAAAAAAAAATGAAGAAGGAAATAAATGGTAACTGCACTCATTTTAGGCTATTTTATGTCTATTTCAAAAGTAGGAGGAGTATGAGCTCGGTACATAACTCCACCCTCTCCAAGAATTGCCAGGATTGTTGTTTATGAGTATGATCCAAACACGAGGATGGTTTCCTTACCTACAGTATGCTGTAATCATGGAAATATCACAGCGTGTTCTAACTGACACCTCGGACCCGTCATGACGACGTACACCAAAAAGTCATCATCTCAGGAGATACAGGATGGAAGTAGGATGGCAGATAATTGTCCCACAAACGTTTACCTTGGTGGAATCCCAGCCACCAAGGGCCGGTAGCCCATGGTCAGGGCACAACTCCACCACCACAAGCACAGTACCTATGAGATCTACGTGTGGTTCCTGCAAGCACAGGGGCCTGTACAGACCCCTCCCCAAGCCAGTTAAGGGAGTTTCGGGAGGGAGACCAGGTGTTCTACCACCTCTATACGTACTCTCTTTTGCTGCCTTCCAAAGGAATGATGCTTTAATTCTGTCCACTCATTGATTTGTGTATTCTGCTGCAGTAACTCAAATCTCTCCTGATTTTTTTCTGATTGGCTAGTGCCATGCTTCAAGTTTACCCAGGTCTTTTTTTCCCTTTCTTTATTGCTTTTAAATTAACTGGCAGCTAAAAGTTTCATCTAAAGCTACTTTAAATGTTTTTTTTCCTTAAAAAAATGCCCATCCAAGAATTATTTACTCAGCACCAAGCTTCCGGAAATCACCTTGATAAAAGAGGACAAGTATCTCTTAAGAGTTGCTTTGTTTTAATATGTCAGTGAAGGAAAAGAAACCCCAGATAGAGCTGTGGATGTGACTGTTTATCATCCTTTGAGAAAATACATGTTCTAAATCAGCTCAGTGGTACCTGTGTCACTGAGTTTGGGATGTTCTTGAAAACACATACTAGTACCATGATCTGAATAACTTAAAATTTTGACCAAAGAGTAATGTCCCCATTTACAAAGAAAGACCTTTTAGAATTAAGACTCAGCTGTTCCTTCTTGAGCTAGAAATCTGTTTTTCCAAGCTGATCCCTATATTGGGCTTCAAACCAAAACTGAATGAACATAAAAGAGGAAGCTTAACGTACAGCAGTTAAAATATATGGAGGCTTTTGGGTTTTTGGAACATCAAACCCTTCAGAGTACAAAATACTTGTGATTTGGTATTGCAAGCATTCCCTTTCCCACTGGAAGGTTAATTTATCATGGAGGAATCTGTTGCTCTCAGACAACACCACAGGCTGGTCATGTTCTTCACACATGAACTCAAACTCAAACTCAGCCAGAAAAAAATTGGTGTCACCTGTGGTAACGTCTTTGTTAAGAATGTTCTCTTATATATACTCCCATTAAAGGGAGCCAATTCAGAGGCTGAGAGTAAGGCTAAGGATCTCAGTGGTATTTTTGCCCTTTTCATCACAGTCTTTTCAGGAGAATCCCTATTTCAGCAATGGCCCATAATGTTATCTTCATTTGTAACCTGTTGCTACATTTATTCCATAGAACTTCGCACAGAACCCATGACCGTGGAGTCTTACTCACTGCAGTTCCTCCCAGCTCAGCTTCCAGCGATACATCTCAGCCATTTGCAGCTTGTTCAGCACACAAATCCCCACTCTGGTACTCTGGGTTGAGTAACAATGTTCTTACTACACCCACTCGATGTCCTTAATATGGGGCAACAGGAATCTAGGGGACGAAACGAGCTACTACTTTTGGTTTCTAAGGTCCTCGATCTGTAAACTCGACTTCGATGGGGGGGATCTGCTCTTTGACAACACTTCCCATATTGTGTCAGCCAGGAAGATGGATGTACCTTAGTTAAAGTGAGTCATTCGCTGAACCTAGGCCAAACTTTGAAGCAAATCTGGGCCAGTTTACTGCCTCAGGAGGAAACCTGGGTTTTGCATGAATTAGATGTGAAAATAAGCAGAGCCTGACTGACATCTTCTCTGAATTCCAACTGTAAGGGTGAAACCCAGCGGACATGAGCCTCAGGCATGACAAAAATGAGGAGGGGAAAACGAGGCTTCCTGTCTCCCCTCCAAGAGCCAGGGACACATGTTGCTCAGAACTTAGGGCAAATTGTTAATTATTTATACACTAATTAAGTAATGTTTACAGAATGTCTTACATATGTAAATTGCTGTAAATATGCTTACATTTTTTTTTCCTGCAGTCTCCAATTAAAGGAACTTTCATTTTAGAGCAAAACAATTCCATACCAACTTGTTACACCAGTTCTTTAGCCAGGCAGCTTTTTAGCTAATGGTTTCAGCTCAAACTGCGCTATTGTATTCCTCTACGGAAATTTCTGTGCCGGTTTCTAGTTGTTTTAATTCCATCACAGATCACATTCAGTTTAATGATAATTTGATTTTGCATTGCAAGACCCAGATGTACATTAGGAGGTCACAACCTTTCCATTTATCTCTTAAAGTAACTATTTTTTCCCCAAGTTCCATCAGGTTAAAACAGTTAGCAATTTTTCTCCTTGAAGTGTCCCTTCAGCTTGGCCAAGATATATAATAGATCAGTGTAGCTACAAATGCATTACAACATTAGTCATCAATTAGTTTTAAACCATCGCTGTAATATATCATTTATCTAGCTTGCTGTAGCACTATCGTGAACATTTAATTTTTTAAAGGCATCTTGATTTTTTAACCTGATGGCTGCATCCCCCTTTTGTCTCCTGCACAGACATCTCCTTAAGGAACAATAAAAATTAGATTTGTTTGACCTGCACTCAGAGTTCGTTTAAGCGAGATGGATTTTAATTGCTCTGCCTAGTCTACCAGACAGCTTTTATGTAATATTCCAGACATTTACGCACTGTCTTTCCCCTTGCTGTAAGCAGGTGTATGTGCCCACAAATGCCTGTAAAGCAGCTCTTACAATTCATTTCACATCTCTGACAATCCTCTGGGAAATTGCTAACTCTGAGATACCACTGGCATCAAATTAAGGGCTCCAGTCATTGCCACGTCTTTCCTCCTAATACCATTTTCTTTTGGTTTTAAGATCCAACTTTTTGTGTGGCTAATGCTAAAAGGACTTTGTGGAAGACTCTGTTCCTTGTGCTCCTGGTGGCATCATAGAACGCAAGATGACTCACCTCTGCATCTCCCAACAGTGAGAAGAGCTCTACTTGTCTCTCCCCAAATCCACAGTGTCCTTTTACTGTTTGCAACACATTTGACTTAAATTTATGACTTGAAACGGTTTGGAGTATGACTAAGACCGGGGGGAAGCATGTCTATGCCACAGACCTTCAGTATCTTGAAGCATCTCTAACTTCAATTAGTAAGTCACGCGAGCAAGTTATCACACCATTGACTTAGAGCCCAAAACACCCTGACGTCTCTGCCAGCTTGGAGTAGAGGCAAAAATGAGCTCACGTTTGCCCACGATGAACCTTATTTGCTCCAGCTGTTCCAGCAGGGAGAGGAGAACCTCATAGGGAGAGTTCTCTCCCTGCTGACTCTCCTCTTCCACGGGTGATACAATCTGAAGATGAGGTCCTCTCTTTCTCCTGTTCTTCCCATTCCTAAAAAGGAAGATTTGGCTGTCCTGCAAGTTACCAAATCAGCACAAAAAAATGGGCCTCCTAAGCAGTTATTTGTGCCTACAGCTGGTTCTGGTCTACTCTCTGTTGGACACACACATGTACTTAATTCCCATTTGTACCGGATGCCTATTAAAAGAACTAATCTGCAAGTGAGGAGGGTCTCTTCTACTATGTCAATGGAAGTGAAATACGTAAATCTCCTGCAAGCTGAAGGGCAAATGTATGCTTAAAAAGCTTGGGAGAACAGCTGTCAAAAAAGAATGAGCAGTTTGTATTCTGCTGCAAAGTGTCACTGATCCAGCCTGCTAAGCTGATCCTCATGTAGTTTGTGCTTGCTCCATGGTACTGCCTACTGCTTCCACGTGTGGGTCATTCAGAACACAGGGCATTTCAGACGGTGCAGAAAAAGGAACAGACCTGGCTTCTTCCACCGCAATGTAACCAGCACAGTGTAAAGCAGCAAGGGAGCACTCAGCTGCAAAGAGCAATTCCAGTTAGGGGCCCAGTGCAGTGGGTGGAGGTAGAGATCATGGTGAGCCATGGAGTGAGCTGTCGAGGAGCAGGGAGCTGCCTGTCTTTCCCAGTCTGGGAAGCCACAGGAGGGATTGGTGTAATCTTTGGTGCCACTGGTTTTCTTCCCTTTTATCTGCTGGTGGTGAATCCCAGTCCCTCAGGAGGCATCCTGGAGTGAGACTGGTATACAGTGATAGGTGAATCACAAAACATTTAAATAATAGTAAGAGTTCTGTAGGAGACGGTAGGAGGAAGTCCCATTTCCTTTCCTTAAAACCAAGCAGAACTTGCACACTTGACCAAAACCCACAGTACATCTTCAAAGTGCAAAGTACAACTGCACAGCTTAAGGCATTCTTCTTCCACCTGCCCTGCCTAAACTAGCGCCCAAGCCCCACAATAAACTGCACATCTGGTTTCCCTCTGGAAAAGACAGGGAAGCAGAAGAATACATTAGATGCTAATTATGGCATCAAAGGAAGAAATTCAGATGCTACACTGAGAGAAGCTTTGGAAGACTTTCACATGATAGAGAAACCGTGAATACAGCAGTGGCATCAGAAAAGAGGTGGGAGGTCCAATGCATTTACTTTGCCTATTGACACATAATTCTTAATTTTACATTCTCTTTTTTTTTTTTTCCCCCCCCCTAGGGCTTGTATATCCATCAGTAACACCCACCAATATTTTTTACTTCCCTGACAGAAACACTGAAAATCAACCCCATTTATTTAGTACCAAACAAAATCAGAAATTAGAATAGGCTTCAACGCTAGAATACACATTTCTAAACCTCCAAGGACCAGATGCAGCAGAGCTGGAACACTCAACAGCTGTAATGTGCGCTGAGGAGTCACATTTGTTCAAGAAAAGTCACATTAGTTTTATTAATTGGATGTGTCCAGCTCATCCGGAGTCCACTTCAGCTTTGGCAAACCTCTAGCTCCAAGGCATAACAAAAGCATTAATACAGATATTCCTTTATATTATCCCATTTACATAACGACTCCCACCTTTGCAACCTAATACTTATTCTCTGGAACACGGAGAACTATTGACTCATATCTGGACTAGGATGCCAAACCCTCCTAAATTTAGAGATGTTTGGAACAAGTAAGTTTGGTTCAGGCCCATCCACAACAGCAAATTAAACACAAGTCATCATCTGTGCGAGTGACATTTTCAGCATGTCCAGGGCCTGGCGTGAGCTGACACTCTTGCTCCAGTAAGATTTACAGAGTTCGCACATTGAAAACACTTGAGGTAAACGATGGTCTGATGGCCAAATGCATAAATTAGACCTGTCCCCTCCCTTCAGTAAATTACATATATAGGCGCTGTAGGTTGGCCAACCGTGCTTCTGGCAACTTGAACAAGTCTGCGTGAGCGCGCTTTAACAGAAAGGGAGTTTGTGTCATACTCATGCATTTACATTTTCTAAGATGCTGGTGCAGCGAATATGTTGTACACGATTTTTTTCCCCTCCATTCACATCAGATACTAGGTTAAAGAGACAGGGAGAAAAATGTAGTATTAACAGTGTTGGCACATATTGCACCTTCTCAGCAGAAATTGTGTCACTTGTACACCCGTTTGGTTTGAATTATGTAGGTCAGTTTAAGTTCATCAAGAACTGCTGGATTAGCGTCCTCAGAGACTGAGGTCCTCTCCTCATTCATGGAGTAAGTCTAGATCAAGAAATGTCAATTAAAGCTTCATGCACAAGACAGTTCTATTTCCTCAGGACAGTCAGGTGCTCCCTTGTTCCTTCAGCCTTGTGCTTGTATGGCAAAACCAAATGGCCAGTTGGCAGGATGATAAGGGGGCTAACGCTATCAAACTGCTTCTTTAAACACAGTCAAGATTTTTATGAGCTGTATATTTGCAGTAGTCAATGTACCTGTGAAATAACTGAATCACTGAATCACTGCTTCCCATGTGTCAAAACGATGCCATTTCTGTGCTGTTCCATCTTCCTCCCACAGATCTACCACGTTTTACGTAGAATGCATAACCTAAAAACCCAAATACATGTGGCAGCTCTTACTGGCTCTTGGTGACGTCTAAAAAAATAATGCAGTGAATGCCATTAGGAAACCCACACATTACCCCAAAGGGATGCAGTGTGCATTCTGGCCTTCCAGCCTTTCAAACTGGATTATCTGTGCGTAGCTTTTCTCTGTGACCTGAAGAACCAGTAGAATTATTTTTAATTGAAGGCTGAAAGCTTCACATAATCAGATGACACAAGAACTAGGGCTCTGAAGAATGGAAATCATGGAATGATTATAGATTAAATCAAAAAGAGAGAACTGAATATTGTGTATACATCTCCTGAATTTCCAGGAAACTCATCATCTTGCCATGCCTCTCCTCTTGCAAAATTCCTTAGTATCCCATCTTCCAAGCTGCCTGCTATCTGCTGTTCCCCAACTTCTTTTCAGAAGGTCTTTCCACAGATCCATGGTATTCCAGTGTGGTGGCATTCCTCAGTATCACTTTGAGCAACTGGAGGATGTGCTACTTTGCACCATCTGTTCAGGTTCTTCCTACCATGTCTTCACCCCCCCTCCCATGTCTCCTGTGGAGGGAGAGGGAGATGAGCAGCAGTTCCAGGAGTGTCTGGACATACAGTCGGAGTTCAGTCTCTTCCCTTAAATACCCTGTGCTCACCTCTTAGCAAGCAAAAATATTGTTCCACAAATGAGATGCAGAAATTATTTCATTACAGAAATAAAAGTTGCAGGAAAGGTTTCCCTCCTTCCAGTTCTTTCTAAAATTACATCCAGGAAACCAAACCGATTGTCAGGGGCTGAGCTAGCAGCAGGGAGGAAATCCTGCGTGTCTGTCTCCCGGAGCGTTCTGTCCTCTCCTTTAGCTATCGTATGTTTGGCCCTGGCTTGGAAGCAGCCACCAGATGGGAGGTGGATATACCTGAGAAGGGAAAGAAAGTGATGACAAATAAAAGGGGCTGCCAGTTCCTTGTTCGCATGTGATGGGAGGAGTTGGTGCATGCTAACCCTCTCTCCCTTCCTCTGGGGCACCCAGGCCTGCTCCACCCTGTGGTGCCGGCGCTCCAAGCAGCAGGAGCCAGCCTGCAGCCTGGGGGGGCACAGCGGACAAAAGTGCCTTAGGGATGAGGCTGCAGCTTGGGTGTTGATGGAAGAGCAGTCCCAGAGCACCGGCACTGCTCCCGCCTTGGCTCTGCCCTCCTGTTTCCTCCTGTGCCTCATCTACAGAAAGAGATCTGCTGCTTCACAGTCCCTGCCCTCCTCAGCAATCAGGACTACGCTTCACTGACAGCCCCTAACACACAAGCCTAAATGCAATTCCCAGACACATGGCTCTGAAGACTCTTTCCAATGTGCATCACATTTTAAAAGAAACGCTTCGTCTCATGCCACCCCCTCCTATTCCCAACAACAGAACAGCCCAGTAAGCAACTACAGCAAACTCGTGGTGGGAAATGTAACAGAAGAGAACTATTCCGTGTTCACAGTCATCTCCTTTACTGTGATTCAGCAGAAACGTAACTGGCATGTCCCGAATATTAAAAAAAAAAGTCTTTTGAGCATACTGCAGGAACTGCTGCTATGAAATTATGTAAATTCCAGAACTTCTCTTTCTGTAAATAAATTTTTCCCAGGGGAGAAGATACAGAGGAGTTGGTCATGTGCTCCAGGCTGAACAGGAACTGGGAAATTCAGGGTCTCATCCCAGCTCCACCCACAGACAGGTACTTTGGCTCACTCATCTTCCACTTTCCATTCTAAGACCAAAACAATTATAATAAAAATCACAGTGAAAGCAATTGAAAAGTACTTGTGTAAATATTTAACTCGTGTTTGCATGTTTTGCATGTTAAACAAGGGATCTCTCCTCAACCCACAATCTCAGGACAGATAGGGAAATAGAAAGCAGGTAGGAGAACAGCAACAAAGCGTAACACGTGTGGAAGTAAGTTTAGTTCCACAGAAAAACAAGCTGAAATGCGTATTTAAGAGAGGCTAAACATGCAAAGACCCCAAGCCTGGTGGAAAAAGTCAGAGAGTTCATACCGGGAACATAGGCTATGACGCAAAAAGAAGCGTGGAAAGAATTGTGGAAGAAGCTGGTAAATGGGTGAACGGGTCTGGAAATACTGGTAGAGCTGCAGGCAGTATTGGGACAGGTGTACAAACGATGAAGATGACGAATACATTTTCAGTTTGGACAGTGATGAAGCATGAGTCCCTCTGACGAAAGGTGAAACAGCCCAGACAGTAACTGTTAGATTCTGCTGCTCCAGGGCAAGATGCATTGGACTGCACCTAAACCGAGGCAGGAGTGCCTCGGAAATAACGCAGCCTCCGTGAGCTTTATCTGTGGATCTCAGGCGCTTCCAAAGCAGTGCTCAGAGCCAAGCACCGCCCGAGGAAAGTATTGCTCCACGACTCCCTGATACGGCACATTTACCAGCAGGTTCAACCAGTAATTCATCGAAACGTGCAAATCAAGTCAACAGGACAGACCCGTGTGGGAATAACTGTGAGTCACATCGCTGCGGGAGCGGCACCCCTGCGCCAAGCCCAGCCCATCACAGAGCTGTTCCCTTGGCATCCCACGAGGGTCTGCCACAGATCGAGTTCTCCATCTGAAATATCAAGCCCTGCCTCATCAGGGACAAATTTACTGCTTTGATCTTTAGACCCCACTTTATGTGGACATGCCAGATGAGGTTTCCTAAACACTCAGACATCCATGGAGACAGAACTATCAACAGGAATTAATGCAGAGGTATGTTGCCTTGGCTAATTTAACTTACTACGTCCCCTTTGCGCTTTGGCAACTTTCAGTCGATATCATCTGCTGAACTAAATTAGAGGAAGGCCGATTCAAGAATAAAAAACATGGAGCAGGAGAGGAGCTGGGGTTTTCATACTCGATGAAGGAAAATGATAATCACCTATCAGGAGAAAAATACGTGATAGATGCCTCTGGCAGTAAAATTCTTAAGAGCATTATGAGCTACAGGTTACAAGAAAAAAGACAAAGACATAAAGAAGAACAGATTAATCCAACCATGGGAGAACAGCAAGAAAAGCAGCTGGTTCAGATATTCATATTGACAAAACTCTGGCTGGCTACCAAATATACCCTTCCCACCCAGAAATAATTTGGCCTTGAAAGGAGCATAAACATCCCTTATCATTCTCTATCATTTATTGCCAGTTCTACTTGGTGTCCAAATGCCAGAACATTAACATCTGAATTCAAATACAATGTGGGCCTTATCATCTGAAAGTAACTACACCCTCTGCCCCACAGCACACTCCTTAGGGTTCACGTGGGGAGAAGCATGACTTGCCATGTGGAAAATATCAGTCAAAATAAAATATTTTGGTCTTATGTTAAGAGTCATCCACAGTCTCCCACTGGTGTTTGCCATAAAACCAAGAAAAAGTGAGCTTGTTCAAGCACTGTCTGGTCTCAGAGACTGCGACTGGATGTCCATCCAGCTTTACTGCAGTCTGACGTAGTCTTTCTTGATGCAACATGCACGTTTAGCCGTCTACAAATTCCATACATGTTTTTAGTAAAAGTGGGAGGTTGTGCTACCAAAGGAGAACATGAGCCAAAGACGTTCTATTATCCATATCCTATTAAAGGTCAGAGAGAGCTCTTACTTCAGTGCTATAATGTGACCAGAAACTTAATTGAAAATATACGAAAAGGTTATTAATAAAGAGATGAAACTGTAGTAAATTTAATATAGCTCACAAAAGGACTTTTGCTGGAAAGAGAAGGTTATGTAGATAGATAGGCCTTTAATTAAGGTGTATTGCTGGGTTAAGTGTAAATTTTCCAAGCAAGCACGAAGATAGAAAACTGGTAATTGCTTCCAATTTATATTATAAAAATCAGTCATATTCATTTTACTTCCTGTGACAGCCATACTTAATTCTAAGGTTCATTCACTTAATTGGAAGGGAGAATTCTTTGAGTAAAAACATACAGAACCGAAGAAAGAGACAGACAGATTGCAAGAATTGAACGAGCAGCACTTTAAATGAAATCATTACAGCCCCTCGTCCAAGATTCTCAATAGATTCATGCTTGATGTCCTCAAGGGATATTTATTACCAAAGCTGAGTAGGAAAAGATTGGAAATTATATCAGAAAAAAATCTCTAATGGTCTTCTGGAAAATTGAATCTAAAGAACTCCCTGTTTCTATTGCTACCATAATTTGTCCATGTCTCACAATTAGTGTAGACTGGAAACTCAAATATTTCTCTCACTGACACCTCTTCTAACAGTGGTATAACTTGGTGAAGTGTAACCAAAAGGTACAAGTGCACAAAAACTAAATTCGCTTCAACTGCATTCTTATCTTGTTCACAACAGAGTTACAGGAGGGAGCATGCTCAAAGAGAGCATTCCTGTAAGTATTCGTACCACTCTCTTTGCATAAATCAGGCTTAGAAAAAAAAAAAAAAGCCTTACTAAAGCGAAGAGTCTCTGTGGGTTTGGGAGTTACCCAGTTAGTGATAAGGAAACAATACGTGGTGGCTTAAGTGGCAAATAACAAGTGGTAATGATAAGAGTGAACATTTAAAAGTAATAGTCTTGGAGAGTACAAGTAATTCACAAGGCTAAATATCAGAATCACTGGTTGACTACTACTGAATGCTAAATCTACATTTCTTTTGCAGGTAGATTGCCATAAAAATAAAGAAGATTAAGTTCTGAGGGAGCTTGTTTGATTTTTCAGTGTTTCCTGCAGCTTCAGTGGTTATCTCCATAACTGCCTCCTCTCCTTCCCCTGACAAAGACCAATACAGGACAGCTGCTTGGATATTTACTGTTACTGGATAAGAGATATAAGTCTGTAATTATAACCAACCAAGGTGCACTGGATTTTCATCTCCCACTGCATAAATCAAAATAAGTACATCACAGATACGTTCCTGGCATGGGCAAGTGGGTTCTGCTACAGACAAACGCATCAGCAGCATTATGCCCAAGTTCTTCTGGGATCCATTTAAACAACCACTTGAAAAGGATCCACAGCAGAAAGAGAACCATAAAAGGGGAAAGCTGAGGCAAAGACAATGATAAGTAGCACAGAGCTAAATCTCTCCCTGTCAGAAGTCAAAGGATGCTGAAGAAATGACTCCACAGATGATTTTGGTCTATGGCCCCATTTTCTGGAGGGAAGTGACAAGCGATATTACTCCATGATTGGATAGAAAGAGAAGGTTAACACTGTCCTGATGCTAATCGTTCAGCAAATATAAAATAATCATGTTGCGAAAGTATTTCAATACTCAAAGTGGCAAGCAAGCTTTAACTAATTAAACATCAAGATTAGAGTAATTAAAAGCTCTGATGTTAGGTTGCTAATAGGAACAGGATAATAGATTGAATGAATTATCTTTAAACAATTCAAGACTGAAAGAAAACACCAAAACATTTCTACGTTTACATGAAAGACATGAGATCTCAAGGCATCAAGAACATTAAAGCTAGAAACAATACATTGTTATCTGTCAGCGGGAAGAGAAGATAGAGCTCCAGAAAGCCCAGAGAAGATTAGGGAGGACAGTAGACAATTGACAGTGAAGCAGAGACAAAGCTGGGAACATAACTACAAAGTGCTTGAGGAAATCCCTAAATCCACTGGTATTAAAGCATTTACAATGACTTTTCAATTTTGTGGCCAGCGTCGCTATCAGGAGAGTTCTGTCATTTATGACAGAGGAAGCAGGATCAGGTCTTGCAAGTCAGTAAGTTAAAATAGCTTTAGTGAGGTTTGAAGTTATGTCGTGAAATGCACTTACAGCAACTTGCTTAAGAAAGATACAGCTAATAGGTACTAGAGGGTCTTAGCCATGAATACAGAATCAAGTTAAAGCAAAGGAAGATACAGTGTGAAACCAAAGCATTTCAGCTGCTCGGAAGGGAGCCCACGCTATCAGAGTTCAGCGATGCCTTACAGCAGCAGCAAGGCTTTCCCAAACCTTCACTCCTGCCCCTGTGCTCTGTCTGACACCATTCATGTGGCCAGACAACTGTCATGGAACTACATGGAGAACTGGATCACTGAAATAACCCAAGCAATAATAATAATTTAAAAAATCCAAATAAAATTCAGGGGGTTTGTCTGTTTTCTTTAGATCATTTCCATCATCTAATTTAAATCACAGTTTCACACAGTTGGAGCAGCACCAAGAGGAGACAGTAAGCTGCAGGATGAGGGCAGAAATGAACTTCTGAAAGTAGAGGTAACTTCTGAAAGCGGCTCTGCTTTTGCTTTCAGTAAATGTAAAATAAGCCACCTTCAGGAAAAGAGAAGTAAACTAAGTTCCATTTCCAAATGTAAAAGCGAGCATCCAGGCAGTTATCATGGACTTGCTGAAATGTTGCATGTTCACACCCTGCCTTACTCTTCTCACTAACTCTGAGAGAGACAGAGCAAGCACGTCAATTTGGCACTATAAATCCATTCTGATAAACCTCTGCCTTTGCTAAGAATTAAGCCCTAAAAAGAGCTTCTCCAGAATCTGAGAGAGAGTAAGATGTGAAAGACTGGCAAAAGCTGAAGAAATACAACGGAAACTCCCTTTGCTTTCAGTAAGGACAGCGTCTAGATAAAGCGTAAGAAGGAGGGAAAGGGACTGTGTTATTTCAGGGAAAAAATATCCAGAGTTCTTGCCCAGAGGGACAGACCCGGCCATTCCTAACTGGAAGTGCCTCTGGCCACTCTGTATTAATTTCTGCTTCTGCCAACGAATTAAGAGTTATTAAATCAAGTCTCTACTGTACAGTGCTTCTAAAAGAACTCAGCACACATAGAAAAATGTAGCTGTTAAAATCAATTTCCTCTATGACACCTCTTTTACTTAATCCTCTTGCTTGTTCATGTGCTCCCAAACAACAGCAAAGCTTTGCATCCCCATGCTCAGCCAGACACAAGGAGGTCCTGCCCGCCCATCTGGTCCAGCCAACATCTCTCACCCCCTCTCCTGCCACCTCTGTATCTTCGTGCCTTTTCATTTGGATCTCTCTCTTCCATTTATAAACCTCTACTTTTGTCCCACGTGCAAAGTCTTTACCAGTATGGGGTGGCAGCTTCTTCTCGAATGCCCTCTGAAAAGCACCTGTCCTTCATGAAGCAGAAGTCACCCAATTAACCAACATGCTGCATTTCTTTTTAGAGAGGGATGAACTCATTGCTCTCTAAGTAGTTCTGGGACAAAAGAAACCTACTTCCCACTCTGCCTTTGCCACTTCGACTCTGATATAGGGGCTTTGTTTCATTTCCCAAATAGGGGACATTAAGAAGCCAGCACCATGCACAAAATCTACAGGAACTTTATGTACTTGACCTCTACTTCCCAGTGGCATTTGATTAATACCAGCCAAAACCCTCAAGGATTACTAGAAAGGGAACAGCAGACTGCCACATACATACTGGTCGTGGGTCTTGTCTCCTTGTGAAACTTGGATACAATAATCCGAGCAGCACTTAACCTTTTCTTCCAAGGACAGTCTTAATGAACAAAGATATGATGTTGAAATACCTTTCCAACCATTCAGGTACCATTCCATCTTACACTTTATTTTTGGACAAAGCTGAGCACAGTAACTAAAGCAAGATAAAAAGAAAATTTAGCAAAGAACAAAACAACAACAAGGCGCTGTTGCCTAAAATAAGCATACAACCCATCACTTGATTCTTGATTCTCTTTCCTGACACATCTTTCCCTTTGACTATGTGGCTTTGATAGATAAATTTCTCATTTAAGAAGGTACAGTATATCTCACTTTTTTTTTTTCCTACCAGTCCTGTTCATAAAACAATGATTTTTCCAGATTTCTTATTCTACTATAGGAAGAAAAAAAAAAAAGTTTCCAAAATCAAATATTACTCAATAAGAAGCAAGTAACGTAGAACATTTTTGCAGGATGGTAATGAATTCTACAATCTGGTCTTTGTTAAGGCCTAGCCCAAAGCTCTGTAATGTCTATGGAAATACTTCAGTCAGAGTTGGTCAGTCCTCTTAAATACAGCGACTGATTCAGACTGAAACATTGATAGGGCAAAGTGAAATAACTTGGGGCTTCACTTAGCCTTTTCACTAACGGTGTCAGCGACATCAGTGGGAATTATGCGTGTGCAGACAAGGACAAAATGCAGGTCCTTAGATTGCACAGCAAATGCTACCCCTGGGAGAGTACGTCCAGCACGCTGTCAGTCAGCCCAACTGATTTTCTTCCCAAATAACAATCCGCATGCACCAGGATGACAAACGTCACTGAGTGACACAACAGCAGGAATACGCCCAAAAAGCAAGCTGAAACCAGGGCCAGATCCGCCCCTTCCCCTTGCTGTCTAGCTCTGCCAATCCCTTCTCTTTTCAAATCACGAGTTTTATTCCAGAATTGCGTACCTATCAATCTTCTGAAAAAAAGCAGTAACTTCTACACTGTCCCCTAGGCCTTTCCACTTTGGTCTGCTTCAGCTGTTACTGCCCCAGCTATATTTCATCTCTACTACTCTTTCTCCTAGGATCCAAGGAGGATTAAGTGTGGCCACCAAAAGAAAGCCTTGAAATAACCTTAATCTTCACGGTCCTCAAGCTGGTTTAGGTAAAGAAGGTCATTCCACATCCAGCTCTTAAGCATATATGTAGAGGTATTAGGACATTTCCTAAACCTCTGGCCATGTTAACATTAGAATGATGTGAAACTGAAAGGCAGGACTGATATATATGGTCACCACCATGCTAAAATGTAAGACTTTGTGAGTGGACATATGCTCTCATCGACAGGGTTGGAGTCCAGAATCCTGAGCTGATCCTGCCACTGACATCCAGTTCAGCCTCAGGCAAATTACACAGCTTGATCCTAGACCTACTGAAGTCATTGCTGAACTCTGTTTGACAGAACAGTACAGAATCAGGTCCTGCCTCTCTCCTTTTGTTGCAGGGTGTCTCTAGGGTGAAAGCGTGTGGAGCGTTTCAAAGATTTAAAGTACTATAATTGTCATCCTGCAATTCTTATTCATGCCTGATAATTTTTACTTGTGGGAGCAGGCCTGTTGGCTCTGTAGTCGTCATTATTTGTAACATTTCTAGCATTATTCACAACACATCTAGTTTTCTGGCACATTTTTATTCATTTTAGAAGTGGAACATCTTTAGCAGCACGTTTTATGTATTCAGTACATACATGATATAATTAACCAAAGAAATGTCGTAAGAACATGGTTGGACTCAATGATCCCAAGGGTCTTTTCCAACCTGAATTGTTCTATGACTCTATGATTCTATAAACACAAAGGAAATATTCTTATTACATTGAATATTTAATTGCCCACAGTTACTCTCAAGTCATAGCTTCTGCTGTTCAGAGAAAGTTGTCACAGATCACCTACATTGTTTCATAAAGTCTTTTTAGTGAGTCTAAGGCATTACTCATTTTTCTTAGTTCTAGAGTTTTATTCCATCAAAATGAAAAAGCAAAATCATACCTCAGGCGAGGCTGTACCCTTAGGACTTTACTCTCAATTCTGCAAACACCTTTTAGAGATTTTTTTTTACTCCCTCACACACGTTTGCAAATCTTGGCTCGTATTGCACGATGGAAATTTCAGCAGCCCCATAATGCTGCTGAGTTTTGTCAATCCTCTGGATCTTCAAAAAGAAGTAAAATAACGTGGGTCCAGAACACACATATGGGTTTGGCCAAGTTTGCCAAAGTTTAATTTTATGACTGACTGGCCCAGTACTTTTCATTATCCTAATAGCTGGAATTGCTCATTCTCTCATCTGTCGTTCATTCTGTGGTGGTGTTGCTACAGAACGAAGCAAATGTCTTCTGCTAGGAAAGGGCTTTACAGGGCTGAGATTCACAAGGTGGTCCAGAGACCATGCCAAAAGGAGAGCTAATGAGCCTAAAATCCACTACAAATGCCACCTATAAAGGAAAAGACAGTTGCTAAGACACTTTCAGTACATGGGAGTGTCTGGAACGAGGTTAAATGAAAAATTGCCAGCATCCACAGCACACCGGCAAAGCAGAAGCAGGTGCTCTATCCCACCTCTGTGTATCTGGCAGTGCCAGTATGACTGCTTCCAGGACCAGTTATGTCTGGTTAATTACATACAGTTTAGGCAATTTCCCTGATTGTTCTCATACAAGTCAGACTTTGGCCTTAGAAACAGTGCTCTCTTTGATTAAATATGTTCCTTTGCACATGGCAACATACCAGTGCCAGTCTTTATCTTACCAAACTTTAGCTGTCTAACCTCAGTCAGCAGTATTGAACTACCCACCCCAGAATCTCTCCACATTTTGTAGAGTATTAGGAAGTGGTACTAGTAAGCAACTTCAAAGGGCAATTCATTTCAGCCCGGTAGAACAAAGACAGGGTGAGTCACCATCTGAGAGTACCTACTTGTCCTCATTGATCAAGAGTTGGATGGCTTGTTTAGACTGAACACTTAACTTCAGATGGCTTAAGTTAGGTGAAATGAATCCCACTCAGATTTTTATTCAACATCAAATTCTGCTGCTTCCCACAACCTAAATTATTTTAGTCATCAGGTGCCTTACTCACTGTCTTTTGCTGTTTTGTTAAGGAGCTGATTTATGGACTAAAAAGCCTTTCCTAGAAATGAAAAAGAAAATGCTTCCTGCATTTTTAACTTTGCTTCTGTCAGCCAAGTACTTCCTGCAGTATGGCAAGGTGTGGGTGTGGTGAACTCTTCGTGCGTAACAAATGATGCTGAAGCCAGGGGGTAGGAGATAATTTTCAAAAGCTGCCTGGCAAGAACTTGGTCAACCGAGTGTCAAAAGAACACAGAAACTGTCTGGCTTGGCAGACAGAGCTGAGTTGGTTGATGGACTGGAAATCAGCACTTTCCAGAGAGCACAATGGAAGTAGATGTCCCAGTCCTATGGAACCTCAGCAGCAGCTGGGGGGTCTCTGATTCCCTCACTGTCCTCTGAAAACCTGAGTGTTGGATTTTAAAGATGCAGCTAATGGATATCCTGGTGACTCAACATGAGTCAGTCCAATTAAGAACTGAATCAGGCTCTCCAAATATTCCCATGAAGCTCTTCCTCTGAAGACTTCAAAGTGCATTATGAAGATTCAAAGTGCTAACAAGTCGGATAATCCAATGATGATATCAGTTCTGGCATGACGCACTTCCCATGTGACCAGGGACAAGTCCACTTAGAGGCACACTTATTGCACACATTTAGGAGCCACACAGAGATTTGGACTAAAATATAATAGAGATTGCATCTTGAAAATCTTCTCTGTGGAATTCTATAAACAACTTGTAAAATTTTAGAGAAAGAGCATTCCACTAACTATTGCACTCGGGGGGCTTTCCTATAGTAAATACCTGTCCTGCTCCATTTTGGAACATAAACTGAGCTTTACTGCTCAGACAGATCTATTTTCTGAACTATCCAGCCCTAAAATCACGATTTTGCTATCAACCTCTTGTTAGTCTGAGAAGAAAATAATTAAAGGTCAAAATTGAACAGAACCATGTTACGTATTTGTTTAGCCTTCCCTTGATGGAGCTACAAAATAATGCATTAATGCCACACAAAGCAGCTCTACAGTTCTAGGACTCCTCTAGTTCCTTCTGAGGAATATGATGAAACCACACACTGGTTTCAGTTGGGTGAAGATGCTGACTGGATTCTCAGAAGATAATCCTGAGCCTACAAAATAACAAATAGTTTTCTGAAAGCGGTGATTGCAGGAGCAGCTGAGCACACTCGGCAGCATCACTGCTGCTGTCACAATGAAAATATTGAGGGCATAACACTGAACCCCCTGAAATGAACAGGAAAGCTGCTACAGGCACCAGTAAGACATGCAAGTGTTCTTTGTTGCAAAATATGGTAACGCAAATCAAATTTGAGAAACATTTTACTGGCAGCAGACAGTATGTCTGTCTTGTGCATTATGTGGATGAAGTATACAAGTCATCAGTGTGAAAACTTGCACAACATCTAGACAGCATGAGATACGCTTGAACCACCTCCCTGGCAACTTACCAAGTGTTAGCAGCTGAGCTCTGGTGGCATCTTGCTGCAGCCGGAATGGATCAAGATCCCGTAGCTCTGGGTGCCAGGCACAATGTTCAGCTGACCGCAGACAGTCCCTGAAAAACATGGAATTATAGAACCGTAGAATGGTTTGGGTTGGAAGAAACCTTATGGACCATCTAGTTCCAATCCTCCGGCCATGGGCAGAGGCACCTCCCACTAGACCAGGCTGTTCAAAGCCCCGTCCAGCCTGGCCTTGAACACTTCGAGGGCTTCTCTGGGCAATCTGTGCCAGTGTCTTACCACCCTCATAGTGAAGAATTTCTTCCTTATATTTAAAGCCATTACCCTTTGTCCTATCACTACATGCCCTTGTAAAAAGTGCCTCTCCAGATTTCTTGTAGGTCCCCCTTAGGAACTGGAAGGCTGCTATAACGTCTCCCTGGAGCTTTCTCTTCTCTCTCTCACCTGTCTTCATAGAAGAGCAGCTCCATCCCTCTGCTCATCTTTGTGGCCCGCCTCTGGACTCACTCCACTGGGCCATGTCCTTCTTACGTTGGGAGCACCAGAGCTGAGTGCAGCCATCCTTGTTCTATCTATGAGCTCCCTGGCTTGAGAGGTGTTCCTCTGTGAACTAGCATTTGGAGCAGAAGACAGACAGCATTGGCCTTGTTCTTGTGTCCCTATTACAGAACTGAAACCACTGCTGTCAGTAGCTGTCTTCCCCATTTATGAGTTTCACAGAGGTTGTATCTATACTGCAGACTCAGAAGGACCAAGGCAAAGAGTTGATCCATGATCTCTCAGGCCGTGTAGCTGCCAGAACTCCCTGGCAGGGCATTCTCGCAGACGATGCCTGGGCACTCCTGGAAGACAGAGAAGGCCAAGGATTGTTCCCAGGTGACCGTCTGGATGAGGCCACCTCCTCGGAGTGGAGAAATGGGGGGAAGGAGTTGAATCGTGTGGATATAAGTCATGACACGCTACTTCGTGTTTGGGTTATTTTTTTTTCTAGCCATAGCCAGAGAGACTAGGAAATGAATGGTCACTCTTCCGAAGGCACTGAAGTACTCTCCCTGAAAATACGTTGCTTACTGAAAATAGCTCTTTGGTGAGAACATGCAAAGAGAAAGCTCATTGCTTTTGACTAGGTTTGCCCTGTGCTGTGGCTACACTGAGGACTGCAGTGTCTCGGGCTGCCATCCAGCTGGATTCATCAGCAATTAATTCACTAGAAAAAGTAGAAGAAACAGGAAAAAACTGTATGAGGTTTCCATGGCTACTGGACTTTCTACTGACCATTATCACAAATTTTGCCACCCAAACAAGCAACAGATGTCAGAAATAATGTTTGGGTCTGGTGAGCATTCATTTCAGATGCACCATGGGGAAAGGTACTGCCTCTGACAAAGTGACACATTTTCATCAGTGGGCCAAGTACAAAGCATAGACACCCAGACTCCTAAACGCTGGCCCTGGAGCTACTTGTCAGTAGGACTTCCCCGTTATGTTGAATTTCTAAATTTCATGTTCTTCTTTTGTGATGACTGTTGAAAATAACAGGTCAAGAGTAACACTGCATAAGGTTTTCTGAATGATTAACATATATTAAACTACAGCATTTTGCAGACAAGTGGCAAAAACTTTGACTTTAATATTCTAGAAGAAGGAAGAGAGGACAGAAATAGAAGCCATGTTAGCAGTTCCTCTTTTCAGTGATGCTGGACTGTAGAGCAGATTATCCCGTATTCCTTTACGATATATTTAAGAGCAACAGGTGGAAGTAAAAGTGGTGCTTCTTCTTCTCTCCCCTGTGTGCCTGGGCAGCTTATGTTCAGATAACATATTCAGATAACGTTATTCTTCAGATAACATAAAATGCAGCTTAAAAGGAAAAACTCAAACTCTCATTAACCACCAACCCTCTACTTGCTTTCCTATTACTCCATTTCATTCTACTTCTCTATTACAGCCCCCACACCCTGGACCACTTTTTGGAGCAACACCTGGGTTCTGCATTTGCTACGGTACCTTTTTCCCTCACTTCCCTGTTTAAATCCAGTTCATTTCTGTAACACAGAGGCAGCACTTACAAGTTTCAGGACTGAAGGGTTCTACAGAGAATTTGATACCTCTGCCCAAAATCCTAGCATGGAGTTCAAGGACTTTGCTAAACCAGAATCTCAGGGCTGTTAATTTACTGTTCTTTCAACCCAGAGTATTTTGCCAAAGTACAACAGATCAAAAACCCCAGAGAGTTTCCACAGACATCTTTGCTGGCTGAACCGTCTGCATGAACCACAAGCTACTCAACAGTTAATAATAACAAGCCTCTCCCCCCAACACTTGGTTTGAAAGGGCTGCAAGCTCTGAGTCATTGCACAGTTGATTTGAGCTTAACCCTAAGAGCCCTGTTATGTCGAGGCTTATTCTTAAATCTTCTTGGAAGCAGCAGAGTGTCACCAATAAACTTGGAAGGTTTAACACTCTAACACCAGGTAAACTGTTTCATCTCAATTTAAAATGTCAGTAGCGTCCTTTCCACTACATCACAGAGCTGCAAAGTAATGCTGGAGCAAAAACATGTGCCTGCTGGTATATGCCTGAAGAGGTTCTGGGAATTAATCCTGCTTTGCAGAACTATTCCAGTTATTCATGTGACTCAGCGGGATCTTCCTGCACTCACGGGGTGACGTGCTGATTCAGGCTGGTTCAGCAGCAGTGGGATAGGAGAGACACCTTATCAAAAGAAAAGCCGTCTTCGGGGACAGGCTCTCCCAGTAGCTGAAAAGGAAATTTCCGTTGCACTATCGGCGCTAGTCCGGGTGGGCAAGATTAGCAAGTTATTATTAGATCTGGATGATTTTCTTTACTCTGGGTAAGAAGGGAATCATTCTTTTCAACCACTAAAATATATCTTAGTGCTGCTGCTGTGATGTCTGCCCAAACGTGATCTCAGGGCTAAGGGCTAGCATCGTGTCAAAGGAAAACAGCGCTCTGCACCTCTGCTTTGGGAGTCATGACTAAGAGTATTTCAGCCATACTCAGTACTCAAGTTTTGTTTATAAATGTTTTTGAAAGGATTAATACCTGGCTAACCCTCATCATACACACGTTGCAGACAGGAACAGTAGATTGCAAGTCGTTTATCAGAACCCCCTAGTATTCAACTTTGCATGTAATGACCGAAGCAGACATTCATATTATATTAACTCTTCGTAAACCAATTGCAAACAGTACCTTGACTGACCGGGCACTCATCAGCCCCGTTATTATGCACAACAGATAGGAATTATCTGATTAAATGCAGGCATCTGGGATGGAAACCTGAGCCAGTCACTCCACACTCTCTGTGGGTGACACAGTCAAGGGAGGGAGTTGAGTCCTCCAAAAGTAACCATAGGTCTATCGAACGGTAGCCAAACCATTTTAAGTGAGCTGCCCAGGACCTTACAAAACAGATCAAGAACAAGACTCACATCTCCTAATTCCTGTCCTTACTCTCAGTCCACAAGACCGCAGCTGCCCTATAATCACATAACCATAGTTCTGCGATTCTCCAGTGAAGCTGTGAATGCATTTAATCAAGGGTCTTAAATCTGCCAACTCCAGCAAAACAGACTTCCTTGAATGGTAATATTATGCACAGTCTAGTGTTTTGTAGGAGCAGCCAGTGTAGTCAATCTAACCTCAGTGACCTGAGCATTACAGTATACAGAAGTACCTGGGGAAATGCAGGGGTTACACTTTACACCTAGTCCTATGTTTTTACAGTTCATGCTGATACAAATAACAACTACAAAGTATTTCTGCAAGGTATTGTGTCAACTGCAATGCCAAAGTATCGCTTCCTCTACCCACCTTCCCTCCACAGCCTCCCTTGCCCTGAGCTTACAGTTGGATTTTCTCTCTCAAGAGACATTATTTTCTGTCTGCTCTGCTCCTCACTTCTCCCGCAACAACTGGTACATTCAAAATATAGGGGAAACAGTATATTTAATTCCTTCAATGGGTTAACAATGAAATAATGACAGCAGCCTGTAATACATACATGAGTTAATAAAAAGCCATCTGCTGACACAGGCTTTAGTGGGTATTAGTGGACTGGAGCAGAAGGAGATGTCCAGAATGGAATGGAAATGAAAAAAAATAAAACTGTCTTAGGATGCTCTCTCCCTTTTCATCCCAAAGATCTGGAAGACTTCTGAATTACTTGTCAGCCTAGAGCTGCTGATGTAGGTACAGCCTCTCACAACTGCCTCCAGTCCATAAAGGTGTAAATTTCTACCAAAAAGAGAACTTCAACATTTTTATCCACATGAAAAACTTAAAGACCAGGTACTCAGAGGCATAAATCCACATGTCATTTGAGGGTCAAAAACCAGAGCAAAACTAGCCTGGGAAAACTAAGGGCCTTCCATTCCCGGTGTAATGAAATGACAGATTTAAAGTTCAGAGTGAGAAAAGTCATTGAAAGGAATCAGACTTCAAGTTTCCCGAGACATACAGGCTTTGTTTTTCAAGGCTATTGATAAATCTATCAGTCTCCCTGATTACTGTCCCCCCACCCCCTGAAAAACCGCTCTAAAAAAGGAATGTGCTGCCTTAATTGGAAGGAAAAGCATTTAAAGAATATCCACTGTGAGGTCTCTCTGAAGAAGGAAAGTCCCTGGAGGCAAAACAATAATTGGTTTTGACCTTCCACAGTTAAGGAGGCGTTGGTAAAGACGAGACTTAAACACAGCCTGACAACTGTGAGTTCCAATCAAATTCAGAAAGAGACGGAAATTGGATAAGCAAATTCCTTTTTGTTCATGACCCCAGTCCCGCTTTCCTTTCCCCCTGCAGCATGACACATCAGAATCTTTCCTGCGTACCATAAATCACTCGCAAGACAGCAGTAGCCTTTGAATAGCTGTCTTATGTTACGTTCGTATCTCCCAGACGAGCGGTATTAGCAGTCCTGTCTGCCCTGGGACAGGGAACACGTTAAGCGCAGGACAAAGGCGAGCTGCGGCAAGGCAGGAAGCGGCGTGATTTCATTGCTGTTTTCAGCACGGTGTAAATTCCCTCTCTCAGAGTTTGGAAGAACTCTTCGCATTAGCACTAGCAGCCGCTTGCCAACTTCACGAAATTTGGTTTTGAATGCAGAAAAGCCACAATCCTCATTCTGTCAGAGGCTGCAGCTGACGAAACGTTTTCCCTTTTGTAATTCTGAGCTCGCAGAGGACACTCTTTGCCATTCCCCGCTACCGCTCCGGGAAACGTAATGTTTCCTGTGTTACCTTCCGCATGGCAAGTGCATCTTGTCTCAGCGTCCTTGCAAACTCCTGGCAGCAGCTGGAGGCACCCACCCGCTTCCCACAGCCTGTGCCTGTCAATACTCATCATCCCCGCTCAGTGCAGCCACGCCAGCCAAGTGCCCTTCAGCTCGCCAAGGCCCTATTCAGGCTCTTCGTATCATTTGTCAGCTGTGAGCTACACCAATTTTAGGTAAATCAGAGACCTTGAAACTCATTTTCCTGTTTTAAGAACACCTCAAGTTAATAATGCCTCAAAGGCCAGCAGAGCAAAGTGGCCCTGACTGCAAACTTTTCAACTGAATGTCATTATACTTTAAAAAAATAAGAGAAATGACAAAGCCTCGCAACACAAAGAACATAGACCAAATAAAAACGCATGAACTACTGGTGAATTTTTCCACCTTAAATGGCCAGCCAGTTTGAGAATGGTCACCACTGAAACCCGACTCATGTAATTTGCAGATATGACTCACAAGAGTTGGAGGTCCAAAAGCAATAAGAGCACAGCTTGGAGAGATATCAAGACTTTGGAGACAAAAAATAGTTATATTTAGGGTCTGATGAGACAGATGTGAAAATGTACATGGTCTACAATAAGGCAAGTGTGATGTCCAGGTATTTTCACGAAGCTGAAATGGCTTCACTTTCTCCTGGAAAGGAGCTGAAAGCTGGGAATGGCTTCATACAGATAGAGTTACATGAGTTACGAGCAGCAGGACTGTCCCAGAATGCCAGCTCCACATGCTTTGACCTTTTCTCAAGTTTTAGGAAAAGTTGCTCCTTGCATGTGCTTCCTTCAGCTGAACCTAATCCCTGTTACCATTAGTTGCGGCTCTTCCAGCCTTTTAGGTGTCATGACAGCTGCCTCCTGCTGAGTCTATGGAAAGGACTCACTCCCAGAAGCGCTCCCTTGCTCTTTTTAGGCCAGAAGTGCCCCAAGAGTCAATGTGACATTCAGAGCCTGACAGCAAAGCAGAATATTCTGACAGTATTCAAGCCACGCTGCAGCTGCTGCAAGTCAGTGACGCTCAGGCTCTGAGCTGGCACCTTACGTGCTCTCGGAGACGCGGGGCACTTGGCCCGGGCTGGTCCCAGCCAGCAGCAACCAACCAGTACACAAATCACAACCGTGACGGATCTTTGGAAGGACCAGATTTGGGACGCAATTCAGAATCACAGATCTCTACCATTGCATCCTCTAAGTCTCTGCTACCGACGGACCTCCCAACTACGTCTCACTCCTATTGAAAAAGATGTGGTCGATGTGCTTTGATTTGGGGAACTCTAGCAACTCACGACTTTCCTTCTCACTCTGAATTTCACTGCACAGACTCGGACTTCTACGATGCGCTGCTCCCTGTTTTACTCTCCTGGCCTTGGCAAGCATTACAGACTTTCAAAAGAGGCACAAATTAGGAGGAGAATGAATCTTTGTCTATAATAACATTCAAGCTGTATGTAGACAACGGGAATTAATAAAACTGGAACAGGCTCAGCACTGGCACTGTATGTAGGACAATACGTACCTCCTGAGCTGGGTCATGTACCTAGCACGTCCTTGCTGAAGTGCCAACATTGCAGAGGAATGCTGACACTTACAGGGGTGCTGCTATGTACTAGAGTAGTGCAGAGCCTTCTGCAAAGAGCCAGCAAGGCAGGTTAGCTGGGAACATATCAAAAATCTATAAATAACATTCTATAAACAAGGTTTCATAAAAGACCTACAAATACCAAGTTTGTCAGTTGGAGGTTTTTAAGGTGTTTTTTTGGTTTGGTTTTTTAATTTATGGAGTTCTGCTGAACAAGAATGAAGCTTTAGAGCCGATAAGAAAAGAGAAAAACCTAATATTCAGACTGCAAGATGCTGTGTGCCTTTAATGCCCCTAGAAATCCCACTTGCTCAGTGTTCAGAAAGGATGATCCTTGATCCCAAGAAGTCTCAGTTTAAGTAGCAAGGAGGTTTTGCAACTTTTTTTGCCTCTATTTCTTGTATTTCATTTTCATGTTTTAATGATTTATGTTAAAATAACAGTGAAACAACAAACTTCACCCACTGATCTCAAAATAGTTCGAAAAACCACCACATAGTTTTCAGAAGGCAAACCAGATTCTTACCACACCGAAGTGATTTACTTGAGCTACCTGGGCAAGTCAGGAGCAGAAAGAGCCCAGTCTCTGCTGCCATCATAGTGACTCCTCCATCTTCTCCCATTTTCAATGCTCTTGAGGTGGAAGAAGGGGAGCCCATGATGGCAGGGGTGACATTAGGGTAGGAAATGAGTCAAAACAAGTCACTTGAGTGTTACTTCCTAACACGGGAGCAGAGTAGATCACGATCCTTCAGCTCTCCCCACGAAGCACTGTAGCAGTTTCTGTTAAGAGGAGGTCAGCTGAGGACCTGAGACAGACAATTTTCTCATCCTGTTCCAGCATAAGGCCACAGGAGAGAGCCCAGCAGAGCCTCACCTTCCTGCATGGCACCTCCAGCTTGAGATCTCCTCAGCTCTCCATACACAGCTGTTCTGGGCACTCAGGGCACACTGCTGGGCTGCAAGCGTGTCCGCAGAGTCAGACTCTGGGCTTGGAGGGCACTTTGCCCTGCATAGCACTTTGGGTCACCACGCTTGTTTTCAAGGTCTGCTGAATCCTTCAAATGCACGTTTTAAAGATCACCAAGGCAGAAGGTGCCGTGCTTTCAGAGACACCTCTGTCGAATTATGCTCCCTAAGAGCAGGGCAACCCAGCTCTCCCTTGCCCAGACATCCATGCTATGAGAATGACACACCGCCAGTCACACTGTTCACACCAACTGTGGCAGTAAACTTTATTTCAACTTTGACATTTAGTTCCTTTACACTGACTCATGACCGCCTATGATGCTCCGTTTAGGGATGCGAGACTCAAAAGCCAATGCAGAAAGAAAATCAGCAAGCTTCAAAAATCAGAAAGAAGCGTTTGCTGAAAAGAGGCACCTCATCATTTTTATATACCGCAGGGAGGAAACAATAGAAGAGGACAAGTTCCAGTTGCTACATCTTTTTGCAGAGAGAAACGGGTAATTTACATTTAAAGTACACTGAAACCATTCAGCTTAATGAAACCATCAAATCTTCCAGTTTAAAGAGTTTTAAAAAACAAAGGGACCACAAGTTTGTTTTAGAGTGTGAGAATAAAACTGTAAGGAATATCACATGCATTTCTTATCGTGCTCAGCCTATTTATAATCCTTGGACTTACAGCTCCTAAGACAAACTTGAGCATTAAATGGCAATTCGTGCTCCTCCTGACCAGGTCTGAGGTTTCTCAGGGGAGGTAGTAGGTGACAGTGTGAGCACACTGTGAAGGAACAGCGAAGCACATGGGTAGGGGACTCTGTTATCATCCTGTGAAATCCACCGTGGTGAAGCCAGGATATCAACCACAGCCGACCTAGACACAACTGAGTTCCCTCTGCCTGGCCCTTCTAAATTTACTATGTTCTGGATCTAGTTGTGTAGCTCATGCCAAGAGTGCACTAGGAAAAAATAATAATCCTTAAAATCCTAAATTAACTTTCTATATATGGATGCCTAGAATTAGTTTACACATACCAATTAGGACAAACATGGTTGCATGTAAGAAGCTGACAATTTTGTTTCTGTAGGTATTAGAGACTGATTTTGTAGGCTGAGTTGAAACAGTTTGAAGACAAAGTAACACATGATTTAGCAGTTGGTATTTACTTAAAATTTACATTATGTACAAATGCATCTTACAAGGATGTGCTCTCACTTTCTCAGAGACTGAAAAGAGACTCTGCTGAAACCTTAAATTTCACAAGGAACACAACCTCATACCCTCAATGCACCTATGAAACCCTGAAACCTACTTTACAGATGGAGCTGAGCTCTGGGGTCAAAGCCAGCTCGCAGATCCTCAAAGCAGGGGCTGGTGTCAGCTGGAAGAGCTCTTGATTATCACTGAGCTACAATGACTTCACCAGCTGAAGAATAGCCCAGAGTGCCCAAGTTTGCCTTAAGTTTCCACCTGTAGGTATAAAGTGCATGACCAAACTCCTATCGTAGAAAAATCTGTAAACAGTTAGATGAGGGCACATACGTATCGCTGACTGGAAAATGTCCAGGTTAACCTACGCAGAAACCCTTTCCCTCATCTTGCATCACAGAATTATTTAGTTGCCTGAAGGGAGTTTGAGGCAATTAGTATATTCAAAGGTTGGTATTAAGACTGCTATTGATAGAGGCGTGGGGAAGAAAATTGCAGCGCACGTCAGTAATCTGAGCATTTTTGGACTAGAACAGTGTTCAGATTAATGAATGTTGATGCTATTTCAAGGTTATGTTCGCTAATATTAGTATGTAGTCAGACATACCAGAGCACTGCTTTTCCCCTCCCCCCCCATTCTTCCTTAAAACCAAAGTTTTGACTTCAGCCAAAATGTAGCCATGGCAGCAGGAGTGGCAGAGGGGATATCACTTTGGCATTCAGCTGGCCAAGTCATTTGGATTAGCAGGTTTTGGAAGAAAGAGGTTTCAGTATATTTAATTAATTTGTCTTAAGAGTTCTTCATCTTGTTTCCAATCACTCAACCCTTAAGGTCTCTCATGAGTCAATGTTTCTAACCCAAGACTTGCAGGAGAATTTTTGAATGTACCTAAGTAGTTTAGGATCTTGCTAGTTTGGGGATGAAGTTATGCTCCTGAAAGGCGTAAAAAAAATAAAATTACTCTCCAGAACCTGGGTGCTTGTCAACAGGTATAGCTGACCATTACTTCTTGTTTCACCCGAATATTTACCAGGCTAAGATAAAGAATTATGTTGCTTAATCCTATTTCCAGCTGAAGTGTTATCATGTTTTAATTCCCTCCAACTTAGATATGATTTTCTGAGCTCTACAAAGCATCAGTATTTGTATTTTATGTAAGCAGTTTGGAAAGGTCAGGCCTAAGCATTTGATGTAAGGAACAAACTCAAGTTATTCAACACCAGTGGAAGACTAAGCACTAAAATGTGCTTGGGCACACTATTCCAGTGATGCTTCTCCAAATTATGCCTTATGTGCCTCAGTCAGACCACCGTGGCAGAGACCATGTCGGTGCTTCCACTGTAAACTCGAAAGGGAGTTTATAAATGAACCTGAAAGCCAAGCAGAAACATTGACAGGGGCATATCCATTTCAGTGCAGAGCTGTTACAGAAGCAGCTCACTTGGTTTTAGCACATACGAGGAGCTGGAAAGATTCAAGCTGGATTTTTTGCACTTGCCTGAAGAAGCCTGGGAGAAATGGCAAATGGTGGAAAGGTCCTGTACGCCAGCTATTGGAGCTTTGTGTTCACATAACCAGCCCTCAGGAGGGTTAACCTGGCATCGGAGTGAGCACTCTGTGCTCAGGACTTACAGTGGCAAGAAAAGGGGCAAGAAGATCATGGACCTTGGATCTCTTTCTTCCACCCTTCCTCCTCAGGTCCTCTCTATAGCTCCCTTTTCTTCACCCTGACAAGCCCCAGAGCTGGGTGCAGCAGGACAGGACAGTAATTCTCCTTATGTATTGTTTTTTGTTCCTGAGGGATGAAGTGCTGAAACAGAAATGTCTTGGCCGTGCTTGAACTCCCTTGTTTGAGTACAGGCTTGAGGTTTTCACAGCCCAGTGGCTGGACCTCAGTGCACCTTGGACTTCAGGACGGAGCCGGTGCAGGAGCCAGGTCTCCACTTCAGTGAGGTTTCTCTGCCCGGAGGCCAGCTGCCCGCCTGGGTGCTCACTAGACACAGCCCACAGAGAAGAGGCAGAAGAGCAGTCTCATGAATTCTTCCATTTGGCACAGCCTCTGCAGAAGCCTCACACACTCGGTACGACATCCATTGCAGAGAACCCCGACCTCTATTTAGCAAACCACCAACAACGTATTTCCAGAAGGAATTATACCATGGAAATATTTTGCTCTGGTACACAAGCTATCACGAGAGCTTTCTTTTCTAAGTGGGAGTTAAAAACAACTCTGCCACAGCTTTGTGTGGTTTTTGCAGGTGACCTGACGGTGACCAACATCACTTAGCTGACATATACTACTTTCTACACAGATTACATCACGCAATCTATACGTTGCTTATTTGCTACCTAACGCTAGTCACTAAATAAATATTAATCTGATAGGCAGGCATCTTAACTAGGCATGCAAAAATAACACCAGATGTAAAGAAACAACTTACGTATTACCCACACACGAGGGGGTAACACAGAAATGCAAAGGGACTGTCAGGTACACCAGTGCACTACCATTAGGATAAGTACAGGTACATCTCGAAAGAAAGCATCTCACTGAATATTCCACCAATTTAAGAGGTGGCTTTTCCTCTATGCAGGTTAACATTTGTAAATTGCAAAACTTGAAGTCATTGAAGTTGCTTGAGAGACAAATGGGGAGGAATTGTTTGACAGCTGCTGCGGTAATGGAGGAGGAGGGGCATAGAATCATAGAATTAGAATCATAGAATTGTCAGGGTTGGAAGGGACCTTAAAGATCATCTCGTTCAAACCCCCCTGCCATGGGCAGGGACATCCCCCACTAGATCAGGCTGCCCAGAGCCCCATCCAGCCTGGCCTTAAAAACTCCCAGGGATGGGGCTGCCACCCCCTCTCTGGGCAACCTGTGCCAGGGTCTCACCACCCTCAGCAGGCTTTCTGTTATAATCTCCATAGGTTTTTGTAGTATAACATACTGTTCAGGTGTCCTCTGGTAATCCCTTAAAAATAATCTTTTACATCTTCCACATAAGATCCTTTCCCCACATAATTTTATCTTACTACATTTTATAGAAATGCAGCTACCTCCCCAAATTCAAATGAGCCTTCAGTTCCTTCAGCAGCACATGAAGTGTGGTACAGATGCTCCGATCTGGGGTCAATTTCCATTCTTAAAAAACAAATTACTCATAGTACATGCTCAGCTCATTAGCCACGTAGGAGTAAGGGAGTGAGAAGTATTACTGTTTACCTACCTAACCGCTCTGAAACTAGCAGATTTCCCCCACACTGCTGCACTACTTTTCTTCCATCATGACTCCAAGAAGATAACTTGCAAGTAATGATCTACAACCAACTCTGCTAAGAGGTAACCTTCACAGTTAAATAGACCAGAGGCTATATATATATATATGTATATATGTATGCACAACAAGGCATTTATATGTCTGCAAGGCTCAGCTCTCAATTTGGAATTCTAAATTTGAATCAGAGTGCATGAAATTTTCACTTCATTGATCTCAAACTCCGAATTTCAGTCTAGGCACTGAAAAACTCTATATTCTACTACTCTCATGCCCCTGAACTGTCCAGCTGGCAAGAAAATCCTTTAAAAACTCTATTATAAAACCAAAAGGACACTGTAACCTATGGTTACCAATCAGTTCTGATGAAAAAGACCCAGAGATCCCGATCTTTTATTGCACAGGTGTGACATTAAGGAAACATGTGGGAAGAGCACCATGTTTTGGGCTGGCTGGCCAAGAGAGAGACAGGTGAAAGGACGCAGCGGCAGCCTGCTCTGTGACTGACGAGATGACTGATACAACATGCAGACGTGAGAGTCATAGAATCATAGAATGTCAGGGGTCGGAAGGGACCTCGAAAGATCATCTGGTGCAATCCCCCTGGGAATGCTCCAGAAAAGACCTTAGTTCTGCCCGATAGACAAGCAATGCATAACTTCAGGTATTTTAAAGACCTGGAAAGGAATAGTATGCAGCTATCACAAGCTAAGTCTTCAGGGTGTTTAAGAGATTTTTCAGAGAACCTGGGTCATCTCTGAATCGCTCAGAGATTCACCAGCTATAACGGCCTAGGGCATGCCAGCGGATGAGCCCTTCAATACTACGCATTTGACTGAAGTTTTGCTTTTAAAGGCATTAAAACCCAAATCTTGTCCCTATTTTACATCCCAAAATTTAACTTGAATTTAAATTTTTCCTCTAGCCCACCCCTCGTATTTTCAAATGGAAATTTTCTTTTGATCCAAAACTAACTAATCTACCACAAACTGAACTTAGAATGATCCCAGAAGCAAGTAGTTTCATACCAGTAAGGACTCTCTCCTCCTGTCTGATAGTGGGTACATCTAATCTGCCACCAACATTTCCATCGCAGGTGCCAACTGTGAGTCCTGGCACCTCACTGAGTATTAAACCACTGAGCACACCATGAGTGCCTCCATGGTGAACACCTGTGTCACCACGCAGAAAGGCTTCGGAGAGCAGGAGGAGAAGGTCCCGCTGTGGATACCGCAGAGCTTTGTGCAGGTCTGGTGTCTAAAGCAGGAACAGCAGCGATTCCCATTTGGTGCACGACGCCACCCACGTGCAAGCATGGAATTTATGGACGTGGCAGGAGATGAACGCTCATCTCAGTGCAGCATCTTTCATTTTCCTGCCTTTTAAAATGTAGACGGAGACTGTGCCGTCACTGTTCTGCCTTTAAACAAGCCCTTTCATTTTGGTGCCTTCTGCAGGGCTTTTTGTTTTGCCTTTGGGTTCCTTTAGATTCTTTTGTGAGAGTTTTTAACCCCCTTGTAGATGTCCCACCCACTCAGTATCATTTGAAATTAAAAATGTCAACTAGTCTCCAAGTACAGAATAAAACAGAACAAATTCTACCAAGGATCTCTCTCAGACTGTAAAAATAAAAGATGAGTTTGTATTGGCAAAGGCCTCTCTTGATCTGTTAATATCAAGGAAGACAAAATTATCTGTGTTCTTTGTGAAGCAGCAGTTGTTTTAGTGGGGAAGGAAGCCAAGACAGCTGTTAGATAGTTCAGTACAAAATACTGACAGTGACACACCAACAACAACACCAGCAGTGAGGGATTCAGCCAAACCGCCAAAACACCAAATATTACTAATGTTGCTGCTTTCAAAAAGTTTGACAAACTGCAATAATTTAAAATTTTCAGAGTGAAAGATGACTTTTTAGTTCATCTTGGCTTACTTGCGCTTAAAGGATGTCGCAGAAAAAGCAGCAGAATCTCTCAAGATACAAAAGACACCACTGAGAACTTGGAAGCAGGTCTTGGTCAATGCTCAAGATTAAGTGGGGAAGGAGCCATCCGTGTTTAGTTTGGATGCAGGACTTTACTCCTTTGAGGAAGGAGAGGCCATGAGATTTCAACAGCTTTTGAGGATTCCTCAGCTTAAGCTACTTGAACAAATGGCTTTATCCACATGACCTGCAGCATACCCAACCCCATGACAAAAGATTATGAAATAATTTTTTCCACTTCCTTCAGGCAGGACGAAATACGACGTGTACCGTGGCCAGGAGCAAACTGGAGGTTCCTGACTGGGACCTTGCTCTCACCCTGTCATCTTGCTCTGGTGACTTGACCTCTCCTGCACATCATTTTCTCCATTTGTTCCAACTTCCCAGGAAGGGTTTATCTGCAGATCTTCAAGACTTTCAGATAGAGCTAATACGTAAATAGAAGGAATTTAACTCTGCTTTCAGTCACCCTTCTCCTACGCAACACCAGGAAGAAACAGGGTTGCGCCCATACAGCCACAGAGAAGTGACGGATTACGCTCAGCAGCAGAGATGGTAGGGAGCAAAATTTGCTCATAGGCATGAGTTCCAGCCACCAGTGCAAGGCAAGCTGTTGATGACTGCAATAATCTTGCACTCTGACCTTGTTTGGAAGGTTTCATGTCCAATTTCTTCCCTTCCAGGCCCCCTGCGTCCTCCAGAAAAGCTTTCTTTTACTCAACTACACCCTTCTACATGGCACTCTTCTCTCCAGCTGCACCTTCAAAGCTTTTCTAACTCCAATTACTGTCTAAATTGCGTTTATAGAAAAAAAGCCATTTTCTTTGAGTGCAGAATTACATGTTAGCTGTTTTCTTATAAATTTGGATCATAACAGAACTTAGAGAGAAAAAAATACCAACTTACAGTCAGCTGTAAGCTTGGCTGTAAGCTTGACTGTAAGTAAGAGCCTTTGTCCTGCACCAATGGATGTAGTAGAGAACGGAGCACAATCCATTTTTATAGTAAGAAACAAAACCCCACAGCTCTGATAGAAATCAAAGTCCTCCACCCCACCACCAGAAAGCTCCCTCTGATGCTATGAGCCTGTTCCAAAATGGAGCTCAGCCTTAGATCTCCCCAAACCCTCATTGCTTGTACGTGTGGAGAAATTATAATAAATACCCTTTTCACACTGACTCCTGCAACCCTTTCCCCCCTCTCCCCTTTTTATAAGGGATGCATCACATCCTAAATCCTGTAACAGATGTTCTTTACAAGGCAAGAACAATTTACAATGAGTGTTTCGTGGATAGGGAATTCATACTTTTTAAATCCCTAATTTTGCATGTGGATACAGCTCGTGTGCAGCATGTTCAGTCAAAATCCCGAGATCCTCTAACCTGCAAATGGGAACTTTCCCAAGACAGAAGTGGATTTGACAAGAGATAATTCTTAGAATCTTAAGGTCAGTAGAAATACTTAAATATCCACCACAAAATTCATTTCCAGTGTCTGTTATTTCATATTTCAGTCTTTTGCTGTGATTCAGCAAGGTTTTCACTTGGGGAGTAGATCCTTTTTACTTACCAGATTGAAGATAACCTCGCTAAATGGGAACTTTTAAGAAGCTGCCCACTGAGTTCACGGGAGATGAAAGCAAAGTTGCAGTTCTAACAGAAACATCACCTGACAAAGTCTTCAGCATTTTATACCTAAAAAATATTTCTGCAATTTCTCTTCATATTTTCAACAGCTGGATATTACGCTGTATTCATAGGCAGGTCCAAATATAAATAGTGGTTTCTCTACTGACCCACATATTTGGCCTATATTCAGTGTCTTTTAAGATGTTTCCATTAGCCACAGAACAGCGTCAGGTATTTCTCCAGTGTAATCTTATTTATGAGGTCCTGTTTCTCAGAACAACACAGGACTAAATCACCGCGAGTCAGGCTCTTTACTCACAGCTGAAAGCCTGTTTTCTTCCTATCCTCCTACCTGTTTTCCTCCTACCCTCAGTATCTTTCACAGCTGCATTTTCAGTTCTTATTTCCAGTTCTTACTGTCTGTCTCCCTCTTCTCTGGCTACTTCCCTGTGCTTCAGCTCCCAGGGGCGCAGAGCTTCCCTGAACAGCCCCCTCTGCTCACACAGCTGAATTTCATCCTGGCTGGCAAATGACTGGTTTTGAGGGGCAAGGGCTCCTTTTTTGCCTTCTTTCTAAAAGAACTTAACCGCTTTTTACATTTATTCTCAATGAAGAAAAGTTGTCAACACCTCTGGATCCATTGTTATATGAAGGAAAGAAGGCTGGAAGAGATGGAAAGCAGGAAAATAAAATTCAAGGAAGGAAGTTAGCAGAAGCTGAGGCACATGGCTCCACAATTTTTAATACTTTATAACTTCATTTACTGTACTTTTTCCTCATTTGGTCTGTGAAACCTCTAGGCCAGAGTAATCAGACTAACTGAATTAATCTAAGTACAAAACCCATGGCTCAAATCCCCTGGCCTTTATCTGGGGAAGCCTTTTATCGGACCTTTCAGCTGGAAAGAAACTGCAAAAATTTGTGGCTGCGCAGCGTGCAGTTATAATAAATATATAATTCATCATGGAGAGGTTTGTTAAAACCGTTAGGAGTAAAATAAATGTTCTTCTTTCCTATTGAAAAGAGATGTCAGTTCTTCTCTTATGATTACTCAAAGGGCTAGCCAGGCAGAATAAAGGCTTATTACATTAGAAAGCATATAGAGCCCTTTTATGAACTCTGGCTGCAGCCATTCTCTTTGTGAGACTCTTTGTTTCAATTTGTTTTTCAGCAGCTGTATCTGATCTGTATCTTGCCCACTTTCATCCTGTGACAAAACACAGCTGCAAAGTGACTAGAAGCTCCTCGTCTGCCCATCTCTGCGTGTTCTCACAGATGGGACAGGTACCTCTGAGAAGCACCGAAACGGCCTTGTGGGTGTCAGTGTAAAATTCTTTATCAGATTTGAGTCACAAGGTCTGGCGATCTCTCTGCTCATCTTTCCTGGAAGCATGAATGACAGCACCGTATCACGAAAGATACTGAAGTTCAACAGTATCAGGTGAAAGCAATTACTGACCTAACAGAATGACTAGGATTGCCGCCCCTTGAAAACGGGGCTTTAGGACAAACATACTTTGTTTTCAAATGCAAATAGAGACCTGATCACTATGCGCTTCATCTAAACACTCCACTCTGAAAAATCCTTGACACTCAAACAGGAACTGGATGCACAACAGCTTCAAGCATCTCCTCGCCTGATTCACAAAGATGTTATCACAGTTGAAAATATTACTGAGTCCCACTGTACAAAATGTTCATGTTAATATGTCATTTAAACAAAGTTGCCTCAAGAGAAAATTATATTTATGTAAACGCGTCCCGCCGTGTCTTTCTGCCCATCCCCTACTCCCTACCATTTCAGGAGCGCCACCCCCGTCACAAGGTGACAGGCAGAGGAGACCCAATGACATCCGTAAGCCTGACAGGGGAGCACAGAAGACATCACGCAGGAGCAGGCTGATTTTACACGGGGGGCTGCAATGAATTGCAATGAACTGCAATGAATTCAGTGCATCTTGGACACCAAAGGAAGTGCCGTGAATCTCCTACAACTTGCCATCTCCCCCAAAGTATTCCCTCTCTTCAAGTCTCCTGGCTTCTTGAAGCGCATCCTCTATAATGAGCTGCTCACCACAGATGAGCATCCCCATCCCAACCTTGCAAAAAGATCACTAGAAATAGCCTCTTCCAAAACGCTCCAGTGGAGCCCTCCCTGCCCCAGGCACTGGTCAAGGGCTGCTGAAGAATCCCACAGCTGCCAACTGTGATTTACAAAGAGGGAGCTAAGATACACTAATGGCTGCGACTCTTACCACTAATTACCACTTACTCAGGCACTAATGGGCTCCATTGGCCAATGCAAATCTAATGTAAAAGCCTCTGTGACTTGAAAAGAATCATTTTAATTTATTAAACATTGTGGATCTCAGGCACTGATAATGGTAAACATGCCCACAAAACATCTCTCCACAGTTAAAAAAAAGGGGTGTTGGAAGCCACACCAGCAGCACCTGCCTGACTGGCCACGTTTGACCTGGACTGCACTTGCAAATTTTACTGCTAAACTCACTTTGAGTTTAAATACAAACTAAAATATATAGTGGAGCAGCAAGTGGTGGATGCAGTCCTCAGTCATGTTACTTTTAAGAATAGCTCTCCTTTTCATGTAGGGAAAGCAGCTGCAATAGTTACCTGGGGCAATACATGATGAGCAATGGGAACACCTTGTTGCTGAGAGGTAAATCTCCACAACACTCTGCTGCTGTTCTGCGATGACAGAGATGCTTCTTTGGAGACTCTAGTGCTGATGTACAAAACCTGCCCACCTGCACCCCTCCTCGCTGCACGCTACCAGTGAGAGCAGCCTCTGCTCACCGCAAGGTCTATGTAGCAACAATTCTGCCTGACAAAATGCAGACAAAATGACAAAATGACAAAATGACAAAATGACAGAAAATGGTTTGCTTCCTCATCATGAGGAAAACAAACTTCTGCATCCTGATACTGCAAAGAACAGTACGCGTCTACTCAAAACATTTATTTGTATGCCTGCTATTGAGGGACTTGGGACAGGAACTCCTCTGCCAGAAATCCCGCTGAAAGAAAGAGGAGTTTCACACTCACCAGGAACAGCATAGGCAACAGGGGATAGTAGGGAAGGATAAACACCATCTTGATCATTTATGGTTTTCTTTGGGTTAGGCAGTTTCATCCCCTGCTTTGTTTTATTGTTCCAGTGTGCTGCTTTCCTTTTGGTGCACTGCTGGTGATAAAATTTATTGTTAAACTGATGCTAGCAGACACTTGGCAGCACAAGAAGGCAAGTCCTGCCACTCTGAGATACCAGAGAAAGAATTAAAATGCTGAGTAGAAAATGAGCTGAGCCCTGATTGTGTCCACGGGGCCCATGAAACCGAACCAGATTAGTGACCCCTATTTCAGATATCATGTCGGGATCACTTTGTCTTGCTTTCATCATTTTTATTTGTGTCTTTCTAACAGGACTTTGAAGCCGAGGCCTCAAGTCCTACAGAACTCAGGAGAAATGATGAGTTCAGCGTGTGAGAAAGAAGTCAGTAACGCAAGACTGTTCCCTTCCAGTTTTGCACCCAAGACTAAGAAAACCGTGCCTTCTTTTGAAGATACTGGGTCAGATCCAGTCAGTTTGGTAATGACTTAAAGGCTTTACCGGAGGTAGCCAAAAAACTAAACTTTAATCCCATGGAAGATTCTGACACTGACATTTGCTTTTCTGTTCATAAGGCAGAAAAACAAACTATCAAATATTTTGCAGAATGGAAACTCTGAGTTATTTTTAGCTGAAAGGATCAAAATTAGTTCATTAAGAATTTCTATCTGATAATGTCAAACCATTCATAACTATAATTAATCTCTAATATCGTAGTAATTTTTAGAAGCTAAAGCGAGCTAAACACTGAAACAAAGAGTCAAAATGAAAGTTGCCATTTCAATCTCAAGTAGTCTCAATGTTTCCTTTGAAAACTTCAAGATGAACTTCCCCCAAAATTCTAATTCTGCCAAACCATCATTTTCCAAAAGAAATGCATTCTGTTAAAACTAAAAAGAAAAAAGAATACACAACACAGAAACCTGAAAACACAAAACCTGGATGCCTGACAGCCTCAGCCTGTCTAAAAATAACCAAGCCAAGTCAAATCCACCCACCTTCCCTCTCCATCACAAATGCTACCTCTCACAAACCTCAGGGCACGCCGTGGTTTTGCTTCAAGCTGTAGGTCCTGGAGTCAGGCTGATTACAGGAACACCTCACGGCTTGCCTACGCTAGAAAGGATTTTCTCAGAAAGCATTTGCTCAGACAGAAATACCAGTAGAGCTGTCTCGGCAAACAGCTACCATGGACGTCGTGGAGCAGAAGTTCTTTCCCCAAAGGGACTGGTGTGAAGGTTGAAGCCCACTCCCGTCACAGCACCTGGCGGCAGAGCCTTGCTGAGAGTACGACTCCTGCCATCTCTTGATGGACACAGCTGTGCCAGCAGAGCTTTCCTGTGTACATCACAGCACTCGTCCAAGCGAGCCAGTGCTTCTCTTGCTTTTGGGAGTGAATTTTAAACCTAGCTAATAACATTTTGGGATCTGAGCTGTGAATTTTTCACTTGCGGGGTTGAGAGAATGCAGGAAACTGAACAAAGTCAAATGCAAAAGGAGCACCACTTCCAGAAACTGATTTAAATACTCTTTCAGAAATCATTCATTACATATTTAACTTTTTACTTAGTGAATGCTCCATTTCTACACATAAGTCACACTTTGATATTCCTTCATGTTTGAGGAACCGAACTTTATCTCATCATTTAGAATTGTGCAAAATCTCCAAAATTATTTTGACTTGGTAGCTTTTACATTCACTCGGTGCCCGCTTTTCATGGGTGTGATTGACTTTAGTAAGAAGAAAAGCAAGAAAAAGAGGGAGATGAGATCTATGTTCCACATCATATTAGGCTGTAACAGGATAGGAAGGACAAGAAGAGAGCACGGGTGTTTCTCCACCGCTACACACTTGCAGGGAGGAGGTCTAGGGGAGGAGAGAAAGCAGGTAACCACTCCGTTGGAAAGAAAGGTGTTTCCAGGTCACCAAAACTTCCAGAATTATTCCAAGTTTTCTCCAGTCTTCTTTTCCACTGCAAAGACCAAAACCTGCCCCGTCAGATGCCAACCAAGCTGTTACTTGTTTTGTTTTGCAGGTTGCTAAGGCGCAGGGCTGGTTTTGCTTACTTGCCTCCCTTGGGCTATTTCACAACACTTTGTAATATACACTGCTCTTTTTTGTTGCACATCTGGTTTTGATTTTAGGTTTCAGAACCCCCTCTGAAAACTGAGATATTAGTTTTTCATATCTATCATCTAGACAAAGTGCATCAGCCTGTCAAACTGAGTGCACCGGTGAGACACATTTAACCCTCTCAAGCAACCCTCCGAAAAGCTATTTTCATTTGTTGCCAAATTTAGATGGTGGAAGTAGCTCAAGTATTTTGTCCAATTTGCTGTGTGAAATTAGCTGCAACCACTGTTATATTTTAGGTATGAAATAAAACTACCCACTTCTTCAAAACATTACATTGGATAGGAAACCCTCGTGCCTCACAAGTGCGAGCAAAGAGCGAGCCGTGCAGTGGCTTAATTGATCATCACCCCAGCAGATGCTCGACAACTTCTCCCAAAGCTTCTAGCCTTTCATTTTTGTTGGAAGCAACTACTCACAGAAAAGCTGCTAACTAGCACGGAGAGGGGTTCTCCTGTGTCTTTGAAAAATGGTGTTGCGGGATGGAAGAACAACCCAGCTTGTACTTTGGGACAGCTGCAGACACGTCCTTCAGTCCCTTGCTGAGGTACCAATGCCTCCAGCTTCAGGTAGGTGAGACCCAGGCCTCACAACCCATTGCCAAGATCCACGCGGCTCATTAAGAGCTTTTCCACAGCACTGATCCACGTGCAAACAAACTGTTGGGGTAACATATTCCTGCTCTGCTGATAGCCCTAAACCAAATGATCCTTACCTCAGTCCTCTCCCAAAGCCATTTTCCATACTCTGCAAGCAAAGCTCTAACAGAGAGGAGGTGAGCAGAGCTAGCAGTGTTTCTTTAGTCTTCACCCATCTGGTCCCAGCAACATTTAAAGTTGCAATTAAAATTTATATCACTAGGCTAAGGTCACTCAGAAAACTTATGCCAAGAACTACATACATTCGACACCCTGCAGAGAAAAGAAACTGCCTCTGCTTTATCCTGATAGTTTGCTCCCCACCCTGAGCATTTCTCTCTGTGCCCTTCTTAAGCCACGCTGGTGACTATCTGATCCTATAAAATTGTATCTCTACAACTAATGACCATGTTTTCATTCATTTTTGGAGGGGATAAAGTCTGTTCCAATCAAATAATTCTAATCGAATTAAGCCAAGCTGGACCTCAGCCTTTCGAGTTGGAAAACCACACAAGCTTTGTACAACATTGTTCCTCGTCTCCGTACGGGCCTAGAAATAGGGCTGGCATTTGGAGACAATGCATATAAAGCCCTGCTCCCTCCCTGGGCATCTCCCAAACACATCCAGATCAGTTCCCCCTCCCACTTGGTCATTAACTTCAGTTTGTGCTGTCTCAGGACCTGCATCAGCCACTTCTCATATACAAATATGAGAGGGAATTCTCCTTTCTCAGCAGGACACAGTGTCCAGCAGGTTTCACAGCTCCTGCGCAAGGCCGGGCGATTCGTTCTTCTGGTATGTGGTCCTGCCCTGCAGCACCAGTGCCAGGGAAGTCCTGTAGCACCGCAGGTTTGAATGATACAAGTCCCTCCAAGTATCACCAAAACTGCATTTAGAAAAAAAATCAGCCAGGAAAGCCAGGTCTGGCACCTGCACTTTGTGCTGGATGAGGTGCAGGCTGCTGCAGCCTGTCTGCTGCAGAGCTGGTGCTACCAGGGCAGGACTCACAGGTGGGAAGAGTAAGGTCTTCCACAGGGCATCCACCTTCTCCTGCAATACCAGGCCAAAGTTAAATCCACAAGCTTCACCTTACAAACCTTCAGTGAATATAAAACTTAATGCCTGATTTTCACCCTTCTCCTGAGAACTATCCCAGCAGTGTCAAGCATTCAATCTGAAAAAGTGCCCCCCTACGGGGTGGGGCACATACCACTAAAAAAGAAATTTGGAGACTCACAAATTTTTCCCCCATGGACAGATTGCTCTTTCCTAAACAGAAGAGTATAGGAGGACAATACCAGAGGACCAGATTGTTAAGAATCTTGTGAATTTTAGAGACTCGCCCAGTTCCAGACAGGGTGCCAGTGGCTGCCACCTCAAGGTAATATCCCAATGCTGCACAGCTTCCTCCCTGAGAAGGTGTTGAAAGCAGCTCGGTAGACAAAGGGAGATGCCTGAAGGTCAACTGGGCAGTGTAACATGGGATATTCCCTACCCCACCTTCTCCCAGACACAGCAGAAGTCAGCAGAGCTTGGAGCTGCTCTTAGGACAGCGTGTGGCAAGTGCAGGGTCTGGCAGCAAGTCCTCCTCCTCGTGAATGAGAGTCTCAGGAGTTGGGAGAGGACTAATTGCTACGGGGTCTCTGTGACCCACAGGCGGTGTGGTCCTGCAGTGCAGCAGAGATTGAGAGCGTATGAGACAAAAAGCCCGAGGAAAAACCTCAGGATAAAGCACACAGTTGGTCTCATCATTACACTGTCATAGCTGTTTTGATGCTCTGGGGGCAAAAAAATGAAACAAAGGTATTAATAGCGGTAAACCACATCTTTACATCTCTTTGCATCAAACCTAATCCAACTCGATGCTTGGAGCTCTCGTGTCCAATTCTCTCCCCCCCACACCCCTTTTTCTTTTGGTGTGGTCAGGCTTTCCCCTCTGCACAGCCTCCTGCCAGTTCAGCCCTGGAACGGTTCAGGCAGCTCCCTCCACCCAGCAAGAGTCCTGCCCAAAATGCTGCTCTCCGGCTGGCGTGAGCTCACCGTGACCTTTCAGCAAAGCAAAGCCCTTCATTCCTCCTTGTGTTTAGAGAGGCTCATGGAGCAGTGTCGTATTCTCAGCTTGTGCGCTTCACACTTAACCAATTAATAACTCTCCCTGTGAGGCACAACAGCGCTGGGCACTGCATTTGGTTCAGGAAAAGTGGCTTGTCCTGACTGATGGGTGGTAGGTGAGGAGAGGGTTAAGAATGTCATGGAGCAGTGGGGGCATAAGAGAGCTTAGTCTGGAAGCAGTTTAAGTAACCTAAGGAGAATCTGATGCAGACCAAAGACACACAAGTACAGATGCATTTAATAGAAGCCTCCCTCTCTGCTCGAGATCTACAGCTGAGACTCCTGCAGCAAAATGTGCTGTTTGGAACACCCTGTGTTCCAACCACAATGGCTACAGGAGGAATCGGAGCCAGTATTATGTGCTGGTGCTCTTAAGGACTGAATGTTCACTTAGCACACACGTTTGGGGAACGTATATTTATGCATACATTTCGGGATGCAGCACATCCCATGGCGAACTTGGACAGCAGTTTACTCTTCAATCTAAGAACTCGTCTCTTAAGAAATCCCAGTGTTGGGTAAGTCAGGGCACAGCCCCACGCACTGTTCCAGCAGCAGCTGAGCCAGGTTAAGAGGTTACCACCTCCAGCCTGCCCACAGCTGTTTGTCCACTGCCCCCCATCAGGGGTTACCACCCTTTTCCATGAGCCACATAACCACATGTGCGGACACTCCCAAATCTGGCTCTGTCACAATCATCCAGCTTAGCTTACATACTTTTTAGTAGGTTTATTGTTTTTTTGGTTTGGTTTTTTGTTTGTTTGGTTTTTCTTAAGCTAGCTCATCTTGAGAGTGATAGTTTTTTGACTCGGTTCAGCTGCAACTGGAATAGCATCTCTGACCATGCTCCCACAAAGCTGTTGCAAAACTGCATCTGTCAGTCTCTTCAGTCAAAGCCTGTAAGACTCATCTAAAGATCATGTATTTAATATTAATTTCCCAAATTCTTCTGTTCGCTGTCTCACTGCTTCCTGCGTATTACTGGGAATTCAAACATCTCATGGTGATCTGATCACTTTTGTTTGCAGGAATCTGTGTTCTCTACCACCTTATTTAAGGAGATCTAAGGTAATCAGCACTCTGAAGAAACCCTCTGGTGCCTCCCTTTTCCACAGAATTTATGGTTTCCCTTAGGTGCAGAACTGCAACAATCCAGTAAGTCCATGGGGAACTTGAACAAAAGATGTTGATGCATTTACGCTATTAGTATTATTGCTTTATTTCATTTTCAGTTCTTGGAATATGGGACTTCAAAGTTTTGTCAAGCTAGGGCCTCACATCGCTGTGCCAGGAGGCAAGAAAGGTAGTTTGGGGAGACAAAAGTATTTGCTTCGCTGACCTCTGTGTTTGGCTCCTAACTAGGTTTGATTTGTATTCACGGCCGTGCATGTGCTCTCAGGGAACACACATAACTCAGGCCAATTGTATGAGATTGGAGTACAAAGAGAAGCCCTACTTAGGCTCTGACATTTAGCAAGCCAAGAGGTTTGAAAATGGAGCCAAGTCAATTGCCTGGCTTGGCTGTACGAACCAAAACACAAGCCTCGCCACTGGAATTGATTATATACACATGAAAAGAAAATACATAAAATGATACATAAGGTTCTTGTAACCTCCAAGAGCTGATGCCAGAATATGCTCATTGGCTTGGTCCTTCCCTGGCTCAATACCACAACTGAGCACAGAGCTCAGAGCTCAGCGCTCAAGTTTTCATCAGATTAACTCTTCAGCTCAGGTCAACGCACCCCTTCTCACACGGCCCTAAGATCTAAGTTTTCCTTCAAGCCCCCAGGGAAAGTAGTAGCTGACTATATGAACGCAGAATTTATAGCCCTTAAAGCTGGTGCAAAAGGTGCTTTAGCTGCCCACAAGAGGAAAGTAAATTGAATTAAATGAGATTAGGAATCTACACAACAGAGTAGCCAGGAGACTGTTTATGCTAAACGCAAAATACCTCATGAGCCAGCCTCACATACGGCATACTTTTCCTTTGCTACAGGTTGCACTGAGCTCTCAACACAAATTGGGGTCTTTGGCTACGCGTTTCTTCGTTTAATTACACCTAATAATTTAGTCAGGAAGCTTAACCCATAGAGACTACTACACTGATTTAAACAACAAAAACCAGCAGGCACTGAAATGTTACATTTCTTGGAAGAATATAAGTTATTAATAAAATTATTTCCAATGCAAATATTTGAGTCTTTCTGTAGCGTCTCGCTATTCTCCAGAAAGATACTTTTTTCTCACTTTGAAGTATTTGGTATGATTCTTTTTGACATGATTAACTACTGAAGCAATGCATAACACTTTCAGGAAAGGCTCAGAAGCAGACATTATTGTTTCACCAAATTTTACTACAATAACAGGGAGACTCAACATTTCCCTGGAAATGAGCAGAGCTAACAAGATGTTAAGTGCTTTCCACTAACTCTCTTGCCAGGTGTTATTGGAAGCTTTCTGAAATGATCACTAAAGAGATCCTCTGGAAATTAAATCAAGCCTTTATCCAACGACCTCAAAAACTGAGTTACCTCAACTAGGTTCACTTGTGGACAAGCACCCTTCCTTTCTGAAAAACTGAACCCAAGGGCTTGAGGTGAATAACAACAGTGGAGTCCAACATTCAGGTATGTTCTATCTCCTTCTAAGGAACGTGCTGCTGCTGTGCAGCTAATATAGGTTAAGTGGTCTCACCTTTAGGATTAGACACAGTAAAGATTACTTATAGTCCTGCAGCTGGAACTCTGTGTGCCTTCAGCCCAAGCTTGCTGCCTTTTCTCAGATGTGTCTGCTGGGCATATCACTCCTCAGCCACGAACCAGCAATGCAGTGCTCATCAAACCGCCGTGCCCCTGCAGAACACTGTCCCAACCGCTCTGAGGATGGTTTTGTTGAGGTTGTCTTCCCATCCCAAAGTAATTACATACATTTTCATTATCTGACAAGAAAAAAGTTTCATTCGTGCCCCCAATTAAAACAATCTGCATTTTAAATAGAAAACTGGGGCACATGTGACGGGGGAAGGTATCACTTACATTGGATGTGTCTCCTAGGTCAGTTCCAGGTGGTGGAAAACTAAGTTCTTGTAGGGAATTTCAAATACCTTTGCGATACTCCTCTCTGCCCACCAAAAGTTATCTCAGTGAGTAACAAACTCCACTGGGACTGCAAAACACAGGGCTCCCACCCAGCCACCCAGGTATTTCACAGATGATTGTTTTATGCAATTCCATTCAAAATACTTCAGTGGAATTCATGACAAAACAGACCAAATAACCCCACCAAACTTGATGAAATAGAAGAGGACTATGAGAAAACCAGTCATTGCAGAGACAAGCTACCTCCAACACAGCATCCACCTGTTTACATTTCAAAAGCAAAGCCCACACCAGGAGAACCTCTTCACAGCTGTTAAACCACACCCAGGCTCTGCTTTCTCTGGCAGAGTAGCCATATGATGTTCTCGTTATGGCTCTTCCACCCTCAGACTACTCTGAATACCATGAATGAGTTACAAGAAACTCAAATCTTCTCAGCCTACAAAGTGTGCGTGACCAGAGAGAAGCCGTAAATGAAAGGCAAAACACATCCCACTCCACCTCAACAGCCACAAGACAAGATAAACCACAAAAAAAAAAAAATTAAAAATATGGCTTAAGTGCTGTTAGCTATGTAGATCGTGAGGGCCTGGGGCCGCAGGTACTTCTGCACATGCCTTATTTAAGCCATATTCTGCAAACAAGTAAAGTCTCAGTAGCTTATAAAACTGTCTTTGGGAGTTACCTGCAGCAGTACTGCAATGCCATGATACAGGAAGCAAACCAGCTCCACGCTATAGCCAAGTCCTTTGCTCCTGCCACCTGTGTTGTTCCTTCCACCTTTTGGATGAACTACAGGGTTTCCAGGGAAGTACTGAGACCAGATCGTCAGCTAACTGGTAAGCCACCACTGAAGTTACAACTACTTGATACTGTGGTTTGCTCCCCCAGATCTGCTTGTGTGGGCAAAGAAATAAGTATCTTTAAACATATTTAGTGGATTCTATCTTTAGATTGCAGCACCTTCCAGAAGAAGCAGCTCCCTTCCGCTAGTTTCACTGGCCTCTATAACACTCTTCACACACACGTTTATTGCTCCAAACCTAAAGTGATTTACTACTGCTACAGTTACTCCTATATCAACTTCTCTTTACATTTCAGAAACTCCTGTATTCTGCTAACAGAAAGCAGGAGTTCAACAGTGCATCCAAACTCTCCCATTTAATTTGAGGTTCAGTCTTTTCCATTTCAAAGATGTTTAATTTGAAAGTGTTTTTGCCTTATAATAAACAGATAATAAACAGATTCTTGGTTTCCTACAATAAAAAGAGAAAAGACTGTAAACTTCAAACTTTTAAAAAGGCATGTGGGACTGTTCTTTAATTTTGCTCTTTGGCTGTGGAATCTATGCTCATTAAAAGTGAAAAGTTGGGCTCTGAGTACTATTTGTGCTTTTAAAAGTTTGCATTTCTACCCCCCAAATGAAAGGCTAAATGGGCTGATGTGCTTTCACTTTCCGTTTTTAGACTTTTTTTACTTCCTGTTGCAATGTGGCACCAAAATGCAAAATTTAGATTTCCTAGAATGCAAAGAAACAGGCAGTTAACTACATGTACTTCCTTTCAGGAAAAAAAAAAAAGAAAAAAAGTCTTTACATCAGTATTACATTAAAGACGTAAAATACTTTCAATATTTTATAAACTACGAATTTTGGCTACTAAGCGATAGAAAGGGTAGTAAAATGGAGCAACTCTTTCCTTGCTGTGAATCATCCTGATGTGCTGATGATCCAAATATGTAATTCCTTCCCTGTTTTCATAGAACCGTCTGGGTTGTAAGGGACCTTAAAAGATCATCTCGCTCCAGTCTGGGGACACCTGCCACTGGATCAGGTTGCTCAAATCCCCATCCAACCTTTTTCTGCATAAGCATAATATATATTAAAAATAACTGAGCAATGGATGTAAGTGGAGATTGGTTTCCTAACAGCTAGCATGAGAGAGCCAATAGTTTAGCCAGATGGCATGGGAGAGGGCAAGGAACAACAGAAGTTTCCATCTCCTCGTTTCACCACTGGAAATGGGAATATGACATAGTATATAAGGCCAGATTTTCGAAGACGCTAAGCTTCTGTCCATCCCGTTGCATTCAAAGAATTATTCCCAACGTCTGAACACCAGGATTTTCTTTGAAGATAGGAAAGGGAGAGCAGAACCAGGATCCACATCTCAGGGATGAGCAGCTTTCTGGGTCTCGCTGTGAATGTACTCACAGCATCTCCCCGCTGCCCTCCGGGCCCCGGCGCAGCTGCTGGCCCTGCCCAAGCAGGGGCACACCCTCGCGTCTGCCGCAGCTTGCCAAGTTTTAAATGTCGAGTTGTCTGTCCTCGGAAAAGCAAAATAAAGTCTCGCAGTCTGTGTGCAAATCAACAGCACATGCAGGAGTTTTCTCTACATGACCCCTGCGACTTTCAATCGGTTTGACTGTAGAGTTCAGAACGTCCCATGCTTTAAAGGGTGTTTGGGAATTGCTTTCTCCTACAGCTTGGAAAAAAATTACTGTTTCATTAGAAGATGTTATTTCAAAACTTGTTTTCATTCCTAAACAGAACCATAATGATGCAGCCAATGTTCTCTAAGCAAACACACTTAACACAAAATGATTTTAAGAACAAACCATACGTTTCAAGACTTCCTGGTAATATATGTTGCTGCTGTTAAAACAAATATTTTTCCATAGGTTTTGAGACTGAGTTACCAGAGTTGCCATAAATTTTGTTATTCCTCACATAAGGACATTAAAAATAGGCATTATGCGTCAAGTGAATTACTTCTGTTGGATCAAATGGATCCAGCTCATCCTGATTTCCAACCTTAATCCTAAACATTTCTGGTAGGAACCAGAAAATATGTAAATATGAACAATCATTTGAAATAAAAATATGCAGTGTACATTCTGAAAACATTGACATGAAATGATTGACGTTATCGGAGGATCTATTTGCCTCAAGATATCTAAATGGAATTAAATTGTTTCTGACAATTTCCCGAAGAAATTTTTAGTTCAAACGAAAGCATATTTTCAAAGAAAAACATTTCGGAGAAAAATCTGTGTCTCACCCATTTAGTGCAGAGTCCCTATGCGACTCATTAACAGAGGGGAACTTTCACTCTGCATTTGCCTATTTTTAGTGCCCTGTGTCACAACTCAGAGGCAACTTGGGGATTTTGCTTTATTTTTCTTTGTTTTGTCTCAATATGATTCATTTGGGCTGTACATTGATGTTACCGCTGTTTGTAAACAGTGGATTATGAGCTGTTCCTAAAAACTAGAGCAGGTTTTACCAGAAGGGTGCCCAGCTACTGCTTTTCCTTTAGATTTTGTTTCTCCTGTTCTGTGCGCATTCGGCTACGCACTCGATTCCACGTATTCTTGTAAATCTAAGAGCAGAATAAATTTAGGAACCACAGCACTTTCAGCTGCCCCAGCTCATTCTCACACCAGTGGTTTCTGAACTACTCCTTGCAGTCAGCTACTACAGATATGCATGAGCAGCAAACGACCTTTGCCTCCCAGGCGTGGCGTGTCTCCGTGCAGATCTGCAGCATTTTTTCTCGGGAGTCATCGCACGGGGGTAGATTCTGAGGCAGTTGTTTAATTTTGCAACGTGGGTGTACTGAAATCCGGAAAATCCAAAATCGTGTGTGGCCATTAGAAACAGAAATCAAAGACCAAATCAGTTTCACGCAGAAAACTCAATAGTGTAAATGCTTTTTGGGTCAGGATGTCCAGTCTTCTCAGCCCTAGGATAAGCGGCTAGTTTTGGGCAGTCTTTGTGGGTCAATGGATCAAACAGCCCAGGCAGATAAAGCACCTGGCTGGATGCAAACACCACAGATGGATCCCACCTTATAGCCCTTCTATATACTCCTTTAAATAGCTCTCCTCCAAGATAAAATGCTGGTAAGAAATTATGGAAGAGGCTTCGTAGTACTTCCAGTAAGACTCTAGCAGCTTTTCTGCATCGTGGGCTTCTCCCATGCTGTATGAGCAGTTCTACTTCCATGCTAAAAACTGGAAGTGAAAAGTCATCTTGTTAGAATAACCCAGAATCAAGAAGTATGGAGCCAGGTTGCAAAACCAGGAGGAAAAAAACTGAGAGGGAAGTAGGTGACCAAAAAAGGAGGAAGAAGATGGTTTCTAAATAATGCTTGTATTTGCCTAACTGGGTGGCAGTTACCAATTAACCAATTTAATAAATGGCAATCTGCATTTTAACCCTATTTCTTATGGCAATACACGGAAACATCTTCTGAGTAATTTCCATACCTTTTCTCTCCCTAGAGGGATCCAGGCCCATCTCCTAAGAATGCTGTGAAATTCAACCAGTAAACTTTTGTCATACAAAGGAGAGAGCTGAAGAAATGCAGGATTATTTCATAACAGTTTCTCAATAGCAAGGTTTTTGATCTTCATAACATGATCCAGAAATAAGACAAATACTTCTGCTCGGCTGAACCCAGCTGGCTGTGTGGAAAACATTTTGAAATCTGCCAAAATCTTTTTTATTTCCTGATGTCTGTTAATTTAGTTAAAACAAATCAATTAAACGTCCTAATTACAACTGAAATATATAATTATATCGTGCACTCAGTTCAGTGCATACTAATGAAGCAATCAGCACCTTCTTATTAGTCACTCTTGAAAACTAAAGCCAAGTGGGAGCTGAAAGATGTTTTTCTCTATCTTCAAACATGACACTTGATCCATTCTTCGCTTGCTTCTAAACTTGAAACTTGAGCAAAACAGGCAGAAAAATATACAAGATCATTACTTTTTTTTTTTTTTCCTTACAGGAAAAATTCAAGAGGAATTATCATCTACTAAGTTAGACCAGCATACTTGGAAATTAGAGACTATTTTTAACATATATGTTAATCTTTTGCCAAAAACTTTTAGGAAATTAGCATTAATTCAAAAAGACAGTACATGGCTCTTTGAAAATTACTGTCTTATAATGTCTACCTCCAGGTAGGCTCCTAAACAGGTAGGGCTTGATTTTAAAAGCTTGTAAACACAGTTTGCTGCTGCAGGGAGATTGACATCTATTGGAGGCAAGAGTGCTCAAACTACTGATTCTCATACCTGCTACCACTTGGTAGGCGAATCTTCTCTCAGCCGTGAATATGTAACCCAAACGAAGCCTACAGATCTGCCTAGCTGGAGGAAGAACAGTTCAAAACAAAATTTGCATAATTTACTAAAGAATATAGTTGGGGAAACACTTTACAGAAGGATTCTCAACTTAATCATGCCGCAGCTTTGTCTGCTTCCTCTCCCACCAGCAACCAAAGCCCAACATTCTAATTCCACCAGAAGAGGTGGGTGCACACTGATGTGGTCTGTGGCCTCCTTCACTCAGGCAAGAGATGGAGACAAGGCCAAGTCCCATCCACCTGGGTCATACAGCTACAGCTGGTCCAACCACTTCTGACCAGTGCTAGCAGCAGCCAGAGCACAGAGATGAAGAGATGAGGGCCCTCCACAAATCCTTTCTTTGCCTCCTTGAGCTATTGCTGCTGTGGTCATTGCCATGCCTGGTCCTTCAGGCTGGACGGGTACCTACAGCAGTGAGGACACAGTGAGGAGCTGGGTGAGAAGCTAAGAAGAACCAAAGGAGCAGAAAGTGACTACAGCCCGCAAAGGCCAACACGTGGCATCGTGACACGATGCAGTCCCTTAATTCACCACCTCCTCGGTCCCCGTACAGCCACATGCAGCCACATGAAGTGCCCGTGCGTCTTCAGGCTGTCAACACGTAGGCGCAAAGGTGATCTTCTGAACTTGTTACAGCACTCCGTGCAACAGAGCCACGGTTTCTCAGCATAACAGCGACATGTGGTAGATTGAGAGTAATTTTTACAAGGCACCATTTAGACCCACTTGCATCACGAGTGTGCAGCAGAGATTTGCTCAGTAGGCTAAGAACCTGAGAGACCCCCCCAAAATACATTTCTGCAAGGCTCAATATTGTTTCCTACCAGGAACGAGCAGCTCTGAACTCTTTATACCTTGGATATGTCCCCTGTTTTGAGATTACTTGAATACTTCATCCCAAACCTAATTTAGAGGGAAAGTATTTTGATGAGCATGCTTTGCCTGCCTAAACAGAAATATTATAGCAGCTACTTAAATGGTAATTGATAAATGCATAAAATTACTACCATTCAAACTGCAAATCAGTTAGCGAAATTCAATGAAAGTTTAAACATTTCATTGCATTAATGATATAAATGCATAAATTTACAGAGACCAGCATCCAGGCATTTGGCAGTCTTCCACTGTATTTACTTAAAGGTGATAATGCATTTAGAAAGCACTTGAAGCAGAATATGTATTAAGTTCTACTAAACTTGCATAGATTTATTATCACAAGCTTTTAGACTGTCTCTGCCCTGAAGCAAACTCATTTTTATTTCTGGAAATTAAAAAAAATAGAGCAATAGATCATTTTAAGCAACATCAGAGAGGTCGGCATGGTGGTTACCTTAAAATACTGTATTTCTTCATGACAAGTGCAGTTCTCTAGGCTTTAGCTTGTACGTGACTGACTGACAGGACTGCCGAAGAAATGATAATATCCACAGGATGTTTCATGTACACAACAGTGAAAAAATGATAGTTTGGAAAATCGTCCAGGATTTCTAGAGACTAATAATCTGACACTTGTAGCACCTTAAAGTGCTCTGAAATCCTGTCCTTCTAGAAGAAAAATCAGATGCCTTTAATGGTGCTGCCAGCCAGGTATTTCAAATTCTTTGGGGAACTCCAGCGGATGAATATTATTAATTCTCACAAGAGATTTGAGCAAAGACAGCAAGAAAATATTTGCAGGTATTTAAAGGTATTTGCAAAGTATGACAATAGCATTTGCAGGATAGAGGGCACGCAAAAAGAAATAGCCTAAATACTAAATATGCATCTCAAGATTAACCCACCAGCTGCTAAGTGCCTGCATCACTATCTTCACTGAAGAAAAATCAGCAGATCTGGAAAAGTAAGTGGGGGGCAGGGCTTAGGACTTAGTCTGAGCTGGAATAAAACAATATGATTTAGATGGCTGATCAAATCTGAGAATTGTGTGTTGTGTGTCACAGTAGCTTCTGGTGCACTCCCATCTCTTCCCTGCTGAAATAGGATAGCAAGCAATATTTGTGGCTGAAGAATTAGAGTAAACCCACCCACTGTGAAGAGTTCATGTTCTCTGTGTTCCCTGAATCCTGTGTCAAGGCTCTCTCTAAAGGCCACCATACCTTCCTGATTAGTGCTCTTATCACTGTGAGAAACAACAGAAATTAATGAAGATTTGCCGTGTGAACCTTCCCGCTTCCCGTACGGCATCCTGCATCCTGAGGCCAGCTCAACTACTTCAGGCTGCCATGTAAAATTCCCCACTGCCTCATGCCTCTTCCAGGCAGCAACGTGGAGTGCAGGTGTAAATGTGGCCCTTCTGATCTGCTGCAGGTCTGTCTACATGTCCTGCACTTAGGTTTTTGTGTCTATACTAACAGAGTAGGCACACTTCTCTAGACTAGTACACGTTCTGAATGGGTGAGCTGGAATGAGAAGATCCCTGAGATTTCTCTCCATTTCAACGCTTTTCTGGCCAAAATCCTCTCTAGGACTCAACTCTGCAAGATCTTTAAATACAACAGAGAGCAGAATTTGGCTTAGGGACTGTTTCCCCATTTTATTCCCTACAGTTTTTCATGACCACCTTCTAAATCTGTAACAAAATCAGGAGTGTTTTTACATTGCTCTGGACTAGAGTGTTGCTAATAAGTAGCTCCATTAAAAATAGTAAACGTAAATCATTTATTCATTTCATTAATTTCTAAGTCCACTCGAGAATATTTTTGGCTGAGCCAAGACACAAGTAAGGGTGTTAATTATTATCTTACTACGGCAATCAGTTAATAAGGCAGTTAGGAGAGATGTTTGTTAGGAGGTTCTGGAGTGCCCAGAGGCTACTGAAGTCATTGTCTGGGGAAGAATACGACCGCTGGAGCAGGCAAGAGTCTGATGGCACCAAACCAAACCCCTCCAGGCCTCTGTCTGCCAATTAGCTGAAAGGAGAGAGCAGACATCAGGTCTGAGCCGGGGAACTGTAAACAAGCGAGCAGGTAGGGACTCCCAGCACAGCGGGGAAGTGTCTGGGGCCCCCTCTAAGGCCTCCATTGATGGGGAGCCGGGTGGGAGGTGGAGAGGGAAGTGTATTCAGTTTCCTTCTGCTCCCCCAGCAGCCTCTTCTAGGCTCTGCTGCTTCCTCAGGCCAGGGAATATGGCTCTGCAGCTCTGCGGGTCTCTCATTGCTCTCCTTGCCAGCTCCTGATCACCTCCATGGGCAGGTAGAAGCAGTGTCTTACAAAGGTGAGCACCTTGACGCAGCTCTGCTCTCCCTGCTAGCCCTTTCCTCAGGTGTGAGGACCCCAGATGTTTTGAGTCTCCTGCAGGAGGGAATAGCTCCTTTATTCATTCTCCTGCTGCATCAGCAAGGGATCGACACCCAGACTGGTGTAGTAACGACTAAAGGCCACCAGCTGTCTGACCGTGGCCGGCTGGTCTCTGCCTCTACCGTATTTCCAGAGAGATCGATACCACAAAACCCACTCTCATAGCTAGTACCTGCACTGGAGGCCAAGGCAGAATGTGTTTTAAGGTTAAATGCTAAAGCTAGGGTTTAAAGAGAGAGCACATAGGGGCACCTTCCTCTTTTTTCTGCCTGATTTCTGCCTGTCCAGTGTTCAATAACTTCTATTTGCCATTCCCCACTGCAGCAGCAAGGGTGACAAGAGCTACATATTCCCATTAGTGACTTGCAGAAGGAAGGTTAACCCAGTCACCTGAAGCCGAAGGAAAACCACAGCTGTCTGCCCTCAGCCTAGGGTGTGTTAAGGAACCTGTCCATAAGGGAAGTGTTTCTGGTTATGAATTATACACTGCAAAATCCCCATGGCCCTATTAGAGATGCACTTCCAGGTGCTCCAGGGGCAGCCTGCGCTAGAAGCTAAATTCTCCCTGTGGGAGGGAAGAAATATTATAGTAGTTGTCAGGGAAGGGAGTGGAAGAAGCCACTTTCTGATGTACTTCAAAGCCAAATAATCTGGCTCCTCCTGTCCAACATCAACAGGCAATGATCTTATATAACTTCAAAACACTTCAACTGATTTGCAGCACAGAAATAGTTTTAAAAATGTGGGCTCTTTTATTTGGACTCCTTAATCCAGCCAGACCTCGAAACATGACTGGATGAGAGATAGCCCATTTAACTTGCACATGGGAGACCCTATTTACTTGAGACAAAACAGTCCAAGAATATATTCCAGACCTGTCCTACCATTCAAGATTATACCTGAGTAGAGGACTGTTCCTTGCCAGTGAGGGAAATACTGTCATTCCTGTTTTGCAGACGGTAAATTGAGAAAGAACGGAGTTGAATAGCTAATTCAAGGACACGGGAAAATCTGTAGTCAGGCTGAGAAGTGAACCAAGATCTCCTGACTTCATCCAGTGGGACTGTTTGTTGGGCAGATTATTTCTTTTCTCTCCGGACATTCAGTAAAGCTTTCAACAAACCTAGCACTGAATGGCTCAGAGCTGACACTGTCTCAGGGAGCTCTTCCTTCACTAGAAAAACTTCCAATTCATTATTTAATAATCTATTGAGTTTTATGCTGGAACAGCTTTCTCAAAACTAAAACTGGATTTCTGTTTGAACAAGGATGGCAGGGCAGGAGCCTTGGTGTCTGATCTCACTGCTGGAATTCATCTGGCAGGAAGAGAGCTCTGTCTACATACATGGCAATTTTTCACTAACATTTTGATTCTTCTAACCTATCTGTCTGGAGTGTTACCATTCAGAGCAGAGCAGAACCTTCATGTCTCTTCAACACTGTTTCAGATGAGACCTGCTCTAAAATAACATAACAAGAGCAGCAGTAAATTGTTGTTTTATATTGAGTTTAGAGTAAATAGATCTGAAGAGCATCCCTCCTTGGACAACCCTTGCCGTGACTGACAATGCTCTAGCATCCCTCTGCCTAGAGAAACCCCTCTGTGATACAGACATTTCAGAGCCATTATACAATACAGTCCGACTGTCACTTTACAAGATGACTTCACTTTTAAAGAGATTAAGTAGATTCCTTTCCATAAATTCAGTAGCTACCCCAACTATGCCTCACTGAGAAAACTTCAAGAGTCATGAATTATAATCCGGATAAAATGTTTCACTAAAATACGCACATGAGAACTCGAGAAGCATGGGTTTGGTGTGGATAGAACCAATTTTGCTTCAAAAGCAAATACTTAGCCAATTTTCAGGTCAGTAAGTTCAAGTCTGGGTGTTATAAATCCATCATCGATGTTTTCTTACAGCGATGGTAGCTGACGCATCTGAATCACTGGGAGCTAAAAGCATGCCAGAAGAAACGAGCACCATCACAACACATCAGAAGATGTATAGCAATTGCTTCTCTAATGTACCTGACTGCTGACGAAACAATATTAGCTCACTTTCTCTGAGAGTGGCCGTGTGTAAAAACGAGTTCATAACAAACAAATGTCTGTCCATGAAGGAACTGATTTAAGTGTATCAATTAAAAATTAGCCCCAGTATCACCACAGGGATGGTTTTAAGCATAATTAATGCAAAATGCTTAATAGCATTCTTCCTGAGTTTCAGTCAAGTATCTCTGATGATGGTGCATATGCACCACTCCCCACTTCCAGGGGAGCGTAATTGACTCCCTCTATTTAAGTAGTTGTAAAATCTCGATTATATCCATGTTGGATAGGTTTAGTTCAGAACAGAACTGCCCAGAAAATTATTCCTTCCTCCTTTGTCAAACATTACCATTTCATTAAAAAAAGATGTTGATGATTAAGCAAACAATTGTGGACAAAATCAACTGCAAGCTTTTGTTTTTCTGGTGAAAAATGCATGTGAAAAAGAAGTTTCTTCCTCAAAGTTCAAAGGTCATGTTTATGTCTACATTCAAGTAAACAACAAATTTCTCAGTAACATTTTGATCACGAGCATTATTTCCCCTAGATGATACTACAAGTCAATTCACAACCAAAATGAGGTTCTAACTTTAATCGGTGAAGGAATAAAATCCTAGGGATTACTACTGTACTACCATTAAGTGTAGGATGCTCCTGCAAAAATACAGGTTAGGGACAAGAGTTTCACATGTGTCTAGTTAAGACGAAAAACCCTAAAATGGAGGTACCGAGATCTTTTGGTTTTGAAACTGGTTTTGTCTCACGTACCCACAGCGCTTGACATTTTTGTCTCTTTCTGTTGTTCTTTCTTGCTGCCCTCTGCAGTGGACACGTGTGATCTCAGGAGGAAGAAGGGCACTTGAGGTTCTCCAGAAACGAGAGAGCCTGGGGACAGCTGTGAGGTATTGGAACGATTCATGGTGATAACTCACTGCCCGAGTCAGAGAAGTCCTCAGGAAAACGCAGGGCAAAGCGTGAGCTGGGGCCTAGGAGAATCGCTCTGGCATGTGGTATCTCAGATATCTCTCACCTCTGTCCTGAAGAACCTGTTTTTCTCATTCTTTCCAGAATTCTGGGATACTGGCAGGTAAATAGTGAAGTCAGCAGAAGCTGTGTTAATGCCTTCTGTAAGAAAGACTAAATTCAGTATTTCTTTTCATTTTTTGATACAACCTGGACAGAACTGTAGGAATCCTGTAGAATTCAGGGCTTCGAAATATAAATTTTACACTATGTGTTTGGAACCATTAATAACACAGAAAACCACGAGGACATTCTGTCACTCTATGGGCATTTGTATTTTGGGTATATGGAACTACCACAGTTTCAAAAGCAAACATCTGAAGACGTGTTTCTTTAAAAAGAAGATATTTGTGGCTTAACGTTAAATGATGATGTTTGAAGAAATCTGGAATGGTATTAATCATTTAAACTACTCACTGGTTTAAATACAAACGTACTGACAGATGAATATGCATCTACTGGTCACATTAACCTGCCTTCACCAAAAAAAATATTTCATGTGAGACAATGAAATGCTGCAAGAATGAGTCACTACCTTCTAAATCTAAACTAAGACCTTTAATGAGAGAAGATTTCTAAGAGCCACATTTCCATGTTTTGGGAATACCATGCCTCCATTTTCAAGCCTTAATTTCTTTAAGCATTTAGCAATCCCTTTCCACAGCCATTCAAAAAAAGTACTGAAAGTCAGGGCCTGATTACTCAGTACTTTCCTTTGTTTGGGACCTCGAAGCCCTGTGCAGCATCAGTGGAGCCATCAGGAAACACGAGCGTGAACTCGCAACATTTTTGCTCAGCACATCAGAACTAAACTAGTCGTCAGTGGGAGAGGACAAGGCTTGGGGCTCAGATCTTCGCTTCTACAAACCTGAAGAAGGAGCAGCAGGAGGGACACAGAGGCATCTTCACGCTCTCGATATTCTCCTTGATTGCTGGATCAGCCTTGACAGCCTTGACAGCTCTAATTCATCTCACACTCACAGGAGGAACAGGAAGCAGTAATCTCCTTTGTAGCCACAGCTCCTATTTCACGTGTTCCACCCAACGCCATTATTTAAAGATTGGCTTGTGCAACTTCTCTATTTATTATTGCTTTGTTATCCCTTTTGTTGCAAGAATCAAGCTGACAGCTAAACACGTGTACCTACAATGTGAAATCAAGCTCAACGAGAAAAAACTAATTAAGATGTTACACTCTTGGCCCATTCCCTGAACACTGACAGAAACACGCCACAGTTGCGCTGCCCTGAGAATGACAATGATGGAAAGGCAGAACTGGAAGACACGGGTACTTGTGCTCCAAGAGCAGCTCACGGGAATCAGGGCTCAGGCTGCAGCAGCAGCTGTAGAAGACAAATTCAGGCAGCAGATGGGATGATGGGTGGAAAGGCAACGATGAATCTGAATAGACAGATCTTTATCTACCAAAGGGACTGGTTAATACCTCTGAGCATGCCTTTTTGGCTAATCCTGGCATGAATTATAACATGCCAAGAGAGACGAGTGTCCTTCTATCCCATATATTGCAAGAGTCTTCTTGGCATGGTCAGAGCCATTGCCGCGGTCCCCTCTCTCTAACCCTAACCCTCTCCCGAAATTCAGCCTGCAAATGACAGGGAGAACAGGAACAGACCACATCTCATACGGCATTTTTAACAAAGGAACTCTAAGAATATAATGGCAGAAATTCTGGCATGAGACTGCTTAAATTCAGGTGGTAACACACTGACCCTTCCTTTGAATTTCTTAGTCTCAGGGTTTATGGTTTTGTACATCAAAGGCGAAGCCAAGTCTCCTCCGTACCCTGGGTGGGTTGAGAGGTGACCCATACCACAGACAGTCGGCAGGACCCAACGGTGACTTTCTGCAAGTTTCCAGCACTCCCCAGAACCCACCACCTTGTTGCAAGAGGATTATATTATTCCCTGTGCAGTAGGAATAAAAAACATTCTGTACTGTAATAGGAACACACTGTAGGCTTTTTGCACAGCAAAAGCCTCCAGCCACAACAGCAGCAAGAATTAAAACCACACTTACAAGATGTCCAGATACAGTATATGTTTTATCCTTATTCTGCAGACATATGTTTTGTGTGACTTGGTTCATTTATTTCTTTTCTGTTTTCAAAAGCTAACACATGGCCCTGAACAAAAATTACACTTAATGTTTTATTTGTTCAACTCAGTTAAAATCATAGCACTTGTTTTGTAGGGTTTTACATAACAATGTGCTGTTTTGTGTGACTTTTATGTAATCTAATTTCAGTAAACTAGCCTGAAATAATTTAAAAAGTCCACGGAGGTTTTGTGAATTCAGTGTTAGGGACTCGCATTTCATACATTTACTCATGTCAAACTTAAAATTCAATCTGAGTGTGGGAGTTAGTTGCTTCTCTGTCCCTACATGGAGATAAAACCCACATCGTGCGACAATTCTTTCATCTTACCCAGGACTAGAAGAGTGGGCTGCCCCATCTATTCATATGGAAGACTACTGGGGTGAGGGGGGGGAAAGATGGTTCAGGAAAACTATTTTTCAAGTACAGATTTCAAAGAGGTGGGAACTGATTGTCTGGTGGAAGGCTGGGATTGCCTGATAGCACTGCTGGGCACACTGGACAGGGGAGATACAAGACAGGGGAGATGAGAGGTGACAGTCCCTCACTGATGGGTCTGGAAAAAACAACAAAATGCCAGCAGGAGTAAGACAGTCTCTGTAAACTGGGGAAGAAGCCGTGACCTGGGGGAAACCTGGTCATCTCAAAGACACTAGCCAAGACCCACAGTACACCACAGAGCAGCAAGGAAAGCAATGCAGGTTTCATTTATTGTCTTGCCCAGGTCCATTGTTAATAGTTTCTGATAAACCTAGAGGATCTCTTTTGAACAGATCCCCCTCCTGCTGAACAAGGCTGGACCTCTGCGAAAGACTGTGCTTGAACGAGGGGAAATGAAGGGATTAATGCAGGCTTAGAGGGTGAGGTCCTGTTTTTGTGGGAGGGTAGCACATGGGGCTGGTGTTCCTAAAAGCCAGGGAAAATGCTAGTGTGGCCACACAGTGAGGAGAGTCTAAGAGAGAGGTCACCCTGAGTGATGGGGCCAAATGGATGGGTCAAGTTGAGGTTGAACCAAGACGCGGCGCTCGGACACAGCTCTGCTGTAGCAGTGAAGCAGAAATGAGACAAAAGTGTCTCACAAAGGGTGAAAAAATTTACTTCGGGCATTCAAGGCATCAGGAGGCTACATAGCCCTTGAAAACCTCACCGTACATCTAAGTGCAGTGGGGTAAGCCCCCAAACAGCATTAAGAAGTTGCCATCAGATCACTTTTGAAACAGCAGCTGAGCCTTTCTGAAATCCTTTCCCGAGGATGTCCCCAGAAAACAAACGAGCAGTCAGATTTGTAGCACTCAAGACTGCATTTCTTGTCCTCATCCCCCTTCGTCCGTTTCTCTTCCTCACTTTTTTTTACTGCTTCTGCTTTTGTACTGACAACGTCTCAAGTGGCAGGACTCTGACATCAGAGGAGAAATCGGTTGCGACAGAGCGAAGCGTGACGCGCCGAGAAAGAGGAAAGAGGGCAGCACGCAGACGCGAACAAGCTCGTCATGTATTCAGGACTGCTCGTCAGCGGTGCCTGCACGCCGCGCTCGTCATTTTGATACGATCGCCACGAAAGGACTGCGTTCCTTCGTTCTTGCTTCAGCTGAAGCTACGCTGCAATGACAAAGGTTCAGAAATGCTCAGCATGCATGTTTTAAATTACAGCTAATTAATTTTGATACGCCTTTTTCTTGGACCCATAGACTAAATGACTGCAGCGGGTTCTGCAAAAAAACTCAAAGGCAGGTTTCCCTGGGAGATACACACCGAGCTATGTCTGTGTCTGGGGAGTGTTGCAATAAAAGCTCATAGCAACCAGAGAGAAATCAGTTCTCCTTTCCATGGCAAGGGTTTGAAAACCAAAACAATTTCTTGTGTCTTAAGAAAAACAGCTTCAGTGGATTGGTTCAGAAGACTTCCTCTGTATTTTAAAGCACTGAGCAACGTCAGGACCAGAACTCCAACACAGCTGAGTTTATGCCCGTTGTCCAAGGAGATCATTATTATACTTATATTTCTATTAAGGTTTCAAGGTAGTGAAGTACTAATTTGCAAGTGAGAGGAGAGGGTGGGGAGAAAGTAATGAAGTTATAGCCCTTTATTGTTCAAATGCAATTTGAGACTTTTTTTTTTTAGGATGTTATCTATCACCCTGTCTGGCAAAGTCTGTCTGGAAATAATGTATCCGTCTGCTGAAACAAGCCTAAATAATGCAACACTGTATCAATAATTAATAGGCACACAGGTCAACAAGTTCAAGATTGTTACAGCCAAAGGAGATCTGAAAGAAATGGTTCGCGGGGCTTTGCAAGGACAGGGCAGGCAGGAGTGTTGGCAGGAACAGGAACACGCCAGGGTGGCACTTCCCGAGGAAGAGGGGATCCTGCTGAGGATCTTCCGTTCCCTTTGATTTGTACCCGGAATTCCCAGAAATGCTACCTTCACCACTAAAAGGAAGAGTAAACGGCTCTAAAGTTGCTGTTTCCACCACTGGATGCAGAAATCCAGCACACAAGATCATTTTTTCCCCTCTAAACGAAAGCCAGGCTTTATCTCATCTACCTCTACCTGTCTGAAAATTAGGTGATAGAGACCAGCCGAGGCTTTCCCTATAGTCAGAGAAGCAGACGTGTTCAGATGACGACTCACGTCACCCCAAAGAAAGGTTTCTAAAGGGGATGGGAGAAGCACCCTCTGAAGATGCCCCTCTCCAGAGAGGGAGGCCAGACAAGTACCTTGGACTGGGCGGTTCTCGCACAGCTAAACACGGTCAAAGTGAAGCCCACACAAAACGTCGAACTCCGCAGCCTTCGCACGACTGAGCGGTCGACGGAACATCAGTGAGATCGCACCTCCTGGAATGGCAGCAGCAGCCCCAAAGGCAGGTTGATCTTCAAGTCTCCAGAGACGAGGACACAGCTCCAGTGATCTCTGAGACACCGTGGCACACCCAGACAGAAACAAGCCAGCTCGCAGAAGAAAAAAAGCAGTTAAAGTGTATCCCATGCTCTTCATTTGCGAATCTCACTTCTCTAAGCACATTTAGTAGCCCAGGTGAAATGCGAGCAAAATAGACACTGCTGATTTCAGTACAAGCTCTCTGTAACAACAGCTGAGGTCACCTACTGACCAGGAAAAATTGTGCCTGAAGTGACCTAGGTATTTTAAAATGGAAAGAGAAAGGAATCAAACTTACTATATGAAAATGAAATAAAAATCAGAGAAGATATCAAAATGGAAATACGGAGAATGAGGTATTAGAAGAACATCTCTTCTGACAGGAGTGCAGAAAGTCAGGGTGTTTTGCTCTCTGTAACTCCTTGCCAGCAGTCACCCCAGGAGCTCCCATCAGCCCATACAGAAGCTTCCTGACATTACTTGGGATCCAGGGACAGAAATGCAAGACTGAGGTTGCTATTTGTAAAGCAAACAAAGGAGGCAGGCTGTGATTCCAAAGACCTCCTCACCTGCACTTGTAGTCAAGTATCCACACAGCACATGTTCAAGCCAATCTGTGCGGGCACTCACCCTACAAATGGGTCCCCTTCACAGTAATAATGTTGCTGAAAATCTCAAAATATGCACAAGGATGGTACGGGTGTGAACACAGTATCTTGGTGAAGAAATCATACTGTGTATGTTAAACTTGTCCTAATAGTAGTAACTTAAAAGCATGGGGGAAAATAGATTTTAGTTAGGATTTTTTTTAGTTGGTCATTTGGGTTTTTTGTTTGTTTTGCGTTTTTTTTAGAACATGAGTCTCGTATAAGAAAACACGGCAAACATCACAGCTACATTTTCAGAAAACCACAGCCTACTTACAACCACGGCAGTACAGAAGGGAAACTGAAAGTAGAAAAGAGAATCGCAAGCTGCTAAGGCAATTCTAGTAACAAGTCATTTTAAAAAGCAGATGATCAAGATAGAAAAATCCCAAATTAATATTTACAGTAAACTTTGCTTTTAAAGTTGTGTGATAAGTTAGTTACTGAAGATTCTGTCAAAGGGATTTTCTTCAGAGTGAAGTCCTAGAGTATATGGAGGCAGTTTTGTCCTCTAGCTTGTTTCAAAATCGAAAACTCTGATTCTGTTTGCTCAAGGAATTCCACCAAGCTCAGACGAGTGATGCCAACCACAAGTGAGGTCAATACGTGATCCACTTCTGAAAGAAGATGAATTCATAACGGCAAGTCATGCAGTCCCACAGTTCATACAGTCAAGGCTCTTGAGAAGACATTATGAAGCTTTTCTATTTTCTTCTTTTAACAGAGCACAGGGATGTGGGGTTCGAGTCTGCAAAAGCACCAGAGGCTGTGAATGCATCACCTTGTATTCAAGAGATCTAAGCACTTGGTAGCAGATTCTACAGAAATCAGTTCCTGGAGAGTTTTTGTCTCAGACTCTCTGCCCAGATAACACGGTGCTGCTTCCCTGGGAGTTTCTGACCCACTGAGGAACCTGCTCCTGGTAGTGGTAGAGCCGGGCTGTATTTGGTCGGAGCACACAGCTGCCGAGTTACGGAAATCTGCATTTAGACTTAATGACTGTAAGCTTTTACAATAAATACTAACACAATTTATTTCTGTAACTTACCTCAGGACAGAGGTACACACTGCCTAAGGAGGATGGGCCCTGGGAAGTGCAAGGGACCCTGCATTGCTCGCTCCAGATAGAGAAGCAGGAACACAGTGCCCTCCACCTACTACGGGCAACGTCTCTGTCCCCTCCCAGTCCCCTTCCCAGCTTCCATGGGAGCAAAATCAGCTGCTTCTGAGCCCCACTTATACGTCTGAAATCCTACCGATGATCCCGGACATGGCTAAAGAGCGAAATGTACCTCTGATGGCACCTGTAAGTGATTCCAAGACTCAAGGCATTGAATAGGAAAAGGAAGTATCTGGGATGCAGACTTTGATGGAATGTAAACTTTCCAAATTAAAGACACTACAGTTCTACAGAAATGGTCAGATGAGAGGACTCCTGGCAAGAGGTGTAGTATGTAATTTCATAAAGAGTATTAGCGACGCAGACACCCAATTCCCTTTCATTCTGAGTGGCTAATTCCCTTTCCCTCCTTTGAACATCCACCTAGGTTATGTGGGAGGTTCCCTGCTTCTCTCCTAAGGGTAAAACAATGAAGGCCGTATTTTTCCAATGTATAGAATTGGTTTTCCAAAGTTCACTTCTCAGATAAGAGCTACCACCTCGTAATTCAAAAGTAATTACTTTTATCATAAAGACACATTTCCTTCAGCTCAGTTGTCCTGAAATAAGAAAGCACCTTCTACTGGTATATATGGTCCTCCCCATCTTCCGGCTCTTGTACACCCTATTTCTCTGATCTCACTCCGTGCCATTTTTATTGTACAAAGTGTCTCCGTTCTACAATGCAAAATGCTCCTCATCGTTTCAGACAAAAGAACTGCCCTTCAAGAGTTACTGTGTTCTCACAGCACAAGTTTGGTAGGCGGAAAACTCACGTGGCTCGTTTTGTGTGTCCAGTTACTCGATCCCAGCTCCCCTCTCAGCCATACTGGAGGAAGGGTTATTCTTCTGTTAATGTCTCACAGTCTTTTAATGGATTTAGGGCACAGCTCTTAAAAATGTATAAGAGAGACAGGCATCACATGATTTTGCTATGGATATTTTATGAGCAAGCCTGGGTGCATGCTGTGTGCTTGAAACAAAAGACTGCACAATTTGCTACCAGGGCAGGATCTGTGTTATTATGTCTTGCATTCAAAGCTTCTGAGAAGTCTTGAGCAAGAAAAACAACAAAACAAAGGCATGGGAGAGACACCACGATCTAGTAAATGGGTCAAGGCAGCACCGATAAGCTGCATCCATTGTTACTAAGACCTATAATTCAGTCATTTGTCAGACAACAAATCCGATTTAGGAAGCACAGACTGGCCCCTCCTTTTTTATTGGTTGTTATTTGGGGGTTGCATTGTCAGTTAATTGACTTAAACTACTACCTTGCAAAGACAATACTAGTACCCAGGTGTCTTTTACTTCTGCACCTGCAGCAGCCATCACTAGATGTCTTGGTACCAAGAATAACTTCAGCAATTATTTATCAACAGAGTGATTAATTTATATCTGGAGCATGGAATTCCACTGCTACTGGACTGATTAAAGGCTTTGGTTTGCATTTTTCAAAGTATTCAACCAACAAAGAAGACATCAATGGTGTTCAGGCATCTGAATCTAACTGCAAGCACGTGCATACGCAGGCAGCACCCCATCTATGGCTAAAAATGTTGCTTTTCTTGTAACCTTACTCAGAAATGAGCTTTTAAAGAATCAACTTTGCCAGGTATATTAGATTCAATCTTCTGTTTCAGTGAAGATTCATCACCAGGGAGGGCATGAAGGCATTTTTACATGTCTTTATCTCATTTTTCTTATGGGGACATTTGAGTCTCACAATATACTTAATGGATCCACGGTTTATACAGCAACTCCATAACAATACTTAGAACATCCATAGTCTCTTGTAAATATTATCTTACTATATCTAATATAACAACTTCTGTTTGCTATTTATGGGAATGCTCTGTCTCAAGATGCTTCACCGTCAATGTAAATACCTCTGAAGTGGTAGTTTCTATAGAAACTTATTTTTCTAGTGAACTGTAGAATAAACAACCTAATTTTCTACTTTGCTTTAAACCTCACCAAAACCTGGAATGTCTTTCCAAAGTGGCAGAAAATAATACTCTGCAACTCTATAGTCATTTAAGTCTCTCCAGCTTGCTGTAAATATGAATTACTTAGGCCTTCAGGAGTACCCTGAGGTAGTCATCATTAGTCTCACTAAGCAGGGAAGGTAAAACAGCAGGTAAAAGACCTTCTACAGAGTAGGATGTCTCTGACTAACAGCACAATGTGCACTCGCAATTTTATTGATGCTTCTACGACAGCAACCCCAGTGTTATCCCAACCTCAGAAATCATGTTTCATTCCCATCACGCAAGTCTCTCTCAGTAATAGCTCCAGAGCAAGGGCTGAGTGCAACCCCAGAGCAGGAGCCAAAAGAAGCACTATTTTTTGGAAGCGCAGCTAGTTATGCTCGATGGGTGTGTGAGGAGTTATCAAGTTCACGTCAGGATCGGCAGTGGTGCTGCACAGCAAAGCAGAGCATGCAACAGCACTGGTCTGGGGCTGGTTTGTCTGCGAGACTTCTAGCTGTAACGAAAGCTCAGACCGGGAACTCATTTTTCCCGGCACTGACACCGCCTGGAGAATCTCCCAGGAGAGCAGCCATGAGGAATTTCTGTCCTCCTGCTCAACCCATTACAGAATGCTGTGCCCATCACGTTAGTTGAGGAAGGAAGCCAAAACTCAGTTGGACTGAGCAATCACTTCTGATTTTTTTGTTACAACACTTTTTTACAGCTATACTCAAACCCTGCTGTGAGCGCAGAGCCCCACTTGCCCATGAACAACACTTTCCAGTAAGGAACAGACATGTGTGTCCCCAGACTCCTTCCCACAGCCCTTGGGCTGTTTCTATTCCTCAGGCTGCTGTGGAACACGGCCTGGGCATCAGGCTCTTCGTCCCCTAAGGTGCTGAGATGCCAGATCTTCATGTGGCTAATTGTGCTGCACATCCCCGCTACTGCCGTTCCCAGTCCCGCACAGATGCTGTACGTTGGTGCTGAGATCAGAGCCGTAGGAGTCGGCCCTCCTCCACACACCAGATGGCTCGCTCTTCTGCGTTTGCTTTTAGTGCTTACCTATCTGCTCCTCGACTTCTGATAGTCATGTGCATTAGAGAAGGGAAAAAAGACAAGATTTCCCCAGCAACTAATAGGGAAAAAAAAAAGTTTCCTCTTCATATGTTATCTCGAAACAGGAGAATACACTCAAGAAGCAGTTTGAACCTTCTCAGAAAGGAGAGAAATTAAGAAGTAGAGGCAGAGAGAGATGTGGAAAGTTCCTCGGTACCCACACAGTGTGGGCAGCTGGGTCAGTGTTCCTTCTGCTCCAGAGACAGAAGGAGACGCAGCTCAGAGAAGAGCACGAGACTGCCCAGCGCTGGCTGGCTTCCAGTTCCACTGCATAACAAAGAGCAGGTATTTTCCACTTTAACCTTCCCCTTCATAAAACAGTGGTATTTAAAAGATGGTAGATCTGTCTAAATTTAGCAAACAGAATCTATTTGATTTCACTTTCTCTCTTTTAGGAATGGACATGTTTTGATTTTATCTAAACAAAACAGCTTGTACTTCTGCACTACCTTTGCAGTAAATAAACATGTAAATATATAAATAAAGAGAGACCAGTGCAAGTGAGGCATTTCACAAATGTGTGATATTTGCTCTCTGGACTTTTTCAGTGCGGTACAGTCCTACTAACTGTTGGGATTTATGCTGCAAGCTGAATGAGATCCAGGTCCCAGATATAATTATGTCTATAAAATTATCTGAAACTTGACTGCATGAAGAAGCCTTAAAATGCAACCCATCAGCATCCTCAAGAATTGCAAACAAGAAGGCAAATGGGGAGCACTCTAAATGAATTTTTAAAAATCCATCTTAGAAACATCTCACAAAAGCCTGTATCAGATTTGAGGATACTTGACATAGCCAAGCATGGTAATGCTTGTATGCTAAAACAAAAGATAAGTCATTCTATTCCTAGAGTCTTGGATCATGTCACCACAGCATTTGCGCTGGGGGCCAGCACCCGATGCTCCCTCTCTAGTGACCCTCACTTAGAGCGATAAGCAGGTCAGGAGCAAATCCAAAACATCTTGTAATCAAGTTGTGGTGAAGGCCAGCAACAGGAGGCAACAGGGCAGTACATGGCAAAAGAGACAGGGTAAATTATCCATTAAAAAAGACCACTGTCAACCAACTACGCAAGCAGAGCTTCTTCCTTCTGATCCTTTCCTTCCCACTGCAGATCTCTCCCACCTCCTTTGGGCTTCTCAGCTTTACAGTCAGAGCAGCCAAGGAGCACGCAGGGGGTGACGGGTGCCAGGTGCCACCAGCGGCTCCTGCTTCCTGCAATGAACTTGTAAAAGCGTGCCCAGCAGCTCCTGGAGGTGACGGCACCGCTAAGGCCATTGCTGTGGCCTGCATGGATATGGCCACAAGCGCGTCATCTCTTCCAGACAGGGTCATCAGTTTTGGAATGAACCAGAAATACAAGTGTTACCTCAAATAGGCAAGCTGGAGATCCTCACGGAAGAAGCCAGGGTTGGTTTTGGGTGGGGTTTTTGCAGGGTTTTTTTGTTGTTATTGTTTTTTTTTCATCACTGCATTGTCCCCATTTTCTTCCTATGGCTAGGGCTTGATGGATATCCATTTCCTTTTCCCCAGTGCTGACGTCTGTTGCCCTCACATCCTGCTCTCACTTAACTACATCCACATCCTCCCACGCCGCAGAGCCCCATTCTCCCCACCACTCCTCCTCCACTCTTCCATCACAAGGAGCCCTATCTCCTCCTATTCCCAGCGGAGAGTGCTCTGCTCCCCATCTTATTTGAATTCCTCCCTCCTTACGTGGGCGATGAATCATTCAGAGTAATGGCATTTTAAAAACTCTACAGAGAAGGTAGGTAGACTCAAAACTGAGTGGGAGTGCACATAAAGTACAATGTCAGTGGGTGGCTTCAATCCCAAGACCAGAAGGTCCCAGTTTTCCCCAGTGTATAAACACTGTCTGGACACACGTGTTAATGGCAACTACCACAGCCAAAAGCAGTCCCATCTTACATACATGAATATATAATATTAAATATTTAATCTTTATTTATCATTATTATATCATATAATTACATGATGCCATTAATGTATCATAGATCACAGGAGATTCAGAAAGAAGTTAGTTAGAAAGACTGTATGGAAGTGTAAAAATTGAAAAAGTGTGTTGTGATTCCATTTCAGTATTTGGGGGGGACAGACTTCTTGCCACGAAATGCTTCTACATCATTAATAGAGCCTTTTCTGTGAAGAACCACTGAACGTAACATTTTTCAACCTGTGGCTTACCAACTACTGCCTTTTCAGATGAAAGTGGAGTTTAATTCTTGTCTTAGTCCTGCAGAGAGTATCTTAACTCATGCATCACCAACAAAAGACTCTTCTAATTAAAGGGAGATTGGAGAGACTGGTCATACAGTCTCAGTGTAGCCCATGTCTCACGGATATTTTCATTCTGAGTCACAAACTGATTCAAGGCAAGAAATAAAGTGTTTACTGATGGAAGTTCTGCAGTACTCTTTATCACCTGAGCACATGAAAGAGAAAAGCTACAGGATGAATTTGTCCAGAATTTGATGTGCTTAACGAATGGCATGTTCTTCAATGACTTTATTCAGAACACCTACATGTTTTGTTCCTGTTACTCGTACAGCACCTACATGTGACAAAAAGACTCTTTTTTCAACAGAGGAGGGAGAAGGAGAGGGAACAGCTTATGAACTTTTAAGCATGTCTTTTTTTCTGAGGCAAATATGAGACTCCCTAGCAGCTATGTCTCAGCGACTTCTTTTAAGCTTGTTTAGCCTATAATTGAAAGGCAAATTTTCTTATTGCCAACTCTGCCAGATCACACTGACATCAGAAAACCCAACAGTGTTCTTTTTCGCCTATGTTTCCTCACCAGTTAAGAACTCTGAAAACTAAATTTTCCTCTGTTTGTGCAAGTGTAATCCTTAAAATCACGGCCTTGGTCCTACTTGCGCAATACCCCGTACCCTGCAAAAACTTTGTGGTGCGTGTGTACCCCACCAGTCACCGTACGCACCCGTGTGTCCTGCTTTCTGCTCCAGCCACGGGTACAGAACCATCTTTTTTTGTGCTTCCTGCCTGACCAGGGACAGAAATAAGGAGCTACAGAGCTAAAATCTCAAGTCTCTAAAGAGCTACTAAAGAGCAGTGTTTTCACCACACCCCAAACAGTACATTATAAACAGCCAAAAAGTGCTCAGGCTAACATAAAAATCTGTTACAGTACTGAGAGAAAACTTAGCAGAGAGAAGGATGCCATGTTGTCTTTTCAGAAGAGTCACCTCTTATGTTGAAAAAATCTACTTTAAACCAATAAAACTTTTGTTTTCCTTTGGTCACGTTTTTTCTGCATCTGATCCTGCCACAGTTCAGATTGCCACAGTGTAATTAAAGAGACCACAAATGACACAGAAAATAAAATATGTGCGAGTGTTACATATAAAAGTACTGAGGATAAAAATCCTTCTAAAAACTCGTTTTTGAGCAAACCGACATTGCAGGTTTTTTCACTTGGATTTCAGACAGAGGCTAGCAAAATTTACAGTAACAAACATTTTAATTCTCACTCAAATCAGTGAGTGACTCAGCACTGCAAGGAAAAGCAAGACTAAATGCTGTGAAGTTTTGACAAACCCAGCTGAGGAATGAGCAAGCAGGAGCCCGACTTGGAAGCAGAGTTTGCATCTGAGGAAAACTTTGCTGATTGTATTTTGGAATGAGGTTGTCACAGGGCAGTCTCACTGCAACGTCAAATCCCACGTGTATATTGAATCCAGTGCCAAATAATTCCCTTCTGGGTATAAAACTGGACCAAGAATTCTAGGAAGCCCTTCCTTACCAAGGAAGCCAATTCAAAGGCCCCAGATGCGTACCAAAAAAAAATAACTTTCCTCCCAGGTTTCTCAATCACAGGCACCTCTTTCTGGCTTCAGGGTGATTCTACCACTATTTTCAGACTTCTCATCTTTCACCTATATCCACAAGACAGCTGGCCCTGATGAACTCACCAGCCCAGCCCCTACTTGCCTCCAGCTTGGGATAACTTGTATCGCTTGCAGATACCGTTTCTGGAGAGCAACCCCTTAGATAACCTGCGCGCTCAGATAACCCCCAGTTCCCTTCCTGCATCTCTTGACAGATCTGTTGATTTGTCCGGCTTCTGGAGGAGACATTCTGAAACCAGGAATGGAGGGGTCAGGTGAGGGGTATCAGAGATAAGGAAGACGGAGGGATCTGGGGGAGGAGGTTACACAGGACCAGAGGCTGGAGCTGAACTGTAGCGTAAGATGCTCTGGGGCGAATTTGCAGTGTGGTCTGCAAACCACAGCTGGCAAATCTCAGTGGGAATCTCTTCTGCTTCTACAGTTTACGTACATAAAGACCATAAACACTTTTCTTCCTCTGCTTCTTATACAAATAGAGGCAAGGTTCACCCATAAGAAGCTGCTGCTTCCTCATCCAGGTTCACATCATGTCTCTGCTTCACAGACACCAAAAGGGGAACACATCACGGCTGGGAAGAAACGCTTCCTTCCACATCCAGGCTGCAACACGAGACGAAAGCTGGCGGTCGGAGCAGCAGCTGGCATAACCTCAAATCTTCAGGAGAAGCCATCAGGGGACACCAAGACTGATCTCTTCCTCTGCCTATTGCAACACATCTGCTTGGGCTGCGATTCCAGGCCACTCCCTTACTGACAAACGTCAGCAAGCAGCGTGTGCTTTGGAAAGCTATTACATCTGTGTCGTACTCACGCTCACTCCAGAGGTTCCTGCTTCATATCCTGTTCTGATTGCTCTACATTTATCAGGCAAATTAATTTCAAGTACACACAGGGGAAAAAAAATAAAGTTGGTATGCATAAAGATTATAACATACGAGAATTTGTTAGGGGTTATAATAAACCTTAGTGTTAAAACCACACTCCCACTGCACAAGTACATGGGCAATACAACACATTGAGCTGTATTTCAGATTACAGTTAAGGAGCAAACCCAAGTCATTTGGCTTCCAGAAAATTTCTAACACGGACCTTTGCAGACCTCCCAACTTTAGAGTCCTTACAAACATCACAAACCGAATGTTAGAGCCAGCAACTCTTACTCATCCAGATAAACTGCATTGACAGAACTCCTTCAGAGGCAGTGGACCTCTGTGAGACAGGAACACTGAGCAGTAACAGATACAAGCACTTCAATGTTTTTGAAGGGAAACATTTCTCTCCAACAGTCAGAACTTTGGTAGTATCCTGTTTCTTGCCTGTTAGGAAGAAATGTTTTAATTTCTAATGAACAGGCCATACTGCTGTACGGACATTGCTCTGGCAAGGCAGACTACGCAGCCCTTTTTGCCATCAGAAAGCTCCCGAAGGCTGTGCTGCCTGTGCCTGCTATTCTTGAAAGCAGAGATGGGATTACAGGCTTCTGTGGGGTGTCCTCAGCTCATACCCACAGAGACCCAACACGCAGTTCTCTGCCGACGTGATTTTTCTTACCGTCTACTCCTGTGCTGGGCACTAATCCAGGGAAGTTGAAAAACCCTCCCCCATGACACCCACACTGCGTTACAGTATCTGTTTCCCAATCCTTATGATAAGCGTGCCTGTTATTCAGTTCTAATATTGTCGCAAACACAACAGTATCATAGAATCACAGAATCATAGGATGTTAGAGGTTGGAAGGGACCTCCAAAGATCATCTAGTCCAACCTCCCTGCCAGAGCAGGATCACCTTTAACAGTAAAGGAGGATCAAACTAAGAATTTACCTGGAAGCAATTTTCCAACAAAAGGGATGAAAAGATGTCCCAGCCCAAACCCAACAGAGCATCGCAGCTCCTGTCTTTAGCGCTTGTCATCCTCTCGTAACAGTGACCGTGCTAGAACATCGAAGGCTACATTTAGCAATCGGGCTTGAAAATTTCATGCAGTACAACACCAAGCACAGGTTGCTTGGCTCTGGTATTCATGCTGTAGTTTACAAATGTTTTGACAAATCTGTCTGACTTGCAATCAGTAAATAAGAAGTCCTAAGACACATGATGTGGGAACTGTATTCCTCAGAGATAAATACATTCCCGTACCACATCCAAAGGGACTGGAAGTTTTCAGTGAATAATATGCAATAGTCCTACCCCTCGTCTCTGAGATTACCTACATCCAACAAGCAAGAACTGAAACACACAGTTACTGCTACTTTTCAGAAAGATCTGAGGACAGACCAAGCTCTCCGAGTTACTCAGGTAACACTATAGCTTATTGTGCTAAGGGTGTGCTCCTACGAGTAATGCTTACACCTTCTGGCAGCTGTAAAGGTGCAAGAGGTAGAGTATTTCCATTTAAAAGACTTTGGCACTAGTTCCTATTTCAAGCTAATCTTCATTAATAAAAAGTATTTCTGATTCTGAAGTCAGGCTTCAGGATTCACATGCATTTCCTCTCAGTCTCTCCAAGACAACATGAAGATCTTTTCTCTTCCAACACCAAATATGAGACGTACCCTAAAAAAATCTCCTGGATCGTTTAAATACCAACATAAGGGTTCTCCCAGTGGAGGGAAAGAAAGAGGGGGGTGTATAAAAATAAAACAAAAAAGGGTTCTTCCTGTATCATCGTCTCTCCTTAGAAACCCAGAGGAGACTGTTTTGTGTACACAACACCACCGTCTCTGTTACAGACTTCTTTAAAGTCTGAAGAAAGGGATGTTGCGAAAGGGAACTCCTACGGCGTGCAGCTCATTTAAGCTGCCTTTAGGTCAACCCAGATGGAGGAGAGAGGGCCCTCGTGGCTTCTTCATCTCTTCCCTTCTGGGAAGGGTTTCATCAGTGTCACAGAGATGTTGATGTGATGCTGCACTCCTGACACATAAACCCCCTCTTATCTCACTGCAGGCACAGCAGATCCAAGTGGATCACGGAGAAGGTTATTTGTGCCTATTTACAGCACCCGGCAACTCAGACGGGTTAAAGACTGAACACACAAATAAATGCTTCTGAGGAACCAAAGAGTATGGTTTTCTCAGTCACCACAAATGCTCTGCTCTTTCTGATCTTGATTTACATCTGTCGTTCTAACTCCTAAAAGAAATTTTGAATAGTGCTTATACATACTTAACGGTTTCTAATGTACTCTAAATAACAGCATAGTTTAAGCTTCCTTGAACATGACCTGAAGGCTCAAATTTATTCAGACAGGAAAGTGCATATCTTTTTAAAGATAAATTATGTGACTACGGAATCAAATATAATTAATATAGCGTGTCCTCATTCTCCATGGTGGGGGGGGGTGGGGGGAGAGAGATTATCACTATGAAATACTAGCCACAGATTAGATAGAGTATGAAAGAAAAAGATTAAAATGTGGATTGTGGCTTATGTTCAGGTATACATCTTTAGGGGAGTAAATTTCACCTAATAAGTCATTTTTGCTCCACCAACCAACCACTAATCTCTGGTAATGGTGTTCCAGGTTGCCGACTGAGTTGAAATACATGGAAAATGAAGGCAGCGTGCAGATCCTGGATACCTGTATTTGCGACGCTGTTGACACAGCAGAGGCTTGACGTGCTCTTGCTCCAGCCATGCTTCCTGTTTCTATAAACATGCTCTGTTTGAAAAGGGGCTACTATGGGCACACACGTGCAGTTTATAGCCAGTTTTGTGCCAACATAAATCAAGCCCAAATGCCATCTCAGTGACATAATGTGAGACTTAGGCTTAAGAGAGTCCACATACATAAGTAAGTGGGTTCCAAAGTAATTCATTCAAGGAGTCCACTTACGTTTCAATCTCACAACGAGACAGACTGCCTTGTGGTTCCCTTGGCTTTTTAGCATCAGACTCCTCAAATTTCGCTCTTCTATTTCCTTTACATCCCCACCTTTCAGGGTCAGAGCTTAATACCGCAAAGGGAAACCAAAAGAGAACAACCTGCAAAGCAGATTAAAGCCACATTTGACATTCAAAGGTACATGTGTCCTTTTTCAGCTACAGGTATGAAGTAATAATAATTTTGTGCCTGCAACTCACAGTATAAATACGGTTTAAAATAAAAAAAACCCAAACAAAAGCTCTGCAGTTTATTAAATGCATCCTCGCCCAAAAAATTTCATGGCTTTTTGGACATACTCTATTTAATGTTCAAATCCGCTGAATTCTAAATTGTGGAGGATTTTATTGCGTAGAAATGGTCTAGGAAGTAAAGAGAAATCCTCTTGCACTTCCCTTACCTCCTGGTTTCTACATGCACCATCTCCAAGGGGAAGGTGTTAGCAGAGCAAGCCACAGAAACATGTGCTTCTGTCTGCTAAGAGAGGATGGATCTGTCTGTCAAATATCTTCTCCTGGGTGAGACCAAGAGAATTGCCACCAGCCTCTGGCTCTTGAAGAATTCTTACTCTTGCCTGCACTGTTAAGCAACATCCTGTGCATCAGTCTGCTCAGAGAAACTCCTTGTTAAAGTCAGGGTTCGATTCCTTTCCCAGGAAAATAGAATATTAACTCCCACTACCTACTGCGGAGGCTGGATCAAATGTAAGTGAAGAGCCATGCCATTAGTCACGGGCCAAAACGGCCCATTCAGATTCGAGAGATGTTTCATGGGAGGTAATTAGCTTTTGCTTACCCAATTAATATACCCTGCCGTGAGTCAGCGGGCATGAGGCCATTTAGCAATTCATGGGATCAACCATAAACCAAGGATTCCCGTGTTTTCGCAGCAGAGAAAGCTGGAACTGTTTCTCACAGCCAACACAAAGGTTATTGGTTTGGTCCCTACAATGTGCTCACACCTCAGGAGGAGGCCAGAGGGATTACAGCGTATTTGTGCAGATCCCAGTCTATTCCTAAATTGCAGCGTTTCCACACTTGTTTATGCAATGCTAGCGCAGAATTTTTTTCTATTAGACAAGGCTGCTTCCGTCTTCATGCTAAAAAGAAGAGAGGATAGGGATACACTGACATTTCCAAGGAGATCTCTCCTGCTTCATTTCAAATGTTCAACCTCACCTTCGAAGGCATTTCAGTTTTGCTTCCGATTTAGTCTGACAAATGTGCAGCAAGTGCCAGGGCTGCCTCAATTTTTAATTCACGTACTTCTATAGAGATCATCATTCTAGTATGACTGATATATAATAAAGGAATATGACAAGTCAGTAAGAGAGGTCAGACTTCATGGACCTGGTGAGAAAGGCCCAGAAAAAGATCGTGAAGGTTAATATCAGAGTATAAGAAAGCACGGCAATGACTAACCTCCCCTGGTGAATAAGTGTTGACATAGCTAAACTTTTACTAAATTACTAACCAGGCAGAAATGAAAGACCCTCACTGTCAAGTGGATTATTACATCTCTTCTTCTTTCTCATTTTGGGACCTAGAAAACCAAATTTCAGAAAATGATGCCATGGTTTTGAAAAGCCTAATACAACTTGCTGAACACCAGTGGCTTTTTCTACAACAGCTTAAACAGACATACAGCACTTTCATGATTTTGAAGATCTGAGGTAGAGACCAGATATTTATTTTTTCCAGTTACACTTAGAATTATTCTTCCGTGCTTGCCTTGTGTCTGAAGAGCTGTAAAGAGAGGAGCAAAAATATGCCTAAAAGAGTTACTCAATAAAATGTGTACACTCATATAGAAACAAAGAAAACAGGCAGAATTAAGTTACTTATAAGAATCTTCTTTATTTTAGAGGAGAAAATGTAATGATTGTATGATTTTATGTAAAGATAATGAACAGGCAGAGTAACTGGACAAAGCCATTAAAAAGACAACTTCCCAGATACAATTTAACTTGATTCATGCTCATATAGGACCCTCCTCCTCATTTGTCAGAAAAATCAAAGTAAATGTTCAGAATTTTAAAGGGTGGACTATAGCTCAGAGGTGAAACAACAGTAGCTTTTGAACAAGTCACCCCAAATTCTGAATTGAACTCTTCTGCTGCTGCAAGGCAAATGGATGGTTCTTCCAACTCAGAGATGAAAGAGTCCTGAAAGAAAACGTACTTGCAGTAATCAGTCATATTTAATACAGTAATAAATGAGATGAGAGTGGAGGAGTTAAAATTTTTTGGGGTTTTAGGAAAATGAATGTCTTCCATCACATCCTGTCTCTTGCCTTCATGATCATTTTGCAGTTTCTAAATCTTTACCAGCTAAAAAGAGAACAACACTCTCCTTCATATGTGACAGCAGGATACCTTGTGCGGATGAGATGACAGTCTATGCCAGTTTAGAGAGCTCTCTGGTCCTTCTTTTATCTGTGGTTGTAAACACCAACAAAAATTCAACAAAATAGTAAAAAGAAGTTTGCAATAGGCAGTTAGAGGCAAATTTGCCCATGAGAAGTTTCTTTCTTCTCCCTAGAAGTCAAAGCCTGATTTACGCCCTTAAGTAACTCCTGCGCCTTACACAGCTCCTAATTATTTTCAATCCTTGCTGTAGTCACTGTAAGTGTCCTCATAAACTGGACAAATGCACCTTTTTCAGGGTTCTGCTGAACTCTTCCTGGTGATATTTTGTGGCAATTGATTTGTTTTAAGATCTGGATACCTTCAAACATGCCTTAATCAACAGCACATTCTGGCCTCACCGCAAAGCTCCTGAAATTCGCTTATGTCCAGACAAGCCGACAGGTGCCCACAGGAGGGGTAAAAATGCAAGAATTTCCCATGCTCTCCCAGGCAGCTGGCAAGGTCCCTGGCCCAGCTCCCTGCCCACCAGCTCCTGCCAGAGAAGGTCTGAATCTTCCTTACCCTGCTCCGGGGAGCTGCACCCACCAGACACTGATCCTGGGAGATGTGCTGTGGAAGCCCACCTTCCCGCTGGGAACCAGCTTCGGACCAAAGAGAAGTCCTTCAGGGAAGAGTGAGGGACGAAGGAAGAGGGAACAGAAGCAGCAGGGACGCTCTCTGCAGCCTCCGCTACTCCCAGAAGATGTGCTCTTGGGAAGAAGGGGCAGGGAGCCTGAATTAGTGGTTTTAAAGTTGAGGGAAGAGGTGGAACAAGTCTTAAGAGAATGTGGGAGGTCACAGGAAAGAAACTCAGGGAACTGCTGATATAGATCCTTAGGTCAGTATTATCAGCAAGGGATCATGCAATAAGTCAGGAACAAAATCACGGCTTGAGCAATGATTTTGTGCCACCAATACTATCCTGTGGGGAGCAGTCATTGAAAAGGGTAGGCTTCGCCTGGGTTTTTCGTACTTAGGAGCACAGGCAGCCAGTCTAGCTGAGGAGCTGAGGGGGAATGATTTATGAGGACAGAGCTAAATGCTTATTGCTCCGTTAAACAACAAGTAAGGGCAAACATAACAGTCTACAAATACCCATAGGAGTAAATGTCAAGGAGTGTGAGGAATTGTTTTGAACAGCAAGATAAATTTCCTAAGGCTGAGGTGCAGTGGCTTGTGATACACTTGACCAAACAGCTCAAGTTTTGTTGGTCGTGACTTACCTGGGCAAAGCATGAGCAAACAAAAGCCAAGGAACATTTCTGTGTTGTTGGACAGGTGGAAGAAGAGAAGCCAAACGTCTCCATCACTGGAGAATCAATCCGTAATGTTCAGTAAGGTCCTGGAGTTGGAGACGGCATTCTGGAGACATACTGCAACTCTTTTTCCCATTATGATTTTTGTGATGGCAGCAATTACAAACCTTATTTAATCAAGACAGTTTCAGGTCGATTGTATAAATGAAGAAGTCACACAGCTGCTACCGCACTGGAACAAGCGCACAACATCACTCATAGCTAGAAAGACGATCCACTGCAGCAGTTTCGCCACAATCAACAGCAAATTTATCCTGCACAGAGGATGAGTGTCAAGATTCCACCCTATCTCATGCCCCCTTAAGCCTCTGAAATAGCTTTTAAACAGACTTGAACTTTTTTCTGTGCTGAGCACCTGCATGAGGGGCGAGATCCAGCCTGAGGTCATGTTTCAGGGAGGTAGAGATTTCAGCAGGAGGCCTGGGGATGTGCTTGCTGCTCCACATGGGGGAGAGAGCTGCTAGGGTTACACTGAGCAGGAATGCAAGGGAAAGGGAAGGAATGTGAAGTAAAAAGCAAACAAAGAAAAAGGACTTTTAAATTTTGATTCACAGCATGGCATTGCAACTGTGACAGGGTCAGGAACAAGAGGCTACAAGGTAGAAAGGGAGAATGGGCCTGCCTCTGAATCCCTCCGATTGCAAAATCATTGCCTAATTAAAGGAAATACAGACAGGTAAAGGGGAGAAAAGAGTTCGTACATAGTCTTGAATCGTGGTAAGGGGGAGGAGAAAGGAAAACTAAGGAAATGCACAGCCACAGGAAACAAATGTAACCCTAAGATACCTTCTATCTCCCTCTTTTGCGGCAGTTGTCTTGTTCCTGTCCCTGTGGACTGGTGTGCGCGCTACGGAGGACAAAGCAAACAGCTTCTGTACTTCTTCCTGCCCTGATTGAGACACTAGATCACTGAAACAGGGCGTTGCTTAACTCAGGGGTGGCAGGAACCTAATTCTCACTTAGCCCTGACTCCTGAAAAACAATCCAGTGACAAGAAGGATGAGACTAACTGTTCCTTGGCTCCTGCATAGGGGAAGAAGGCAAATTCCTTGCGAATATCCCCAAAACTACGCAAGACTTGACATTTTTATCAGAATGCTGAAGTGAGAGGTGGAAGAAAAAAAGAAAAAAAAATAAAAAAAAAGGGAGCCACACATGACTCCTACGGTGAGGAGAGGACTGAAAGGAACTCAGGAAAGCTTGGGGGAGCGATTTGTTTGGGCTGAGCATCACTTGGTGGGTCAGTTGATGGCTGTGTGGTTTCAACACTTGAAGAGAACAAACCACATTGCTGAAGTGTCATGAAGAGAAGAGCTGAATTTCAGAACTATCAAAAACCAAACTGCAATTTGTCTCCCATCTTAAGGCTAGGAAAGAGCTGCTAGACTAGATGACCTTATGAGGTCCCTTCCAATCGCTAACATTCCGCGATTCTGACCATCCTAGAGGAAATTCCATGCAATGCCATAACAACATATCAATGCATTTTGGAAATTTAGGAGCCAATTAAGAAGAAATTCAGGAACAAAAAATACGAAGAAGCTATTCCTTATATTAAAAGTATTGAGGAAGAAAGGCCCTATAATTAAATCCTTAACTTGAGATTCAGGTTCTTCTCAGCTTAATGCCTCAAACACATTCACAACAAGAGGTGCCTTATATATTGGTAAACACCATGTTGCTTAAAGCTACATTATACAATACAGGATTTCGTAATCCCTGGCGTGCTGTCAGGAGGCTACAGTGGGAACAGCCGACTGACGATGTAGCACTGACATTCCCATGGCAAATATAACTAAGAAAATTCTGGTAGTGTCAGGGTGCACAAAATTTTGCCAGGGAGAGATTTTGAGTCTATTGTGCCTGTTTCCACGTTGAGGAAGGAAAGTGAGTTTCACCTTCCAGACTTGTTTGGGGCTTTTACTCCTCAAGATTTTTTGGAAAAGTCTTGAGGGGGAAGCTAAAACCATTACCCGAACAGAGCCATACAGCCTGGTAAATTTTGGTGCTCCCAAAGAAGCATTTTCTATTGTGCAGTAGTTTCCAATGACTGAGACATCTTCTGCCATTTACTTTTGCTTCGCTAATTTTGTGACGTGTCACAACACATCACACTAAAAACTGAGGCAGGACACAAAAAGAGGGAAACAATCCTTACTGTGAATCTTTACTTCTGTCTGGAATCCTTTTCTGGAAGTTTATGGCATCCCACAAAGTTGCTGAAACATGCCTGCTGCATTTTTAATTGTCATTTGAAATGCCAAAACCCAGAAGTCTTGCTTATATTGTACGCGAACAGAGTGTCTGCTTATGTTCAAACCCTCAGGCACTTTAAATAACTCTACTGTACACAGAGAACGTTGTTCATTTTGTTTTTACAATTTTTGCCTGTGTAGAAGGAGCTCTAACGTCTTGAGAACATAAATGTATGTTCATAACCGAGGAGCAAGATCACAGCTGGAATCTACCTGAGCCTTGGATCACATTTCAGGAGCAAAAAAGCAGCTTATTTCTCTGTTTAATTTAAAAGAGTTACAACTGGAACAGCACATACTAGACTTACTGACGTAAGGCACAGGTGAGTGTGTGCTACAGGTCCACCTCTGTGCCTGATCCACAGGGAATATCAGACTGCTTCAGCCAGGCTTAAGAGCTGATATCACCGCAGCCCTTGAGGAACCTTGTCCGAACCCCGGTGTGTTGGCAAAGGTGGCAGCTGCCACAACAGCCTTCTGTGCAGGCTGCAAACTTGGGGCATAAAATCGGGGTCTTTTGATTGATTCCAGTGAGTTTCGTACCAAGCCTTCATTGTTCTGTCTTAAAGAATAAACTGTTGCAGAGAATTTACAAGCGAATTTGCCTTTTTCTTTCAAGGATTAAACAGGAGCAGATCGTAATTTCCTTTAAATGCACGTATTATCCATCAGTATTCAATAAATTTTATTACGGGCTTAAAAATCACAGCATATATATGTTTATACTCAGTTCCAATCTGCTTCCTACCTGTGTTCTGAAAGTCAGGTTTTATGTTTAGATGTGGCCAGTGTTCATTTTTCACATTAGTTTGCTGTAAATAATCTTACCGGTAATTTTGCCACTTCCTTTCTGTAGGAATCTCTGCAAGTAGGTTAGCATACTGTGGCTTGCAGAAAGCTGACACATAGTATTTATGAACAGAGAGGAAGTAAATTAATTTCAGTATTTGATTCAACATTAGAGAAAGGCTTTTTGCAGTATTTATTCACCCACAGTAACACAAGAAGGTACAGTCCCTCCTCTAGCCCGGCCGTATTACCAGACAAGGAAAATTCTGCTGTGTTAGGGCTACAGACAAGAGGTCAAAGAAAGAGACGTTTCATTTCTCAGCGTGCACTTCATACAGCCAGTCCTGTAATCGCTGCCATTATTTACAACACGTGCAGGAGACGAACAGGTGGCGAAATGAAGCCATGCATGTGAGGTTAACGCCCTTTTTTTAAGCAACCCCCATTTTTTTGCAATGGCAGGCACAAGGGTCATTTGGGGTACTCCTTCCCTTGAAGCCTGGGTTTCCTGAGAGGAAGGAGAGCTAAAATACCAGAACGAGTGGCTGCGCACCCATTTCCAGCAGCACAGAGGACCTTCCTCATTGACGCAGGTGTAGGAACCACACCTGAATCTCCAAACTTCCTCATCTTCTCCTTTTCAAAGGAGGGAAGATGGGGAAGGAGACAGGTGGAGAAGGTGAAGAGGTGGTTCTGTCCTTTTTTTTGCCTTGCAAACAGCAAAACTGCTCCCATATCCTTAAACCCGCTATAAAAAGTAGGTTGTGATATAAGTGGGAAATGCGAGGAAATGTTTCAACTAACAAAATCCACTGGACTAGCACCAAATTTAAAAAAATTATTATAATAAACAACGATTACTTACAGTATCACTGTAAGATCATTAGAGGACTCAGAGATGGCAGAGAATCTGGCTCATCTGGTTGAGATCTGGAAAACAGAGTGTCACGTGTCAGCAAACACCAACAATCAACATATTTTTTTATGTTAGAACAGGAGGAAACGTTCAAGATGGGCCACACTGTGACCTAATCCTGGCCAGAGCAGAGAAAATCTGCCTTTCAATAGTTTACTACCTATAAAAGAGAAAAACTTAATTCACTAGATAAGAGCATCCGTTTGTCTGGCTTGTATTACAGATCACTTTTAAGCCTCTAGAAGGGTTAATGGGACCCAAGAGATAATAAATACATTATGCAGCTGTGTAGGTGCTAGGCAGATGAATATAGGTTGATTTTTACAAACTAGACCTATGTGGAGTGAGTCATAATTTGCACCTTGCGTCATTCAACAAATAAGTCTTTTGAAAGTCAATCCACAGCAAATGGGCTGCCAGCGCTCTGAAGGCAAGAGCCCCACTCTCCTGCCCACAGGCTGCCTGGTTGTGGGATCAAAAAAAGCTCTCCTCCCTAGGTTACAACGTGATGGCAATAACAGGATCCAAACAAAAAACAATGTGTTTGTGGGTTTGCCGCATCTCTCGTAAAAGGTCAAAAGGTTTTGACTGAAACAACCAGGTTTATTTTGCATGAGATTAATTCTTAATCATGAATGTGTGTTTAAGATCGTTGCTACTTCTGCCGTGCCTCGTAACATTGTTTCTTTTCTCAATTATGCCTCACATCAACTTTTTAATTAATGCCTCCATTAAGAAAACCTTGAAAGTTTAGATGAATAACATTTGCTTTTGTGCGTGTCAACCATAAGCTTCTCTGTGAAGGAAATTTTTCTGTTTTGTAGTCACCCAGGGAAAAGAAAAGTAGAGAGGAGGTCTACATGTTCACAGGGATCTCAGCACTGAGGACAGAATAATCATCTTTTGTTGAATACGAAAATAACGAAAAACAAAGTAAACAATACCCTTTTGTTCTGAACGAGAAAGGCAAGGCTTTAATAGTCTTTAAAAGAGATAGAAAATTTCCATCCAAATAGAACCATGGAGTAGGTACACATGTTACAACATTTTGGAGTTCAGTGATCAAACTTAATACTGTGCCAAACAGTGATTAGTTGATGAAGGGCGTTCATAAAGAGAACAGAAAGAAGAGAAATGTGGCTCCAGTTTAGCATTGGGCCGTCAGTTTGGTGTTTCAGCTTTCTCCTTTGCTAACAGGGTCAAATGAAAAAAAAAAGGTTTCATTTGATTTATTTCCCTAAGGCAACTCAGTGCAATTGTAAGCACGGGCTGACTGGTACGTATTACTGAAACTTCAGCACTCAGGGTCACATCCAAGAAAAGGGCTTAGGTACAAAGTGAAGCACAGAGACGTAGCCTTTTCTTTCAGCATTTTTCCAGCTCGCGAATTCAGTTCTCCCAGCTCAGAGTACCAGTACCTGTGAACCCCATTACCAGACACCGAACTTTCCCAACTCAGCGCACAGCAAAGCACCACCCTAATTAAGGCTTCTGAATCGCAGCCTCAGAGCTGGGTGCCTACATCCTTTAAGGAGCTTTGCCTCAGCGCATTAAAGTCCTCTGCTGAACCCAATGCGACACACTGTCCTTAATACTGCAGAATATGTGACTAATGATCCAGGAGAACAGGAGCATAAATCCTTTCTAACTTACCTGTGATCTCTCCTAAGCCCATCCAATGCAGGCAGCAGGCCCGGGGTGGGCAGAGGAGGCAGCAGCAACACAAGCGCCATGGATACAGGGAGGTCAGGTCTGTAGCAAACCGTCACTGCTTTTTATCAAATCAAAAATTATCCCTGAACTCTGAGAAACGAAGGAAATAAAATTTTCACTTCAAGTTCTGCTGACTGAACTGCTCCAGCCCATCCCAGTATCTTTAGTATCAGTATCTGAAGTCTCACATAATGTCTCAAAAAATACAGGCAAAATACGACTGAGATATATGGACAATAGAAGATATAACAGTTCTTCTCTTCTTCGTCTTCCATCACCACCTATTCCTACAGTCCAAGCAAATGCCATCGTCATTTTAATATGAAATAAGCCCTCTTACTTTAAAATCTATTTTGGACCAGATCTGTTCTTTCCTGCATTAGTATAAATTTGCTGTCTTCTCTGCTGTCTTCTTCTGACTTTCTCCAACTATATCCTGGTGTAAGCAAGACCAGGATCTTATTCTGCTGATAAATTGCAGGGTTATGTTAAAGGTCAACATTGGTGCGGGCCAAAGATTCTGGAGAAATCTCATCTATTTATAGGGAAAAGAATTTACACTTAGAAATTATTATAATAGCTGTATTTTTTTTAAATGATAATTTGTAGATAATGTTTCAAGCACTTTGCTTAAGATTTTAAACCCATCCATTAATTAATAATAATTAATCACCAAGCACGTTATGTGTGCTTAAGTTATGTGTGTTCTGTCTGTAAAAGTAGCTGCAGATTTCATAATAAGAATATAAAACAAAAAAGCTGAGGACAAACCATCTTGGGGTCTCTATTTACTACTTCAAATTTAAAGGAATCCTCCGTCACAGGCAACTTCCCTGACTTCTAGAGACTCTGGGAGCTTTTCTCATCAGTGGGAGAAATGATCTGCACCTTAGAAAAATTTCACTTATTCTTCACGTATGATTTGTGTTCCAGGTAAGAAGGTAAATCCTAGAGGTTTTCTCCACCATGATCAAATGCCAAGAAGTGGAGCAGTTTACTGGAACAGCAGCAGCTTCTAATGTCTCTGCAATGACAGCTTTAACTAGAAAGGTACAATATTTTATATTCTGCGAAGCTGAGCTAGACCATTTTGGCAAAGAATCTGTCTGCTTAAAGAAGGTGGAGTAAGTATTTACTATCTATATAATGACTTCCTACTACAAGTGGGTCAGGTAATTCAAATAAGTAGCCAAAACTGCCTTCGGTCGAGTCTGGTGGAAGTCTAGCCTTTAAGTAAATACGTCCCTCTGCTACAGAGTGCACATCCTCCATCATGTGATGTCTCAGCCATTTCCTGGTACTGCCACTCCAACAAATACTTCACTTTATCTCCCTCCGCAGTTTCACCATGGAGGTTGCTGTTGCAGCACTTTCTGGTGTCAATGGCCCGCTGTGAACTGCAAAAAATACCTACTGAAAAAAAATACCTACTGAAAAAAAGTCAAGCACTGGAATGATACTAGAGGCTCCTTCTTTCTCTGCCTTTGTTGTAGCACACCGGGCAATCATCCAGGTTGTCAGTTCTGCTTGTCCAGCTCCAAACCAAATGTTTCAGAATCCAGCCTGCACAAATAATCAGGATTTAAACAAAAACTGCAGCAGCAGAACAGCTTGCTGCATGTGATGAGTGCTCTGCATGGCTTTCCCTCAACCTGAGCCTGGATGCCTTACGTTCAAACGTGTGGATTGTCTCCGTTTTGGCATTTGGAGTGGGGTAACCGGTATTGGTGCGTGGTGGGGTGGCAAATCCCAAACCCAGCAAGATTGCAGATGTGCTGCCTTGCACAGTGGTTAAGAAATAACTCAGTTCTGCTTGAAATGTCAGAAGAGAAGTATGAAATAACTCGAATGGTAAGAAATAACTACCAGCTCCTGCATGGTTCCTGCAGGCATCGTGGATGGAGCAGGCTGCCTTGTCCAGCAGCAAATCTGAATTCTGCACAAAACAGCCTCCCCATCTGCCTGTGCAGCAGCCCCTGTGAGAGCTGCTGGGAAAGGACGCAGCAGTTATTGAAAAGTTCCTGCAAGCAAGATCTAGCTGTTTGCCAAAAACATAGCGGTACAGCTTCGTTCACTGTAAACATTTTGGGCAACACTGTTCATATTGCGCCAACTCACTAAGTTGCCCAGCTCTGAAAGTGAGCAGAAATTTTGACACGCTTCGCAGTGAGTAACAACTCGTGCTAAGGAGGTCAAAGTTATTCTGACAGACTACAGTTGAACCGCAAAGGGAGGTCGTGGGGAGCAAGAATATCCTACAGTTACAAGTCAGCATGACCAAGAGGTGTCACCATGCTTCGTAACTCCATCCCTTACTGGAAACCAAGTCAACAAAACAAAGAGATGTTCACAGGCTCTACTGGACTCTGGATTAGACCGATGTCTTCTGGAGAACAGCTTCGTGAATCCTGGCCATTTAGCTCTTTCACAACAAATTTCTGGAAATTAACAAGTTATTTCACAGATTAACTATGCTATCATGAAAAGTTTGTGTTTGTCTTTCCAAACAAGCACACTCCTGTAAAGAACAAATGAACGCTAATATTATTCCTAAATGTATTTGAAAATTAATACTGTAACCATGTGTCACTTAAAAAAAACTCTGGTTTGATCTTTACAAGGTTATCCCGGCTGCTTTGCCCCATAAAATAACCCACAAACACAATAGTGAATGAGTCAGAATACAGAGCTGACTCTAAGAGAAGGGATAAATGCCTCGGGAGAGCAGAGCAAGCAGGAGGCACGAAGCAAAGTTAAGGGTGTAGCAGCGTGTGGTAACAGTTGAATGAACAGGGACTGGGATAAAGAGAGAACAACTTTTCTGTAAAAATTCTCATTTATTTCAAGCTCCTCTATCTCCCACCAAGGCAAACGGCTCTTGCAGGGTCTGGACCATCAGATCTGACGGAGCAAAGTTTGAACTGGAAGGACCTGAGCTGCAAGAGGCAAGCTCTGAGCAGGAAGGTGGCCCACAGGCTCCGGCACTTCGGCGCGGAGGCTTTGAAAAGAGCTTCCAAGGGGCTTACACAAAAAGCCCTTTCAGAGGTGCTCCATAAAATACACCTGAAGAAAGACCATTAGGAGGAGACTCGCTTTAGCTCTGTTCTCTTCTGTTTAGCTCAGGTGTTGTTTTTTCACACACAGAAACACATGTACAGACCCAGCACAGCGTACAATGCCTCACTAAAGTCATCAAGTGGTGGTTATAACTTCATCCAAGATCAACAAGGTCTTTTTCCACAAGCAACCCTTTGTGTTTGGGAAGCCTTTAACCTGAATTTTACTGTCTCCCAATCAACTGACAGGTGCTTTGCAGTCAAACGCGAGCTATTTACGGGCAACCTGCATAACAACTTCCCAGGCTGGCAAGCAATCTCAAATAGTAGTTCAGTACTCGAATGGGTGAGTTTTATTCAGACAAACAGAAACACTCCCAACAGGAAAAGAAAAGGAAAAAAAAAAATATTATCCTTCTTGCTTTCCATTTAGTTTTCTCTTTCATGTGTTAGTATAATAAGTCTCAAAGAAGAGAACAAGGGTCCCCAAACCAGACACTGTGATAATCTGACATTATAGAGTGGTTGTTCTTAAAACTTTGCAGTTTTGTTTTGGTCAACAACATAATGTGCTGATCATATATGTGATATTTTCCCCATTTCCACAGGGCACAAATAGCCATAGGCTGCTAATACTGAAAGCATGTTATTTCAGGTAATTTGACTTTTATTTTTTTTCCCTGGAGAAAGCACTTGGAATTAGGAAGGAAAAAAAAAAGTGAAAAAAGCTTTCTCAGCTAAATGCCAGATGTGTCATTTTGCAATGTAAAGCCACACCAGGATTTTATAAGCCATGCAACTGCTCATTTGTGTACCATTCCCATACCATTTTTAAAGTTTCTAGGATCGCTGCGTTGCATGGCATAAAATGTGATGTTTCTCACACAAAAGCTGCTGCTAAAAGCCTTGTATACACACTGCCTTATGCCCCCAGGTGGGCAGAACCGCACCGCTGGTTTCTTTGCCCTCAGGAAAGGCTTCTAGATTCTTATAAATTCATGCAAACCAGAAGAGACTACTGAAGGCCTTAAAAAAGACATCAGCCAAACTCAACGGATGTGGGCAAGGTGTCAGTGCCTTGAAGTTCACTCTGAGAAGAATACCAAGCAAAGACAAAAATGCCTCAAAGTCTACTGTATGTGTCCAGCAAATTTCTGAATTGCAAGGAGCAATGCTTTCACTTAATCTGTACCAAAGTGAGCAACTGGCTCCCATCATAACCTCGCCGGAGTCCCTCCCCTCGCAGAGGCAGAGGGCACAGGGTGACACGTGGTCTAGCAGGTAAGTTGGTTCAAAGGTGTATGGGAAGGACCACGTGAGTAGAACCGGCTGGAAAGAAGCCCTGTGGCGAACAAAAATGCATGAACCCTCATCATCTCCTTGATGTATGAAGTAATAGTCATTTGCTGAGATTCTATATGGTTACTCAAGAGTGAAACACATCCCTGTGTAAGTGCTAAGTTTCCAGGCAATGATGGAATTATATTATTCAGGAGACTGTGACATTACTGTAAGTGCCATCACTTCTGCTCCTGTAGTGTTTTGATCTGCGTAAAACTAAAACTCCTACCTCTTCTCTTTTTCCCCTATGCCAATATACAAGTACTAGCACTGTGTCTCTTTTCTGTTCAATCATAACTACTGATATTTATGGGGCGTGTGAAAACACGGGCAGGAGAGACAAAGAGGAAAGACGTCGCAGGCACTGCTGGCTGTGAAACAACGAGGGCTGGGTCACAGGGAGCATGTCAAACACATAAACAGCACCTAAGGAGAAAGAAAAGTATTTTTTACTGTGTAGCGTAACACATGTTGTACAAGGCCCGGTAACACACCCACACATAGGAACAGCCACACCAGCAGAGCTCCAGAAACTATTCCATAACCAAATGGGCAGGTAGGCCACAGCATCGTGGATGCAACGAGAAGACAGACGGCATCTTCCCATGTACAATGGGACGTTCGCTAGGACGTACAGATCTCTGTGTGCAAGCTGCCTCCGCTTGCACCAAAAAAAGGCATCTCCTGTGCACAACTGGCTAACGGCTCGAGTCCGATCGGCGCGGGAGACGGCAGCCTGCCTCACCTGGAGCTGGGCAGGCCTGCGAGACACAGCGGAGGTCAGCAGGTGCAGAGACTTGCTCTTTGAAGACTCTTACTCAGTATCAGTTGTGCAACAGGTTATCAGCGTGGGTTGCTTCCGTATACGGTCACGACCCGTAAGAGTGGAAAAACTTGTTTTGTAGTAGTGGAGGGATTTTCCTGAACTAGGTTAAATAATATTTATTTAACTAAAGCCTGCAGTTGCGGGAGCTGCTCTGGATTGACATTAGCGTAGCTGAGATCTTTCATCTTCCTTCATCTGCTACAATGCATAAAATCAGTGTCTATTCATTTTTGTATTCATTCAATGTTCATACCAGAAACTCAGAACTGGTTTTCTGCATCCCTTGATCCTTCAGACACAGAAATTTGACAATTTCTCAAACCACAGGAAACTTAAAAATAGCACTTGTTCCAGCACAGCTACACATTGTTGTTCTTGAAATCTGGGTTAGAAAATACTTACAGAGTCTGTAAAAGACAGAGGCCTGAAGTGAAGCGTCTCTATTACTGCATTCCTTTACTTAAATAATTAACCCTGTGAACAGAAGAGCTACTGAAGTCAGATTTGCCATTGACTCTGTTCCTTGAGACTAATTCCTACATGGATTTCACATTGTCTAGTTAAGTGTTTCGCCTCTGCTGCAGTCATCACCTGGGGAGAGGGGGAGGCACAAGAGCAGGAGGCACAACTTGAGCCTCTGCACTGTATTTAACTTTTTATTTTCACTACAAATCCAAGATTTCATTTTTAAGACCTCTACCTCTCTGATCTGAAGAACAGGCTGAAAAGGTACTGGTGGAGAAATTACACAGAATCACAGAATCACAGAACGTTGGGGGTTGGAAGTGACCTCACAAGATCATCTCGTCCAGCTTGTACCCATCGCCCCTTGTCCTGTCAATGGACATTGCTGAAAAGAGCCTGGCTCTGTCCTCCTGACACTCCCCCTTGACATATTTATAAACATTAATGAGGTCACCCCTCAGCCTCCTCTTCTTCGAGCTAAAGAGACCCAGCTCCTTCAGCCTTTCCTCACAAGGGAGATGTTCCACTCCCTTCACCATCTCTGTGGCTGCACTGGACTCTCTCCAGCAGTTCCCTGTCTCTCTTGAGCTGAGGGGCCCAGAACTGGACACAATATTCCAGACGTGGCCTTTATCAAACCACAGTAAATATCCTCCCTGCTCTGCAACCTCTACCATCTAAGGGAAGTAGGTGCTACTGACAATTTTGCAGAATCCAATGGAGCACTCTATAAAGCACTTTTTAGGATTACTTTCAGGAAAGCAGAACACAGACCTCACCTGGCACAAAGCGACAGCCTCGACTAAATGCAGCACTTCTGTATTTATTTACCCTTCGCCTTCACACTGCAGGGGGGCTAACAATGCTGTTTCCCCTGGAGGAGAAGACCCTCACTGACTAATGTAAAGTTGATTAGCTGTTCCAGATTTGGACTCAGACAGATGCTACTACGGAGGGCTCCTCCCTGCTAAATACGCCCACTGAAGTGTTTTATTAGCAGCTGCCTCCTTTCTCCCAACCTGAGCACACTTGCATTTGAGGATTTTCCTAGCTAGCAAAATTAGAGACATTACAAGTCCCAGCAGCTAGGCTTTGGTACAGTCTCATAAAACAATGAAAGTAGAGCAACAGATGTGTCACCTTAGTCCAGCTTGGGAACCTACATTTACTTAATACGCATTTGCCTGTTTCAAGCAGCCTCTCATATACACTCTCCTCTTGCCTCCTTTTTACACTTCAGACACAGTATTTCAACACTAAGGGGATAACTTCCACTGCAAAGATGCTCAGCAGTATTTGCTATTCTAGTCTGCTTGTGAAGAGCCTACAGCATCTCCTCAGTAATTTTTAAAGTACAGACTATTAGTGAAGACCTGTAAGTGTACAGACAGAATCTACACAGAGCGAAGAGGTTATGGTTTGCGAACGATGTTTCTCTTCCACTGTAGGTGGATCAGTACGTGCCTGGGAGTAAATCTGCTATCTTTTGGGAATGTTTCCAGTTAACTCCATTCTAACCACATTTGCTTTGCTTGGTTCTGCTTCAGGAACTGAAACTAGTTTGGCTCCAGCATTAAATAACTGAGCAGGAAATAGCAGAAGGTTTACCATATACAGGCTGGCCAGGGGTGGAGCGATGTATTGTACTAAAAATACAGCAAAGATTCGTTTGGGGAGATTCAGATTGGTTCCATTTTAATTAGGAGATATGCAAGCTCCCAGTGCTGGTGATTAAGTTATCTTCATTGAAAACACATTCACACATTCAAATGTCACCATGCTTCAAAAAGGGAAGTGTTGAGACATAAAAGCTTAATGCCCTAAAATGAGGATCTGGTCAGCAGTTGGGGTGCCTCCCTCTGCCTCATCCCACGCACAAGTGCCAGGGTTAGAGGAGACTTTCAGCTGCACATCAGAAAATTCTGTAGTAATGCTAACCTGATTGGAAGTTTAACCATGGGTGTGGACGGTGTTTATTTGGAAACTGAGGGAAAGACGGGAATGGCCTTTCAGATGAAAAGGGGCAAGCAAAATACAATGCTGCAAATGCAATATCAAATTTGAAGGCATTTTGGCAAAGGATTAGTTGCAAGCCAAGTCCCAAGTCATTAGCAGGAGAGAATTAAGTACCAAAGCATTACAATCAAGACTTCAAATCCTTCAAACTACTGTCCAATCTTTTAATTACATTGTTATAAAGATGGAATAAAAAGTGTCGTTTGTGCCCCTAGCTACCTCTGATCTACACTAAGGTGGCATCAGCACAATCAGTGAATCAAGACAAAACGAGATGAAATCCAGTTCCAGACTTGGGTAGCAAACTCCAGATTTGACCCTATGTTATTCTCAGAACAATAATTATTCTATCTTCTCCCAATCACATTCAGAAAGAATAAATTCTACTCCAGATTTTAACTGGACTGCAAAAATAAAACCTAGACAGCTCATTTATTGATGCTGTGAAATATCCAAACAAGTCATTTTATTGCTATTAAGCACAATATAACAGCTGGAAAAATAAACCTCAAGCTGTCACTGAAAGTTCAGCTACAGAGAAAGAAAGCGAAATGGTTGCAACAAACAGCAAAAGCACTTCCTGAGGAACTCTGAGAACGGGACGAGCCCCAGTTGCTTCAATTGCTGGCAGATCAACGTGGCTGTTTGGTTTGATGGATGAAGTGACAGGAAGTCAGGTGGGAAAGTGCCCCCATGAAAGCAAACCCGCACTGTATCTAACCCACTAGGGAGGAAAACGGTGAGAAAAAAATATCGTTGGCAGAGGGCAAGGCACGCAAGCCTGCTACGCTATTCTTGTTGTACTTCAGAGGAAAACAGGAGCACAGATGTTAACACAGGGGTCTCCCTAGCCTGGAAAAAAAAACAAAAACAAGACAAAGAAAAGAGTGCCTACCCAAGAAAGTTACTCCTATCATTAGGAGTCTTCTCAGTTCTATTTAAAGAAAGTAAAAGGGCCAACAGAAGAAGCTGTGTTTTGCAGCTCTGCGTAAACACCCGCAGATAAGGGTGGTACCAGGTGTCAGCTAGCCCTGCAAAGTCACCGAAATGTCAAGGATTGTTTTCCCTCTACTCCCCTTCTCTTCCCTCCGACTGGGAACTGCCAATGTTTATTTAAAAGATATCCCTTGTATTTGGCAAGAATGCCAGCAGGGCAGACGTTAATGGATTATTATTTGGAGCTGGAAGCCTGCCAAGGTGATAAGGATAGCCTGCCTACCCAAAGGCCCAAAGCCATGCCATTAACTGTGGGAGTCAGAAATGAAATCGCCCTGCCAGATGCTTTGCTGTACTCGGTGCAGCAGAGACTTTAAAAGCGAGCTGCCTCCAACTTATATTTGATCTGACCTACAAAAATAATTAAGTAAGTGAAGAGGCAGACACAGGCTGTAACGGGGGACTGATTTGTCTGTAAGACCCAGGTTTGATTCGTTTCTTTTGCAGCAGCGTGGAGAATTTGTTCGAACCACCGTGAAGTCACACCAACTGTTTCTGTTCACTTCTCTGCCCTTGAACTAGATCTCAACCTGGAAGCCCTGAACTCCACTGCTAAAAACGGCACCAGTGAGAGACCTCACTGTACTGCTGCAGCTCTGACAGCAGAATGACAACAAAAACATACCTCAGTTTTAGCTCTGCTCTGGAGAGGAGGAGCATGTCTTTGTGTAGCTATCCCCACAGTAAAACGGTTAATGCCAGTACCCCCGAGAAGGCAAACTTGAAGGAACGCAGTGTTTTCTGTCTGCGATATACTGAGATTAACATTGTTTACTATTAATTTTCTTCCCTACAAATTAATTTTCTTTCCCAACAGACAAAAAATGACCAGTATTGCTCCACTCTTCCTATCATCGTGTGTTCTCTGGAAGACGACCTTTTCCATGGCCCATCAGACAGCACGGACTATAATTAAGGTGCTTATAATACAATTTAGTAAAAGCAGGAGCTGGGGCACAGTAGCATTTACTGCTGTGATTGAAAGCCTTAGAGGTTACGTGAAATTTACCAAGTAGTAATTTTATCCGTATGGAGACGGCAAAAAAAAGAAACCTTGTGCTCATTTGAGAAGCTGGTCTGCCACTAATGAAGTCGAAGTAAACAGAGCTGCTTTCCTACTTCTCATGAATGCACGCAATGAAAAATTACCCCAGACAGGTGTTCCCTCCGAAAAGAAAACACGTATAAAGATTTAGCTACTTCTCTGGATTTCTTTTTTCTCACCTTAAATATGTCTAAAGTGAACCCACAGGTTCACATACTGTTACCTCAGGGAGAACGCTCAGGCCACCTTTGCTGGTGACCTCTCCTGGCTCTCAAGTGGACCACATTAAAGCCGGGTTCAGAAAGAACACCCTCATGTAAAGCAGTCAGTCATTTCAGGCAAAAGTGATGGCTAACACTTCAAAAGGGAATTCAGTGCTGAAACAAAACTGAATTTCTTTACTTACTTCTGACGTTTTATTGTGCTTTTGTGCAACCACTCATGAGGTTTTTAAGCAGGACTGTTCTCTGAAACAGGACTCTACCAGGAGCACAAAAGTCAGGCATCTGGAGCTGTAGAGCCATCCTCAGCGTCAAGCCAATCGTGACGGAAGTGTCAAGTATGCAAATCAAGAGAGAACTAATCTAACAGCAGACCTGGGGTCTGGAAGGTGGTCTGACTTTTCTGTCTGCTTTGAAAACTATGCTAGTATTGTGGACATTTGGGTACTTGTCCTGTAGCTAAGGCAGCAGAGTATGGCTGATTCGGAATAGTTCTGTCCTCTCCCTCCTAACTGTCTGAAAGAACAAGGAAGGAGAAAACAACCTCTTTTTCATGTGATATTCCTGCTCAGCTTCTTGATGGGAAGAGAAGTGAGGTTACAAAGGCAAAGTCTTTTTGATGGATGCATCAAGAATTCAACAAGTTGAAGGTATTCTGCTTTCTGAAGGTAATTTACATATTTAGATTAAAGCCTAAGATGGAATATGCCATTTAACCAACTCTAGACTTACTTTTCTGCATAGTCCTCAGAATCTTGACAACAGGAAGGTGTTAATCGCTGAAATTCTACTGGGTTGTGAACAATGGAAGTTATTGAATTCTTGGATGTAGCTTTGAATTAGCATCAGTTCCTGTGGTGATTATTTAATGCGGAGGCTATTTGGTCTCTAAGTGCCTTGGTCTCATAGCCATGAGTTACTGGAGCTTAAGAAAGGTAAGTCACCCATGCCTGGGAACTCCTGGCTGTGATGGCGCAGGCAAAACAGCCTGCAGAGCAAAAGAGCGTTGCTGCAAAGAAGGATAAACAACTTGCGCCTGTAAACACCATTTATTATTGTTTCTTTATCACTCACTAGGAAACAAAGATTGTGTTTCTCCACAGCAGTTTTACCATTACAAATAGCAATCTGATTCCATGGTATTGTGGCTTATTCCTAGCCCTAGGAGTGGGTGCACCAAGGAAGGACAGATGGAGGCTGTGCCACAAGCAACATTCAGCAGGGCGCCTGTCCTCACCCACTCATCTGCCTTCTCATTCCTCTCTGACTGCGCTGGGACTGCTCTGACCCCACCCCATAAGCTGTTTCTTCCATGCTGTCTCCTTAGTTGTTTTTCAAGAGCTTTCTTGCTGCCCACATGTGTCTCCTCCTCCTCCTCTTGGATGCTGTGTTTTCCACAGAAGCAACAGATTGCTGTGATGTTGTCCTTTTGATCTAATGAGAAAAACTCCTACAACAAAGATGTGCATGTGTTCCTTTCCACATTATTTAGCAGTGAGGGCTTGGAGGGACAACATCTCTCCCAGGATCCGACTCTTTCTCTCGGTCCTACCTTTACTGCTGCTGCTTTCTCAGCTTAATAAGCTTTTCTTTCTTCCAGCCCTAAATGTGCATCTTTCCTTCTTGCTCACCCCGTATAGCCATCAGAGTCCCCTTTTACACTCTACCTGCCCTCCCTGTGGCCTATTCTCCAAGATAAAACCTTTTATGCACGGCAAGTGCAGCAATGATCTCAATCTCACTTCACGTAACCTGGCGCACAGTGCTTGATAAGTTCCTCATCGTCGTGTGTTTGTCCACGGCTTGAGGACAACACGGGGTTTTCCAAAATCAGACACAAAAGCCCAGGTGGCCTCAGTCAGGGCAGAATGGGCTCCAGGGTGGCTGCTAAAAGCCCACACAGCACTTGTCCATTTTCTCTGCTGTCCCATCTCTGGGAACAGCTCATCAAGAGGATGAGCTCTTTGTGGTTGAGCTTTACAGGGCTATCAGGTTTCCTTCTCATTTTTACTGGTGATCATTTTATTTCTGAATCACAGACTCGAGGATGGATTTTAAAACTGGTAACAATCATTCCTTGTACAGATACTGTTCTAAGATCTCAAAAACCTACATTCTCATGCCAATAAATTTAGCATTTCAAATCATCTCGGGAATATATGAAATACTTATACTCATCTTACTACAGGCAGTGAGGCAGTTATAGATCTGCCAAAAGACAAACCTGGGCTTTGGTGGTAAGAGAACTCAGCTCCAAAACGTCCTCCCCAAATTGTTTCCCGAATAACTTGGAACGTCGGCTAACACATCACTCGAGTCTGTGTGTTCTGGTTAATCTCAGTGCAGAAAGCAGCACTGCTTAGCACAAAAGCTAATTCTCACCAACCAAATGCACAAAAGTGCATTTTCTTAGTAATTAGGATTGTACCTCTCAAAGGCACCTTAACACAAAGGACAACATCAATTCTTTGCCTCTGATTCCCTTCAATAATGTAACACATCCAGGATTATCAGTTTCTTCTTAGAAAATTCTCCTTTACATGTCTCGCCTTCTCTCTCAGCACTTTACTGGATTGCTTATATTTCTCTGTAAACTCCACCTGCCTCCCAAACCCTCCTGTCTCCCCGTGCCACAGCACCAATGGGGTCTTTCTACCACCGGTACTGACTGAACTTGGGACCGTGTATAATTCGTTACAGCTCCCCGGGCTGCAGTTTGAACCCTGTAAAACAGCTACTTCACTTCTGGAAGCTTGAAAGACAATGAACACCATGTGCTGGCTCAGCTCCTCCCATGCAGACACCTGATGAGAGTGTCACAAATGAGTAAAGGATCAGTCAGCGAGGGTGTGCTGTGCTCTCGTGAAGGAGACAGTCAGAAAAGCAGATCTGATACTGTGCTGGTGACGGGCTTCGCACACGGAGGCTGGCTGCTTGTACGCCTCTGCCCCAGAGCTCCGCTGTCAGGGCCACAGTACTGATACATGTGGCACGTCAGATGTACACGGGGGAACCCCACAGAAGTTAAGACATATTAGCTCCCGTGTGAAGCCACCTTGAAACATCCAGCAAGCCTCAGGCATGGCAGGGTTGCACCCATAACTTGGAGTAAGTTTGAGCTGACTCCATTGAGCATACGATGCAGAGTCCTCTGCACCTCTAGGGACCAAGCAGCAGCAGGTCTCATGTGTGCTGCTGCTGGCGTCGGGGAGGAAGTCACCCAAATCAGGGATTCCTATCCAAGAATAAAGTGTCTTTCCATCACTGCCAAGCAGACTGTATCTCTCTGAGAGGGTGCTGACATCCTACACAAGGCCAGTCTCAAGCACATACACACCTGCATGCTTCTCAGACTTCAGAGCACCCATGTTTTTTCTGGTGTTAGTGTCTTTTTGGTCACAGCAAGGTGGGGCTGCGAGCATCCTTTCTGAACATACCCTCTGAGAGCCGAGCCAGGCACTCCAGCTGCTCCCATACACTTCACTGAAGTGGAAAGAAAAAAGAGAATGGCTCCTGAAGCTCAGTTGAGTCAAGTATGAGGTTTCGTTCGCCCATTTGCCTCATTTTGCCGTCATCTTGAAGGAAAAATAGCGGGTGGGAAGGCACCAGGAGAAAAGTGCATCATAAATCATTTACTGTATTAGCAGGAGGCTGGATCGGCAAGCCTTGCTCATTTAGATACCTTAAACTTCATCCAACCTGCTTATCCCCCAGCTGCAGGAATAACAGACCACTTGAAAGGTAATATTTCTGCTATTAGTGAAGAAAGGAAAAAATGTGATCTTTGCTGTAGCATGGGAATAATTTTTCCAGAGCTACATAGAATGAGCCTGAGTGAATACTGCTATTTTTGGCAATAGCCCTCCTGCTTAGCTCACATCAATAATTTTAATGCTTTATTTGTGGTTTAGGCTGTAAGCAATGGTGAAAGTCTGTGGAGAAAAAGTAGTGGCAAAATTTACTAAATAATTTTGAGTTCATGACATTCATAAAAATACACGAATGTTTTCAGAATTCTTAAGAGTCCATACATGCTCATAAAGCTGAGCTATGAAAGCATTTTATTTTACATATGCAAACATCACTGAATTACTCTTTATGAGGTTTTAATTGGACCTTTAAGGTTTCAGTGGTTACAATGACAGACTGGCAAATACGTTCTTAGATTCCTGTGTCTTGCAATGTCATTAACACAGAGAATCTCATGTTTTATCCCTGTAGCATTTTTCTCGGTATTTTTCGCTTTTTATATCACAGCAGCACCCAGAAGCCCCACTCACAGATCAGGGCCCTGGTGTGTCAGGTGCTGCATAAACACAGAACTAAACCAGACTTTCAAATTCTCAAAGAACTTAATCTTTTATGGAAGAATATTTCACTACAATAATTACAGCTTACTGTCTTCCTTGCACTCCTACAGCAGTTTCGACCCCTATGTAGGTGGCCTGCTTTGCAGAGCTGCAGAGTCACAGCGCTCCCCCTGAACATCGCTTCTCTCCCTACATGCCACTGCTTACTTCTCCTTTCCCAATATCTGCTTTGGGGGAAAAAAAAAAAGAAAAAATAAAAAAAGAAAAAAGAAAAAAGAAAAAAACAGGCAGTACCACCGGACTGTATTTGGAAAAAGATGTACCATAGGTGGTGATTTGTCCAGACCAAAAATATGTTGTTTCCCAAAGCTCACTGCAGACTGGTGACAGGGTTTAAACAACTATTTATTCCAGAAGAAAAAGCTTGATTCTTAACAGAGTAAATCAGCAAAGCTCCATGAATCTATGCTGACCAGCCCTAAACATAGTTGGTTCAAGTCACAGTGGTATGTCCTGAGCAAAACCATTTCATCACAGAAAAACAGATAAAAACTGCAGCCATACCTGAACATCTAGGACTGGACAGAAAAGAGCTCTCTTGCTCCTGAAAAGTCTTCCCTTACCATTATATAACAAAAGGATCTTTAAGTTGTCAGAAAGACACAAAAAGGTATATAGCTGACCATCCCTACAAAAACCACATTAAAGCACGAACTGGCTCAAAACAGTCCCCACGCAGCTAAATGTTCACAGTCTCTTGGGTACCAGAGGAGTCATACTCCAGTTAATCACACCACGCAGGTTCCTGTAGTTACGCAGGTACTTAATGACTTAGTTGGATCAGTCAAGGAAAAGTATTACCTAGGACAAACTTCGTCTCCAACCAAATCCAGTAATGAGGACACTGTTAGCATTCGTGACAGAATAAAGATATGTTCATATTTTTAACAGGCAAACAACTACACAGTAGCATCAATTCAGGCTCAGCAGCCCCAGTTTAGGATTGTTGCTAAGTGAGTAACTTAGCCTAGAGGAGGAATAAGCATTTTTACTACTCCATAGCGACTCTGTTTTTTCCTAAAAATTGCACATTAAAGTTCAGCAAATTCTGCAAGCAGCATCAAATTCAAACTCATCGCATTCACAGAAGGAAGAGTGAAAGTGCAAGAAGGGGAATTCAACTGCCTTCCTCCAGTCAACAAATACACATTAATGATGTCAGGCTCAGACTTACGCATACATGCTTAAGTGACTAGTAAATTTTATTTTATTTTTTTTTAATTGGAACCTAACAGGGTAGCAAGGCCATCTGCATCATGTTTATAACACCACGTACTGGTTGCAATTACAGGTTGCGGATTTGATCATTAGTTCCCTGGTTTAAACACAAATGCACTGGCTGAAATACAGTCAGGCTGGGTTTAATAACAGCAACTGCAGAGTGCATTAGTTTAGTCCGTGTTAGTACTAAGAAGACTTGGAGAAAAACTGCTTGGCAGGCAAACCCATCTTTTAAATTCTCCGTAGCAAACAACTGTCATGCTGGCTCCTTGGCCCTTAATCGAAGGGTATGCAGAAAGTCCAGCCGGGCCAGTTTTCCAACTGGGCAGTACAGCTACAGCCCCACTAAGCCCCTTCTACTCCTTGCATTCCTCCCTTGTTTGAACACCCTCAAAAAGCACCAACCCAGACAGTGAGACTGAGAATGACCTATAAACCAGGAGCCTTATGGACTTGACATGCACCTCGAGGGCCAGAGACCAACACCAGGGAGCGACCCAGAACATACACTGTTCTCTCTTCAAAATGAACTCCCTGGTGATGAAGACCATTCCTGGAAGCTGGAGGCAGAGGTTCAAGGCTCTCTGCAGAAGGGGGACTAAAACTCAGCTTTCCTACAGCTTGGGTAAGAATTCCCTTTACTAGACTCACTGTTTTTTAATTCTATAAATCTAATTATTAGTGTTTGATAAAACAGTGATGCACCTGCAACAAGGAAAATGTTACACATGATCAGACAAATTAAAGATGAAACTAAGTGGGAGCAGGAACACTTGTATTTTCTAGCAAAGTTACAGTTATAAAAAATCAGCTATAATTATAAAATATTAATGTATGGCCAGCTGATCGATTGAGCGTGCCTCCTCAAATGTTCATAACCAATAACTGCAATTGCAGCAGCATTTTCACTTAGAAGATACAAGTTTTCAGAATGTCTCTCTGCAAGATGATGGGTTATCTCTCACCACATCGCAACACGTTCAATTTTGTGGATGCAAGAAGAGCCCTCCCTTTTCATGCATCTCCTTAAAACCAAAATTGGTGTTTGAAAGTGTTGGAGCTTTGCTGCAAAACCACTCAGCTCAAGCCGCTGCCTAAGGCACAGTTGCTGTGAATCATTACGTGGAAAAATATTACCCAGCATAAGGCAGCAAAAGTACATTAGGAAGAATATCAATATCCACAGAGCTAGAGCCTGACACACTAGAGAATCACTCCAGCGTAACTTGACGAGAACGAGTGAATTTACAATAGCATAAAGCTGGAATAACAGTGGTTGAAAGCAACTAAATAGGAATCAGCCTCGAACTGATTAGGGGCTGTATGGGAACATGTGGCCTCAATCACCACAACGCTGGGTTTTGAGAACAAAAGCTACTTCTCCCTTCCATAGGGACACTTCTTGAATTACATACTCCTTTGAGACAGGAGACACCCCAGGCCACGACAGGCAGATAACCACTAGCCCAGGCAAACGGCTTCCTTCTGCTCTTCCATTATCTTAAGCAGGATTTTACGAATAAAAAGCACTATTTCCTCGCCCCTCATTGCAGCATATCCCATGTGTCACAACATATTCCAGGGACCACAAACCACGTGCCAAAAATGCCCTCTGACTGCAGTTCAAAGAACATGTGGCCAAGGGTTTCCAAGCCATTATTTGATAATAGTGAAAGGTGTTACAGTGAACAGTTCATGCACCCTAGAGCGAAGGCAGGTTTTCCCACGCTGGTATGTTCTAGCCTGCCTGTAATTGGAAAATGGTGATTTTTAGAGTTGGTTACAATTTAAGCCTTCCAATTTCGAGCAGTTTTTGGACTGACGAACGTCAACGTTCATCAGGGAGGGAAACGGGAGAAAAATTCCATCAAAATTTAGCAAGTTTTAGACAACTGCGTTTGTTGTATTTCGCATTCGGAGGGCTTCAGGATCCTTGGACGAGCGGTATCCCGCAAAGCAAATGCAGCATAATGAACTCCAGCTCAGAAGGGGAGCACGATGTTAGAGAGTAATTCGTTGTGATGTCTCCCCACACATCAGAAAATTACATTTTAGCCTTATGTGCAAAAACATTATGTAAATGGTCTTTCCCTCTCCCATGCTCAATAACTTTCAAACCAACTAGCGGATTTTAAAGACCTTTATCAGAGCAGAAAGTTTTTAAGATATTAAACTTCTATGAACTCTGTGAAAATAGGTATGTGGGTAGACAAGAAAAAGGTGATTAGCGCAAGAGAAAGATTGCGAAATGGGCTTACACTTAATAAGACATTGCCGACTATTTTCCATGCCAGAAATGAGAAGTACAATGCTTTTCTCAGTGGTGAGATATATAATTACAGTTTTGACCTTATATTCACTAAAAAAATCCAACACAGAAAACCAGAGTCATTTATTCTTGTCTGGAAAACACGGTATAAACTTTGTTTAAAATAGTTGTTATGGTTGATCTGCAGATGAAAGCAAGTATGCAGATAAAGAGAAGACAATAGCAGCACTTTAATGAAAAAAAAAAAAAAAAAGCACCTGCTAAGTTTGACCAGATTTCCTCCTCTCACCCCAGCCTGCAAATATAAACAGATGGGGTGCCTCAGGTAAGAAATATCTGGCAGCATGGTAAGATCTCTTCCCACTGGTAATGAGTAGATGCATCATATTATCTTAGTAAAATAAATATTATTTTTAGCCAAAATGTTAGTTGTATTTCATGGAATTTCTTCCTTCCATTCCTGAACAGATCATGCTAGGTTCCAGGTGAAATCATCTGGCAAGCTGTAGGATTGATCTGCAGAAAATTATGGATTAAAAAAAGCCCACTCAAACCAACAGCAAATGACCAAATGCCTCCTCTGCCACACATCTCACTTGGCTCACTGCTGCAGCCTCAAACTTATCATTTGTACTGGGCAAAGACCTCCTGATGCAATTAATTCCTTTTAAAGAATACTAAACCCAAGCAATGCTCATGAGGTTGAGTATGGAGTTTCACCTTGTCGCCTGCACAGGAATCCAGGAAGGCTGCACAAAGCCGTCATTCACAATCCAGGAGGGCTGTCACTGACAGAAACACTTTCCAAAACACTCTGAACTGGAATTCTGGTGGAAGGTGTGACACAGCTCCAAATATTTGTTTCTTTGTTTCCATGGGAACAAGCGCACAGTGGTTTAATAATAAAACAACATTGATCCTCTGAGTTTGAGAAACTTCCTTGATTTTTGTTTGGAGTTAAAGATTTATTTTTCCAGGGGGTTCCCCTCTCCCCAACACCCAACAAGCTGCAGAGTTTAATGTCCTTTCAGTACTTTGGAGGGGATACAAAGTATTATAGCCAAGTCTTGCAAAACTCATACTATTCTGCCGCATATTATAAGCCAAACACTGCACTGAACACATTCTAAGATGTCCGTATTTTCTAGACTTTGATTCTTTCATTTCAGATCTTTAATATACGCAATTCTTCAATCACCCTCTCCCTGTATTGTGGAGATTTGACATAGTGTCATTGGAGGGAAACAGAGTCCAGAAGTTAAGGCATAAAGTGTTGTCAGCACTTGAACTTCTAATCCTAGTTGCAAAAAGAAGGAACTAAAAAGGCAGTTATTCACACAGCTTTATTTTAAAATTTTAGTCCACCTAATTCAACCTCCTCTCCACTCCATATGAAAACTCTTCCAGAGGGTGAATCAGAGCAGAAATTTACTTGAAAAGCTTCTGCAAAAGGCAGCTCAGAGTCATCTCTTCATTAACTACAACAGAGAACCCAGAGCGGTGCCCTCTTATGTTAGGCACCTAAATTAATGTTTAAAGTTGGGCTGCATTTACATTCCCCAGGGACTGCGTGTAATTTTGCTCAGGTTACTGTACCTGAAAGTGGTGGGTTTTTTGTGTAAAAAATTGGAACTGTGACGCTCATTTCAGTGCCTTTAAGACTGAAGGAACTGTTTCCTAATGCGACAGCACTGTATGCTCATACCCGATTCAAATACACATTCAAATATGTACTTGATGTACATTCTTACTAAACCGTTCTTATCTGACACTCTTGGACCATCAGCTGGAAGTGGAGATTCTCAGAACACATAAAGGATGTTCTTGCTTCAGTGGAATGTGGATCTTTAGGTACACTCTATGCCTTTCCTTCTCCCAAGCACCAGTATCACTAAGATTATCTTTAAACTCATGGCAATTGTGGCCTAGGTAGCCAACCCACTAGAAGTGAATCATGTATGATGGACTATGGAAGAGTGTCAGGAGAATCTCAGCACTAGTAAATACTAACCATGCCACTGGAAAATAAATAGAGACTGACAAATTATTGTTGACGTAATCCCTGTGAGAGTGTCTAGACTAAGGGTGTCAAACCTAGTGTCCGTAGGCTGAAGCTGGCTCCCTGGAGTCTTTCCATCAGCCTACAGCTTCTTGTGCAATAGCCACTGCAATTCAGCCGACAGGCACCTGCTTGCTTGTTGTCCAACAAGGCCAGAGAGTGTAGACAGAGAGACGGGGAATGAATTCTGCTCGCCCTCCCCCTCAGCTGTCTTGTCTTTCACTTCTGCTCCTCCAGCCCAGAAACAATGCAGGAATCCCCCCAGCATCTACCGTCTCTCCATCTCTACAGCAGGCACAGCATCTCCAGATCTGGAGAGCATCTGATTCTCTCAGCCTCACTTGGGTGTTCACAGGTCCGAAAGCAGTTACTTTTCCACAAGCGGTGCCTTCCTTTTGTCTCCTGTCAAGGGGAAAGAGAGTCAAGATGCAAAGGGAAGATTTTTATTTTTTTTTCAAGTGGAGATGAAGAGAAGGGTACTGGAAGAAACCCAAGCAAGAACCAGAAATGACTGACACGGAGAGAAAGGCGTAGAATAATCAGAAGTTGGAGGAAAAGCTGGGATGGGGATTCCTTGAGGAAACAACCACTGAAAAGGAAAGTAAGAGTCAGAAATGTTTCAAGACATTTTCTTCTTTTGAAAAAAAAAAAAATCTTCTTTTACTTCAAATGAAATCTGTAGCATTCAAAAATAAATAAATCTCTCAGCAGCATGACAGGAGTGCAAAATGTGTCTCTTCACTCCTCACCCACAGACTTGAACTGAAATAGTAATTTGGCCCTTGCCAAGGTGTACAACCACTTAAATAGCAGTGCTGTAAATCAAAAGGTCCCCACAGCCTCCACACCAGCAAGAGTCCGAAGGTCACTAAGCATGATGCAACTATCAGGCATGAAATATCTCTAACCAGGCCTGGTACTTGTATCTTGTCAGCAACACTGGGGGAAAAAAAATACCTGTGATCCACCTGTGCTCCTTCACATCTGTCAGGATGGGGCAAGATAAGGCAAGCAGAAGCTAACAGATCACTTTAGTGCACAGTCAGATAGACAACACAGTACAGCCACCCCACTGCAACATAACAAAAACAGCTTCCCCAAGCAGGGTGGAAAAGATAACTTCCTTAAGATTTGGCAGATCAAACGGTCGTGGGCAGTTTTGACGTTTCCGTAACATTTAAATCTCTCATCAGGCAGGTGACTTCATTCTTTGTGCCAAATAAACAATCCAACGCTTGCTCACAGCAAGGAGGCTCTTCGAGTTATCTCCATGCCATCGCATCACCAACATCAAAGAGTAAGGGCACCCCGTTCCCAGCAATGAAAACACCCCGGTACCTGTGGTAACTCAAGGCCTGATCCACCTCCCGTTTTGTGGGAGGCAGCACAACATGCACATCGACTGATGCAGGAGCTCCTAGAGACGGGGATTCCAAACAGAATCTGCTGTGCTCTCAGCAACTGCTGAATGGTCCTGCTGTTTTCCAAGCATGTGACTATCGCTGCCGGTTTGATTAAATTACAGATGCTTTGAGAGACTTAAGCAAATTATCAAAAGGAGCAGAGCAATCAAAACAATAAATTGTTAGTTGTCCTTTGGCTCAGGAGGGAAGAGGCTCCGCAGCTACTACGAGTCCTGGGAGAAAAATGCTCGACTGCTCAGGGAGAGAGAATCCAAATAAATCCCCTTTCCTTGGGGAACTTGGGTCTTGCTCTCAGCCTGCCTTTCAGATCAGTCTCTGTTCAAGCTCTTTCACTAGACTTTTGGCTGAAGCCCACCACCTACGAGTTGTTTTCCCAACAGAGAGAAAGCAGCTGCTTTCCCAAGGCCTGAGAAGACCCGTCTGACACATTATCCTCAGGGCAGAACAGGCAGCCTACGAAACAGGCAGGGAACCTTCCTGACTTTCAGTGACATTACAACCGATCTACACAAACAGACCCAATCTTCTGGTTTTCTTCCAGCCAAATAGCACTTCTATTTTTTTAGTTGCTTCTACCATCTCTACATTACCAACCACTAAGACTAAAGAGAAAAAAAAATAAAGTACAGAGAAGGAAAACAAAAAACAAACAAAAGAAAACCCTCTGTCAAAAAACCATTCCCTATGCCAAAGTATTCGCTAACAAGTCCCATTACTGGAAGGCAGTCTAAAGCCCTGCTTAACTAGAAGAAAAACCACAATCCAAAACCAAACAACAATATATGAATCAACTACTTCTCGACTTTTAGCGGGGGCTGTAATCTTTCTGCAGAGAACCACCCTCTCAGTTAATGTATCCCCACTACGTGAAGCACATGCATCTCCCCTGGCCTCACAGAGGACTAACCACGCCCTGAGGCACAGACAGAAGAGCCATGAAACTGCCAAGGTAAAGGTCCTTTTGCTTTTTTTTTTATTTTTTACAAGGAAATTCAAACCTTTCGAACTATTCTGAGATTTTGTCTCCTGTTTATCTACATCTCAAACAGCTCCAAAAATGTCTCAAATTCTCCCACACGGCGAAGTTCCAACTTTGTGTTTTGAGATCTCCAGATGAAAGGCAATATTCAAGTGCCAAATACCACAGGTTTCTAGCGGTCTCCAATATCCTGAAAATATGTTATTTTTAGTATGCCGTTGGCAGGGAAAGGAAGTGTTAAATGTTGGACCACTATCAAATCTGACTGAAAATTAGCATCTAGGAACATCCTCTTCGATTACTTATTCCACTTTCCTATACCCAAATAGCCCCAGAGGGGCAGTAACAATGACAATCGCTAGGAAAACACCTGATGATACAAGGTTAGTACAGAGCAGTTGCCTGGCTCTCCCCATGAAAACATCCTAGAGTTTGTTAGCTCAGTTTTGATGAGCAGACTCCTGGGGCAAGCGGGATAGCCTGCCAGAAAAAAGCTGCTCGTGCTCCACTGCAATTCCTCCGCTGCAACACTCGTAGAAGAGCAGGAGACAAGAAGAAAATCTCAGACGATTCATTTCCAGATGCCTTTATTATTTTCTCAGAGGTGCTTATGGTGAGAGAAAAGCCTGCAGAGCACGAGTTAAGTTGCTTGTATTTATAAGCACCGCACCAGAAAAGCATTCCAATCTGTCAGTCCTCCAAGCAGTTTCAAGGTCTTTCCTGCCAGGAGCTGCTACCTTCTTTCTAAAGTGATCTGCTGCAGTTTAACAGCATTTTGATCTTGATCACATTTGGCCAGCCCCGTTTAAATGACTGGAGTGCCTATGGGCACCGGTCAGCATAAAATTGGAATTTGTACCACTTCCCCAGGGGGTGGACGCAGCCTAAGAGAGGGAGAGTTGAGCAGAACACAGCTCTAGCATCATATCTCTCATTTCTTCAATACCAAATCAAAATTAAGATGCAAACATCACTCTTGCAGCGCTCCAGGTTTGCCCACACTGCCAGACTGTAGCTGAGTCAATGGCCACGAGCATCTCAGCATCGTCCTCAACAACGAGCACAGCTCCCGTGTCACAGGACGGTCTCATTCATCCACTTCCCGCCCGTTGTGTCCAAATCCTGGCTGCCGGCAGTGCCACGCTGGGGTCTCTCTCTGCCATGCTCCCTGTTTGTTAAAGGCAGCAGGCAAGCTCCACCTGCGACACATCAACCAGCTGCATCCACGCAGGGAGCCGCGGAGCAGGAGGGGATCCATGGTGCACTGCAGCCAGCACAGGCACGTTCATTCCCAAGATGCAGAATATACGAAGACATCCTTTAAAAAAGTTGTTTTCTCAATAGCAGTCAGTGCAAAGTTATTGGGAACCTTTGCCCTTGGCACGCTGTGAGGCTTGGCTGCCATCTTCTCTCACGTACTGAACCAGCCGGGCTTATCATCACCATCAACCCGCTCCCAGCTGCAGAGGTTTGGGTTTTGAGTCCAATTTTGGCTGCCTTGCCGTAGTAGAGATGAAGACTTGGCTCCAATATGCACGAAATGGTCTCTGCTGAACCACAAAGCAGCATTCAAACACTGCTACTCATCCCCCCAACTCCCAGCCTGACCCTAGAGCACACTTCGAGGTCTCTAAAGGGCAGACGTGCCAGGGCAGGGCATTTCCTTCAGTCAAGGACAACAGAGACAAGTGTCACACAGACACTGCACCAGAGGCAGCACACGAATAGCTTCAGAACACCAAGGGAAGCCCGCGACGCTGTTAACTAACAAGGTCAATGCAAATGCCATCAACTCCTTTAGGTCAGAACGAATGACAAGCGGGACAAGCCACGGAAGGCTGCATGGAGAATTCACAGATGGACAGGCAATCTCAATTAAACTGTCCTCCCCTCCTATTCTCCTCTGAATTACTGCTCTAAAACCCCTTAATTATCTAAACTCAATTAGTCTCAGAATATTTGAAGCTTCCTGTTCAGACTAATTTCTCTCTTTCCTCATTTGGAGTGCTTGACTCGCATTAAAGAACACTTAGTGCCTGTGGTAAGGAGAACTTTACAAAGGCAGGTCAGGACTTCGGGTTATTCGCAATCTCCTCTCAAGCCTTTCAGTGCACTCCATCTACACGTATATCTATCCAGAGGAAATTTCAGTATCTCCGAAGTGCATTTTTATTTTTTTTATAACTTAAGACAAACATTTTCATTGCCAGTAGCAACTATCATCCATTGCAGCTATCTTCACTCCTAAAGATTTCCGTATGTACTTTCCAATATTATTTGCAAAGCAGTAATTTTCTATTATTGCTATTATTACCCCTGGGAAGAAAAAACCATGGTGCTAATTCCAACAAAAAAAGAACAGTGGTGACAAAGTAGATAGTAAGACAAGACAATAGAAGGAAGCAGTTAAAAGATTCCCTTTCATTTTGGTCATGCGACTTCTTTGTGTAGACTGAACCCACACATTTTCACTCAAAGGGTGGGAATAAAATCACTGAATTTGGAGCCTCCTACTGTTTTAGCCTCTGCAATGACGTTGGCCAGCGCGAAGACTTCTCTCACTGTGTATTTCCTTCACTTTCTATTAGAGCCTTGCAAGAAACCTCGATCACAAGGTTTGGTGGCCCTCCTGAAATCTCCTTACAAAACATACACAAGTATGTTCAGGATAAAGGCCCCAAGTAAAAGGTTTGTTTGTAGACTCGCAGCTCCAGGATTGCCTAGAAGTTATTTGACCATTTGTGCATGGAGCCAGACAAACGGTAGTTTCTGCCCCTCCAGACAAGGTTTAGAGAAAAAAATTACTTTTTAGCTTCAAAGACCTGTGTATGTGGACCTTTCTGCTTCTCTATCTTGATTCAATCAGATTTTTACATGCACCTGTGCAAAATATGTACTCCAAGTTGAAAATTAGCTACTTTAGAACAGCTTAAACTGTTCCAAAAAATCTTAAACTAACCCTAAAACAGTTAGCTTGCTTAACAGGTTCTACTACATTAATATCACATCTGTACTTCAAGTAGTTCACTGATGCCTCATGCCGGCACGCTCTCACAGACGGGAAACTGAAGCACAGACAGATTAAATGCATTGCTCAAGATTAAGTAAGAAATCTCTGGGCAAGCCAGAACTGAACCTGGTCTGAGTCCCGATTCAGCACATTAACCACAAAGCTGTCTCCATGAGGGCTCTTACTGCCTGGGCTGTGCTTGCTGTGTGGGCCCGAATGCAAACTGCTTTGCGGTGAGCTCTGTCAGGGAACCAGACATCTCCTCTGACCGAGGTGCAGCAGCAGGATCACACAACTCCTCTTGAGGAGGAAACTCCTCTCTCCAGCCCTTCACAAACATAGAGTTATTCTGGCCCAGAACTGGCTGGAAAATAAGATTTTCATTTGCAACCATTTTTGAGGGGTTAACATTTAGTTTTATTCTTGCATTGGGATAATACTGAAATAGAAAAGTAGTCGTCTTTTGCACCAAAGACAAAGAGAAAAATCAGGTAAAAAAAAAACCAACCAATACACAGATGCAAACCTTTTTCTCCCACATCTCTTAGAAGTGCTCTTATTGAGAATACCACCCACCCCCCGTACTCTCAGATCCTCATACCCTGCAGTCTCTTCCTTCCAGATGTTTTATCTCTGAGTGATGAAGGTTTCCAAGAGACCGGTTTCTTTAAAAGAAATACATTTCCACTTAAAGTTCCATTACTAGAAAGGCATTTTTCCCCAGCATTAGAATGACATTTTCTTCAGGCATGTAACTATAGGAGGAGAAGGCCATAAACCGTCCTAATCCTGGGCCTTGAGATGTAGATGAGAATGCAAGGAATCATTTTGTGCAGTCTATAGTTGAAAAAGGTCGTTGTGGAATGACCCTATTTATCTTTTCAGGTCATATTTTGGGTTTTGTTTGTTTGTTAGTTGAGGTTTATTTATTTCATTTCATTTTGGTTTTCCTCTTTATAGCTGTTGATATGCAGGGAAACAATTAAGCTTTTAATATATTTTGTAAGTTTTTAGGCTTTGATCTAAAACATACCCTTCACAGGAACCAGGCAATAGTGCAACTCCTCTTTCAGGTGAGCATCAATTCATTCTTGTGCTTATTTCACCTTTTACAGGGAATCCATGTACACAGTTTGAAAGAAGTTAACTAAGTTCACAGCACCACTATGTTCCCACCTTCCAAAAGCCTAGTTGCGCTCCAACAGCTCTTGCTGAAAATGCTCAGTTTTCATTTTATCAGAGAAACTTCTGCAGTGTCAAATCTACATAAACTCAATGCCTGGCACTACAGGTATGTGAAACGCTTTAGCTGAAGTGAAAATTATAAAAACCTTTCAATACTGATTATTTCAGCACCCAAACAAGGATAAGAAACCTTTTGGCTTTGACTCAGGTAAGAGCCTCCTTCTTTCGCCAATAAAACATTGTGGAAAAACCTGAAGTAAAGCTAAAACTATATAAACCAAAGTTACTCTAACAGCTTGTAAAGACAGATGAGAGTCATTACATTATTTATGCACACGAGGGTACTGGGATAGACAGGATTAGGTGATTTACCCAAGATCAAACAATGAGTCAGTGACACAGTTTTCTGCTGTCCAGTGAAAACACGGATATACAGTAAGCTGAAAAGAATTCATTTATTCCCCATATCAAAAGGATAAAGGAGAGAGCATTCCCTCTGCTATCCAAGCTCGTGGTTCCAATAAGTGTTGATAGAACTGAATTTGGCAAGCAGGAAATCAGCTGCACTAGTCACATATGCAAAGCATTTGCTGAAAACAAAAATCTCGAGTTACTCAATTAACAACCATTTTCACTTGCCCAAGCCACAGACCTTTCTGTCACAGACCTTTCTGTTACTACTTTATTTAGAATTTAGAGGGATATAACCTATTCGATGTCCAAGCTGTCAGAGCGGCAATTTTCTCCTTTCTTTAGAATTTAGAGGGATATAACCCATTCGATGTCCACAGCACAGAATAAGCAGCCAGGACATCGTGTAACGCCACAGTCTTGCCTCACGTCTACATCCAAATTGCGTGAACTGAGCTCCTTGGTTTCACTCAACACCAGCCTGGATGGTGGGATTTTGAATTGTTCACGGCTCAGATTTTGGTGGGCTGATAGGATCAACATGAAGAAGGAACAATTCAGCTGCAGGCCTGTCAACCCTCAGAATGCCCTGAAGTGGGCCATATCCTGCTGTAAATATTTGCACAAAAATCCTGCTGACCTCAGTGGTGGTTCTCAGTACAAAATGATGGCAGGATGTGGTCACAGTGATCTCTCTAATAATAGGTTTTCCATTGAGATCAATGGACGTTGGGCCTCATTTCAACCAAGTCAAAGTTTGGTTCCGAGCTCTAAAGAGAGACATTGTTTTCCTGTGGCAGGGAGCACACAAATGCCAAATTTACTTCTGGCAAAGGCAAAGCATTATTTTCAATGCTGAATAACACCAAAAATGTCTGATGTTAATTAAGAGTGTCTTCTTTCTGCATATCTCAAAAAAAAAAAAAAAACCCAGAAAGAAAACCAGAAAAAGTAAATGGATCTTTCGAGGTCCCTTCCAATCCCTAACATTCTATGATTCTATGATCTATATTTCAAGTCAGACACAAAATAAGCAAAAAATACTCTTCCATTACCTGGACGCAACTCTAAGGTGAGTTTTGCGTGCACGGAAGTAGCAGGTGCTCAGCTCTTCAGTGAAGTCAAATCAATTTAATACAGGTCTCGAAGACCCAGACCCCAACTAAGTTCCTCACAAGCACATTCCTAAGCCTGTAGGCAGCACCCTTCACTCCATCTTTCCTGAGCCTATCCCTCCCTCCGTGTTCATTACAGCTTTGATGCCTGTATGTAGAAATCCTTATCTTCAGGATGCTAAAGGATGACTAAATGTTTTCCAGCATTTTACTCATTATCCCAGTTCAACTTAACTGATTTTAATCTTGCGGTTCTGCTCTAAAGATAAGAAGCAGCCTGCCATGGAAATAAGCGTTTCACAGGTTAACAGCACAACTCCTCTAAAGAGGAAGCAGGTTTGTTTTCTGCCTTATTTTCTGGAAAATGTTAAAACAATAAAATGAATGAGAAGCAGTGGAGAACAAGTTGTAAAGGAGCTAATTTCCTGCTCGCAGCAGCTCTGATAAATTTCAATCTTGGATGACAGGCGCTGCTGTGGAGAACGCGGGGAGGGGCGGCTCTCTTCCTGGAAAGCCAGACAGGATAGGATTGATTTGAGACATCTTCATTGCCAGAACAGCCGGTATTGGCTAATCATCAGAAAACAGAGACTTCAGCCTACAGGAAGCGGAGAGCAAGGAAGACGTCTGAACCAAACCTTCAGGTTCCAAATGTGTAAACGAACAAAATAATAACAAAAACAAACACACAAAAAAGCTCGCCCCTGCTCACACGCAAGCCTTCCTGGGGACTGACAAACGGCAAAGGAAGTGCCGATGCCCTGACTAACAAAAGAATCCTGAAATGCTGCAGGCTCCGGTGCCAGCAGCGGCAGAGCCGGCACCCAGTTAAAAGTGGGTGGCTGCCTGACACGGCGGCTGCCGGATGGAGCGGCCAGCTCAGCATGAATCACGGGGCAAAGGATTCCTGCAGTCCGGGAGGAATCGGTACAATGCACAGCCTGCCTGCTTTTTTTGCTGCCCTTTTTTTTTTTTTTTTTTTTTTTTTTTTTTTTTTTAATACTCCTGACTTTGAGAGACCAGCCGTTTCCTTCCTGCTGTGCTCTGTGGGCAGATGACTACTCATTGATGGCACTGTGGATGTGAGCGAGCGCATGAACGCCGTAGCGAGAGGTGCCAGACCGAAACCCCCCAAGGACTGAACACTACCGGGCAGCCCTCGCAGCCACCGCTTCCAGCGGTTACTAACAGAGCAGATCTCCCACCATCAATCCTCTTAAGGGGACCCATTCACCCAGGCCATGTGCTTTAGACACATATACGAGATTACTACGAGTCACCCCTGCAGCAGACTTGACATTTTTACAAACCCTTTGACGAAGGAGGAACGTCTCCATCTTCCTGGCCACCAGGCTGGAAACAGGACAGAGGGTAACAGTTTTCTTCTACCTTGTCAAAAACCTAAAGGAGCTCCTTAATTAGGGCTACAAGCAAAACTGCCTTTGGTTTACTGTCTCCTCTTGCCCCAGAATGGGAAGGAGAAGTGCTTCTCTCAGGCTGACCACGTATCTTCACTCTCACCTCTCTATGTTTGGGAAGCTCCTGAACCCAGCTGGGTTCCAAAGCTATGTCAGTCTGAGGAATCACTTGAAATTTTTCTCACTGGAGAGAATTCAACCTCTTGGTCTCTCTGTACACCTCAGGTCTGTTTTCAAAGCTAAGGTTAACATGGTAACAAGCTATATTCTCCAGATGCTTCAAAAGGTAGAAAATTGATCATAGTCTCCAACTATGAGACCACCATTGTGGAAGTTACATCCAAAAGACTCATTCAACGTATCAACTCTATTCACTGCTATTACCTCTTGACATGTATCTTTGGATATATTTTAATTTGTGTTTTCATAGTGTAACTCTCCCAAACATATGAGAGAGACTGAAAACATAGCCAACAGAAAAGTGATTTTTAATCAGATGTATACTGATTCAACGCTACTGATATCAGTTGGAGTCTTTACATTTCTTTTAGCAGGCTCTACACCAGCTCTGTCACCAACTGGCAGGCTACTCTGAGAAGCAACTGTTTAAAAGGTAGTATCTTATGTGTGCTACAGGGCTGCCTACCTATATGGAGAGAATATACGAGACTAAACCTGTTAGAACAGGCAATGTAAGAGAGAAGGTCTGATCAAGCTGGCAGCCAGCATTCGAAGAGCAGGAAGGCCACGCTTCAGCCGGACCCTACAGTTTGACAGTGGTGACAGTGACACGTGCTGCTGCTCGCATGAGAAGGAAGTGGCTGCAGCAGCACTCCGACACCCCAACCTGACTTCATCAAAGCTTTTTGTACCTTCCATTGTTCTCCTGCTGAGCTTCCAAGTTCAGTCACTGCCTAAGTCTCTTTCCCATTGCCACTAGTAACATCTGGCCCAGCTTCAACTTTTCTCCCTACTTTTATCTTCCTTTTCTCCTTTCAACAAGCCTGATTCTCTCTATGTTTTATTCTTCTCCATTAACGCTTCTCCTCCTTTTCCCATACTTGCCTCCTCTGCTTTTACAGAGGAAATTTCCTGGTGAAAGTCTGCCCCTGAAGACTGATTTCCACCCCTTTCTGTCCTGCCACCTAACACTAGAAATTCATCTCTAGTTTAGCTGTAAGCCACACTCATGATCTTAACAGTCTTTTCAGCTCCTTTGACCAGCCCTCAGAATGGTTGCTGCCCAAATACTCCCTTTCTTCTGTCCCCACTTAACACTTCCAAGAGATAAACTGATAATGCACAATGTGTTCTTTCTCTTCTGTGCCAATAAGGCTCTCTCACGTCCCATAAAGAAACTTCTTATCTGTTCTCCCTCTAGCCTCTCCACTGATCGACAAATCAACCTTGTTTTCTTTTTGTCCACCCTCACATCTTTTTCTCTGCTCCAGTGCTAACTTTCTTTCTCTCTACAGCAAATGATTGTGCTCGTTTAAATTTCTGTGAACTTACAAGACCCAAATCCATTCTCTGCCCAACTTCCTTTATTTCAGTACTGCCTACTCTGTGTCACCCATCTCCCACCTCTTCCTCTTATTTCTAAGTAAGATCACTGGGCTCACTGCTTGCAACATCTGGATTTATCTTCCTCCAGGTTCATGCCAGGCTCCACGTAGTCCACCTCCTGCTCCTTCATTCCACCAATATCATTACTCTCTCAGTTTCAAAAGACACTTGCCAAAGTTTCAAATCAATATTCTATCTTTTCTCTCCATGGCTTGTCAGCCAACTTCAGCACTTCTAATCAAGCACTTCTGGAAGTCCTGTCATCCCTTGGCTTAGACGATTCTTTCCTCTAACAACTCCTCTCCTCCCACTCCCATCACTCTGTGCACATTCCAATGAGGATCATGCACTGGCTTTCTATTACCCACCTTCAGTTGGCTTCTCGGTTTCCTCCTCTACAGAGAACATAAGAAGAAAAGAAGAAATCTCATCCACAGCCATGAAAAAAACATAGCCTCTTTATGCAGAGAGAAATCCTGCACTCCAGACCTTCAACCCAAGTTCAAGTTCCATCAAATACATGCAAACGGCGCTAAGGGGTGCGAGTTTGGCTTCAAAACAACTGGAAAGAATATGATGTTTAAAGAAGAGAGCATATCATCAGCTTGAAAGCAACTACGAACATGCCTAATATTTATTATGGGCCATATTCTGACCTGTTTAAATCTTTATCAGCTGAGAAATGTTTCAGAAGTATCCTAAGAGTGGCTGCAGAGGCAGGCAATGGCCCTCTCTACCCTCACTCTCATCTTTTTCCATTCACTTGATGAAACAGCCTGCAACTCACACTCCTCTTCCTGCTCGTGTTTATCGTGACAGTCAAGCCCAGCAACAGCAGCAAGTTAATATATTTACTTTGGGAAAGGGTGAAAGGAACACGTTCTGGTTGTGGTATCCCACATTTGGGCAGGATCCTGCTTGGCTAACAAAGCGTGAATACTGATAAACTTCCTGGTTGTGCCTATTTAGCCATGCTCTGCCATGGCTCCTCAATCAATCCAGCGTGCTTGAGCTGTGGGTAAGGGAAAGTTCATGGTTAATCGCTCACTGTTAGCAGAAAAATTATTTGCAAATGAGTTGCTTTTTAATCCTCCAAAAGTGTGTCTCCAGCGCCTACAATTTGTAATGGTTTCATTTTACTCCCTTAACAGGTGTTTTGTTTCCACTAAGTAGATCTGATTTTGTTGGCAGCAGAGCACGCTGCATCTTTGTCAAGGGACATTATTTCATCCTTTCTACCCACATCATTTTTCCTTCTGCCCAAATCATACATAGATATTGATTGATCAAGGATCCATTGGTCTCTTATCAATTAGAAAAACCTGGAATGGTAAGTTAAATGCAACAGACTAAAAAAAATGATGTAAAAAGTAAATTCTTCACATCTGTATTTCCACTATGTCTGACAATTCACCCATTCTGAACTGCCACAGGAGGTTAGTCCTTATAAAAAACCAGCATATAATAAATTCTCATCCCATTTCTGTGGTTTCAATACTCATATCCTCAAAAGTAACGCTTAACTTTATCTCCACATCCTAAAGTGATTCAGTCTTCGAAAAAAAGAGTTGTGATCCGAGTTCATCTAAAATTTCCAAATTCCATACAAGAGGCTGAAATAGAGTATTGGCATTTACAACAAAACCACAGCACGGTAATTCCGTAAACCACTCCTCCAGCTTCTAAGACCCAGTTACCTTCGGCAGACCACCACTTCAAACCTGAACTTTGCTGACTGGCTTAACAATTTGTTTCTGGTATCATGTGACAAGTTTTTGAAGCTCACATGTGTAATGGGGTATTTGCTGCTAGTACAAAAAGAAGGGGAAAAAAAAAGAAAAAATATCATAGAACATGCGGTTCCAATTGTTTGAAAAACAGAAACATCTGTTGGAGTCATGAGCAGTTGATTAGTGGAGTTCATTTCTAGGGTAAGGCTTCAGTAGATCAGCTCTTCTATCTAAGTATATCACTGTAGTCACTGGAAGCATTACAAAGAGTTATGAAGGATAGGTAGGAGAGATATAAACAATTTCTTGGGGTGCTGCTATCCTTAAAAGCCAGCTATAATGCCTCGGTGTTCAGCACGGCGTCCCATCATACCAACATGTGAAATGAACAGCCGTACTTAACCTTGCTCTTATCCACAGCGGCTTAACATCTGCCAGTCTTTTAGACAGAACCCTATACTATTTTTGAAGCTTCTAACTAGAGACTGTAAAAATTCTTTCGGAAGATAAAATGCAGCACACAAGCTGTCAGTCCGAGCACACTTCTTACTTGTGAAATAACGAGACCAAGTTGGGTTCAGTATACCAGTTAAGAAAATGACAAAAACATTAGATGTTTTTTTAAGATGCTGCTTGGATTTCAACGTAAAGCTTTTCCGGCTCATCACATGAACATACACCTTGCAACATCTGCACAAAAAGCAGAGGTTAGTCAGAAATGCTAATTCAGTGCATGTTCACTCTAAAGCTGCAGTGACAGTGGATAGGTAGGTGAGCTGTATATACTACCTTCATTAATGCTGAAGCTGCAGATCTGGGCTCGTAACACCACAAGCCTTGGCACCCAAGAGTACAAGAAACCACCAGGAAGAGGATGCCTTTAAGGTTAAGCCTCTCTTTCATTACCTTGAATATCTAATTGAAGGTTTACCAGGAATCTCAGCCCGAGCTCTTGTTCAATTCCTGGTGGCCTGACCTCACCTCCCAGTTCCCCAGTGCTCCGTCTGCATCCACCTGTCACCTCGTGTATCTCCCATCCAGGAATAGGGTGCTGTTACATTAAAAATAACAACTTGGTAACAATAGATTTCACTTCCTCTCCTGACTTTACTGACAAAATGACTCCTAAGTTGGTGGGGTTTGCATTCAGGTACATGGTTTGATTCGATATATTGTGCAACTCTACCAGGACTTTGGGAAAGAATGTTTTATTATACCGAAATTGAAAGGTGTCCCCCTTTCATCATGAAGGACAAACTTTAAAGATATTATAGCTACCTAAGAAAATGGCAGTTACTGAGGGATATTCAAGGTTTTGAGTTGCTTTCAGTCTACCCCAAAGCAGAAGAATCTCTTCACACTGTCTAAAATAAAGATTGTACTTGGCTGTGGAAAATATCATCAGATGTCCCTAAAAGAAATTGCTTCCATCTGAATAGATGTAATTTTTGCAAGTATTCGTCTATCTTTCAGCAGATATTGCACAACCGCCCCTGAAATCCCTCCGATACTTTCCAGTTCTCTGTAAGATTCTTCTAATCTTCCTAACATTAAGATCCTACTATGTGCCTAAGTTGATAGGCAGATGGGGGACTCACCTGAAAGCGCCGTTCTTGAGATGCTAGTGAAAGCAGAGAAAATCACTGTCTCCAGACAACCCATCTGCTCGTCCTTCCCCATCTGACCATGTAATCACCTTCTGAACCCACACAGTACAATGTGTGGTGAGCCTCTGTGGAGTAACATCAAGCCGAGCTTGGCTTTTCTAAGCACAGTGTGGATACTCTTTCCAGAGCTCCTTCCTGAGAACTAGAGTCCAATTTCTTCACCCAGGAGAACTTTTGCTGACCCTGATGATTCCCCATAACTTGTACGCTCTCTTCCCTATAGCTGGAAAAGCAGCCCAGCTCTCTGCATAACCCTGGTGGGCTGTATGATAGTGACAATGCAGCAAGGCCAACCAACCGTTTTGACATGAATTTAGATGTGCAAAGCTTGAAACCCCACAAATCAACTGTGTGCAGATGATCTTGTCTCAGCTTCTTTATAACTCTAGCAGATTCTCTGGGTTATATTAGGTCATCTGTGAGGGTACAGGATCCAGGTAGATGCACAGGCTTTCTACTGAACCACCCAGCTCCTTTGGCCCAGCTTGCTTTCTATGATTTTGCCCGGCCCTTCAGCTACACCTAAATTCTGTGGAAAAGGTCCGTTCATTTCTTCTCCCCTCCAACTTATCCCAAGGCTTCCTATGTGAGGTTTCTCCCTTTGTTTCTTCAACAAATCTTTTTACAACCTCTTCATGGTATACATGAACTGTCTTTTACAAATTAAACTGAACTCATTGGATGCAAGTCAGATTGAACATGAAATTCAAAAAACTTGAATGCTTAACTTCTCTAAGGATAGTTTACATATGGTTATCTTGACATGAGCAAAGCTGAAGCCCATGCACAAAAGACCAGCAGATCTGTCCTGTGTCATTCCTATCAGGTCTACAGACTCTCACCACCTATTTTATCTTTACTAGATAAGCGTCGCCTTTTGTCCAAAACTGCAAGCACTCTCGTGGACTGCCACTAAGATTTAATGACAGACTTTGCTGCTGCAAAGACATCTCATGATATAAAAATTTCATTGCATCAGCTTCCTAATATAAAATTAACTCACATTTATATCAAAGACCTAAGTTACCAAAATTATTGGTGCTTCTGCAGCTCTAGCTGCATGATTAAGATGACAAGTCCTTAGCAAGAAATACGGGCTGAGATGAAAGATCTTCAGTGAGCCACATGAGCCTTAGGGATTTACTTAGATGTTACTTTTGTCTCTGTCATGATTTACGAAGAATAGAAACCTCAAAATGATCTGCTCATCGGTGAGTGAGCTGTGGTGCAGCTCTGTGCACCTCTCCATCAGTGATGGAAGAAGATATTCTTAAGCGGTACAGAAAGAGACAGAAGTGGAAGACACAGCTCTGTCCCTTCTCCACATCATCCACTGTACACACTCACCGTCTCAGGCAGCAAACGGCAGGCTTGTGCTACTGAGAGAGAGGCACTGCTGGTACTGCTACGAAAAACACACACAAGCCTTGGGGTGAAGAGTGGTTTAGGGATTTATCTCATTATTGGGCTTAGGAAGGATAAACACGAGCAACACTCAGCTGCCAGGATCTGTCTCACTTCTGCCTTCTCTTCCTGAGAACAGATGGCAACAACTCCTGTAGGAGGCTGTGGACTAGACTGAACAAAGTGAAGGGGCACGTTCCTTCCAGCACTGAAAAAGCCTTTAGGAGCCACAGAGCAAAGAAGGGGCTGCTTGGTTTCAATGTCTGTATCCGTTATGAGTAAGTCAGCAGTGTCCTGACAAGAAGGCCTGAAGAAACTGGGGTGTGGCAGCTCTTTGGCGCAGCAAGAGAAGGCCCAGAACCTACATAGAGGGTTTCCTCTAGGAGAGGCTGGAGTATGAGCCAGGGCAGGAGGTTCTTGTGGCACCGTGAGACACCTCCAGCCTCTGCCAGAGCCATGTGATTCATGGTGAAGCGTGGGAGGGAAAAAGGCAAGAGCTGGCAACCTGGGCTGTCTCACACAGTAGCAGGTTTTGTTCTTCGCAGGATAATCCAGGGCCTGTGTGGCACATGGTCAAACTCTTCGGTAAAGAACTGCAGTCCTTGTCACTCTCCACTCATCTTCTTAACACCCACGGACCATATCGCTTCATTGACATGGCATACAGGGCTTGTCACGTCCTGATTCTCCCAGCTCCAGCTGCCCAAACGACACTTGGCAGGCTGCAGAGGAGCGCTGCTGGTGGGACCGGGAGCCTCCTGCTCTTCTTCCCCCTGCAGCAGCTAAACCTGCCAGGCCCCAGCAGGCAGCAAATATCCGCCAGGGACAGGACGCCACTCCCACACAGCGCAACGAAACCAGGACTGTGATTCACGAGTGGAACCACTTCCCTTGGGACAGCTGTAATGGCTCCCATTTCCTGCTCTCTACCCTACCCGAATTTTAAGGTTCCCATCCTCACCACAAGAATCAAACAGCTTGCACAACAGTTGCTGGTCTGCTGTAGTTTACAGACCCGCACTTCAAGGTGTTTCTGCTTAGTACCTTTAAAAGCTGGGCTGTACCCACTTAGGAGGAAAGCTCCAGGCAATGCCACCTTCCTTTTGGTAAATTCCTTTAGTATCATTATGTTTTGCTCCTGGGCCCCATGAAAAAAGCTCAGGCCCCATAAGCTGTATTAAGCACCCTCACACTATTTCACTACTTTGTCTTTTACAACATAACTGGCATACAAATTGTACAACGTGAAGAATACAGAGGAGACATCTCAAATGCCTGGAGATGACATGTATTTTTGCTCCCGGTCCAAATGAATCCTGAAGCCATGATATTTAAAAGAAAGCCACCTCACACATAGCTAAGTTTTTTTGCAGGCCAGATCAAATATTCTCAATTATATCTTTATTTAAAAGTGGATAACACACATGTGGTCTAGCTCCTGAGAAACACTGAACAGCCAGACCTGTGGCTAGTGGTGCCTTGTGTGCCAAGTGGCATACTGGCTTGAGCAACTCTGTTTAAGGGATAACATCTGCTTACCATTTCACTCCAGTGGGACTGACTGGGTGATTACAGTTAAGCAGGTGACAGTGCTCAGCATTATAGCCTTTTCTGAAAAGCGATCATCTTAAAAAGGATCAAATTACGATACTCAAAAAGGAGATACCAAATTAGCATTAATCATTTTTCCAAATCACGAGGTCATAGGATAATTCATGGTGAAAGAGACCTGAAGGATACTTGGTTCAACCTCCTGCTCAAACCAGGGTCAGCTCTGAGGTCAGACCAGGTTACTCAGGGCTTCAACTAGGCTATTCACCTTTAGAACGTCTAGTGCAAGCACTGAAGAGTTCAATTTTTGTAGTAAACCAGAAGGATTTGCACTTAGTGAAAAAGAAATTATAACAGCCTTAGAAGTTGAGAGGGGATCTTATTAATGTATCTAAAAACCTGAGGAGTGAGGGTCAAGAGGAAGATGCCAGTTTCTTCACAGTGGTGCCCAGTAATAGGACAAGGAATTATGGGTGTAAGTTAGGACATAGGAAGTTCCATCTCAACATGAGGAGAAACTTCTTTACTGTGAGGGCAATGGAGCACTGGCACAGACTGCCCAGAGAGGGTGTGGAGTCTCTTCTCTGGGGACTTTCAGAACCCACCTGGACGCAGGGGGTTGGACTAGACGATCTCTAGAGGCCCCTTCCAACCTCTAACATTCAATGATTCTAAGTATCAACAAGTACAACACGCAGGCTACAAGAGTCAATTAACAATAAATGTTTAACTCCTCTGATTTCCAACTTACTATGTTAATGCAACGAGCTGTGACATTTGATTCTCTAAATTCTCTAAGTTTCATTTTTGCAAGTGGTAATAATATTTATAGCTTAGAACACATGAGCTTGTACTGCTTACATCGAAATACATTTATTACGAAAGCGCATTTGCTTACTGACCAAACATACTGACGCTTAAATATTAGCTTTTCATAAACTACCTACAGAGTTCATCCCCGGAAGCAATAAGCTGTTTGTTAAAGTTTCCTTAGATGGTAAGTGACGTCTCCTGATAATGGTCCCACGATTACATTTAATATGCATGGTTTTAACAACACTAGCTTGTTCTAAAGTGTGCTTTAACCCATGTTATCAGAATTGTAGTTGAATCCCTCACATGGTTAAAGGGCAAATTCAGATACCTTTAGTGTCCCTCTTCCACAAGTCTCTGAATTAACTGGAGACTGACGATTACAGAATGAACAAAGAGTTAAGATTGAACACAGGGCTAACATGAGGGTTACCTGGACTTCAGACCACCTCTGTGATTGAAAGGGCCCCAGGTTTTCTAAATTTCACTCTCAAAACATTCGCAAATTTTCACTGTTTCATCAGAATGGTCAAAGCAGTGAAACCTCCTGAAGTAGGTAGGTTTATATTTTCTGAAATGTGATTCTATAGTTCAACTTAATTCGCATACTGGAAAGAGGATATGTCCTTGATTTCACTGTAACTGCGTTCAAAAAAGGAATGCAGTTGGAATAGTCTATAAAAGAAATACTAACAGTACTAAGGCTGACTGAGTTGCTCTGCTACAAATTTGGACATAAACAAGGACTAGTGAGAGCCCTGTGCAGACCTGTTAAATTTTGGAGTAGGAGAAGCATCACAATCCCAGGTTGAGAACGGCACTACTGAGCACAAGATCGGGGCTGTTAATTCAGTTTGACTGTAGGTTTGGTACATTCAAGTGCTTTGTGAGTACAAAGAACTTACTCTAACAGTCAAAAAATTCTACATTTTTTCCTAAAATTTCTAAAAGATCTTAACAGTTTAGTCTGCTTTAAGGATACAGTATGGAAGACAGGACACTTTGCAGCAAAGTTGCTTTTCACTTCAAATACTGTATGTGGGCACTTTCTGAACTCAGAATAACTACTGCGCTTCTGGCAGTCCTCCCACTATCGTTTGATGTGTGTGTCTCCCCAACAACACACATCCTCCAAAGCTCTGAGTCACAAAACGTGACACATGGTGTATGTTGGGACCACTACCAACAGCTGGCCAAAAACGCTGAGGAAGAGAATTTCTTTAGTGAGTGGTATTTCCCATATTCCAGCACAAGCTTTTCTGACTCTATCTTTGGCAGAGGCGGAGCAGCACTTTACCAACCAGGAGCTTGTTAAACGTTCCTCTGTTCTATTCAGTGTCCAAAACCTATAGCTGTACATGGCTTTTCCTTCTGAATTAACAAATTCCATAGCTGTTGGTCAGACAAGCCATCTCCTGCCTCATTGTACCAGAGCTGCTATCGCTCTCTTCCTTTATTGCCTGATCGACCTTTCTCTTTAATCACCCTCTTCCTTATGGTCTGATCTCTGTTTCTTCCTAAATATATCCTTTACTACCAAACATTTGAATAACTTGTTAAACATGTTTTACATGACAGACATATTTAAGGAACCAGCAATATACAAGCAACATTAGAAAATACACAACAGATCTGAGGTAACAATGTGGATTAAATGAGTGTATGGCATTCTCTCTGTTGGACCTTTTATTTTTCTGATCCATACCATCACCACTGTTAACTCCACCTACTAAATCCACAGGTACGCAACTAGCACAGGTACAAAAGGAAAATGAGTTAGAAAACACATAATAATCTCAGAAAAAAAAAACAAACAACAGATTCATGAAGAAAAGCAGGATTTCATCCTTGTAACCATGGAATTCAGTTTTAGAATAATAACTGTCTATGCTGCTGACTTCCTTCAACACCTGTGACCCTGCCTGTCACGGTCTCACTGCCTGCTGGAAACTTGGCAAAAGACAAGAGAAGAGATATTAGGGAGCCAATGCTACATCCTGAGAGAGGCCATAAAGTCCAAAGGTTGAACAGAATTGCCAGGAGCGGTCTGATAACCGAAGGAAGTATGCGGCTCTGAAGAGACAAACTGCTGTGCCCAAGTACAAAATGTTCAAACTCGCGAGCTGCACCCCAACGCCTCGCAAACTCGAAAAAGCACACTATCCAGGGACTTTTCCCAAATAGCCCCCTTGAAGAAGATTCAGTTTAAGCTCCTTTCTGAAATGGGTATGTGACCACTCGGTGCACTGCACATGCCAGAAATTCACAGACCTCAAATTTGAAAAACACACCTCCTTATTTTTCTTCAAATTAAACTAAGATGATTCGTTGATTTAATAAAAAGAAAAAAAGTGGGTGTAAAACCCCTTCTTGAATTAGCATATTCAAGCCTTTCCAAAATCTGGCTCCAGTGAAGAACTTGTCCTTAAAAATCTATCAGACTGTAACTAAGCTTGTAACTTGGCATGTGAAATAAATAAGCCAATAATTGGATCCTTCAGAAATTTTCAGTTAAACCTGTAAAAATACCTAATAAAATATTCAGCATTTGAAGAGGTTTTATTCAGGAGGAGAGTACAGCAGCTTCGGTTTCACGTTACGAAGAGCACGGGACATTAATAACTAAGGTGTGTGCCTCCCCCTTTCCTATCCACCACTCAGTTAGGCTAGTACGACTTTTTGAGAAGCCACACCGCAAATCTGAGCATAAAACTCTTTTCTGGCTTTCAAAACAAACCAAGCCAAGGACACAGCATGGCCCCCACAAAGAACTGAGCACACACAAGCAAAGCAGCAAAGCAGGAACAGCAGCTGGGGGGGTGGAAAAAGGACGTGAATTGCTTTGAGCTCAAATTGCTGCCGAGCACTTTCTGTTATAAAGCCCTAACCTAACACGCTTTCAAGAGTACGGCTCGGAGCTGCTTCACACGGCGTCTCCTTCCCAGTGCGGGACCCTACGGGGATCTACACCGTTGCAGAAACGTGCCTGCGCGCAGAGGTTCGCAGGCTCAGACACTGCACTCTATTATACTTTCCATTATTGACTGCTTATTCACTAAACGGGAGGAGAAGCCCAGCAGCGCTTGTAAACACAACGGCTTCCTTGAGAAGCAACAACAAATCCCTAAGCACGGCTCTCCTTGTAAGTCAGAACGCCTGGCTCGGCAGGGCTGTCCTCCCCAGGGAGCTCAGCTGGGAGAAGCGGGAGCAAGGAACTGCCTTTTTAGGATTGTGGCTGAGCGGAACGGGGAAGCGCTGGGGCAGGACCAGGGCTCCCGCAGCAGCTCGCTGGCCTTATAAGGAGAAAGGCAGGTATTTCTCCCACCCAAGAGCCACACGGCCGGCGCGGCAAGGTAAGGCGAGGCAGGGCTCCCCAGCCAGGCTGGCCCCACCACCGGCCGGGAAGACCCTTGGCCACAGCCACGCTCCTCCCGGGTGCAGACCCACGGCCCCGGCATCTCTGGCCTCCGAGCGTTTCTAATCAGCCTTATTAGGAAGCGGGGAAGCTTAATTAATTGAAAGATCGGCTTTGGATCTGTAAAGCCAGATGGTTTGTGGGTGAAGCGTACTTGAGTTTCATGTGACATTTTAAGGCGTTCAAGGCAACGTTTTGGGGGGCGAGTCCCTGATGTCAGGCATCTTTAGCTACCTACCCAAGAGGGCAGGTTTTCAGAGGTGATGAGCAACTGCATTTTCTGCAGACTACAACAGAACAGGCAGGATACTCGAAGCCTTAGACAGCAGTTTGTTGAAGCAAGCTTTAGGAACACATGATTAAGACTCCTCCCCAGTTACCTAAAAATTAAGGCTGCTTGACAGAAAAGCAGAAAGATTTTTGTTTCATTCCATTTAAGTTACCTTTCTTTTTACCATTTATTTTTCTAAGAAGCAAAACAAACTAAACCACTTCAGGCCAAATAAGTCTATAAATAATATATGTGAAAGTGCTCCTGACCATGAACTGCTTTTTCGCCATCTTGACTCTAGTTTTTAGAAGAGGAGGCTGTGAGTAAAATAGGAAAAAAGTGCAATTTTCCCCAATAATATCCTTTTTTAAATTTGATTTTTAAATCTTTCTCAGATAATGGCAACAAAAATGGAGTGTCCTTAAATACTTTTTGCTTTTGCAAAACAAAAAAAAGTATTTGTCCTTTAGATAAGGATAAAACAATAAATTACAGTGTAACATCAAAATGAGACACTACCCACCCGGGAATAATAGAGGATCCCAGTTCTGCACATGAATATGGCATACTGAAATTTAAAGAACTACTCATAGATTTTGCCATCTTAGTTTCCTAGGTTGAACATTGCCTGTCTTGTGATGCTGAATAGTACAGGTTTAACAAAGGCAGAAACTTTTTACCTGGACATACAAGAATGGCTTGATAGTTTCAACTTGTACTACTTTTTAAATCTGCTCTGCATCACAAACTACTGCCATCACTGGTGCCTTCAGGAATTAATCACAGCAGGAAGACCAAAACTTTGATTAACCTTGCCACATCTTGCTTGCAACACATTGGCAAGAAAACACGAAGGAAGTACTAATTAGCCGGGGATAATCACAGGGCATCCATTTCTAGGATTTCTTAGGAGAGGCGCATCAGAAGAAACCAAGCCACAGACAACACAAAAGATTATGTTAAACAACTGAAAAATCATAGAATCATTAAGGTTGGAAAACACATCTAACATCACCAAATCCAACCGTCAACCCAACGCTACCAATAAGTCCTAGATACGTGACAAACTGGTTCAGTATGAGCTCAGACACCGCACAGGCCTTTCTGAAATTGTTGACTGGGCTGTGACTACATTTCTATAGCTCCAAAGGAGCACTAGGGTAAGACTACTTTCATAAAAGGAAGAGAATTTTTGACACCAGGTTTCATATTGTAAATTTCTCCTTCAAAATAGCTTGCTTGCCAAAGCAGTTCAGCTGCCAGGAAGGGAGGAAAGCAGGCGAACTATTCCCTTAAAAGCAATGACTGGGCTCTGCTGCTCAGGTACACGAGGCATCGCTCCAGAAGTAGGGAACGTTGGCTCATTAGAAGCAATTAAAAAAACTCTGAGGGGATTTTAAAAACAAAAACTTCCAAAAACAAAACATGCATATATACCACATGCATTTGTTTATGCAGCTGTAATGAGTGATGAAATCCATTTATGAGCTGAAGTCACAAGATTCTAAGCAGGTCTTTGTTTAATCTCAGTAAGTCATGACATTTCCCTACTACTTACAATAATGTGATCTGGATCAACATTTTCAAACTTACACACCTGGTTTTTAACAGCACTTACCAACTGCCCTTCTCCTCTGCTTCACTAGAGACTGAACAGTTTATTTCTGAGACACCGTTTTGATTAAGCCTCCTAAAGACAGATACAGAAACCTCATTTTAGTTTAACATATGCCTGTTAATTCTCGACTTCAGCATATATTCTGCATTTGTACTCAAACTGAGACTCTGTCCAATCTGCAAGGAGTGTAAATAAAAATCAATGAGACCATTAGTGGAATGAATACTTACAGCATCAGCCCTTCTATAACCACAAAGTCTATCCAGATGGACGCCTTTGCGAGACTTAAGAAGGTTTGCTATAGACAATGGCTTTCATTCCAGCATGTTGCTGTGACTTGGAAAAATAAAATTAAGATAAATGAAGCTGTTTGCTGCTTACATTAATGCAGCATTAGTGCTCTGAGTAACAAAGGTAGGACAGAGCATGCAGGAGGCAGAGAAAAAGATTCAGCACAAATAACTATTAAGTTACATATGATCTGTGTATTTATAAACTGTGTCAGGCTTTAGATGTATTATTATATAGCTTTAACAGTATACAAATCAGTAAGCCTGCATATAATTCAACACCACAATTTAAGCTTTGATATTAAGGAGAAATAAAAAAGTATTAGGCACTGCTGCTCTTGCCATTACACTGCTATTAGCTTTCCAATAGATCCGATCTTTTGTGCGGATCGGATCAAAACTAAATGAATCTAGGTCTTCTGTTAATATAAACAGAGTGACCTTTTATAGTTCTGGTAAGAAGGGAAAAAAGATTAGACTCCTGATCAGAACAGAAGTTCAGTCCCTCTAATTCAGAAGAGCAGAACATCCCAGACATAGAAAAAATTCTCTTAGCCCTTATTTAAGATCTGAAGGAAAGTGTTGCTGTCTACACTCGCTCTCCATTCTCTTTCTCACGTTTGGCTCATTTATCCACCACTCACCGGAGTCTCAAACGAGCCAGGAGAACAGAGGGATTTTACAGCATGTCACCAAATCAAGATGGCAGAAGGACATAAGGAAAATGCAACGATCTTTCACCTAGAACATATTGTTCCAGTCATCTTCCTGATGATACTCAAAAGCATAAAGTACAATTTCTTCAGCAGCTTGGACCCAAACTCGGGAAGGCTCTAAAAAAGGCCAAAGCCAAATATGCATAACCAGCAATGACAACATATCACCTAAATGGCACACGCAGAGTATGTTCCCACCGCAAGCATTTTTTTACAATTGTTTTTTTGATGTTGAGAAATAATATGCACTATCACCAGTGTCTTTCCTGATGTGAAAAGAAGTCCTAAAATAATCACCAAATGAAGCAGTCAAGGAAGCACTGGAACTCCTGAGATGGACAGCAGCACTTTTTCTGCCATTTTCAGATACACACACCTATTGGGTGTGTTTCTATATTGCACACAAGTACTACAAGGACTTGGGAAGAGAGGAAACATTCTCAGTAGGACGGTGCAAACACTTTGTTGCTTTCAATTTTCTTAGCACGGCTGCATCACTCAAGAAAAGAGAGTCACACAATGTATACAAGCCATATTAACAGGAATGTGTAATACTGTTAATGTCACATCGATTAACATATGCCAGATATATTCACAGGAAAAGAAAGTCCTATCCAAATTCTAAGTCTATAGAGATTACATTTTTTTATTTCCCCATTTCCCAAGTCCTGTGCAGTTACCTTCCTTTAGTTTTTTGCCATCGACTATACTAGTGTGCCAGAAGCAAAATGACTGTAACTATTGAAGTCAGAGTAACAACTGAAAAACAGGTATCAGTAGAAAGCATTATTTAATATGCTAGTTCACATGAGCTAAACCCAGCTAAAAAGCTCTGAAAAGGTGTATTAAAAAAAAAAACCCAAACAAACCGAGAGCATTAAGTAAACAGTTCCCTTACTGGATTATAACTGACTACAACCTTTTTTCTCCTTTCCACATTAAAGGAGAGCCCTAAAACCACATTTTGCATATTTTATTAGTTCAAAACTTTTCTAACATGGTTCCCAGGGCAGTCCAAGTCTAACAAACCTTAAACTTTAAAAAGTGAATCTAACATTGTTCTAAAACAACAGTACTAGAATCCGGTGGAGTGTGAACAACAGGACTATCAATAAATGTCTACTCTTATTCCCAGACCCAGAATGGAATTCTAAACAATTTTTAGCCCCTAAGATTCACAATTTATTGAACCTGAACTTGCCCACTACCTTTAGTAATCAATACTACCCATCTCTTGCCTCTGACTGCTTTTATCAGAGCGAAGAATTGCACATTTAGGGTAAGAAAAGCATTTTTCTGACTTTTTAAAACTCACAGTTGAAAGTTTCTTGAAAGGTCAGAAAGCTAGGAGTTACCCTGCCAGAAACAGATTAGCAGGCCGAGGGCAGGCGAGGCGGTCAGGGGTGGATGGGAAGTATAATCCATCAGATCGATAGCACCACTGTGTATATGGTACAATTCTATCTTATCTTCCCAGCCCTGCAACCAAAATAAACCACATCGAAGTCTGGGAGTCTGATTCTGTTGTCTTTAAGTACACACCCCTCAGGGTGGTGACCCAGGACACACCACACATCTTTTACTTTGTGTAAGACAAAATCAAAACAAATATAATCAGTATTTTTCCTTTTAGGACTCTTGCTGAGACTCTTTGATGTGTTTTTCCTAATCATTTTCTCTTTTTAATCATCACACTGAGGGGTTTCTCTGAACTTCTAATGGTCTAGTTTTTATGTAACCTCTTCCACGCAGGCACCTTCCCAAGCTCCCAACACAGCAACTGCTGTAACAGTACACAGCAACACTACACCAAAGAATACCTTGTCCAAATGAAACCAAAAGGGAAATTTAGATGAGTACATTCTGCTTAGGTTGGAATTTTGGCTCAGACACAAGAGTTAACGCTCCTGGTCTTGCAAAAAGCAGCTCTACTGGAGATACTGAAAATGAAAGTAGCTCTTTTACTTCAAAGCTGAAAAACTGGCTGGTTCTGCAAGGTGTTTTTCTGCTCTGGGAAATTTTACTTATCTATACCCATTCATGAAGGGGAAATCCTTGGCCCTACAAGTTAGCTGTGGGTTTGCCATTCACTGGACTAGACCTGAGACTCCACCAGTATGATTTAGTACCCATGGTATAAATCTAGTTAAATTTCTAATTTCTATGCGTCTGCTTGCCAATTTTTCTTTTTTTTTCACATTTACATTTTATCTCGATTCAGTTTAGTAATATCCCTATTAGCACAAAGAATCCTTAAACAGATTACCACATTCTCTTCAGCGTTAGCTAAGAAGTGCATGGGTGAACTAGTTCTAAAATTTTCCAGATTCACTATTAACAAAATGCCTACACTTAAAATAGGCACTACATAAAACTCGCATAACTGGAATACCTATAAAATGCCCTGTAAACAGCCGCCCTACTTCGAAGCTGCCAGTAGATTCATGAAGTTCTAGAGTTAATTTTCATTTATCAGCTAAGATTTACTGATACCGCTGATGTTTATTTCTGTTGTTCTCTGCTGAGCTGAGTCAAGGCACCACACACGGAAGAAGCAGGAGCTAAGATGAGAAGTGGAAACATTTCCTTCATAGGGGAAGGTGCCCTGCTAAGAAACTGCTTATTGAACCTGACAGCAAGCGTATAAACAACATTAGAGGGAGTGCTCGCACATGTACTCCCAATAAAGGGAGGACAAGGTGGTGAAAGTCAGAGCTATTACAAGACAAATACAAATTAAAGACACCGTTTTTAATCTCCAGGATACTATTGAGAGCTCCCAGTGTTTGGGGGAGGAGAGAAGGAGGCAAGGGAAGCAGTAAGCTCGACTGAGACTTTTCTTGTGGTTTGTATCACCTTTTGTGGGAAAACCATTCTAAAACAAAGCAACAGAGGATTTTGAAACTAACAGAAAAGCACTTACTAAAAGGTAGCTTGCTCGTTGTAGAACTTCCCATGAGGCCTGAAAAAGCACCCTGGGCGTGCACTTTACCAAACAGCTTTGCATATGAAATGCTGTTTGTTTCAAAAACAGTTGTGTATTTTTACCAGGGGGGTTATTCCTGGCAATTGTCCATTCATTACTGATCTATGAGAAGCAAAAGCAATAGCACAACTATTAAAGTTCATGGGATTTTCAACATGCCCCCTCCTTACCCTCAAACTTTAACCCTGGAGTGAATTGTGCCATATGTATTCCCTTTGTTTGCCTGCTGGTGGGCCACCTGGAAGGCATCAGCACTCTAAGAAGAAAACTGCTATTGTTTATTTGGACTTTCCTTAAAACAAAACCTTGCTGTCTATTACCATTTCCCAGAAAGGTATATTGTTCCATCACCACCCATATCAAATTCAAGTGCAGGGACATGTTTATGGTACGTGCAGCAGCTCAGATAGGCTGGGCTGTTGCAATCCTGTTGCAATCCTGTGCAGAAAACAGAATGTTAACACTGGCATGCTGCTCCCACGCCCTCCCCTTTCCAGGCTTTACATTAACTCAGTGACACCCTGCTAGGCACAAGGTTTATTTACCCAACACAAAGTCTTGAGACCAGCCTTTGTTTGACGGCAATGTTGACAAGTCTTATGAAGCACTAGAGACTATAGGAAAGGTGTATTAAGAATCAACTGAGGTCCACCTATGAATGAAATGTTTTGAAACTCACTTGATTGAGTTTCCAGCTACAGCGCAATTCTCTTTTAGCCAGAAGCTGTTGGGACAAACTGGAGAAGCTCACTGCTTTCTCGGAGACCAGTGAGTTGCACTAACAAAGTGCTTCCATGAGGACTTTAATCTGGGCTATGCTGGTGACACCCTGAAAAGAAGCAAATGCCTCCCTCCCCAGCCATTCAGGTTTTTTGCTGGGATAGATTTGAATAGGATGTATTTCCCAACACACTTCACCTCACGGCTGTGTCAGTGCAAGGGAGGGGACAGCGTGGGAGCAGGAAGAGGGCAGGACTGCTGCTTTTGTCAGCAGTGCTGGCCAGAAAGCACTTGGGGAACAAATGACGTTGTAAACTGAGCTGATTTACATCTGCTAAAAAGCATTCCTTAGTTCTTCCCAAAAATGACTGCTATATGTGTAATTTTTTAAAACTTAACATACGTGTAAAAACAGGCAAGAAAGACTAGGTGCAGATTTACTGGATGGAAGTGTCCATGGGGGCTGTAGGCTTCACCTTCCCAGGACTATCAATAGCCACTCCTGCGCGGAGCAAGTGGTTGCTGCGCTAACCCTCATCCCCAAAGGGTGTGTGTAATCCAGAAAAGTTCCTGTGTTTCACAAGCCCATCTTCTTGTCAAAGCTCTGAACTAAGTATTAAGGCTTTTTCTTTAAAGAAACTATCTTTGTGAATCTAGCAAGGTGCTGGTCATTGTGCCTCAGCTTCCCCCTTCTGGGAAGCTGACATGTAATGCTTCCTCCTACACAGCACTTTTGACATTTTGATATTGGGTCAAAAGGTCAGAGAGTGACCAGAGAGTGAAAATGGCATAAATCAAAGTGCCAGTATATGCTCTACACAGATTCAAAATGCATTACAAGGCTGATGAACCAATAAAAACGTCAATGGTTGATATCCTAAAAGCAAATGGGGCCAGTGACAAATATTGTATATCAAGAAGTTAATCCTAGATCTTCTTCCAGACGAAATTCCATTCTTTTTCTGTACCTTTTTCCTTAATGTATTCTTTAAAACAAAGAGTTCATACCACCTGTACAGCCATTTACTCCCCACAGATCTGCATGCTATACTAGAGCTTCAGTCTCATTATGCCCATTTCACATTCAGGGAAACCAAGCCAGAGGTGCAAAAAGTGATGAAGGGTCATTCAGCAGGGAGGCAGAACCAGGGAAGACTGCAGTTCTATCCCATTTGAGTTTGTTCTGTTCTCCTATTTTCCTCTATTGGTATACAGAAAATAAGATTACTTCTCATTAAACTTGCCAGGTTACATTAAAGAGGTGATCAAATTTTTGCTTCACTTTGTAAATTTTCTTGGTTGTCTTGAAGGTATATATATTCCCTGCCACTACTGCTACTGGCTTAGGTAAATACTTTGCATAAATGTGAACTATACCACTGTGCTTATTAATATTTATGTAATAATCTAGGGCTGAAATTGGCTATCATTGAGTTGACCTCAGATCTTTGACATAAATGCCTATTTGAAGCACCTGGCAATAGGCTGTAAGCATCCACACCCAGAACTGCTTTGTCCGGGCTTGCAGTTTTGCCAGCCACACACCTTTTCCTACACTGTAAGGAACGCAATAACTGGAAAACATCAGCACAAAACATGCTTATATAGAACAAGGCTACGTTGTACCATTAGCTCTTACAACACTCGTGCCTAACCTCTCTCACATGACTTACCTGAGTGCACAGCCCATTCGTAGTCGAGCTGAAGCCTCTGCAAACATGTGCGCGCTCCAGCTGGTACCCAGATCTCTAAATATCACACGGCCATTTTTCAAATGTCTTTCCAGTTGTGCTGCCTGAAAAACAAACAAAAAAGTAAAATCTATGAAAAAATATGAATTTCAATTAGCAGCCATCACAGCCCTTAGGCCTTTGCTTTGTTATTGTCCTTTCATCCTGAAAATTTTCCTTGATAACATGAACTTGTTTCTAATACATTCAACTGTTACAGCTTTTTATGTTTCATGTGTTCTCCACAGACTGTGTAAACAGTCCTGTGAGCTAACCAACACGTCTGCCAAATGCACTGCCGGCTGTCCAGGCAGTACTTCCTCGAGCACACCCATGAACAGTTCTCCTGAACATGTCCTAAACCAAAAAGAATTCAGGCTGGGATCAATACTGATTCCAGACTCAATTTTCCATCTCTCCTTCCTTCTGAAACAAGGGAAGGTATAGACACTGCAGTCCTGGCAACTGCATACAAGTTTTAGTAAAGAAAAGAGGAAAGAATAGGAATTTCGAGAGTTTGGAGTATCCTGGTTCTTCTCCTACTGAAGTCCTAAGGGGCTGCTGCAGACAAGACCAGGACATTCCCATCCTGTGAGGGGACAGGGCTGCCCAGACCAGTGGGGAGCAGCTACGCAGTCACTGTGTGATCTGCCAGGTGAGATAAGGTTGTTTATTATGAATCAGATGGGACTGAGGAGGAGTAGCAGTTTGGTAGCATCTTCTCCAAAACTCAAGTCTTTAACTTGGCTTGTGCTTTCAGATATTGTCCTACGCAGGCCATGCCTTTTCCTCCCTACAATGCCTCCCTTGGCTATTTGGCAACCTTAACTGCTGCCACACGATAACTCCAACACCAATGATTGTCATCCAGAGTGAATGTTTCCCTTCGAAGCCCATGAGCAGGCCTTCTGTAAACTTCCTCATGGGTTCTGCCACTATAATCCTGAGGAGGGAGCAGCCTGCAGGATCTACTTTCACTGTTCAGTGCTTTCTCTGTCTACTGCTGCTACTATTGGAAACATTCCTCAAATTCAGACAGGTGTCCTTATGCTTGTCAGCCACTGGTGACATTAAATAACAGAAACTAACTGTGCATGTCCAAGTCTGAACGCACAGCGTAGGGAAGGAAAGCTCCATTTCTCACTGGAAATCCCTAAGCCCTTCGGCGGCATTTTTGGTCTCACGCGGACTCGCTTCCTTTCCTTCTCCTGTTGCAAGAACTGCTTTATCTCAGGTCGCCAGGAGCCTACTGTTCCAACAGCTGCTAAGAGAGAGTGAGGTGGCAACTTTGACAGGATGCCAGATTGTTTACTAATTAAAAACCCAAGCGTTTTGTGTCCGTTCTGATACCCTAATCAAAACTGAGCTATTTTACCAAAGGCTCCGAATGGTTAAATGCAGTTATTCCAAGGTTTTCAGTCAAAATTGGCAACCATAAATCAATGCATTTTGTTGCCATTACTTGCCTGAATACATGTTTATTGAAACATCAAAATGCCAGAGAGCTAACTTCAGTTCTCCACAATGAAACCGCATTTCAGTAATACCTGAACAAATGCACGCTTCCAGCGGGATCTTTGTCCCCAAACACAGTAAATATCGTTTCAGAGGTGTTCATCTGCCTCCCCACCACTCCGCGTTAGTATGATTCTATTCGTATGGTAAACGTTTTCAGGCTGCCAGCTCACGATGCTGGGCACAGCCGTCTGCTTCCCATATGCCGCACGTCCTGCCACACCTCCGTGACTGCTTACCTTCACGCGTCGGGCTCCCACTGCAGATCAACTGCTATTCTACCAGCCATTCGTGTGTAGAAGATTTTTCGTACTGTAAATTCCACAGGATGGGAATTTTGCCCAATTCTCTATATCTTGAAGCACCAGCTATAGAAATAATGAACACAGAGACGTTAATGTAACGTTTAGGTTTGTAACATCCTAAAAAGCACAGGGAGCAAGGCCTCAGAGTTCCTTTCAGACTCATCCCTCGATAATGTGGTTAACTCATATTTGGTCAGGTTTTTGATTGAAAATTGTAAAATATATACAGTTGTTTGAATAAAAAAAAAACATAGTCCATTACTTATTTGAAAATGTACTTCTGAGCACTTGCAGTGACCACTGAAATCCTCTATAAAGCTAGCTGGGAATGAGAAAAATAACAGTGAGAAACCTAGTGTAACTAACTACTGGGTAAAGAAGAGATCATCCTATCTACTTTAGAGACAATCATATAAAAATCTTTCATTCATATGTTGCTGCACATAAACATCCAGGGTTTGAATTGCTCAGGCAGCATTCTTAAGAAAATGGAAAATGTTTTTAGTGGTTCCTCCCTTACTTCTGCAGTCCTTCTCTGTGTTTACAGTCAGTGCCACTGTCCTGCCCCAGAGGTAATCCAACAGGTCTTGCAAAGTCTCCTAACTTTGCCCCACCTCCATCATTCACAATCTTGTCTCTCTAACTACTCATTTTCCTCCATTCCACAAACTATTAGTTTCAAAGAAATTCAGAGATTAATTAAAATGATTGGTGGGATGAGTAGGTGAGGGGGACAGGCTAAAGGGCTTGACAAGAAGAAAGATGAAAAGGAGTAAGTGCGTATAGCTTGGTTATGCGATGACTAATTGAGGGTGGAGGAGATGGACATGATACTCATTTACAAGTGCCTGTAGTTCTGAGGAGCATTCTTCATGTGCAAACTGAAGACCAGCTCAAGAGTAGCGTTTGGTCTTGTTATACAGATCTGGTTCCAGGGTCCTTTACTTCAAGCTGTGTGTCCCATTCTTCCCCCACCCTATGCATTCCTTACCCTGTATCTTCAAATGTTTTTCTGTTTGTGGTTCATTTTTTTTTTAGTTCAGTTCAGCTCTCAGCCAGATTCAGTTCCTGGATCTCTACGTGGCCAGATGAACCCTACTGGGAGCAAAGAGCAAAAGGAGAAGCCGTGGAAGCTGGGGGTGGATGAGGTGGCACCTCTTTGCCACACCTCTGCTGTGCTGCAGACTTAGGTGGACTTTAACTGACTACGAAGACACACCTTGAGGAGCTTGGAACAGGAGGACCTGTGAATTATTTCACTTCCACCTAGCCTAAGGAAACTCCATTGCTTGTGCCCTCTCACTTCCAGCTTCTTTTACTATGCTGTGATGTAGTAAATAAAAGAAAAATGCTCTTTCTGACTCTTCAAACTCTTATCTCTCTCCACCGGGGAAACCTGCTCTCCTAAGTCAGTGAAAAGCAGCATGGGAAGATCCAGTAATTTCCACTCTTATTCACTTCATGCAGAGGTGAAGCAGGATACCACATCTGAAAGCATGAAGTGAGTAAAAAAAAAAAAAAAATTTGTCTATATAATAAAAATGTTGTGGAAATATCTCTGATGAAGGGAATAAGCAAGATATTGTAATATACCCAAGTTTAAAGAAAAAGAAAAATGGTATGGAATACGGAAAAAAGCATTTTCTTTCTGGGAGCACTATTTCCAACATAAAAAACCAGAAACTGTCAAACTGTCATCTAGTCTTTTTCTTACCCCCCCCCCCGCGCCCCCCCCCCATCCCCCCAATGGTCTAGAAATAAGCCAAAAGCATTCATGATACAGGAGTGAAACAAAATAACAAACAAGTTTATTCCTGGACACCAAATATAATTTAGACGGATGTGGTATGTATAAGAAATTTTAATTTCTCCCTGAAAAGTCATTTAATTATTCAGATTATCTGATTGCCTCAGTCAGTCTCATATTGATTGATTAGAGAACTTTATAAATCAGAATGTGCATTACTGCTGCTCAACTCTCGTGGCAACAGAGATACATAGCTCATTTCCAATCCCTACCCACAAGTTAGTTTACTGAGACATGCAAATGGCTATGGTTTATAAATGGGTCGGTAAGTGTTCCTTCCAACTGCTGAAGGAATATTTACTTAAGGACATCAGGAAAGGGGGAAGAAAGCCCTAAAGTAATAGCTGTTTAATAAATCAGGACATAGTCACTGAAATTCCCAACTCCTTGGCTAATGGCCATGAAGGATCAGTCTCCCTGCTCCCAGGCCCCACTTCTGATCTGCGGCACTCCCGGGGTCTCAGGTGGCGAACAGGAGCATTCGCCTGAAATCTAAGCTGAGACCTCCATAAGCACCAGCTCACCACTCCATCCCAAATTAGGTAGAAAATCCCCTCAGAACAGCAAAGAGCATTTGTCTTTGATTTCAGAGCTCTCCGGCCACACACAACCTTTATGACCAGCTTGACTGTCTATTGCCAGCCTCGACCAAATAACCTCTAAGTGAGCAGCAATTAACATAATGAGTGGACTGGTGGGTGTCCCCTTTAGCCACGGGCCTCAGTAGCAACACGTCTCCTGCAAACTGGAATGTCTAGTCCTGAAACTCCACCTCTGTAAAAGGAAGGAAGTAGAAAAATAAAATGGGTGGAGGGTAAAAAAAAAATAAAAATTACTTCAAGTTAATCCCTCCAGCCTGATCCAACATTCACTGAAGCTAATGAAAAACTTGTATTGATATCAGTGAGGCTGAAGTTGACAGACTATAAAGGCGCAGTTTTCCAGGTTATACAAACGTATTAGAGTGGCTTACGCTACACAGACCATGTTCCTTTGTAGTCAGAACTTAGCTTTCTAGGACAAAGGAAACATGCAGGAAAAAACCTCAAATATGAAACAAACCAACAAAACTCCAACAAATTAAATATATCAACAATTAATCAGAACAAACTTACTGTTATAATCAGTATTATTCGTCTATACAAAAAACCTGATTTAAAGCACATTATTTCCATGGCTTCCTATGTAACAGAAACCAGAAAAAAAACACCTTCTGTCTAGCTTAATTTTGAAATAATTCTTTTTTTTCACAGTAGAAACCTCTACACAGCAAACTACTTAAAATTCACGTCTCACATTTCTCCAAAATTTCTTCCTTGCATAGACAAGCCCTTTAAAAACATCAAAACCGCATGCCAGCTCCACAGAGACAGATCATATATGGACTATGTCAAGGGAGTTTTAATGCGACAAGGACTGCCACATCAGGTCCGACTGGATACCCCATCTCTGACAGGAGCCAGGAGGGGTACCTGGAGAGGCACGCAAAACCAGGGCACGCACACAGCAGTTTTGCCTCGGGATGCTCTCCGAGGCACAAGCCATTTGCAGCTTTGGGTTTTCCAGAGCCAGAGATGCGCCGTATTCAATAATCCTTAAGTGATTTCTCTTCTGTGAATTCATCTAATCACTTTAAAATCCTTAAGTCCACACAGCACTCTTGCCAAGGAGTTCCGCGGCTTAACTACAATTCTGTGAAGTCATTTCTCTGGTTTATTCTGAACCTGCCAGTTTCATTTGATGCCCCTTGACTCCTGTGCTGGAATTCAGTCACTGGCCTCTATTCGTCTTGTACTTAAAGATTCAAAAGGGAGTTAAACAAGTGCTTATAGCATTCGCTGCATTAATGAATTTCAGAGATTTTCTTATGCATATGCAGTCACTTACTGCTGTTTGGCAAAACTATTTGCAGCTGAAACTACAGCTGTAGTTGAGTAGTTTGTTACCTGCAACACAGACAGATGCTGCCTACGTGAAGGTTGTGTGTACACCAACAACGCAAAGTGAGACCCCACTTCCCGGCCAAAACTTTGCATTTCATGACACAGACTGTTCACACAAACGTAAAAGGAAGTGCATTAATTCACATTATACCAGCTATCTTACGAAGTAACACCAGCGCCCACCCAGTGGTCACAGGAACACAGTGGCTGAAATCAGGTGGGAACATCAGGGGAAAACAGAGAAGAAAAAAAATCAACAACTTCAAACAGGGGAACCTGACCTTCACTTTTCTTTCATAGCTGCTTGTGTTTCTGTTTGCTTCACTGCTGTTTCCTATACTGCAACAGGTAATTATGTCATTATGTCTAGGAAAAAATAGCACTGGAGAATTTGAAAGTGTATTTTCAAATCTAGACATAAGCTTGTCAGCTTCATGTATCATAAAAAGCGATTGAGCCTGCCACACCAAGTTCTTCACTGACATAAAAAGTGGGACCACCCTACAGCAGCAGGTAACAGCTTAGTGTTGCGATCCTAAGGAGTACTTGTGCTTTTGGCAACGTGATACAACAGTAACCCTCTTCGGTGCCTGTCCTACCCCCTATTGTCACCGCCTGCTCTTAAATAGCTGCTGCACTTTATTCCAAAAGCAGCTGCCTGCCAGCATTCACAAACTCACACCTCCCAGAGAGAAGGGTGTGTGCGGGGCAAGGGGAGAGGGAAGGTAAGACTCCAGGCGGGAGGGTACACCCGTGTACTGGAGAGAGGCCCTGCCCGGCTGCGCGCCGCGCTCACCAACAGAGCGGTTACAGCGAAGCAGCGATGCCCCATCTGTTGCTCCGAGGTGAACACGCCAGCAGACTTTTCTCCTCCAACCCCAGCCTTTATTTTCCCTCCCGACCAACTTGTACTTCCACAGTAATACTAGGGCACTCTTTCTAAAATTAGGCCGCCGCTGTCCCCTCCCCTCGGAGGACCAGCTCAGAGAAAGCCAACTGGAACCAGGCTTTTTCCTGTGAGATTTTATTTCCCCCCTCTGTTACCCTGGAATGTTTTCGAGACCGGGAATTGACATCCCCGATCACGGCAAAGCCGGGCCTTTGCGTACACCCCCCACCGTCATCAGGCGGGACCGTACGAAACCCACATCCCCCACGGGGCCGGGCGGGGGTGGCCCACGGCCCTCCCCTCAAAGCCCCACAGGCTGAGCGCCCTCCGCACGACCGGCGGCGTTGGCGGCGCTCCAGGAGCCGGGTCGCTCTTCCCGCACGGCGGGACTTCCCTGAGGGCCCCGGCTCGAAGGCGGGCGAGGCCTCACCGGCCGCCGCCAGCCCCGGGCACACCCGGCGGGCGCTGAGGGGAGCGCTGGGGCCCTCGGCGGGGCGGGCGCGTCCTCGGCGGGGAGCGCCGGCGGGCGCGTGGGCGGGGAAGGCCCCGCGGCAGTTGGTGCCCGCCCCGGCCCCGCGCGCGGCCGGAGCCCCGCCCCCCCCCGGCCCTGCCTGGAAGCCGCGACGGGCGGCGGGACGGCGGCGAGGAGGGGAAATCACGTGAGGCCTCCCCCGACGCGCCACCTGAAGGGCCGTACCACCGGCGGGGGGGATGGGGCGGCGGGACGCGAGGCGAGGGGGGAGACGGAGGGAGACGACAAGACGAAACTCGCCGGCGCAGTGCCCGCCTCCAGCCCGCCGCAGGAAAAAAAAACAAACCAAACCAAACAAACCTACAAACGAACAACAAACAAACGGACGCGAAAACAAACAGGGAGAGGCGACTGCTGGCGGGTGGCGGCGCCCCCGCCCCTCCGGCAGGCGGTTGGTACGTGGCCGTTGAGGAGGCGCCGCCGGCGGCCAACCCCGCTCGCGCTCTGGACGCGGTAACCAGATATTCAAAAACAATACGTCAGCCCACAATGCCCCGAGCGGCCGCCAGCATTACCTCATCCCACAAGGCCCCGCGCCGGCGCTGAGAAGCTTCTAGGGGCGGGGTGGCCATGGCGACCGGCTGATATGCACCGGGCCGGGCCAGCGGCCCGCCTCCCCCGGGAGAGGCGGCGGCAGCCAATGGGGAGCCCGCGGGGTGACATCATGGGCTATTTTTAGCGGGCCCCCGGTCGCTGATAAGTGAAGGGCTCCACGCCGGGAGCGGGCTCAGAGCGCGGGGCAGGCGGCAGCGCGACTCCGGCCGCCGGGTGGAGGCGAGCAGGAGCGGGCGCAGCAGCGCGGAGCCGGGGAGGGCGCGCAGGAAGGCGGGGAAAGTACTCGCGGCAACTTGTGGTGGCGGCGGAGCAGCAGCAGCGTCCCGGCCCCGCGGAAGCAGCAGCAGCAGGAGGAGGGCGGCGAGGCGCCCCGCCGAAAGCCGGCGCCTTCCCGGCAGACCAGGCGGACTCTCAGCGCGGCGGCGGCGACAGAGACCCGCGGGCCCGGCCCGCGCCGGGAGGACCTTCCGCGCCCCGGCGAGAAGTAAGGTTCTTGCTTTCTCCTTCCCCCCTCCCTGCGCGGCCGGGAGGGTTGGGGTTGCCGAGCGGAGCGGGGCGCAAGCGGCGGCCGGGCAGCTTCTCCGCGCTGCCGCAGCTCCCGGCGCCACTCCGCGGACTGTGTTCTATGAGTGCAAAGATGGAGCCTACTTTCTACGAGGATGCCCTGAACGCCAGCTTCGTGCCGCCGGAGAGCGGCGGGTATGGATATAATAACGCCAAAGTGCTGAAGCAGAACATGACGCTGAACCTGTCCGACCCATCCAGCAACCTGAAGCCGCACCTGAGGAACAAGAACGCCGACATCCTCACCTCCCCCGACGTGGGACTGCTGAAACTGGCCTCGCCTGAACTGGAGCGGCTCATCATCCAGTCCAGCAACGGGTTAATCACCACCACGCCGACCCCGACGCAGTTCCTCTGCCCCAAAAATGTTACCGACGAGCAAGAGGGGTTCGCGGAAGGCTTTGTGAGAGCGCTGGCGGAACTGCACAACCAGAACACCATGCCCAGCGTGACCTCCGCTGCCCAACCTGTTAACGGCGGCATGGCACCTGTGTCCTCCATGGCTGGCAACAGCAGCTTCAATACGAATTTGCACAGCGAGCCCCCGGTGTACGCCAATCTCAGCAACTTCAACCCCAACGCGCTCAACTCCGCACCGAGCTACAACACAAACAACATGGGCTACGCACCGCAGCATCACATAAACCCCCAGATGCCCGTGCAGCATCCCAGGCTTCAGGCTTTGAAAGAAGAGCCTCAGACTGTACCCGAAATGCCGGGGGAAACTCCTCCCCTGTCCCCTATTGACATGGAGTCACAGGAAAGAATCAAAGCCGAGAGAAAACGCATGAGAAACAGAATCGCGGCATCCAAATGCCGGAAAAGGAAGTTGGAAAGGATTGCCAGGTTGGAAGAAAAAGTGAAAACTTTGAAAGCCCAGAACTCAGAGCTGGCATCCACTGCCAACATGCTCAGAGAACAGGTTGCACAGCTTAAGCAGAAGGTCATGAACCATGTCAACAGCGGGTGCCAGCTAATGCTAACACAACAGTTGCAAACGTTTTGAAGAGACTGTCTTGAACAAGAACTGTGATATTGTGGTATAACTGAAATGAAAAAACAAAAGTGGCAGATGCATAAAGCTAATGGTAAAAGCTGAAAGGCTGAGTCCTGCCTGTGCTCTGCAAAGCGCATGTGTGGAAAGACTGGCAAGCCTTCAGTTTGAGTTAGCAGCGAAGTGGCCAGCACCGCTCCGGGAAGTGCTGTTCCTGCTCAGATGAGATGTCAGATCTTCGTTTAACATTGACCAAGACCTGCATGGACCTAACAATCAATGATCATTCAGTATTAAAGGTTAAACTGCAATAGAAACTGTAGATTGCTTTATGTAGTATTACTTAAGGAAAAAAGAAAAAACACAAAGTGGGAGGGAGGTGTGTGGGAGGCTGATAAACAGAAAAGAACTATTCTGCCTGCCTTCAAGTAAATTGTGTATGTACATATCTTTTTTTTTATTTTATTTTATGAAAGTTGATTAATGTCAATAAACTACTTCATGACTTTGTAAGTTATTTTTATGTTGTTTATTTGGGGACTGCCCAGTATTGTTTGTAAATAAGAGGCTTTTTTTTTTTTTAGTACTCTGAGTTTACCATTTGTAATAAAGTATAATTTTTTAATGTTTCTGTTTCTGGAAAAATTCTAGAAGGTTCTATTATATTTAAGAAAAATAAAATAATTAAAATGCATTTCCCCCTCACACTTTTTTTTTTTGGGGGGGGGCTAGTACCTGAGTTGGGAAAATGCTATTTATGCTGAACTCTTAAGGGTAGGGATTATGTTAAACTTGCTCTGTAACTACAGGCATGTCCTGGAGAATGTGTGAGAAGAAGAGGGAGAAATTAGATCCTGATTGCTAAATGAATACGACTTTTTTGAGTTGTCTTGAAGCTGTAGCTCCCCATTGTAACCTGACTAGCTACTGTCCTAGTTTAGATGCTTTTAAAAGGTTGTAGAGGGGTGGAAAGCCAGTCCATGAAACTGCTCCATAATTGGAGCAACTGGCTACTTGATCTGACAGGCTTTTTATTAAATTAATGCCCTCAAGAAGATTAGGTAAGTGGTTGTATTTAAAAAAAAAAAGTTGTAGGCTTCAAAAATAGAAACATTCACCTTTATCCCTGTGTTCCTACAAGGTGATCCTTGTTTGTTAATATTTATGACAGCGCTGCTGTATTTAATACAATGGCTACATAAATATTTACCTTAGAAACTTAACTCATTGAGGGGGAGGTACAGTTAGTATACTAAACAATTTCAACACTACCCGATTCACTTAATTTAAGAATATATTTGAAGGGAGTCCAGATGTTTTCCTGCTTGCTGTGTAACGCCAAACAGCTAAGAGGAAATAGATGCTATCAAAGACAGCAAGAAAATATTACAAATTCATGATTAGTGAATGCTAACTTAGAGAAGGCACTCTTAAAAATGTCTTTTCTCTTTATTCCTATAATCAAGGAATAAGCAGAATTTTAATTGAAGTGACTGCACTAGATGACTAGATAATTGGAGATACATACCTTTACTGTTACCAAACTGATACCCTGAAACTTGGAACTAACACAGATCAGTTCCTTACAGGAATCAGAGAAGTATCTTTCCTCTAACTTTTTTTCTTCCCCATATTATAAGCATTTTATTATGTGAGGCCTTGTTTTAATGGTTAAAATATGATAATATGGCAATCTCCTTCCACATCACAATCCAAGTGCCAAGGTAGGCACTGTTTAGATGGTGTTTGCTGCTGTCAGAGGAATACAATTGTAACAACACCAACCAAACAAAGGGTTACTAGGAGGATACTATAGTTTGCCAAGAGTACATTTTGCTGATGTCAGCAACCCGGAAGGTAAGTTGATTTTGACCATATGTAGGAATAGACAGAAGAGGGATAATGCACAGCACTGCTGGGTGTGGTTTTACAGGGATTTAGCAAGTGCCAACTAGCAAAATAAGCAGGGCAAGGAGATTAATTACCTGCAAAGGTGCATATTTTAACTCTCAACAGTGCTGCGTTATGGAATAGATGTTACTAGCAAGCTTTTTGCTTAATCACCTAATTACGTAAAAAATAAATACATTATATAAAATACTATGTTAATTAAATACAGCTGAGTGACAGTCTGCTCCACCCTATCCTAATACGCACACAGAGACATTTAGCGTTGCAGTTATGTTTTCTCTCTCAAGTACGACATTCTGTGGCATAGGCAAGAAAATTACTAATAGCTCTGCTTGTTAAGTGGACATTGTCGGATGGGTTGGTTTCTGTGACACAAATCACCTTGACTCGGTCCACCTCAGGAGGTACTGGTGTCGTCAGAGAATCGACCATCAAACAAGGTGTTTTTTAGCACCAGTTATGCAGTTTCACTAGGAGAAGAAGGGTGATTTAGATGAAACCTTTCTTGAGTCCCACATCTCATTTGAGGATCAGGCCTAAAACAGGGCAAAGCAAGTTTATATTCCTTCCACTTCCATCTGTTTTGTAAACAGTGTGGTGGGCTAGGAGCCTGTTGCTATCTGGTTCACTCCAGCAGAGCTTAAAACTCAGCACTCTTTAGATATGACTAGATCACTCGGTGATCAATACGCAGAACTGTAATTAACAACGTGCGTGCATTTGTATGCGGTGAAATGCAAAGTTTTAACACTTACTTAACTGCCAATATTAAAATTGCCTAATATACTATGTGCCTTACTTCTATAAGGAATAATCAGTTCTCTCTGAGATTCAGAGAGAAACTCTCTTTTTGTTGCCCCAGCTGTACTCACAAGGGAATATTTTGCAAATAACAGCATTGTGAACATGTATTTTGTTTGGCTGTGAGTGTTGTCAACGGATTCAGGAAGTGAAGTCAGAAGAAGGCAGGGTTTCAAACAGGGCAGGCTACACAGAACTGCCTGGGCGAAGAGCCTCTAATCAGAACGACATGTTTGGGACATGGGAATATTAATTAGAATTTGGGTCAGTACTAAAACCAACAAAAACCTCACACTTCTATCCCATGAACAGAAGTGAGCTACAAAGGGGGTCAGACTATGATTACTCACTGAATAATTTTAAATCGGAAGTACTTGTCATTACAGAAATAACAGCAACAATCGAACTTACTCTACAGTGGTGAAGAGTACGTACCAGCCAGTTTCAATCTCAGAACACAGCAGCAGTTACCAGTAGAGTCTAAATCCTTCAATTGCTTACATCTCTGTAGGTCTAAAAAATACCGACCACAAAATATGGCACTTTAAATTCCAGCACAAGGCAGCGCATGCTCATTGAACAATGAAGTCTAGTGACCAAGAGACACCTAAGCTATCTTTCTATTTTATAGGAAACCATCAGGAAACACAGACAATATCCCTCCAAATCCATGTGAAAAATGACTGATAGTTTTGTCCCATGAAGAAGCCTAAGAAATCCATTATAATAATTACTTTCTGAAAAAGTAAATAGGCTTTTCAATGAAGTACATTGCTGCATATGCATTAATGACCATATTCCCGCAACTCTGCAGGAAGCAAAGAATCTAACTTACAGGTACCCAGGTTACTGCAGAGCAGGCTTACATCGTTTACCGAGTACCACCCAGCACATATGGACACTGCACAGTGGAGTGTGGAGCCTGAACCAGCGGCAAAATTGGAAGTTATACAGCTGGATGAGTCCCGTACTCTGCCTGAGTAACCCTGACCGAGGCTCAGAGGTTAGCCGGGGCAGCATTACTGAACAGGCTGCGGAGGCAGATGACCAGCTCAGGCTGGAACAAGCTTGGGCATTGGTGGAGTACACCACAGAGTGCGGTGTGCCACGTCCATGAGAAGTACAAGGCAGAACTGAAAAAAAAAAAGAGAACACTTATCTTTAATATCAAGCCCAGCACTTTCTCTGTTCTTTCTCTACGCATGTTCCTAAGACTTAAGTATAACAGCATATGGTTACCCACATCAAGAAACTAAAACCAGTTCAGGCAAAGATTGCCTTGTAGAAAAAAAAAAGCTGCATACATCATAAGCGAACATAAAATATTGCTAACAGGCAGATGGACAGCAAGGAAATAATATTTGAGATTACCGTAGACACACACCTTATGAAAGAGGATACATCTTAGTAACATCTAGCATTAGGGACAGGGAGAAGAAAGGTAGTATAAGCCTTCCAGTTAAAGAAAAGAAAAATTCAAAACATCGGTAGTATGCTCTTTGAGAAGGTAATTCTTCCAGAGGAGTGCTTGTTCTCTACAATTACATGCACTGCCAACACCAGTGTCTGCATCCAGGGACTGGTGGCAATCCTAATTCTATACATATACATTACTGTTGACATGAACATTATAATATATCCTCTGAGCAGAGAATGGTGCTTCTTACAAAGAAAACTTGTAGACAGTCATTATATAATTTACCGTGAAAGCCTCTGACTACTTAAACAGTTTCAGGGTGGTTTTGCACAGCAGGGCTCTCTTTTTCAATTTTGCACATTATTCTTTGCAGCACATTTTTGTTAGGGAACAATGGAACTACAAAAATCACATTAGACATTCATCACAGTCCCTTCCATCCTTAAATATTCTGAAATACTAGAAACACAGTAACAATGGGGAAGAATGGCTTTTTTGAAAGTTAATTAAATACTGAAAACACTGTTGTTTTTCTTAGTTATAGAATAACAACAGACCTTAGGGGCAAACAAAATAAAAAACTAATTCAGAAAAATTAGTAAAGTAACCTATTTTTGAAATACAGAACTTCATAGGTTATGACTAACCTGATTAATCCAAATTTCTATAAAATACCTAGAAAAAAACTTTGTAAACAAAAATGGCAGGAGAACTAATATGTCCTTTCCTCAGTCTCCCAAGTATATTGTGTTCTGAGCCTTGTATTCTCCAAGCAATCTTTAGGTTAATTCATTAAACAAAAGCACAAACAACTTGATAGAAATTCCTCTGAACTGTGAACTTTGTTCCTTATTCTCTTACATTAAAACCAATTCCTGTGAAACCTGATAGCATAATACCAAAGATGTGGGAAACAGGACACAATTCCAGCAGATGGAGCTCAAAAGCAAACAGTCCTGGAACAAGCTGCATGAATGCCTGCAACAGGAGCCTTTGCTCAGACGGCACAGTAGCTAGAAAAGTCTTCAGCTGAAAGCCACTATTATGCAAAGTACTAAAAAAAAAAAGATTAATTTCAACGGCTTTCCTGAATTCTTAAAATAATCACTGCAACAAGTAGGGAGATCCTGCATCATTTTAATCATGGAATATGATTAAAATAATCATAGAATTTAAATCATAGAATCTAAATAATAGAATTTAAATCATTTAAAATTTAATTATAGAATATGATTAAAATATAATAAAATAGAATAACCTGTTAATTCAGAGGACACAAAGGTTTAAAACGGAGCGTCCATGACGGTTTTTCCAGATTCTCATCCACGGTGATGAATTAGTGGGCATGACTTAGATGTCTGCTGTTAGCATGCCCTTTTATGTCTCAGGTCACAAATAATGAAAACATGCGTGATGCAGGCATAATCCAGTGGATGTTGCTATTCAAACTCACAAAGCCATTCACCTAGCACTTATCTCGAAAAGAGATAATTTAAGAAGTTCTGAATGACTGGATTACTGATAGGTTTAAAAGCATGGCCTAGCACCACCACAGTGGAGCCTACCTATTTCAAGTGATGCAATTGTCAAAGCTGCTGACCTCTGTGTGAAGGCAAATCAAAGCACCTTGGCAACTACGAAAAGTTCATTTTCATTTGTGTCCAAAAGTAGTTTTAGAACTTTTAACAGTAGTAAAAATTGTGAGCTGCTGCATCCACTTTGCAAGCTCTCGCTGTTGTTTTAGTTTCACCTTGAGAGGTCAAACACAAAAAGTTCCTTTTTAAACACAGACATAACACTTTAAAGATACAGCTCAGAACTTAGTTTAACTTCTAACACCTAAGTAAGTTATCTAGGTTAAGAGGCACAGAGGTTCTCCTTAACGTTTAACAGAAAAGCACAGACCTCTTCAGAGTGATTTGGGTAAAGTAAATTGCTAATTGGAAGTGCCTATGCCTCAGCAGTCTACTTTTTTAATTTAGGAGCCTCTAGTCAGATAGGGTGAAACCAGGGTGTAATGATTATCGGATTAGAATCAGGAGACACTTTCTTTTACTAAACAGGAAAGTTCTGCAAACATCAACCACATGTTAGTGATGAACAAATTTCCATATGCAAAGTTTTACTCTACTGTATCATATGCTTAATGTACACTCTTTTTTTCCCTACACGAACACCAAGGTATCCCCAACATTAACTGTTCAAAACTCCTTGTAAGAAGTCATTAAAATAAGATTTCCTATGAACCCTCCAGTGATGTTTCAGGGGCCCAGTCAAGATATCATCCTTATCACGCTAAATTATCACCAAGTGTCTCACCCAAATACCTGAAGCGGAGAAAACCCCCTCAAATTCTCAAGGCAAAATCTATCTCTAGTTTCCTTGTTGGGCTTTGCTGTCATGCAGATTGTCCATTCTCCCTGCTTCCTGACTGAACCAGATAAATTATTTCTAACAATGTGCTTTTACATGCAATATTACATAAAAACTATGTGAAGCTACAAAGCGAGTATAGCTGACTTCAGGACTGACAGTACAAGTTAGTCCACGGCAAGGTCATTCACCAAAGCTAGCGCTTGGAAAGTTAACAGCAAAGTTTCCTTCTTTAAATGATGAAGTGTAAGCAGAATTTAGTGGTCTTTCCCCAGGATTCCTCTCCATGAAGCAAAGATTTCTAACCAGCATCTTTCCAGCACAACACTGCCGGGAGCAGCACATCTTTGTCTCATTTACCATTACATGAGTTTTCAGGGCTGTGATCTGTGAAAAGGCAAGCTGCTTTTCTCTATGCAGACTAATCTAAGCTTCTAATATATTAGCTTGAATAGAGACTTCTGAATTTTATTTCCCACTTCTGCACTCCCAAAACCACCTGAGCTTAGTGTATTTAGGGAAGTGCCCCTAACTAAGCTTCACAGCTTTTGACAGCTTTTGTTTCTGCGTAATTTTGTGAAAGGAAAAATACAGTTGACAAATTTGTTTCTTTCTCAAAATACTGATTGACAGTTACCAAAAAGTAGCATAAGTACTAATGCTGCTGGATATACCAGTTTTGGAAGTCAGGCCACTGAAAAATATTGGAAAGAAAACATGTTTAAACATCATTGTTTTTTCTTATGCTGGGAAACAGGGATGTCAGAATTTCCAGAGCAAAGAGAAAGAAAGAAAATGAGCAAGGGCAAAACATTTTGTCCCAAGAGACTTTTTTTCTTATCAGGAATTTGCTTAGCCTCAGACCAAATTTTTATTTTCCTAAGAAAGTTACATGGCTCTAGCTTTTAAAAATTGATGGCTTCAAACTGTACACATAGCCTTACTTTACTGATTTTCACATAACTTGAGGCTTTACTGCATGACCTTGGGTAGCTTTAGCTGTGGTGTTTTAAGAAGCTACCCATAAAGCAGTTCAGGTTTCTATGCCAGTCTGAGGACAGCAGTAGCTGAACAGTTGGCCACTACTGCTACAAGGGCTGCTGCTGCCAGGCGAGCATGGACAGATCCACCTCCTGGCCTCAGGGAGCTCAGCTTTGATGTGTGTAAGCAGGTTTTTTTCTCATCGGTGCCAGCCTAAGCAGCCACCTTTCCCCTCCTGCTTTGCCTCTTCCACTCCCTCATTTGTGCTGGTAGTGCTTTTTGGAATATTGCAGTGTACCTATTTTGATCTGCATTGCTTCCCTTATTCTGTTGATGCTGCAGCTCTACAAACACTTGGAAACACAGGGGCAATAGGGGAGATAGAGCATAAATGCAGGTACAGCAGTAGGGATGTGGTATCTTCTGAAAGAAATGCTCACCAGCAATCTTCAAATTACCAGAGATTGAGTCAGAACTCTTTATATCATTCATCCCAAATTAAATTACATTGCAAAAATGCCCAAGCAGACTTTGCACCACAGTTACTAACTTAATTTGAATTCACACTTTTGGTTAAACGAGCTAACTTCCCATATGGACAAATGTATAAAATGTGGTTTGACTTTCACAGTGAACATTTTTCATGCACCTATTAACTTAAACGAGAACTGTGAGTCCTTAGTATACCTGCTTATGAAACTGTTTCTGTTAAATGACTAACTTTATGCATATATATTTCAAACTATTTAAGAGGGCAGCGAGGTCATTATTCAAAACCTTATAAATGGAATTTCTTGCACGTGCTCCTGATGCTGGCTTCCATGTCTGTTTTGAATTTACTCACAAAACGTACTAGCACACCCAAAAATTAGTTTCAAGCTATTTCCTTGGCCCCTTCTGTTCACCGCGTTATCATTCTTATGTGCAGAAATTGCTTCTGTGTTTTTTAGTGGACAGGAAATGCCAGACTGGCAATATAAGAAAGGCTTGGTTTTTCACTTAATATTAACTGTTGTTGCTTCCTTGGTTATGTGCCTGTGGCCTGCATGAGGCAACTTGGTTAACAAAATGATCTCGCTGTTGGTACCATGAACACCTATTTGCTATTAGCAAAACCAGTTATATTTCCACTCAAACGCTAAAGGTAACAACGACAAAGTACAATGAAAAGGCAACAAAGTAAAGAGCTCAGGAAAGGAAAGATCTCATAAAGTTTTCTGTCAGAAACAGGTCAGTTCCCAAGTATGTTACAAATTAGGAAGACTGGCAGCTCAGTTGAAGCATAGTGCCACCTGATCTTCTGTAACCTTTCTAATGGTATTCTCTCCTGAAATTCAGTTCTAGAGTGTTTTGACACGTCCACAGTCCAATTTAAGAAGGAAACACTAACATCATCCCCTTTTGGCAATACACTGCCCATCACAGAATGATAGAATCACAGAATCATAGAACAGTTTCAGCTGGAAGAGACCTTCAAGATCAAGTTCAACCTTTTCCTAGCCCTATCAACACCACTAAATCATGTCCTTCAGCGCAACATCTACTCTTCTCTTAACAACCTCCAGGGATGGTGACTCAACCACCTCTCTGGTCAGGTTGTTCCAATGCCTGAAAACCCTTTCAGTAAAGAAATTCTTCCTAAAATCCAACCTGAACCTCCTCTGGTGCAATTTAAGGCCATTTCCCCTTGTCCTACCACTCACCACTAAGGAGAACAGCCCAGAACATAGTACAGAAGTGCAGGCCCACCAATCAATGAAAGCTCATTACCAACACTCTCAACCTTTCCCTGACTCTTTAGGAGCATCTAACTTCTTTGGTGGCAGTAGTGATGTAAGGGCATTAAGAAGAAATAAATCTCATATAACTGCAGAAACAAGAAAAAGCAAGACCTAGCAATTAACATACAAAAATAAACCCAGATTCCTCAATGTTTCTGGGGTTCAGCTTATATCAGATGATAGCAGAAGCAATGAATTTAAATTCCACCTGCAGCTTTACATGAGCTTCATAGTCCCACACGTGATTTTTCATTTATGTTTGTTGTGTGGAGCACAGAGAGATCTACTGTGCAAAAGAGAAGCACTGAACTTAATGCCTCTTCTTCCAGGCAGTCAAGGCCTTGGCTTAAAATACAAAACCAAAAAGCTCCAAACCAAAGAACAATGTCTTGGCCTAAATTCTCCCTCTTGTTTGAATCTTAATAATAATACTGACTTCATGGAGATCTACACTCTGATTTAAATGACTCTATGACTCCATGAGTCTACAAATTAAAAAAGAGTTGTGTAAGTATAGGTTGGAAACAAACTGAAATTCACTACGTAGCCAGTAAAAATTATCACGTTTGCCTATGCAACCAAAAATTATTATTTATAATGATAAAGCTCCAAAAATGAAAGGCTCTTAAATGGAAGAATCAGAATAAAAGCAGATCTCTTAGATACTGAGAATGTTACCTGCTTTCTAGTTCTTTTATTGTCATCCATCAACATTTGCATAATCTAAAGCCTCTCACATAGGAACAATGCTATATTAAAATATATTTTGCTTCATTTATTGAACTATATTAAACTATATTTAAACATTGCTGTATTTTGATCTAAAACTGGAGTACCAAGATTCACAGCATTATAAAAAACACTATGATTCTTTAAGTTCATTTGTCTAGTATATGCTTGCCATGCCTAACATCACAAGCCTCATCTTATCCTTGAATTTAGCTATTATTTGATACTTTATGCTCTGGGATTCCTTCCTTAAGGCTGAAACCTTAATTTAAGCCAGCTGCTCCACATTAACTCAACATGTGTGGGATTTTCCAGTGAAAATGGTACTCTAGGATTTTTTTTTTTTAAAGGGATATAACGTCCATTGTGAGATGTCTGCTTTTAAATAAAGACAAAAAAACTATCAAAGTTGGTTCACCCATGTAATGTGAAAATAATCCTGTGCAACATTGCTGAATATGTTACTTTCATGCCTTAACCATGATATAGTTTAATTTAGAAAGTTATGTGGCATTTTTAGCTTTCCATTTTTTACTGAGCTATGCAGTTTGTTTGAAGCTGATAATTAATATGTGAATATGAATATATTTGCCCTCTCAGCATCGTGGTACGAGTTTGTTCTTTAAGGTAGTAACATACTGCTGACACTGAAGCTCGTGTCCAGTTAATCCTCCTCTGAGCACAGTGGTAGTCCCACTACCATTCACACCCATAGCGCCTAAATTGCACATGAATTGCTGTCTGTAGTAACCTGCTATTTTGCCCCACTTTTATCCAAGACAGTAGGTATCTCGGGAACACAGAATGAATGTAAACCGACACACCTAACTTAAAGTTTCACCTCTGCCAGTCGCTTATTCGGTTGCTTGACACCTTTCTAACAAAAACCGCCAACGAAGACAGGTGACAGGTCTCTACGTCCTCTCCCCAAGGTCACAGATTGACGGCAGCGCCCCACGCCAGCCCCGTATGCCATGGGGCAGCCAAACCGCACGCTCACACCCCAGCCTCCTGCTCCAGCTCTGGGAGCGGTAGGAGCACCTGGGTAGGAAAGGCAGTGGATTAACCAGCATAACTGCACAGAGCAAAGCCTGAGTGTTGAAGCTCTTCCTTTGCTTCTGTGAATACCACTTATTTTTTTCACAGAATATTTTGAAACACTTACGCTGTACGTATTATTTTATGCAATATATTGGTATAAGGATGAACCATATATATGCAACGAAAAAGAAATTCTACATCCTGCTATTAGAAGCACTCGGTTCACTTATATCCAATGTAATATTCTAAAACAATATTTTATCTTCAAATTATTTTTTTGCTGACAGCATATAGTGAAGACTATTGGTGTTCATGGGACAGGGTGTATACTTATATATATCTACAGAATGCTACTGGCATATTATTATAATACAGAAAATTTTAGCATTGAAATACATAGTTTTTCAATACCATTTTAATGACAAGGAAATGGGCATTAGAAAAAAAAGCACTGTCATACTAGAGGCAATAGCATGTACTAGGTTAAAAATCAACACAGTATTTAAAAAGTAACAAAATGTTTTCCTGCATACTCCTTCTATGGTGTGATGTAGGGGAAGGTCCAACTTCAGTGCTGGATGTTCATACAGGATTTCCTATGACTAATGCTATCAGCATTCAAAACTTTTAATTTAAAATGTGGGTGTTATACACAGATAGGAAATTTATCATTTAAAATTTCTCATTCGAACATGAATGGAAATTACTCTGATTTTCAGATTCATTTGCTGTACGTGGAATGATAGCATAAAATAAGGAAGTCACTAAGTGGCATATGCTGGGATTGCCTGCCAAGCTTTTACACAAGTCTTTTATATCTGGATAGGATTCACAGGAAGCTTGTACAGGAAGGCCCTTTCCTTCCTTATTTTTGAAAAGCTTTGTTGGATGGAAATTATGCCACTGAGTAAAAGGGGGGAAGGGGGAACAAACTACCATTCTGGTGGTTTTGGTGCCAATCCACACAAAACTAAAAGTCACATCTAGGTAAGATTAATGCAACCTGTTGCAAAATTAACATAAAGCAAGCCTACAGGGTGCAAACAATGTTTAATAGTTTTGGATTTAAAAGTTTCAGAAAGAAAGTAATGCAAGTACCAAACCAAAATCATATGAAAAGTGCAAATCTGACATATAATCTGTTATGGTTAAGTTAATTTGCTAGTATTTCTAGCAAGCATGCCATGGCCACGTATACTCTCTAGCACGTTTGCTCTGAATTCTATTGCAAGCTCTGGCTGCTTCAGATAATTTTTAGACAGTGACATTTTATTGAATTAAACATCAAGTTACTACTATAGCTTGAACTGTTCCTACAATATCCCTTCTTACTGCCATGTTGATCCCATTTTCATGATGCTATACTAACTTTTAGCTGAAACTAAGCTTTCACTATGTCATGCAACACAAGGGGAAAAAGGTTGATTCTTTACTTATGGTAGCTAATTCGCTGCACAAGTACTTGTTAAAATCACTATTCTTTCCTCAATCTGGGTCTTCTAAGATCCTTAGCAGGCATATAACTATTTTGTGTACTATTACACTACACATATTGAGCCAAAGAGTTTGCTTCACTGGCAACTGTAACAGCAGAAAATATACCTACAGGTAGACTACTACGGGTCTTGATGCCTCTTCAGTATCTTCCACATCACTGGCAGGAGTCTCAAAAGCCTCACAGAACACGATTTAATCCTGACAGTCTTGTAAAACCAGAACTGCTATTCAGGCAAGGGAAAATTAAAACAAACAAACAAACAAAAAATCAAACCTTAACAACTTTCTTAAATAGGGAATGCTTCTACTGCACAATAAAAGAGATAGAAGTTGTAAATGAGCAGGTTTGATGATAGAGGAATAATGGTTCAAGAGGAGACTCAAAAAGGCTTAAGATGGTAGTATTCAAAGGATGAAGAGGAAAACGGTCCAGGGGACAATGGAAGGTATCAAAAGCATTAGAATGTCTGAAGAGCATGCAGCTCTTGTCAAGATTGTTGGTGGAGGTATGCAATTCTCTCCAGCTGGACATTAGAACCAAACATTCAGAATTTGAAAGCTATTATTAAAAAAAAGAGGATGCTGGTAGAATGAGTCAAGCTTGTGCTTTGTCCACACAGTAGCTGTGGCACAGGTAACAACCCTATGAATTCATCTCCTGAGAGAAAAGGCATTCCTAGGGGGAAGAAAATCCTTGCTGATGTGTTTTTGTTGCTCCTATGGCCAAAGCTAGTTTGGTTTCTTTTTTTAAAAAGCCTCTTTATGCAGCAAACATTTCTCTCGTGCAGGAGTAAAGAATAAAAGAATTGGTTCCAGGATTGGGAATAGAGAAGTCTGAAATGAAAGCTCCAGTTCAGATGTGACTGCACATGATTTGCAAAGCGATGGAAACTGAGGGGGCAGCTAGGTCATGCCTTTCCCCTGCTGCATGAATCACTCTTTGAATGGAAATTTGAGTAGGAAGACATAATGGCTTGGGAACAAAGAGTGCTGCTGGAATATCACAGGTGCAGCTGAACAGAGAAGGATGTTTTTGGGATATGCCAAGGAAAGCAAACACCATGAATCTGGAGGAGTTGTCATGACTTTGTGATTTAGAGAACTATCCAAATCAACAACGGTATTTCTCACGGAGTCAAACAGGAGAATAGCTGAGGTCCTAACTCAATGCTCTAATTAATCAATTCCTTAATGCTAAAGCATAATTCAGAATTAAGGAAAAGATAGGAGGTGCTAACGCCCTACTAAGTTTCTGGGAGTCAAACTTGCAGTCCACTGAGGTACCTCTCTATAGTTAGATGTATAGTTATGTACTATGCTGAACTTGCAACTCATGTGAGGTGCAGGAATCCAGATCCTGACATACAAGAATCACAGAATCACAGACACATAAATTTTGTAGGAACTAAAATAGTCAGTCGAAGGCAGAGGATTCACACAGAAGACAAGGGAAGCTGTCGGAACTGGAAAGAGGAGATAATATGTGAAGCAATCAACTCCATATGCCTTAGAAATCCCTCTAGCAACGAGAAATACTGTGAAACTGAACAAAAAGCACTCACCAGAATTGTGAATAGATTAAAACATCAGCAAGAAAAGAAACAGTAACATGCCTATGATTTTCTAGCATTGCTATACTACAACAGTTGAACTTCATTTTGATGTACAACAAACAGAAGCTGAAAGCAACTACAAATCCAAGATGATTTTAACAAGTTGATCACAATGAAGTATAACTGAATGATAAAAAAGCTCATCAGAAAAAAAAAAAATTAAATGCTTCCATATCTTTCACTTCTGCTTCCAAGGAAGGTCAAAGTACCAATTTTTAAAGGAATGTGGTTAGAAGCAAGCCCCTTGAGTAATCTTAATTGTCCCAAGAGTAGGAAAGTGCTATAGAGAGATACAGATAGAATAGTGAAGATTTACTGGTCATAGATAACTGAACAGTCAGACAAGTAGAATTTAAATGAGAGTTGTTTTATGCACTTAATATAAAATAACTGCAATCAATTTATCTGAATACAGAATTCCAGACAAAGAAAAAGTAAGGAAGACAAGTTCAAATATCACTGTCTGGCAAGCTTTCTTAATGCTGAGTTGCCTTGCTTTTCCATACTGCAGTGAACAATGCCTCTTAAAAAAATGAGGAGCAAAGAACTAATGTAGGAATTATAGTCACTCAAGGGTCACAGATAAGCTTGCACAGAATTTTTCTAAATGGTACTAATTATTATCAGTCTTCCATAAAACTACAAGAAAAATCTAAAGGACTCACAAAAAGCCACCTTCCCAAGCTCAGAGAGCAGGGAATACATGAGCCATTTTCAAGGTAAAGAGAGAAACAAGCGAATCTATCAGGAAAACCAGTTAGACTCAGCCAGGCCCAACTTTTACTAGAAAGTAAAGCTTACCATCACTAACTCAGAAGACATACTATATTTTTCACAGAGTAAACACAGTTTTTCTCACTTGAATAAAAAAAAAAAAAAAACCCAAAAACTCTTTTCCACACTGAATTGAAGAAAGTTTTAGATTTCTTCAAGTTCAGACAAGGAAAAAAAAACAACTGAGGAATTAAATGGATTTGAAAATTCTTTTGACAGAGTAAAATTTATATACATTTTACTGTAAACGAATTCCTCGGAGAAGGCAAAATTTCAAAATGTGTGTGCGGAGACTTCATTAGCAAGACATTGTTTATGTAAATGTACTGTGTCTGATGCTTGACATTCAACTGTAATAACTTTAAAAATAATAGCAATTAAAACTGGCTTATGATGTGGCAAAACCTTATTTCCTTTCAAAGTCACATTAGTCTCTAGTCATATCTATGGCATTTTATAATCAGTAAGAACAAAATTCTGCTTGTGTACTGGTATAAATTCAGAATCGTCGTTCACAAATTACATCTACAAAGCAAATTTGGCCAAAAGGCTTCTGTGGGATATCTAGCAGCACCACCGTATTCACCTTCTGGGAGTAATGCTGCCAGTAAGGTCAGCCCAGTGAGTCCAGGGAAGGTAAGGGAGATCTTGGTCTTGAACAGTTAAAGAACCTCTATAAAGTATTTCCTTCTGGAAGATTTCACTGACAAAGTGTATGTTCCTGACTCAAAACCACAGGGGCTTGTTTGGTTTAAAATGGAAAAAAAATCTGCCTGTTTTGGAGTAAAACCCCAGCCCTCTCTGGTTTTGCTGATCCTTGAAGCTGCATCAGCATTTAGTAACTTAATACTTTTACATTATTTACATTTTATGCTAATGACATGAGGGCCAGCATTTTGTTGTAAGTGCTTTCTGTTAGCATTGGTCCGAAAGGACACATTAAAACCTCTAAAAATCACGGCATTGATACAACTTCAAGCCAATTCACTAGAAAATGGTATCGCCTCATTAGTAAAATCAGTATTAGTGTTCAGATTTAGTCAATAGATTAACAGTTCTTAATTTTAAATTAAGCTTGTGATAGTAAAGACTCTGTGGAATAAATATGTATGGAAACATAACTACTAATGCTCATTACTTAGACACAAAAATTGTTATGTTTCTCTTCTTTTACTTTGCATTATAAAAGTTGCAGTAACTAAATATACACTTCATCATATTACCACAAACATTTTTTCCTGCTTGTTTCAAACCAACTTTATTTATTATGTTCTGAAACAAGAACACTGCTTTTTTTTTTAGCTTTGTGAAGCTAAATTAGAAAGCTTTTTTTCCTTCTACCTCCACTGTATAGCTTCACAGAGAACTACCTGGCAAGTAATTCCATGAAGAACTCTGGAAAAATACTTAAACATAATTATTTGAAAACCTGAATGGCAAAAAAATATTTTCTAAGCAGCATGGTCACTCTTCTTAAACTTCACTAACCCAGACACGGCAAACTGGAAAACAATCCTAAACCTTACTATGGCTGAGTTAGGTGAGTTAAATCTCACTGCCACAGCTTGTTCCAGAGAGACATCCTGTTCTGTCAGTGTTTACAGCCATCAGTGGCACTTTGCAGAGGTGTATTATCCAGTTAAAATTAGCTCAGGTTGGGAACTTCATGCTAATCTTTAGAAAAAAGAACATTTTGCTATACACTGGTGCAGTGCTGAACAGGACCTTTGTTTTTTTATACTTGACGAAACAGTACTATAGTGTTGGGAGAACATTGTGACTTGTATTGGAAACAGAATAAAATACCTGAATTATTGTATGAGCTGCTGTGTTTTTACTTATTATTTGGAAAGTGTCCATGAATAGTGGACAAAGCTGGGCAGTTGTGCCTTCTGCAAAGTACCTCTTGTACATTGCAGTACAGGTACAAGAGGTACCTTGTGAGTACAGGTAAGTACAGGACCCGGCACGGGACTCCGCAGGGGTGGTTATGCCCTGCCAGCACATCAGTTGCAGAGAGGCAAGACAAGAGCCCAGAGCGCACGCTAGTCAGAGACGCAAACCGCAAGTCTGGACAGCTCTGATTTCCCCTCACTCCAGCAGCCCCAGCTCAGGGTCCTGATGGTGACGCGGTTCTGTGTGTGTCAGTATCACGAGGATAGCACTGCTTGAGGGAACACCTGCCATTTAAATACCAGTCAGGACAGAGATTTCTCAGCACCAGGAAGGCCCCAAGCGTGCTCTCTCCAGTGATATGACTAACACAGACAAGATCACTCAGTGCCAAAGCTCCCCTTTTGACTTCCTAATTTACTGCAGTCAATCTCTAGGCAAAACGAAGCACTACATTTTGTCTCTCTTGCAGACATTCTGACTAGTCAGCTTCTCTTTCAGTGTTATAAGTGAAGTACACTCTAATCATCACCATGAACACTTAGAACACTTGTTTGTCCATCTAGCTATACCTAAATAGGGTTCAACTTGAACCGGCTATGCCACATTTAGATTTCTGGTTATCCAAAACAAAGCTTTATTCCTGAGCCATTTTTATTAATGAAAATGCTTTGATTACCCAGATATATTTCTCCATCCCTCATGATGTTTAGATAATGACATTGGCTTTATTATCTCCTACATTCTAGTTTTTCTACAGCGAGATATGTTCCTAATAAACAGTTGGTGGTACTGCAAGCAATTGTCTTAAATGAAATTAAAGTACACACTGCAAAACATAAAAATATTATGGTGAGTGAAACCGTATCATTAAATGTCTGGCTTTCCATCAATTCTATCACGAAAATGCCCCAAGGAACATCAGAAGTTACTGGAAGTCATTCTGCTGCATTACACGCCACATGCCTCAGTGGAGAAATGGTGACCTCTGCAGGTTCCTCGCTCCCAGACCCCAGCACCTCACACGGTCATTTAGCAACATGCAAGGTGTAGTTTGGGTTGCTTTCATCTTTGAGAAATTAAAATAGAGAAAATTAAATGTATATTTGATGATGACATAGCAGCATAAAATAAGCTAGAAAACATGGGCACGTGTTAATTTAAGAAATAAATGTTCATCTTCGAGAAGTCAGAAAACAATACTTCAAAGAACAAAAACTTCAAAGCACTCTATAACTTCAAAGCACTGCACCAATATTAATAAACACTTAGGACATGTCTGTGAGGTAGAAGAAAAATTTCCTTTTTTAATGCTTGTGTAAACAGGGCACAGAGACTAAGTGATTTGCCCAAGGACACAAGTAAGCAGCAAAACTGCGACTGCGTGTCAGAAACAACTGGCTCGAGCCTCCCAGCTACAGGTGGGTTAAACCAGCTTCCCATGCACACCCTTAGCAGAGGCTGAAACAGAGATCTGTCCTGTCAGTAGCATCATCTGCCCTTTTCATGGCCTGCTCTAAACTCTACCATGTTTTCAGCTGAATATTCTCCCACAAAGTCAGCACCAACTATGTATCATAAATCTATCTGAACTAAGGTAATCTTACACATACAGAGTCTTACTTCTGCATTTAACAATGACATCAGAGCTTAAGTGGTCTACGTGAAGATTTTCAGTATTTCTATATCGTGACAATCTACTCAGCACAGACTTCCAGATAAAACACTGAGTTAAAATACAATCAGCACACCTATAGCATTAGGTTTTTCCAATGACACTGTTCAAGCTAAACCTGCACAAGTACTGATCAGAACTTTTTACTATGTTCTTCTAGAGTAAAACATAAAATTTCCTTACTGCTATACACCCATACTACTGAACACAAAGATCCGTAAGTGCTGACAAAGAACACAGAAGCAAACCCCATCATTTTCTTTTCAAAATAACCTAATAAGGAAGCATCCTTGGATATATGGAGCTAAAGAAGCCAGTACAAATAGAAGTGACCTGTGGAATACTTAGCAAGAAAAAAAAATCACCTTATGCCCCTCAGGCAACAAATAAATTTTAAAAATAACAAAGCAAGCCAAAGATTTGCCTTGGCCTCTTCCTCTCTCCAACTTATTTCTTTTCTTAGATCTTTACTAATATTAAATTTTATTTTTAATGAAAACCTTCCTGGTGATCCTATGCATTTGTGGTCTCATGCACTTAATTAAAGGAGAAGAGGTGTGGAACCTTAACATTTTTCCTTTCTCTACAAAATTCATACGTCAAATAAATAGTTAATCATTTAAAAAGATAGACAAAAGGCATGCTTCAAATAGCCAATTCTGGATCTCTTCTCAACTGTTTGGGTTTTTTAACTTTTTGTGAAGTAGTTGTTGGAACAAAGGCTTAATTCCAAAAGTAGTTAAAATATTAATTAAAAAATAAAATGTTTTAAAACATAATTTCTAAAAAAGAATTCATACTACAAGAATTTCTAAAATAGAATTCATACAAGCTTTGAAAATTTTCATGTCAGATGTGATTCTTGTTTCAAGACAGAATTACTTCCTAAGTCACATACTTATAACAATGAACTTCTTTAAAAACTGCTTAATTATAATTTGAAGACTGTGATTCGCATCTAGTAACAAGTAATTTGCTGCATATTATTTTCCCAAAAGCTCCCACAGTGTCTCTGAAAGAGATGCTGCCTGTATATATTGTTAAAATGTTCCTCCTCAAGGCCAGTGAGGAGTATTGCACCCTTTCATTTGTACTGTTCACTATTAAAATTTCTGTATCCAGAACACTAGGAAATTACTGCCATACTAACAGTTTCCTAAAGAACATCACAATTTCTGTCTTTAAACTCTTCAGGAGTTTCAAAAGTTCTTATGCGCTCTATATATTAACAACACCACCCAGCACTCGCGTTAACATTTTCCACTGCCAGAACTCAAAACTGTACTGTGAAGGTAATCAAGTATTACTTTCCCTGTTTTGCATGGGAAAAATAATGATGACATAAAGATCCTATTTCACCGAAGTTTAAGTACAGTATATTAATTTACTTAAGACATGGATAATCTTCAGTACTTTGTTAAATCAAATCTGAAGACTAAATAATTTGCAGATCACAGACTTAGTCATTAGCAGATTTGGGAATACAATTCAGACCTCCTGACTCCCTACAATAAACCATAGTTTTCCATGTTATGCCTTAACAATCATTAACTAAATGACAAAGGGTTTGCAATTCTTGGTGTAGTGCCCTTCTTTGCATTTCAGAGGAATTACTGGGCTCTTAAATTAGCTGTCAAATTTGCTGACTTGGTACTGGCTAGCTTTCAAAATATTAAGTCTTGCCTTTCCCATCTATTTCTTCAATAAATCTTTTTTTTTTTTTTTAATAGAACAAGCTTTGCAATCTTCGTTATAAAACTAAAGTTATCAGAAAAATTTAAAAATCTTACCAGTCACAACGTATGTACTATTAAAGAAAATACATACAAAGGCAGCAGAACCCAACTGAACTAAGAAGCAGATGGCAAATTTCCCATTTGCTTAAATAAGGTCAAGCTTTCAATTTTTCAGCTCATTTTACTTTTAGCTCTTACAGAACTCTATAATCTAAATTTTTCTCTCAATTGGTTTCAAAATGTGTATATGATTATTTTATTTCCTTCTCTTCATAAAGAATTTTAACACCAATAAGTTAAATTAATTACAGCTAGATTCAAAGGTCCTAAAGTTATAGCAAAGATTATACATATTCACAGATTTGAAGCTCTGTTTAATTGTACTTTAAATGTTGCGTACTGAATCACACACCTTGATCCACCTCATGAAAAGAATGAAGTTCCAGACAGACTCCAGGTTATAGCAGGAATGACAAGCTAAGTAGCCTTCAAGTTAAATATACCTCATGGACTGAAGTTGTAACTCTATTAGAAAGGCTGGGTCACTTTTCACAACTAGCCACTTACACAGTTTATTTTTATCATAGTCTTTGTTTTCATTTCATTACACTATACAACTCTCACCTAAGTGGCTGGCAATGTGTACTCTTTCATTTAAGATCATACAAGGTATGTAATCATGGCAACTGTAACTATGCTGCGAATTTTCTTTTGTCATATTTAATAGCCTGGTCATTTAGGCACCTACAAAAATATGCTTGGCCAAAGGAACAGAGGAACTTGATAAACAAGTATCTTCTATTCAAGTATCAGATTCACAGAAGCATTTTTTTTTTTGCTCCCTAACTTTGCATAAAGTATCTGGAAGGGGTCTTCCAAGTGGAATATCTTTACATACCACAGATTTTTGTTCTGTTATTAAACTTCACTTGTTGTTAAGGAAGAACAGAGAAGATAAAAGGACTTCTAACAACTAGAAAATCAAAGGTGAGGGAGTTTTGATTCCTTTCTTTAAAGATTTACCACTACTACTACAATGGTTCATAGTTCTATGAAAACAATGTGAAATTATGTGATCCTGCTTTGCTATTTCATATTTAACTTTAAATATAAAACAACAGCTCGGTTCATTTTTTGATAGCAACATGAGCCTGCATTCAAGTAGCCTGTTTACAAATCCATACGTAATTGATGTCCTACGGACTAAAAAAGAAGAGCTAGTAGAAGGCATAAAAGACCCAGATCATCTTCTGAACAGCCTGATAGACAATGGCATTTTTACCCGAGAAAAAAGGATGGTCATGAGTTTCTACAGGACACGAACAGAAAAGAACTCTCGAATTTTAGACACACTGATTTCTCAAGGTGAACGAGCTTGCAGGCTCATTTTTTATCCATGTTTAAAGCAATCAGAGCCAAAACTTTATAGGACAATAAGAAAATATGTCAGTGAAGTAAATGAAAGCATTGGAGACACTAGAAGACAACTGGTAGGATATTTACTTGAAAAAGACAAGGTTTGGTGTGAAAAAAGCAGTGAAGGGCACCAGGGAAAAAAAGACAGTCCAAGAAGAAAAAAGCAAGAATGGGTTATTAAGAAGAAAGGAAAAGAAACTCAACTTTCAAGGGCAGTAAAACCTAGAAAAGATCATGCTGATGTTGGTGTCTCTGATGCAGTTGCTACAGGCTATCTTTCTGAGCTCGAGAAAACATTAAAAGATAATGATATTAATGCATTAAATTCTTCAAATGAAACACTTCTGCATGTTGCAGCCGATAACGGACACCTAACAATAATGGAATATTTGATCAGGAAAGGTGCAAAGATAGATGTGAAGGACAAGAAAGGAAGAACACCACTGCACAGGGCTGCTGAGAAAGGCCATAATGATGCAGTAAAAACGCTTCTCCGACATGGTGGTTTTATGTACAGTTTGGATGTGGAAGGTAAGACACCGCTTCATCTGGCTGCACACAATAACCACAGCCACATATTGAAGATCTTCCTGAAAGAGGAGAGAAGAAGCTACAGGAATCAGCACAACTTTTTGCACATGGCAGCTCTTAAAGATGAGAGCAGTGTGGCAAAAATGCTTTTAAGGGCTAGTGCCTCCCCTGATGGAAAGGATAAAAGAGGACAGACTGCTCCCAGTTATGCTGTTTCCCAGGGGTCTGAAGATACTGCAAAAGTACTGCTAGAAGCTGGAGCCAGTGTCGATTCCAACATGGTTGAAAGAGCTTTCAACAGCAACCACCCATCCATCTTCAAAACACTAATAGACTATTCTCAAGATTTGACATCTGACATAGTGGAGTCAGCTCTTTTTAGAGCAGTACAAAAAAATCTGCATGGTATTGTAGCAGCTTTAATTGACAGAGGTACAGACATAAATGCCTGCAATGAAATGCAGTACACCCCTTTACTCCTGGCATGTGAAACAGGCAAAGCTGAATCAGCAGAAGTTCTGATCGAGAAGGGAGCAAACTTGGGAATAAAGACTCCCGCTTCAGACAGCTTTGCATTTGGCAGTTCAAGCTGGGGCCGCTTCCATCGCAAATCTGCTTCTGTACAAAGGGGTGGATGTTAACCTTGTGAATCAAGCTGATGAAATCCCACTCCATGTTGCTGCTCTTCATAATGAAAGAGAACTCACTGGCCTTTTAGTTAATGCTGGGGCCAAAATCAATGCTGTCACTAAAGATCTTAGTACTCCCCTGCATATTGCAAGTCAAAGAGGTAACACGGATGTTGTCCAACAGCTGCTGCACCACAAAGCCCACATTAACGTTAAGGATAAGCAGTCAAAATCACCTTTACATCTTGCTGCTGAAAGGGGAGACAAAGCAACGGTAGAGTTGCTTCTGAACGCTAATGCTGATCCCAACGTGCAAGACAAGGAGAAAAAGACTCCTCTGCGTGCCGCAGCTCTGAGAGGACACTTCAGTATCATGAAAGTTCTATTATCTAAAAGAGGAAGATTTGGAGCTAAGGACATGAATGGATGTACTCCAATGCATTATGCAGCCATCAAAGGAAACACGGAGATTGTAAAAATTCTTCTGACATCAGGGAAAAATAAAAACATTGATGATAGAAATGTGTGGAGGAAGACCGCATTGCATATTGCAGCAGAATATGGACACAGTGACTTGATAAAATTATTACTGAGCTACGGGGCAGCCATTAATGCCTTAGACAGCAGCAGGGATACCCCACTGCACTGTGCGTGCAAGGCTGGTCATTTTAATGCTGCAAATTCCCTCATAAACTGGTCACAAGGAGAAAAAGCAAACTTGCTAGCTGCTAACAGTCTCAAAAAGACCCCATTGCAAGTAGCAGAACTTAATACAACAGAAAAACAGGGTCAAATTGTAACACTTTTGAAAAAGATGTTAATAACAAAATGAAGATATAAAGCAAAAGCTTCTAAATTTAAATGCATAATTCTCTCTTACTGAGAGAATTTGGACAGTGCTGTTGCTCAATATGATTGAAAACTATGTTAGAGCAGGCAGAATTAAGTTAGAAGTCAAAGGTGGCCATGGAAAAAACAGATCTTAAGACACTGTTAAACTTCTAAGTACTGATTAGTCTTCTTCTTCCCTCATGAATCTCATACTTGGAATCTATTTTAAAAGTACCCATTTTAAACACGTTGTGTATAACCTCCTCTAGTATAAATCAAAACTTAAAAAAACCCCTAAGTTAGAAAATAACTTACATCTGTGAATATGCCTATGTGGATAGCTTAGTTAAGCACTGTTTGGTAAAATCACATTTTTAGAAAGCCATCTGTCATTAACAAAGAGGCATCTATCCTCAAGTATTCAGAGCATAGAGACGCTGGAGCAGATAACACTAGTTTTGTTTCCCTTAGGCAGACCTAACTGCAGTGCTGTCATTGATCTGCCCCCACTTTCAGTTCAGCCATGCGTGCCTGCTCTAGGTTGTATGTGTGAGCAGATCCAACTTATTTCACAGCTGTAACTGAACAAAGGAGAGAAGCAGGGGTGGCAAAGAGCTGAAGAGCACCGTCTCTCCTAAGGGTTATGTAGTATTAGCTTGGTTTATGCCAACAACAGAATCGCTCTCTGAACTAACTGGAGATCCAAGGCATCTCCCTGCAAATTTACTAGTGTGGGGTTGCTCTGCTCTTGATTCACTAGACTCATTCTTCATGCTAATAAACCCTTTCAAGAGACTTGGTATAAATCAAACTGAGGAGAAATGCATGTCCAAAACTTTGCTAACATACTGTAATTGCTCTAGAGACACTTATGTGCTATATTGACATTCAATATTTAGATTTTACATTTTTTAAGTAGAGATAATGAGAAAAATCGTATTTGCTGTTTATTAATTTCACTTTCAAATCAATTCCCGCACAAAGATGAAGTGTTCAGAATGAGAATGTTGCAAGAGTTTATTGGTTCAAAATATTTGTATTACCATCTCTTAGAAACGCTTGCGGTCGTTTTCTACATAATGATAATAAACCCTCACCGTTCTTCACACTTCCCGCCAGTACACAATTACAAGGCCAACCACCACGAAGAGCCAAGAGCCAAATACTTTCCGTGGAGCAAAATGCAGAATAAAACACAAGAATAAAATCATGACTTTTAGAGTCGGGTCACAACACAATCCGCACACGGCTGTGCTGCTGTCACGTCCTAGATGAAGGGAAAGCCGTGCCCGCATGCTTGGGAGCACACAGGCAGAGGCCAGCGAAACCCACACCTGCAGCTCGAGGCTCCCACCTCAGCGCCCCTCTGGGCCCTGCCCATCGCACCCCAACGGGCCTCCGTTCACCCCAGGCCGCTCACAAACCGCCCCTACCCTCAGCGAAGAAAGGCGAACGGCCCGACGGCTTTCCGCCCTCTCCCGAGGCACAGCTTCCCCCACCGCGGGAGCTCTCCCCATCCCGCAGCGAGAAGAGCCCCCAGGAGCGGCCGCCGGCGGGATGCAGGGCCTGGGCGGGCTCCGGCCTCCCTCTGCCGCGGCCCGCGCTGCCCCCTCAGCCCGGCACTTCCTCCTCAGCTGCCGCACTCTCCCGTCCCCGCCTGAAATTCATCCCCTTCGCCCCTACCCTGGCGGCTACCCCTCAGCACCCGGCCCGCCCGCGGCTGCCCCTCAGCGCCCCGCCTACCCCGGCGCCATCTCTCCGCCTCCGCCCCGGCTCCTCCTGAGGGCGCAGCTTCACTGAGAGCTCCTGCGCGCGCGCAGCGCCCCGCGCAGGCCCGGTCATCGCGCGCACGCTCCCGCCCTTTCTCGCGAGATCGGCGGGAGAGGGAGGGGCCGTGTCATGGCGGCGGCGGAGGAGCTGGAGGTGGACATCGAAGGGGACCCGGCGGCCGGGCCCGGAGAGGTGGCGCCGGGGTGAGTGAGGGTCCGTGTCGCGGGCTGGCAGCTCTGCCGCTCCGGGGAGCGCGTTTCTGTTTTTCATTTGTGTGAGGGGGGCGGCGAAGGGAAGGGCTGCCGAGGGGGCTGCCCGCGCAGGGCCGCGCTCGGCCGGCGCCGCCGCCGGTGCTTCCGCCGGGCGCCTCAGGGGAGAGACCCCGGGAGTCTCGCTGAGGGCCCGGGGGGGTGCGGCAGTGCCGAACGGGGCCTGTGCAGTCGTTAAAGAGTAAAGAACTGTCATCGGATCGGGCGGCAGGGAGCCAGGGGCGCCGGTGGTGAGGCTGCTGGAGACTCCTTTAAAATAAATACATCGGCAGGAGATCCCGTGTTGCGTAACTGGCGGCGAGCCTGCGGAGACAAGTGCGTTCAGAAAACCGAAGGCAGGGAGAGCCAGAACACTGATTCGACAAGTTCATGGATAAGGAGTTCTCTGGGTCTGTTTAGCCTGGAGAAAAGGAGACTGAGGAGTAATCTCATCAAAACTTATAAATATCTAAAGGGCAGGTGTCAGGAGGATGGGGCCAGGCTCTTCTCAGTGGTGTCCAGTGACAGGACAAGGGGCAGTGGTCACCAACTGAAAAACAGGAGGTTCAGGCTAAAGACTGGGCCCAGGCTGCCCAGGGAGGGTGTGGAGTCTCCTTCTCTGGAGACTTTCAAAACCCGCCTGGACGTGTTCCTGTGTGACCTACTCTGGGTGATCCTGCTCTGGCAGAGGGTTGGATGAGATGATCTTCAGAGGTCCCTTCCAACCCCAAACATCCTGTGATTCTGTGAAATAGACGGTGAAGTGAATGAGCAACAGGCTGCTACAAGTCTAGCAACTGCAGGTTCTGGGAGAGTATGAGAGGATTGTCAGAGACAGTGGCCGGACTTGCATGCTGCCCTAGGGGAGTATCTGCTGTTGCTACTGTTGTAGAGACAGAATAGTGGGTAAAAGGAGAATATTGATCTGACCCATTTCTTGATATGCTCTGAACCAACCCATGAGTTTTGTTGGTTTCTGGATGTAAACAAGGAATTATCCTTACCTGTAAGGAGAGGTTTGAGCTGCTGGCACAAAGCAGTTTAGAATAGTAGGTGAGTTTAACTTTAGTAGTATTGCAAGGGGGATGAAGACTAATCAGTCTTTAGAAAAGTCTGAGTGTTCTGGAAGCAAAGAATGACGAAAAAAAACCCCATATTAACTCCTAATGTAAGATTTTATGCTAAGGAGGTTTTATGCTGCATTAAAACAGAAGTTGATCAGTGACAGATTTCTAAAAGTAATAAGTAGCTGTTCACAGAAAGGATCAGGATGAAGTCCATAAGAGCACTGACTGTGATAGGAGTCTAGTAAACCTTATATAAGCATGAGCTTTCCTCAGGAGGAAAACTTTTTTTTTTTTCTTGATAGGGGAGTATTTTTACCTTATTTGGGGAAAGATGGAGAAATATTAAGTGGAGATAATATAACTCAGTGACAGTTTCAATGCTAAAAATGTAGTTCTTTATTTGTCCATTAAGATTCTGACTTCTTCATTTGTGTACCTTTTACATGGTCCGTCCTGCTTTCAGTTGTTCTGGAAGAGAATTTTTGCTCTTCAGGGTTTCACTGGCATCACATACAATGTGCAACAAAATAGATGAGGAGATGCCACTGAGATTCCTAAGAAAGATGACTTACTGAAGGGGATTTATGCTATGTCAAATGGAATATTGTAAGAAAGAAACACTATGTGATAGCCTGCAATATATTATTTTAGTTGTAGTATCTCATTCTGCATCTTCCATTACTGTTTTTGTTATTTACTACACCATTTTTGTAACTGGCAGCACTAAACTATGTTTGCGTTGTTTTGAACACTGGAATCTTTTTCAGGGATCATGAGAACTCAGCTTCAAGCTTGCTGCAAGACCACTACCTTGATTCATCTTGGAGAACTGGTAACAGTCTTGTAAGTATTTTTTAAATGAATGGTACTTCTCGCAAGGTTATCTGAACTTTTTCTGCATTCTCTTCCCTCCATGTACATGCTCTTTTATCTTTTTAACTAGTGTTTTTAGTTTACTTTCAGAAACTATTATGTATTCTTGATACTAAAGTAACAGTGTGACAGCATTGAAACATTAAAACATTTTACTGTTTGCAGCCATGGACACTGGACAGCAGCATTAGTGAAGAAAACAGGGCTGTCATTGAGAAAATGTTGCTGGAAGAAGAGTATCCTTTTTGCTGACTTGCTTGTACGTTGTCCTGCATAACAACAGAAAACATCATGTTGCCAAAGGAACTGGAGGTGCCTTTTCTTGTTAAGGTGGCCAAAGCACTGTCACCTTGTAGGTGTATTGCAGAAATCGAGGCGGTCCCAGGCATTAATCACCTAGCTACCTGCAGCTTCCTCTGGTGCTTCGTGTTCCTCACAAAGTAGCTCCAAAAAGCTTGTTGGATTTAAGCTGCCACTGGCACCAAAAATAGCAATATTCATCGCCACTTCAGCTGCTTGTTCAGTGCCACCTCCAGCATTGTGCTGACGCAGCATTTCTGTGGCTTTGTGGTGAACCCGATCAAACAGCTGATCTGGCTAAAAATAGCTAGTTCTTTTCGCTGAATTGGCCTTCACTTGGCCTGGTTTACTGTCTGATTTTGTCTGCTACATTCATACTTCCAAGAGCATGCAAGACGAAAACAGGGAACAGCTGCTGCTTTTTTTTTTTCTTTATAAGCAGCATTGGCTTAAATAGTCTTAGCAGTAGTAGCATTTCTGGCAGAAACTGACCTCACAGACTAAGCAGGTTGTAGTAATAGTGGACTAATTTATTTTCATGTTCTTTTTGGAATTGAGTGTAGTAATATACAGTAGTAGAGGAACAAGAAAATAAAGCAGTTAAAGTTTTCCTAATAGAATGAATTATTGAGGCTTGATTTGAAAATAGGTAAAGTATCAATGCAATGGAAATTGCTTCTACAGTTGAATAATTATGAACCAGTATTCCCATGTGTACAAATACTCTGATGCTTTGAAAACTTACATATTAACAATTTCAGATATTACTTATCTAATAAATCACTTTCTGAAAAAATATGGCTCAATCAGAAGGATGCAGAGAAAAGATGTACGAAGAGGTAAGCTGTTTGAGAAGAAATGAGAAGTGTTTCCAAAATGGTTGATTTGCTGGCATATGCAACAGCATCACAATTACTAATGTTTATTTTTCTTTGGTTTTTATTTGCAGCCCGCATAAGAAAACTGGAAAAGTCATGTACGTACATTTTAATGATTGAGTTGGATTTTTAAGTGTGGCTCTGATTTTTTGTTACATTACCAGACATTCTTTAAAAACATAAACTGAAATTTCTTAGTTCCTGTTGTTTGGCTGTACAAAATTGTTTAGTGGATTTAAGAAATACGGTTCTGTGTAATACAGACCTGTAGTAAACTGTTTTTTGTAGCACAGTGGTCCTTATGAAGAAAAGAACCCTGTTAATTCTAGTCGGCTTTCTTGCCTGAACTTTTCTGTTTGCTTCTCTTACATATTCCTGTACCGTTAATTACTGGTGAATATTGTGTTGCCTTCAGACTGTTTTTATGATGGAGAAGTTGGCACAATTCTCAACATTTTATGGATCAGTTGTGTTCATGTTTAAAACAATACCTTGAGTTTTACTGAAGATGAGGAGTAGTCCTCATGTCAGAAGTTGCCTTCAGTTACTGGGATTTGAGAATAGTTATTTTTAAGAAAGCAATAACTTCTCTTTCATATTTTTCTAGGGTGCGATCACCTACAAAATCAGCCAGCTACTCATTAAAGTGGACATCAGAAGAAAAAGAGCTGTTTGAACAAGGGCTGGTAAGTTTGTTTTGAATGTTTCAGATAGAAGTCATTAGTTTATCTTGAATAACAAAATAATCTTATAAATAAGCATGTAATTTTCATCTGCTTTTGTACTTCTAGTGTGTTAAAAATAATTGCCATCTGCTAAGATTGTAGTAAGTCAGATGTATATTGATGAATCCCCCAAAATGGCCAGGTTTTGTTTGTGTGAGGCCAATTACAATATGCAATCTCAAACATACAGCTTTATGAATTGTAAACTCAATGCTGTAGTTAACTACAGGGAGTATAGTGTGTGCTTAAGGCAAATCAGCTAATAAAGTGAAATCCTTGACTATTTTTAAGGTCTCTACAGTCAGCACTTTGCAACCATGTAATCTCTAGTAGTGTTTGCTTTGCCAAGTACAAATTCATTTTGGCAGGATTCCCTGGGTTAGTAGAGAGTATGATTTGCAGTGTGCCTGAATTGGGTGAAGAAAATCCTTTAGTTAAGAATGGTGATAAGTTTTTGTTGGATGTGATTTTCTTCTTGGTAGCATGTGAGTAGTGAGCTTCTTTACTGTGAGTTTGCTGTACTGTTTGTTGTACATTTGTAATGAATAATTGAGATTTTAAACTCTTGGCACGTAAAGTGCCATGTTTGGAATGGTAGAGTTTGGGTAACTTAGATGTGCTTCATACTAGGTGAAATTTGGCCGCCGATGGACAAAAATTGCCAAGTTGATTGGAAGTCGTACTGTTCTACAAGTGAAGAGCTATGCTCGGCAATATTTTAAGAACAAGGTAGACGGAGTATCTCTGTAGTTAGCAAAAGAGGCTGTTTGACAAATACGCTGTTGTATGTGTAGCTCAATTTTTATCTATCTTTTCAGAGTTATACCGTTAAAGTATATACTCTTTTTACTCCCATATTTGGAAAAGCAGAATATGCTTATTTGCAGATTTAAGTATGAAGTCAGGCCTTATTTTAAATTCCTAGAACGACTTCAGTATTTTTATTGCTGGTATAAATAAATGATAAATGTAGTATAATTGTAGGCACTTGTACTGTTGATTGTTACTCTGAAAACACTCCTTTTTCCACCGTATAGTGTTCAGCTGCATGTTGTAGTTTTAGCTTTAGCCTCATTTGAGGCTTCGGGGGCATTTAAGGAGAAATTACTATTATCTTAAGTTTTTTTAAAAGGGAAAACATGTTAATTTACACTTGGGCTATGAGTATACCTGTAATGCTGGATCAAAGTCAATTGCAGTGAATTAAAATGTATTGAAAGATGAGGAAGAAACATTTCAGAATGTCTGCTGGTCAAGTAAAATAGTTCTGACTCTGGGAGACAGAGGGGATTGTTTTTCCCTCCTTAAAGTGTTTTTTATTTTCCTAAGGCAAAAAATGGTGATTCTGAAAAAGAAGAGCAAAGTCGGTGTGGGAGCAATGTTCCCGTTGAAGATGAGGTAAGGGCAGAAGCGTGGTCATCTGGAAGCTTGAGGGGCCATGCGGATCCCAATCTGAATGCAGTCAGAATTGAAAAGCTGTCAGATGATGAAGAAGTAGACATAACTGATGACATGGATGAACTATCTCCTACCTTCCAGCAAGAAACTAGAAAATCTGAATTAACTGTTATTTCAAAAAGTCCAGCTGAAGAAACGAAAGGAACGGAACATGTTTTCTCATCTGTTGGACATAGTTCTGCAATTTCTTTACCAAAAAGAGATCCTCAACATGCCAAGCAAGAGCCCATGGATGCATTGGTATTTCCAGGTGTTGCAGCAACATGTTCTCAGCACCTGAATGGTGATAAATCTGTGAATTTAGATTACCAGCAATACAATAATTTTATTGAGAAAGCTGAACAAGGCAGACAAGTAACAGCTCAGGGTGCTAGACAAGGAACTGATCAGGAACTTAGTGAGGAACAGAGAGACCCGGCTGATAATGGATTGCTTTTTCCTCCTCCCTGCCAAGTGGATGAAGATCATCAAGAAGAAGCAGAGGAGCTTAAGCCACCCGATCAGGAAGTGGAGGTCGACAGAAGCATCATTCTGGAAGAAGAAAAACAAGCTATTCCTGAGTTCTTTGAAGGGCGCCAGGCCAAAACACCCGAGCGTTATTTGAAAATTAGAAATTATATTTTGGATCAGTGGTAAGATGCATTAATTTCATTTATTGAAATAAGTGATTAAGATGACTCATGACCTGCTTTGTTTTCAGTTAAAACACTTTGTAGTGCTAATAGGTTACTTTTGAAAAGAGGAAAATTAATTTTATGGTAATATTGCAAAGGTTGGCCATGAACAGCACTGGTTATTAATGCTTCTTTTGTGTTTTTTTTTTTCTGGCATTCTGGAAGCTAAGCAACAGAAATACTTGGAAGCATTATGAGAATGAGTGTCCTGTATCAGAACAAGCTGCATGCTTTGTGTTGGTTAGCTTGCTTTTAAGTAGAAGGAATTGCTGAGTTTAACTCTCTTCTCATTCCGTTGTCCTGTGTATTGACAGCTGATTCTAGTTGCAGAGAAGGTCTAAAATTCTGTACCAGAGAAGTGTTGAACTGAAACAATTCACTATCAATTTAAGGACAGATAAATGCGTAGAGAGTGAAGTCAGGCTTACTTTTTACACCAGGGGAGCCTATGATTATGTGAGGTATTTAGACTAATCTAATGCAGATGTTCTTGTATCCGTTGAACGGTATCGTAGTTCTTCTGAGTAATTGATTGCTGCCTGGCACCAGATGTGTTGAAGACTTTGTTTCGATGCACGGAACATACGTTTCACTCTGCATTAAGTATGATTGTGTAGAAATAAGCCTAAAATACACTGTGTGTTTTGTGAAGTTTATATTTTTGCTATGATGGCTCTCATAGTGGTCTGTAGTATGCACATCACGGAGGGAAAAAAACGTTTCAGTGGCTCATCTTAACCTCAGCTTAAGTAACACGATCTTTTCCTCCCTCTTGATTTTTTTAACTATTTGACAATGTGCTACACTTTATTTTAGGGAGAGATGTAAACCCAAATACCTGAATAAAACTTCAGTACGTCCAGGCCTTAAGAACTGCGGTGACGTTAACTGCATTGGACGGATCCACACATATTTGGAATTAATAGGAGCGATTAACTTTGGCTGCGGTAAGGTTATTTTTATTGGAATCAATTCAGAACTTAAATTCTAATCTGTACATGCTGAACATATCTATTGGTGACTGTCAGCTTTTTTTATTAAAGCGGATGATTTCATGTGAAGGCTGAACGTGAAGGTTGGTAGATGTGTCTTTAATAGAAATGTTATAAGTTCGCTTCATTCAGCTGAGGATGACTGCACTTAATCAGAATCAAGCATCCACGTGGGTAATCTTCCAGCTTTCCTGTACTCTATGTCTTAAATGTAACAACAAGTACTATTTAAGTTCTGTAGAAGAGAATCTTTGTTTGGACTGTGTTTAGTGTAGTCAGCCGTGATCCAGCCTGTGTGGCTGTAGCCTATTCAGGTATTAACGTTGAAGGAGTCCTTAATGGTGAAGGGATTCTGCTCACACGGGAGGATACACATTAATCCTTACCAGGAAGGACCTTCCAAGCAGATTCTCTCATGACCTTTGAAAATCTAGAGGAGTTTGTAACCTGCTTACAGGACTACGGGTTTGTGGTTTTACACAAGACCTTTTATTTTTTTTAGTTCTTCCCTGCCTGCCATGTTTACCCCACATCTGCTGGGGATGGGTTTTTTTGTTTGTTTTGTGCATTTCTGTGTGTTCAATGTTGGACTTTTTTACTGACACCTGCTCTGTCTGAAGTTCTACCCTTTCTCTATGTAAGACAGAATTCAAGTTACTGTTTCTTTTCCTATACTGAATTATAAGAATTTCCTAAATGAAAACCAATGTCTTCATCCTTGGGGGTAGTTTTGACGAGATGCAAATGTTAAAATTTGGTACCATTTTAAAAGTGTATAAATACCTATAAGTTCTTGTTGGTGTGGTCTCTCTGGATTGTTTTTGGTCTAAAGTTGAATGACAGTCACCTAGGAGAGGAGGAACATCCTGCAAATACATTTTTTCTGAAGTAAAAGTCATTAAAAATAAATTAACAATAAGGAAGGAGGTCATCCTGTCTTAAAATGCTGTGGTAGAGGGCTCTATAACCAGTCAGCAATACGACCATCAAGAGATGTCTTTTCACTGTGGGTTCTTTTTGCTGTTGTTTTTTTCTTTATGGCATTTGTTGTTACCGCTTACCTGTGTCATTCTTGGCCCTGTACCAGCAATAAGTGGCTTCAGAGTTGAGTGAAGCGCAGGGTATCTCTCTTCTGTGTCTTGCAGAGCAGGCTGTCTATAACCGACCCCAACCAGCTGATAAAACACGGTCCAAAGAAGGCAAAGACACTGTGGAAGCCTACCAGCTCGCTCAGCGCTTGCAGTCAATGGTACGTTTTGGTGGGGGAGGTGGGGGCAGGAAAAACATTTAGAAGACGTTCCTGGAGCAGGTCTTTCCAATTTTCATTTTGGAGCCACGACGTCCAGAAATTTCCCCTCTTGTTCAGTTGCAGTTTTATTAGAACGCTCTGTGACTGGAGTGTCAGTCTAAGTATGGGTTCTGATATCTGACAGGGGTCTGCCCAAATTTTTGCTGTCTCAGACATCCAATTTTTGTTCAGGGACTTAACTACTATTGTGTTTCAGTCTTTTCCCTGAATCTCCAAATCCCTTCCTTCCCTCCTCTCTGTAATTAATTAGCCAGAAAATAGTGGAGTGGGTTGGTAGTGGGTGATTAAGTTGCTTGCATGCTAATAGTTAAGTATCGTAGGTATAGGTTATGGCATACTGGGAGCTTTATGCACATAATTAAGTACAGGAGTAACTCATTTGTAACTCTGTGAATTACCAAGACTTGCCAGATTTATTTTTCGTATTCGCATTTAATGTAGCATTTTTTTAAGTACTTCACAACAAAATAAATCAGTTGATGAGAGGAAAACTAAATCAGTCTCACTAAAAAACATATATATTGAACTGTAAAGAACTGTAGCATACACTAGATGTAAGCATACTAGTTTTATAGCTTTTCGTAGCGCACTGTTGCTGTAGGGTGTTGATGCTCCACGGAACATCAACCAGGTGTTGCGCTTTACAGCCTTAAAAACTGCAAACTTCACTGATGGTATTTCATGACAGATTGTGAACAGTTCCATTCTACAGAACTCCAGGGTGTTCTTTCTTTTCTGGAAATATGTTACAGTAACATTGACGTGGCAGTAACCTTTTGGACAATGCTCTTATGGCTGATTAAAGGAAGCTTTTTGAGGAGTAATAGTCTTGACCTGTGTTGATTTGCTTGCTGCAGCGTACAAGAAGACGGCGAGTGCGAGACCCTTGGGGGAACTGGTGTGATGCGAAGGATTTGGAAGGACAGACATTCGAGGTAACGCTGCTGTGTTTTAAACTTTCCTCAAAGAATTAATTCTTGCCAAGTGCTAGCAGGCGGTGTTGCATCAAACGTAGGAGGGAAACAGTTGTGTGATAGTAGATAGGAACCTCTCTTTGCAGAAGCAGCAATTTGAAAATAAATGGAGCAGCTGTTACATCTTTATGCTGCTGATAAATACAACTTTGGTGTTTACAAAGTGTTCATGTTGTGAGTGTATTGCCCTACATTTGGTTTATGCCCATAAAGCTCTTTGCCTGGTCTTGTAGGAGATTTTGTGACCCTTTGTTTGCAGTTATCTGCCTTACTAAAGCAGACAGTGGCGAATAGAAGAATAAGATTTAATAATCTTTTTTCAGTCCTGTGTTTTCTTTGTGCCTACAATGCAGGTGATAACGAGTTCCAAATAATAATTGTGCTGCTAGCAGTATCCCCAGAAATACTGTGGTGTATGAAGTGCTTAGAAAAATTCATACAAGTTTAAATATTTTATAGAAGACTTAGGAAGAAAATATCTACTTGTCCATTCCTATAATTCTGAATTATACAAAAAAGGAAGAACTATAACATCCTGTTTTTGTGTAGAAAAACAGTTAAATTTGCAACCTTCAGTAATAAATATCTGTGACATTTACTTCCATAATTTTATAATGCCATACCTATTTTTGAGCAACTGTTGTTAATAATTCTAATGCTTTCTGAAAAATGCATAATTGGGTGGAAATACAGTTTGAAAACACTCATCCCTAAAAACATGTCTTGATAAATTCTGGCTATAAATTGCAGTGGCAAATTAGTAGTCACACTTGCATTTGTGCCCGGTTTGCAATAGGGGCTGTGGTTTTACTGAATTTAGTTGACTAAGAGAACATAAGAATTCTCTCATCAGGCATCTTGTGGACTAGATCTCTGCCTGGCCTTGCTTTCACACTGCTTGCTGCTGCCGTGGCTGTTGCTCTTTGTCTTGAGTAGTCCTATAACATGCAAAAATTGATAGTATATCAAGAGGACGCTGATGCCAAGAATTTACTCTTGCCTGGTTTTAGGATCATTACTGGCAGAGTAGTGATGAATGGAGACATTAAGACAGATTTCATTTCTAAATTCTTTTTAGCACCTGTCTGCTGAAGAATTAGCAAGAAGAAGAGAGGAAGAAAAACTGAAGCCTGCAAAGTCTTCTAAAGGTTCAAGACAAACAAAAAGGTATCACTCGATGTACATCATGTTCAAACATAGATCTTCTAGAAATAAGAAAAATATCTTCCGTAGTGTCGTGCTGGAGCGCTGCTGTAGGTAGTTAGTCTGAAGTAACATGTTTGCATTTTAAAATGTTTCGTTCTGACATTCACAAGTGTGGGCAGTGAAATTTCTTTATTTGGTGGGAGTCATCCTAGTGTGGGATGAGAAAATCCGATAAAGAAAAAGTTGTTCTTCCTATGCCAAGGAGACAGTGGGAAACCTGAAAAGTTTCCTGATTGTCCTACAGTCTCTTTAGAGACATTTTCTTTCATTTTATAGTTCCTTTGATCCCTTTCAGCTGATACCGTGCTGTTTATTCACTGAAGAAAAACAGGTATGTCCCTATGAGTGAATAATCACGAAAGCTTTATTACTTGCTTTATTACTTTCCTGTACTCATTATTGCATTTATCCCTTCAGGAACCTTTTCAGGTGAAGGTGTCTTCTGAAGCGCTTTTAATAATGGATTTGGTGAGGATTAAATTGTATCTTTCAGAAAGCTGTGATGTGTGTGTTGTGAGTTTTGTTTGTTGGTTGGGGTTTTTTTTAATGGGCAACGTAAGAAGATTGAGAAATACAGTACTTCTTTCCATTCAGACCTAAAAGTGAGAATCTAGTATTAGATAAAGCCTCAAAAGATTAATGTTTGGTTGTTTTATATTGTGCTTGGTGTACAACCATTTACCTTCTAGAAAAAGTAATGAGTGTTAGTGCTTATTGCTCTCCAGCACACTTTAAATATAATTTGCCTAAAGCTACTTTCTAAACCAGACTGCTGTTTTAAAATGTTACAGCCGCTGTTTCTACTAGTCGGGGAGCTGATTTTGTGTTTATAAAGCAATATGTGAGTTCAGTTATTTTTTGTATTTTTCTTTTTTTCTTTGAATAACAGGTTGTACCAAAATTGATGCAGTTGCTCAGCACTGCACAGCGTAGCACACGCTTCCAGTTTTGCACCTAGCATTGCTTCATGTAGGGAAATGTTCCACAAATACATTACAGACGTGCACGTGCATCTAATAACCAAACATCAGCTTTTCTGTCTGCTTTAAATGGGTGTTTACACTGGGTGCTGGAGAATCTTTAGCTGTCCAAAGTTTTCCTTGTAAATGCTGTGGAGAATTACTGACCTGTAGCTGTGCAGCCAGTGTGTTCTGTTGTGTGCGGATCAAAACTAGGAGAAATGATACAGCTTGGACTTTAATAATTGTTTACTATCATTTTAGCACTCTCACGTGTCTATGGCGGAAGTAATAGGGCTGTTAGGTGGAAGATACTCTGAAGCCAATAAAATTGTCGAAGTAAGTGTCTTTTTACATTTTCTCTAAAATATGAGAACTGTTACAATAACATACATTAATCTGAGTAGATGTAAATGTTATTTCTGAAGGGCAGCTACTTAAAATGTATTTAAGCTGAGGTTGGTTTCTGTAGTCTTGAAATGTTAAGAGTTATCTTTATGTTCAAGCGTTGGCCTGTCAGCTCTATCATGAGGAGCACCTAGTTTATGATTCTTAAAATTCATGTTGGTTTTTTTTTAACTGATGAAGATTTCTTGCATTTATCCAGCTGGAGACTTTTCTTAACAGGTTTGTGCAGCAGAGCCGTGTAATAGCCTGAGTACAGGGCTGCAGTGTGAGATGGATCCAGTGTCGCAAACGCAGGCCTCGGAAACGCTGGCTGCCAGGGGGTACAGCGTCATCGGGTGGTACCACTCCCACCCGGCCTTTGACCCCAACCCCTCCATACGAGATATCGACACTCAAGCAAAATACCAGGTACTTGCTGGTCAAACAAATAGCAAAAAACAACCCCCACCAACCCTAAAGCCTCCCTGGTATTTCTAATGGTAATACACATTACTGCTCTACTGCATCTTAAAGTCAGTTAATGCATAAGTCGACATAAATTCTGGTTTTTCTAATTTTGGAAAGCTGCTCAGAAAAAAACTTTGTTTCTTGTGTTTTTGGGTTTTTTTTGTAGAGTTATTTCTCCAGGGGTGGTGCCATGTTCATCGGAATGATTATAAGTCCTTACAACCGAAATAATCCTCTTCCATATTCTCAGATGACTTGTTTAGTAATCAGCGATGAGATCAGTCCTGATGGTTCCTACCGTAAGTACCGATATTTTTGTCACCACCTTCATTTTTCTATCCCTTTCGGATACTAAGGGGAAAAACTGTGTCCATTCTTGAACTCGAGAAATAGGTACTTAGGTATTCATGTCGGTAACATGTGCTGTACAAAACCTTCACTTAAAGAGGAATCCTGCGAGTGGTCCGTGCTGTCGTGACAAGAATATGCCAACATAAACAGAAGATTGATTTTCTGTATTAAGAAATTAATTAAGTAAAAGGGTTGGGACAGTGGTCACTGTTATTTACATACAACATCCATGTGAATAGCTGAGAAACTGCTTTGCCTGTATGATTTAGGCTTTGCTGCGTTACAAAATTCTGAACAGATCCTCTGATGGAGGAGACAGAAGTGTAATAGCACAGAATTGGCTGCTACAGCAGCCAAAAATCCTTATTTGCGCAACTTGTCGTTCAGAAGGTCAAGGGATCAAACTTTCCAGCTGTCCAGGAAAAGAGAAGATAGGAAAGATGAAATGGTGTGCTGGCGTGAATCCCAACCCACGAGAACAGATTCTTGATCAAAAATGTCATTGGCATTTCATGGAAACGGGATGTTTTCGTTTCTTGAATAGTTAAGATCATATCATATAAAACTTTTGGTATTTCAAGTGATGATCAGATCTGCTCATTCCCTGACATTAATTTGAGGAGAGATCCCATGATAACAGGATGTGGCTGTGGTAGCTGCCTCTTCTCTCTCCTCCTCCCTCCCTCTGTTGGAGTCCTGGGTTTTGCATCCTGACTCCCAAGGTTCCCGCTTTTCTTGGCAGGGCAGGAGCAGTGGCCGTGTGAGCCGGCAGTTCTCCCTCTGTTTTTTCCTGTGGAAGTAAGTGAGGGAGACCATCTGCCCGGAGACTTGCTTCGGGGTCCTACAGGAAGGGAAGTGGTGGCCACATCTGCGCAATAATTCCTGTTTACCACACTGAGAGTACCGTGACTTTATCCTCATTTCCCATCCGTCCAACCCTTGTGGTGTGGACGTAAAATACTTAGAAACTTGATCTGCCCTTAGAAGTAGACATTTCTCTCATCTCGTATTTTTTCTGACTGAGAGGATTTGACATTTATTTTTCTCTTTACAGAATGGTATCTCCTCTAGCTCTTTGGAAAAGTTACGCCACGGCAGTGGTGCTGTGGTCCTGTGCAAGTGAACGAGGATTAGTATTTCGCAGGAGGCATAAATCTATCCATAGGTTAATTCTCACTCCTGGAAATGCGTTCTGCACCGAACTAACACTTTTTCACATTTCTGTTCACGTAGCAAATTGTATTGATTGATTTCTTTTCACTTACTCTGAGGTCTAGCTGGAAAGCATGAGTTTCAGTTCATTAAAATCTTAGGAACTTGGAAAATTTTTGTTTGGTTTTATTTTAAATCTTACATTTACAGCCTCTTTTCTTTCTCTTCCACCATTTTGGTAACTGAATTGTGTTCTGCAAGTAATTTTCTGATGTTCTTCTAGAATACTTTCAAATTCCTCTTCCCCCACGTGCAATAAACTAGAGGAATTCTTCCTTATCAGCCAGTTCGTACATGAAAAACAAAACCTTTTTTTATTCACTTAATAACTGTATAAAGCGTAGAGACTACAAAAGTGATACTAAGTAATAAAAGCAACAGTTATAAAATGAACAGTTACAGGAAAGGAAGGGATTGCACCTAAAAGAAAATAAGAAAAAATAAGTTGAGTATACTCAAAACACTGAATAATCATGTTCAATTGATTCCAGGTCTGCCCTACAAATTTGAAATGCAGCAGATGTTGGAGGAACCTCAGTGGGAATTAATATTTGAAAAAACAAGATGGATAATTGAAAAATACAGATTATGCCATAGGTAATGTCTACTTCTATTCCAAAGCATAACTCGTCTGGCATTTTTGCATGTTTATTATTGATGTTCCAGTAGAGACATGTGTCTGCTTTCTACAGCGCTGCTGTTTGTTTTTCTTTCAACAGCAGTGTCCCCATGGATAAAATTTTTCATAGAGATTCTGACCTGACTTGTTTGCAGAAAGTAAGTTTTCTTCTTTTAGCTTTTTTAATTTAAAATATTTTTTTAATACAAATCTGTTTTGTATCGTCAGGACTCACCTGAAGTTACATTTTTACAAATCAGAGATGTAAATTAATCACAATGAATGACTTATGGTGCAGTTTATTTGCTTACAAGCAAATTGTGCTTAAGCACAATCAGGACATTCGTTTGATAGAGCTGGGGATGACGGTTACGTGCAGATACCAAGTTTTTGTCTCAGTTTGGAGAAGAATGAATGGCACGTTGATCGTATCTTCTCAGCGAGTTGTGTGCTTTGTGTCGAGAACTGCGTGCCTTTTGGGAGAAGGTTTGGACTGTCCAGTCCCTGGTTCGATGAGATGATAACCAGCCTAAACCTAAAATTGAGTTGGTAGAATACTCTTGAATTTAGCAGTTGTGTCATTGGTTTTAAAGACTTGGGTTTAAGTCATCTGTGTGTTCCTGTGTGGCTGTTCCTTTCTGAAATTTATGTTGTACAGTTGAGCACTTTCTGCAGTGTTAATCCTAAATTACTTGGCAGCTAGAAGGGGGAAAAAAGAAACTCAGGAAAAATGACAATTTAAAAATATCTTTTTCTTTTGACTAGCTGTTGGAGTGCATGAGGAAGACTTTGGGCAAGGTAACAAACTGCTTCATTGCTGAAGAGTTCTTGACTCAGATAGAAAACTTATTCCTTTCCACATACAAGAGTGAGAAGAGGAACGCCGAAGAGAAGGAGAATGAATGTTCAAATGAATTGCCAATGTGATGGCTTTAACAAAACAAAATTACAGAGTTTTCATTTTATTTTTTCATTTTCTTCCCCTCCTCCATGTTGTATCAACTCTTTCAGAACTGTTACCAGTTTTAATAGTATCCGTTACAGAATCCAGTGTCATTTTATTGTTACAGTTTAAAAACACTTGTGTGACCTGACACATAAGGAGCGCTTAGTACTAACATTTTGTAGACAATGAGTGCCACAAAATGAATTAGTTGACCAGCAGTCTGCCATTTGGGAAGAAGGACAACCTGAGAAGAATGCCATGCATCAGTCTTCAAGGAGAGTTTGTCCTCTCTCAAGGCTTTAAGTTGGGGAATTTTCTCTCATCTTTTATCTACAGGTACACAACTAGGAATAAATTTGTTCCTTAGTTCCATAGCGATTGCAGGTTTGAAGGAATTCACAAAAGAGAAACTTAACAAATGAAAATTTTGTAGCTCACCGATACCAAACTTCCCTGGTATCCAGTCTGAAGTTTTACTCAGTTGTAGTTTAATACATCTTTTGGTTTTTTTATTCCCCCTGCCCAGCGATCCCTGTGGTCGAGTAGCTTTTTGGCATGGTCTTTGCCATCTTGCTTATGTAGTGGGGAGAAAAAGCTGGCAAGTTTTCTTGACTTCTCAACAGTGGTTGTGCTTGTTTCCAGTGGAAATGATAACTCCTGTCTTATTACAGGTTGCAGTGTTTGCAATCTTCCATTCTCCAGGGAGATATTATGTTGTTCTTCCAGATCATTGTGATTTGTCCACTTCTAATTGCCGCTGTTTCCTGTGGAAACAAGAGCTCTTGATTGACGGCAAACTGAGTCTAACAAGCAGAAAAGTATTTGTCTTTTTAAAGGAAAAAAACAAACCCACCAACTTTTATATTCAGGGTCTTCTCTGTAACGTGCAGTTCAATAAGCAAACGCATTGGTTTGTATCACTTCTTCGGTTATAATTTCATACAGGAATATATCCAGATAAGTTAGTTGTAAGATGGATCTTGATCGAGGAGTTTCTTGATTGCAATGTGGAAATGTTTTATGAGCTGTATCACTGTGAATCTGTAAAAAAAAAAGTGCTTTAAATTTTGCTTTCTAAATCATGAGAGAACTCGACTTGTATACAGTTACTGCTATTTACACAGATTTATCTTGAGCAAAGTTTCTCACAAGGGTCTAAAATATATTTGAAAACATGAAGCGACCAGGACCTTGAGTTTATATCTAGAGGGGTGATAATGGACTCAAAACTTATTTTAAAAAAATATATGTGTATATATCTAGTTCTACATAACATAAATGAAATTTAAGACTGTACATGTTTACGTTTTTAACTTCAGTTTGTCATTTGCGTAAAGAGTCTGAAAAGCTTTAAAATTGTAGAGTTGCATCCCAAGGAGCGAACACCTTTACAGGCAGTTAGCGGTCTTTTTTTTATCATGCCTCATAAAACAGTCTCTTGCTGTTACTAAGTGAAAGGGGCAGAACCTGATCCCGTGGAAACAGGAGCCTTTGCGACACGGTGATTCTCCCAAGGCAGATGCAGGAGCTGTGGACTTAAGAATATTGGTAAACGTTCTCTGCTCTCTCCCATGTACAGATCTGCTGGTGCCCAGCTTTAGATCGCTCTACTACCTATTATTTACAAACTTGGTGTATCCATCTCTGTAAGGCATGTTGACTCAGTCTGCGTATATTCTAAAATCCTATTTGAGATTTCCTAATTCAAAATAACCGCATGGCTTTCTGTATTTCTAGTTTAAACTACACTCTTGGTGAGAAAGAGTTCCTTCCCTACTTAGTTGTGGAGTGGTCTGCAGTGTAAAGGTATTCTGCAGTTTTGCGTAGGTTACTCTTTAGAAACATCGCACTCTATAAACACATGTATTAAAAGCTGTAATTAGTTCTGATCTGTAGGAAAAGAATTTTGAACCTCTTGTGTAGAAGCAGTATGAAGTAGGTGATGTTCTTTGTCCACATACGGTCTCTTTCCAAGCATGTAAGGACGGATGTCAGTATTACCCAAGGAGTGGCTGCTGCTCTGTTTAATGATTAAAACGAGTTAAAATTTGCATGAACTGGAGTTAAGGGATGCTACATAAGAAAACGTGTGAGTAAAATGTACTTTGGAAGCAGTTTGTCTCAAGGAGACGGTGCCGTATTGAGCCCTGGATTCCCACACAGACTCCAGAAGTTCTAAGAGTTCATGATCAGGGTGGTGTGAGAGGAAATAGAACTGCTGGTGCCATTGTAATCCAGTATTGTCACACGACATTGTACGTGAATTGGAAATCCCACATCTGTGATGCTAAGTAATAATTTTGTTGGCAGGAGCCGTGGTAAGAAAATAATCTAACCTACTTCTCATAATTTATTTTGTTGACTGTGTGGTTAATAATATGAGTTCGGAAGTTGCATGCTTCTAAGGAGACAAAACTCTATTTTACTAATACTACCGGTTTGCTACCAAACACATATAAGGCATTAAATATTTTTATTGGCAAGCTCTTTTTTCCATCCAGCAATTCTTTTCACGTTAGAGTTGTTTTGTGGACTAATACAGTATTTCTTTCTGTCAGCTGTAATGCCTTGCCAAGTTGTTGCTTAGGAGATGGGAAATGGTTGAGTAGCAAGTAGAATGATACAGTTTAGACTGGAAGAGTCAACAGTTTAAAAAATAAAGAGGAAAAAACCCCAAACCCCTAAGATGGAACTTTTTGGCAAATATCCTATATGGGCATTTGTTGGCCAAGACAAGTTTTGCTATCCCAGTTATCAGCAGTGCTTTTTCACAGGGATACACACCTTGTCTTCCAAGGAAGGGGAATGCCTATTTGTGTTTTTAAATAAGTAACTTTCCAAGAACAATTCAGTTGAAAAGAACAAAGAGAAAAAAAAAAAACCCAAACCAGCCAAACAAAAAAAAGCTGCCACTGTTGCTATTGATATTAAGTTTTTTTTCTTTTTGCTTGCTGCTGTCATACTCCTGACTGTTGCTATACCAGAGTCTGCTAATAAAGGCTGTATATGCAGGACCTTGATAGATGTGTTCTGTGTTTGTAACAGCTTCTTGTTTCTTGAGCATCATCACATCTGATATTTATTTATTCCAAGGCGGTCACAGTAACCAAGTGTTTCAGGCAAGTTTGATGCCACTAGAGGGAGCTTTGTCACAGCTGGTAGAGAAAAGGGTTTGAAGCAAGAGCAAAACTCTTTAGTGCTCGGAAACTTCTGGCTGGTGATTCAGTTAATGGGCAGTAGCTGTGTTACCTGGGTAGAGATTTGTTTCTTTCATTTGTTCTTTCAAACCCTCCGCTTTAGTCTCCTTGAGAAAATTATCCAGCGGCACTTTGCGCCAGGGATGCCAGGACGGTCAATCAGTGTGTTTCCATAGTGTTTTCACAGAGAGAATCCTGGCGGTAGGATCACTGCAGTAAGAAAGGTAACGGGTTGGTTTTCATGGCCAAGTGAATTCTGGAGGTGACTGTCAGATTAGCCTTCAACCAGCCCTAGTCATTACCCAAATTTCCTTCAAGCATGCTTGGTTCCAGCTCTATTTCTGCCAGTGGCAGGAGCCAGATGAGCTCTTTCCTGCTGTGGCAGCAGAGAATTTGGTGTGCCGGACATTGCTGCACGGTGGGGCCGTCGTGTTGTGCGTGAGGGGGGATGCTGTGGCGGTGGGAGGCGGGCGGCACGGGCATGCACGGTGCTCCCCAACTGAGGACATCTGCCTGCATGCAGGAGGACTTTGTCCAGCCCCATGAAGCTGGCGCAAGGGAAGTAGCTGGTTGTTAACGTCCCCATGAACATGGTAATCATATTTGATACCGAACAAAGTATTTAATGGCCTAGATAAAAGCATTCTGGTTGTTTAATTGGAAATGTCTTGCTGGTTTACATAGACCTAGTGCCCTATTTTCATGAGATTTAGAATTGTGCCGAGAAATTGTTTCCATGGAAGCAGAGATCACTAAAGAAATAATGCATTCCACATTTCCTGCAGGATTATTCCTTTTACAGCCTACTGTTCTAAATAATTAACTCTTGTAGTGCCGTTACAGCTTAGCGTGGATTAAAGGAAATGCGTTTTTATTTTTTTAGTGTTGTAGAGGAATTACATCCATACATAAAGATATATGTATACAGATACTTGGAAAGACTTTTCTTTAAAGTCTGTTCTCCCCTTATTTACAGAGGGGAAAGTCCACCAGTGCAAAAAGTTAACAGAAAAGTACATTCTTATTTTGGTAATTTATGCAGCTCTTTCACAGAAACTTGAAGTTATTCATTCTATGCCCTTTACTTGCCACTATTCTACACTTTCAGCTTAGTGATGGGTATATTTTAGAACTGTCGTGCTTCTCACCACCTTTGAGGGAAGAGAGAACGAATGCAGTTGTTAATTAAGGTCACAGCAATGAGAATCTTCCAGTAGGAAAGACAGACCATCTTCTTCAGTTACCCAAGGTTTTCCTCACATATATTGCTTCTGACAAACCCCTTTTCCCCTTACTTCACTGTGTCTGCAAGAAGGAGAACCTGCCGAATGGTGAGTCTGAGACCAAGCATGACCATCTGTAAATGTCATAGAAGCAAAATATCCTGTTACAGCCCATCGATGTGGTGCTTTCTAATCACACGGGCAGTGCAGCTCTTGGCCATACAGAAATCACCGTTGCGTCCCTGAGGCCAGCTGGGAGCTCCAGGTTTACAGAAGCTGAGGCTCTGCCCTCCAGAGAGAAGAAAAACAAAACCTACTCTCTGAGGTTTGTAATGTGAAAAAAAAAATAAAGACAAGTACGTAGGTGATGCTGAAATGGATTTTGACTGTGAAGGATGTGAATATTTTTTTTAAAAAAATATTATTACAGGTACATAAATTACTTTGAAATTAAAAATGGAGAGTTACTAAATTTTTGTCAAAGAAACATCAATATGACAACTTGAAATAGCAATTTTAATAATTTTAGCTGTAGATCTCACTTTCTAAGAAAGGTAACTACTGTTATTTTTACCAGAAGGAATGGGGAGAAGTGTGATAATGTGCTTTATAAGAGCCAGGAGTATTTTGAAGAAGGTGTCTCATCTTTGCTCCTTCAAGTAGCCTGTCTTTCTGGGGCCGATTTTAGGTCTAGCTGCAAAGTTCAACTCCAGGGCATGCCCCTTCTCTAGTGGTAATGGGGATTTACATCTGGAGCTCTAATTTTAAAAGTGTATGGTCTTACAAATAACTCCCTGGCAGCCAGGGCCACTTCCAGACTGAGCCACTGCTACAAGTAGCCCAGTTTGCTTTGATTTGAAGCGGGGTAGGCACAAGGAGCCCGCCGCGTGCAAGTTGCATGGCCGGCAGGAGGGCGTACATGCTGTTCTGCAGTTGTTACTGATCCCAAACTAATGATTTATAAAGTGTCTGGCAGTCTTTGACAAATCAGGTGACTGGGACTTGCTTAATGCAAACCGGAAAATATCTTTCAGCTGATGCCAAAGCACACGGAAACAGTAACTTGTGTTTTGTAGATCGTCAGGACGCTGGGGAGCTACTGGAGTGTCCTGCGATGGGCATTGCTCTTTAGAAACGGCTAATAACATTGTAAGGGTAACGCGGGCATGAAAATCATCATTCCTAGTGCTGCCTTGGGATGAATCTTTGCCGACAGAAAGGGGGGAAGAGCAGCTTTCCATGCTGGAAGATGAGACTGCATTTCTCTGAGTAGGAGAGCAGCCATCACACTGATGAAAGGTTGTTCCTCCTGAATTGGCAGCTACTCCAGGCAGCACGCAGAAAATTTCAGAAGGCTTTCCTTTATAAATATATGAAAGTAGAAAGGAGAAAGTCCGTAACTGATGTAGACAGTGGAATGATACAGAAGCTGTGTGACAGAAGTCACAGAAAAAAACAGGAGGGAAGTGGAGGAGTAGAATTTCTTCCAACAGAAATTCCTTAAACATTTGCACAGTCCATAAAGAGTCTAAAGAAGGAAAAGGGCAAGCTGCTTGTGCTCTGATGCCTAAGGGAAACGCAAGGCAGGAGCTGTGCTTCCGCTCAGCTTTTTTCTCTCCCCCATTGCCTCATCTGGCAAGAGGGATGGCAGGCAGCTTGAGGCAGGCACTGGTGCCACTCCCCGTAAGAGATAAAAGTGCAGCTTGTTATCTTCTCAATCTTCTCGATTTGGGTACGAGATGCCAGTTGTTTTAGAAGGAGAACCTGTTTGGTGGGTCTGATGTGAAACTTGATGAAAGGAGCCGCACACCAGCCTGTGGAAACAAGCAGACTCCACGAAGGGATTTAAAGCATCCGATACCACCTGCCACCACTCCAGACTTTATCCATGCTTGTCACTTGTACGATGGAGCCTCTGGTTGGGGTTTTGCTGGCTTTGATTCTGGTGGTGGCCTCATCGATGCAGAACAACTGTACCTGTGCGACCAACAAGTGGGCAGTATGTGCCCAGGATGGACCTGAGAACTGCACTTGCACGCTGGTAGGTTCAAATCACAAGGTAGACTGTTCAAGGCTGACTTCCAAGTGCTTGCTGATGAAGACAGAAATGATGCCCCTGAAGGAGAAGCGCTTCCAGGCCCGAGCCCATTGGCTGTTGGATACTGATGGCATTTACAATCCAGACTGTGAGGACAGTGGGATCTTCAAACCCAAGCAGTGCAATCAAGCCGATACTTGCTGGTGTGTGAACACTGCTGGAATTAGAAGAACCGAAAAAGGTGACAAAAGCCTGAGCTGCGACAAACTGGTTAGAACGAGCTGGATCTGCATTGAACTGAGGCACAAAAAAAGGTCCAGTGCCTTCGATGTTCCCGATGTAGCAGCCGCCCTGAATCATCTGTTTGAGAGCCGATACAAACTGCACCCCAGGTACATCACGGAAATTAAGTATGATCCCCCACTCATCCAAATCCACCTGAACCAGCACCAGAAATCTAGGTGTGATGTAGATATAGCTGATGTAGCCTATTACTTTGAAAAAGATGTAAGAGATGACTCCATCTTTCATTCTAACAGTACATTAACCATCTCTGTCAATGGAGATGCTCTGGACATTGAAAAATTACGGATTTACTATGTTGACGAAAAACCTCCAGAGTTTTCCATGAGACAACTGGTTACTGGCATCAGTGCTGTGGTGACAACGGTGATACTGACTGCTGGTGTGGGCATCACTGTCCTGCTTATTCTGAGGTGTCTGCGGACAAGACATTATGAGAAATTTGAGATTACAGAAATGGATGAAATAAGAGCACCAAGCTTAGGGCTGCCCTGATCTGAAAGAAGAACTGCAACAAGAGGAAGAAAAAAAAGTACAAATAGCAAACAGACTCAGTGTCTGCATATGGGTTTGGAGAGGGTTTTTTTCCCTTTCTACAGGAATTTGTACAGTGACTGTTATAAGTTATTCTAGTTTAGTCAGAATGACTCTTTTTTTGGTTTAAAGTATAAACTAATTTGGGAATCAGTTACTTAAATATTTTAAATGAGTCCCAGTTAGAGTGTAAGACAAGTGTTACAGCTGTCTATTTAGCATAATGCAGAATGTTTTTGCTAGTACTGCAGGACTGGTCCAGCCTGCTGAAATACTCTGAGTGCTTCTTCATATTTACTGAAATTCAAATACTTGCCTTAGCATAATTGGGTTATACAGCTGCTGTTGGTGAAGACTTTTATTTTTCTTTTTACAATGTGTGTTAGTTTTGTGTTTGGGGTTTTTTTCCCCCAAAGTTGTTGGAACTTTTTTTTTTATCTACAGATAATTTCAGAAATATTACTAAATAACCAAAGAAGGATATGATAAGATATTCTGCAGCACCAGAGGCTTTTATACAGTCATTTGTTAAGTTATACTCCTGCGGTCACTTCCAGGTGCAGACATCCCCAGTTGCTGAATTTGTATTCAGGCAGCACATTCAGCTATTCCCGATTGTGCTCTTTAAAAAAAGGGTCTGACACTCCCAGGCAGCAAAGATCCCTTGATCCCAACGCAGGTGTAAGTTAACCTTGGTGTTCTGCCCAAATTCAAACTGTGGTAATAGCTTTCTGTCTACCTAAATTCCCCCTGCAATTTTAATGGCAGGGGATATTTCTCAGTGTTGTAGAGCGTCACAGAAATACTACACAATGCTTCAGGGCAAGCTGAAAAAGAGCTTTACTCTAGTAACGCTGCAGGGGGAGTTTAAGACCAGAGCGTAATTACCCGAGTTGGAATTTGGTCAAGCCACTAGAACTGGACTTCTTTGCTACTTACACATCTGCTGCATTCCTTGTTTGGGAGGTCATATCCACCATGAAGGACGTTTTCTAGAAAATAATGCTAGTTGTCACAGGTTGAAATACCGGTGGTATTATTCTCTGTACTGAGCATGGATATCTGAAGTCCTTTCAGTCTCAGCTGCTTACCTTCAAAACAGGACTGCAAGTGCATCAGCAGTATTAACACATTCAAAAAGTTTTGGAGCACATTCTATAATTTATTGTGTGCCTTACAGCAACGTGTCCAAACTGGTTGTTTTTCTGTCAAGTATGTACATCAATACTGGCAGAAGATAAAGTGAGAATTTAATACCTAGGCTGAATTTTCCCAAGTCATAGGAAATGGATTAAATTAAAAATCTGGAGCCGAGTAGCTCTCTGCGCTGAAGAAGTGTAGGATGAGAATAAATTTTTTTCAAGTACATTTCTTAACCACTTCCTTACCTTATGCAGAGCTGATAAGAGCTATGTGTTTGAGAGGCTGATGCTGTCTTTCCACGGGAGAAGATCATGAAATGGGCAATCTTTTCCGGGGATCTACTGTGACTTTCAACATTCTTTTAAAATCACTGCATTTTTCTCATTTCTGCACTAGGAAAAAATATATTCTCAAGGTGAATGACGAGGTTTTATATTCAAAGAGAATATAAACATGCAGGCTTAATTTTGGAGAGGCAAAAATGACTAAATGCTGAAAAAATCTTAACAGGTAACAGTTTCAGCATTTCTTTGGCTCCTGCTTTTTTTTTTTAGAAGCTGAGACTGAGAAGAAAGGCTGTCATGGTGCCATTTGTATTTTTACTAATCGTTACAGGGCTGCCCCATGAAACTCACATGGTCAGATATTTCCTCGATAAGCACCAGAAGACTGTATGCTGTCAGGGGACTGGAAATGCACTAGGGTCATTTAATAGGAGTGATAAGGTTTGTGTCTCCAATTAATCAAAATAATGTGAAAATTAATTGCAGCGCAGAGCTCAGAGAACTTCTCTTTGGACTAGATTGTTCTACTTGAATAAAGCTATGTAAAGCCACTGTAGGATCTGGATTTTAATAAACCAAACATACCCATCGCTCCTGCTGAGTACTCATTTCTCTCCTGCTGCTCCAGTCATACCACCTCTCAGGCTATATCTTAATGTATTTTTTGCACATGGGAGAGCAAGTATTTCACTGTAACAGTCCGTGATGTTCAGCTTATTTGACTTTCTGTCCACTGCTGATGTTCCCGCTGGAAAGGAGAAAATACCACTTTGTCAGCTTTCGATTTTGCAAAATTAAAATCCTTCTTATTACTCATTCTAATTTAGAAATTTCTAACTCTGAAATTCCTAATTATCCTTTCCCTGATTACATGATCCTGTTGTAATGGTGTGTTTGTTCATTGTATCCACTTCCCTGGAAGTGTTCAAGGCCAGGCAGGACCGGGCTTTCAGCAGCCAGGCCCAGTGGGAGGTGTCCCTGCCCATGGCAGGGGGTTTGGAACGAGCTGATCTTTACAGCGCCTTCCAAATCAAATCACTCTACGATTCTATGATTTAAGTAATTAGGCTTATTGTCTTTGCAGTGGGATCAGCATGGTGGCAGTGATGGTAGTCCTACGTTCTAGGGAAGCACTGACTGAAAGCTTTCAGGCAGTGTTCCTGGGCAATGGGATTAATGTCAACGCTGGACCAGTCTCTGTGGGGTCTGCTCACACGTATTCAGGGGATTGGTTTGGTTGGGAATGTTGTTTTGATACTCGGTAGGTACAAATACACACGTATGTCTGCATCCATCTGTGGGCAGATGCAGAAATAAAACCATAGTGGCTATGGCAGAGGGCCCTGGTGCTATTACCTGCCTGGATTACGTAACAGGCGGCATGCTTGCTTGAGCAAAGGTAGAGCTGTCAGTTGCCTAAATTATGGTCTGCAATTCTGACTCACGAAGGGGTGCTCAAAATGACCACTTAAAAACCCCCTGTGTCTGCCCTACAACTCTGAAGAGGATGGTGCTGCCCTTTCCACAGAGCTGTGCAAAGCGAGTTCTGGCCTTTCAGTCCAAACTTCTTCAACCACTCAAGGCAGTGCTGGAAGCAGTGCCAGCGCTACGGCAAGTAAATGAAAGACAAGGATCCACGGAAGGTTTAAAACCCTCTTAAACTCTCTTCCCTCTGGTAAAATCCACGTCTCCTTACATAGGCAAGCACGTGTTCTCCGACGCATTGACGCAACATCCCTGCAGATGGATGACTGGTGTGTGCGCCCACACGTCCGTTCCCACACCCATCCTTAAAACCACACAGCTCCCCAGTTGGGCTGGAGCAGGGGAGCCCTGGGAAAGCTCTGCTGCAGCCCGTCCTACAGTGCCTTGAGCCAACGTATCGAAACTGCTTTTTCAGGGAATAGTTAAAAGAAGTAACAAATTGGCCCTTCCTCCACTTCCCTTTAATTGGACCAGTTAATGCTATTAAACAGATACTTGTCCTCGTGCAGGTATAATTATCCTTTCCAAAGCATCTCCACCGATTTGCCTCAGGGTTTTAAGTACCATAATTATCTTTCTTTAATGCTAAAATTAATCTTAAGTCATTACAATTGCTATCAGGGCAGGAAAAATCAACTTCCAGAACTTTTTGCAGTTATTATTCAGCAGTTTTAACGAAATTCCTTGTACCGGGACTTATCTAGTTAAAATTTCATACACGCCAGGCAGCCTGACAAGATTCACGTCTCATTTTCATGACGATCCCTATTCCCTGAGGGATAACACTCTCACAGTCCTACTCCAGCACAAATCAAGTGCCACAGAAACAATTAGGGAGACTTTGTATTATCTAAATGAAAAGCTGAAGGAGAACGCATTTCTAATTTTCCACTGAGGTTTTTATGCGGGAGCCCAACAGTACGGGTGACATATGCACCTGACCTTTTTCAGCTTTTGTTGTGTGGGGTTTTTTTTTTAATAAACATCTATCCTTGTAAGGCTTGAAATGAGAAATCTCACAATTTTTTTGCGAGTCTGGTTGCACCCAGAAAAGCTCAGCGGAACGACCACAAAGTAATTGGATGTGGCCATGCTGCAGCCGCGGCGCAGACACGCGAATCTCAAGCACGGGGCTGTTGAGCTCTTTTCTCTTCCTATCTTGAGGTGCTCTCTTCCATTGTGGGAGAGCAGCTGGCTTTACAGTCACCTCAATTCTGCTGAAGGACTTCAGTAAAATCTCTGGCACACAGGAAGTTAAGGGATGCTCCCTTTTTTCAGTCTCTCCAAACAAATTTTGCAGTTTAGACAGCTAGCAGAATTCTGTGCTGTTCACTGTTACTGGTTTTATGCAGGTCATCTGGTTTAAAAGCACTTTAATAATAAAGTGTGAGAAATAGAAGCAGGGAGAATAAAAATTATTAAGTGATAGAGTCTTCTGGGGCTTTTATTGAGCATCTTTTCATTAAAGTAGTGCAAAACAGGAAGCACAGACCACTCCTTACAACATCTTCACACATTTTGGAAAGAGAGGCCCATATTGAATTTTGTAACCATTTTTTGCAGTAAACTTCTACCTGGTTGAGTAACATCTTCTGGATTTTGAATCTACTTTTTTTTTTTTTTAAATCAATAACATAGATAATAAACAAAATAGTTATTACCTGTTAACAAATTCATAACCAGCAGCTACGAAATGCTACATCAGTGGGCCAAGGGAGGGCAACGGACAGTCAGTACACAATACAATACACTCAGGGGATCAAGACAGGATATTCTGGTGAACACGACTTGGAAAAATCTTGATATTTCTGAAAAATGTTGCCTACTCTTTTCAGTGAATGTGAACTCCTGAGATTTCAGCTGGCCAGACAGACTAAGTGGTATTAAATCCAATTTCTGACTTGCAGGAGGCTGATGGAGTGCCTTGTTTCTGCCAAGATCGTAGCCCAACGTTAATGAGCAGAAGCGAATCACACTGAAACTTGAATCACAAAACCATCCATTAATACTTATTTATTTTCTCTGATTTCTATAAAAGCCAAATATTTTATTATTTTATAGTAAGCTAAAGACTTAAAGAAGCTAAAGACTGGTCATTTTAACTGACAACTTCTTAACTGTGATGATAAAAATCGGTAGCAGGGAGACTTCAGTACCAAACTCTTTCCACTTGAATATACAGAAAAATAGTTTTTTGTATTTACAGTTAAACTGCTTTTCTTTACTTTTATTGGATTTGACATTTGCTTGTGTGAGTCATGTCATACATATACAAAATCCCATTCAGTTCAGTATGACTGCCTGTACAGATACACACACACTAATGGGCACAACAGGAAATTTCTGTTAAAGTGTTAATTGGTTAATTGTACCAAGGACTATGGCACGGTGGATTTGGACAGTGCACGTGGAGAGCAAAAGCTTTGATAAGCTTGTATTTCATCAGTCAAGCGGGTTTGATAGTAAGTGGTTTCCTTCACAGCAACTTGAAACAAAGATTTGGGGACAGGTAATGACAAATGACTCCATGAGCTCCATCCTACCATGTGTAGGGTTCACGGGTGTTTTGTATGCATTTCCTCTTAAAAAAAAAAAAAAAAAAAAAAGACAGCTGTAAAACTGCTTCACGACCTGAACTCACTCTGCAGATCAGTATTTCAGCAATGAAATTCACTGCCATGCTGAGGTTCATCAGAAAACCTATACATCACTTCCAACCTCTAAGTAGGTCTTACGCAGCTTTAAGGCACACAAGCTTGCCTTCCAGTCTTCTTCAGAAATGTGAATTACAGCCCTTTTTCGAAGAAGAGAGGAGACCAGTAAGCAAAATCTCAGCTACAAAACAAGTCTTAACCTATCTCTCTAAATCACAGAACCTCCTCAGAGGAAAAAAAAAAAAGGTTATATGCATACATATTCATTAAAATTCAAGAGGAGCCATGATATAAATGACTAGTTAGAATGTTTTTATCACCGTACGTCTATTTAGAGAAAAACACCACTTTATATCTATCTAGTTGCTCCACTGTTTACCAGATTTTCTTATAGAGACAATTAGTGTTGGTATCTGGTAGAGAGATCCTATAATTACCTGTGCTCTATTTGCTGCTTGTCTGATTTGAAGTTTAATTACAAGTGATGCCACTTGGGGAGACTTTAGAAGTGGAGAATGTTGAACACAATTTGTAGCCCAGTCCTTGCACGCTCCAAACATCCATTGAGTTTAACAGGAATTTAGTGAGTCAGGAATGCAGAAATAGCTCCTATACCCTCTACGCAGACAGAGTTAAACAGTGCAATTGGGGAGACAAGTAGGAGCAGAAAATAAATATGGCAAGGAAAACCAAACAAACCACAACGTGTTTTCAGCAGACTTGAAAGTGGAGACTCTGTGAGGACTAAGAATGACATTTGCTCCACGGAAGAAATGGTGGAAAAGCCTTCATGCTCGGCTTAGGTATGGAGAATTCTACACAAAGACGACCAAAAAAAAGCAAGTAAATACCAAGTCAAAGAAATAAGGACATTAAACATCAGGAGACGTTCATGAGATCTTCCACCTCGGTTCTTCCATTTCTGGACAGCTGTGACACACACAGGCCTTAGCTGAGGCACAGAGCTGCTGCCACAGCTCGGCTCTTTTGCAACTGGAGCCAACAGTCACAAAAATTAATCCTGTGCTAATTGACTGACAGATTTTACTCCTCATGCCTCTTTCGACAACAGAGGCTGGGCAGGTCCTAAAGGAAGTGCATTTAATGACAGACTTTCTACCTATTCTCACGTGTTGCCTGACCTAGTCTAGAGGGGGCATCCCTGCCCAGGACAGGGAGGTTGGATTAGATGATCTCTAAGGTCCCTTCCAGCCTAGGCCATTCTACGATTCTGTGATTCTATTCCTATGTAAGGTTTCTTCTTGGCCTGGACTCCAAGATCCGGTCACTATGTATCTTCCCTGGCAGCAAATATGTGTTAAGAACTGTCACAGGAGAGTGCTTTGTAATGAAAGAGACGGGCTAATGAGTATCTTGACTCTGCTCCTACACGGAGCATGTGATAGCAAAAGATGAAGGTCTGTGTTTCTTCTTCAGCTTTGGCAATGAGAAGGCGTTTGCTTAGATACAAAGCCGCAGGGCTTGCCTGGAGTTCTTCCCCACGAGGGTGGTGAGACCCTGGCACAGGTTGCCCAGAGAGGGGGTGGCAGCCCCATCCCTGGGAGTTTTTAAGGCCAGGCTGGATGGGGCTCTGGGCAGCCTGATCTAGTGGGGGATGTCCCTGCCCACGGCAGGGGGGTTGGAACGAGATGATCTTTGAGGTCCCTTCCAACCCTGACAGTTCTATGATTCTATGAAGCCTGGGCTTCCCCACCATTACCACGTATGTCCCAGCCTCACCTTTTCATTCAGCAAATAAAATGTTTCTCCAATCACATTATTTAGGACACACTTCTGTCAGCCAGACGAGTAGGCCAGCAGGCACATCAGGTTCCCTGGATTTGGGAAAAGCCAAACGTGGCCTGCCCACCAACCAGTGCGACTGCAGAGCTGACTGCTCCCTCCCACAGGAGGGTCACCAGCCCTCTCTGAGAGCAGCTTCAACGCCTCAGGGCTCCAAAACCAGCAGCAAACGAGCCTAAGGCGCAATACCCGAGCTCTGAAAGCTGAACGGGCTGAACCGTCTGGCTGGGGGACTATTAACAGCCCGGCCCAGGGAGAGAGGGGTGAAGCGAGGTGATGCAGGGAAGCCGCACCATGAGTAGAGGCCGGGGAAAGGCAACTCATGAGGAAGAAGGGCGGCAGCCGGGCTCGGCACCGCCCTCACAGCCGGGCCCGGCGCCGCCGCCCCTTGGGCACAAAATGGCGGCTCCGGCCGCCTCCGCCGCGGCCTTCCCCTGGCGCGCGGGGCCTCGTGGCGGGGGCGGAGCCTTCGCAAAGGCGGCGGCGGCGGTGGCGGCGGGTGGCGGGAGGGGACGAGACGAGGCCGCGGCCGCCCCCGGAGGGAAGGGGCGCGGAGCCGGGCACGTCCCACGGACGCTTCCCGCGCCGGTATCGGTGGCGTTTCCGCGTCGTCCCGGTCTGACCGCTCCTCCTCCTCCGCCTTCCGGGGTGGTGAGTAGGGGAGCGCGGCGGAGGAGGTGTTTCCCGGCACAGATCCCGCTGTGGCGGCGCCCTCGGCGGGAGCCTCAGAGTGACTCGTCTCCCTCTTCCTTCTCCCCCCTCCCCCGCCACCGTCTCTCCCCTATCTGGCCTCCTCACCTCTGCCCACATCACGATAGTGGCGCCAGCCAGAGGTCGGGGAGTTGCTCGGGGCGGGCCGCCGAGGGCCGGCAGCCGGGGGCAGCCCCCAGGGGCCGCTCGGGGTCTCGGGCCGGGGCGGGGGGGGCGGCCTGTGGGGAGGTGGAGGCCGCTGTTGGAGCCAGCGGGTTAAAAACGACCGCGGGGGACCCCTCGGGCAGGAGGGGGCCGGCGGGAAGGCGTTTCCCTGAGGGGAGGAGGCTGCCGGCCGGGGAACACTTGGTGTCCCTGTGTTGAGCGGTGTTGTCGCTAGGCCGGCTGCAGCAGACAGACCCCGCGGTCGGGAGGGGACTGTGGGAAAAGCACTAAAGGAAAAGCTTCTGGCCCTCCTCAGTGTCTCCGAAGGGCGCCTGTGGGAAGGAGCCGGGGTGATGCACACACGTCTTTTGCAGAGGCACCTGGAATCATTCTGATCTGAGAGTAATGAAAGGAAAGAGAAAAAAATCACGCTTTGGTTTACTCACAGTTGTATAAGACATGGAGTTTTTCACAGCCAAAAGGAGGTTTGTGCCTTAGAACTGCAACAGGCTGCAGTTGCAATGGTGACCTTTTTTTGTGCGATGCCACTGTTGGCAACCGAGTACGTTGTGTCTGCTCAGGTGAAATGAGGTCATGTGTTATGTTTGGGTGATTTTCTTAATACCTCTTTGCTATTTTTTCCCCCTTTGTTTCAGGGTAACTAACCAAAGAAGTTATGATTATCACCTGTGGTTTGAAGTTGCCGGGCAGGAACTGTGTTTTCTTTCATTTGACTTCTTTGGCCAAGCAGGGGAAGTGCAATAATCTCTGTAGGCCCTATGCAGGATATTGCCGAGCTCCAGGCCATCATACACAAGATAGGTGCCAAAGGCTGGATTTGACCGGAAAGAATAGAAACTGTTTTTTGACTGGAAGCCCTGACTCCTATAAAAAACTTCATCAGTAAAGGACTGAGATGCCTTTTGAATGCTCCAAATATAGAAGTATGCAAGAATGCACATGACAGTTCGGGAAGGTTTGGCTTCCAATTTCCTCAACGGTTGTGGGAGAAGACCACATCCCTCCAGATCAGTTCTGTAGGGCAGGTCCCACATCGCTTTTCTGCTTGGAACATTCAGATCATCAGGTCTTTTCATACATCACCATCATTTCAGGCTGCACCATTTCCTCTCCTCTGGATTATTGTTAAGCCAGCTCAGAAATTACTTGCTATCATTCTTGGCAGGTAAATACTATACTTCCTCAGTGTAAGACTCCGTTATGCAAAGCTCTGTATATGAGTTTGTGGAGAAGGGTAGATGTATTTGTTGTGTTTTCATTTTAACATCTGTGCAGAATTTTGTAGGACTGGGTCTAGGCTGACAGTTTGCTCAACAAGCAGTTGTTTCCGTTATCAGAGGTGTTAGATGTGTCTTTTGTTCTTCTCATTCTTACTTACATATGATGGAAGGAGATGAACGCTAAGGGGCATTATTCTTCTCCAGTGGGAGAGAGCGATGGAGAGGAGTAGAAGCCAGTTACAGTATAACCTTCCATAAGCTCTTACCTAAGGTGAGGCTGTACTAGAGAATATAGCAAGGGCAGACACTAACAGATCCCTTTTTAATTATGTCCTAAGCTAACACTGTTTATATCTTACAGGAGCATAAGAAAATGGTGGCAGGCACTTCCTCCTAATAAAAGGGAACTTTTTAAAGAAAGTGCAAGAAAAAATAAATGGAAGATACTCCTGGGTGCCAGTAGCTTAGGAGTTTTGTTTGTCACGTTTTATTTTACTAACTTGGAGGAGACACCCGTCACTGGGCGCACTCGACTGTCAGTGTTTGGAAAAGAACATTTTAGGGAATTGTCACGGATTGAATGTGATATGGTAAGAAGAGTTCAAAATACTCTAAAACCGTTAATGCTTTTTTTTCCTCCCCCCCCCCCCCCCCCCTTCTTTTAGCAATGAGATACTCCAATTAACAAGATGGTTAAACAGACCTTGTAGTAGTAGAAGTACTGAAATCTGGTAGAAGCAGTAAAAGCAGAGTTAATGGGTGTATGCTGAGATCTGTCTCATTTTCTCTGCTGGTTTTAGCATTCTTTGGCACTTGTTTAAGGTCTTCCCTTTTAGCCTGTCACTTTGTACGGTAATACTCTCCGCCTGCATTCAATTTTACTTGTTATTTTTTCATTGGATCAGCTCATTTTTCTTTAATTGCTTTCTTGGAAACTATCTCTTGCACTGATTTCTGTAGCTTTGAGTTCTGTGACTTTCTATTCTCAGGTCAGGGAAGCTTGATAATCCATATGCAGCTGTCGCTGTATTCCTGTCTGACAGAGAATGTGAGATAAGAACAGAAGTACGAGGATATATTAAGTACAAATTTGTCTGCCTCACAAATTTCAACAGAAATACACAGATGTAGAAAAATTATGAAGTCAAATGGAAATTCAGAAAGGTATAGAAGGGCTTTGCCACATTGTGATGCCAGGCTTAACTGTGTGTTAGGAAAATACCAGATACAGGAGGCTGTGGGACCAAGTTTATACTGTTTTGTTTTTGATATGTGGTCAATTTACTTCCTTTTAAGTTTATTAATCCTGAACTTGTGTCTCTGAAGGCCTGAATTCCAATGAATTTGCTTTTGCTGTATGAAAGGAAATGTAATAAACCGTAGATTTATCTAAGTTGTGTGTACTCTCTAAATTAGTTTACCCAATTAATCTTTTACTGTGTGTTTGTTCTGCATGGAGTCAATGAAATTATTTTTTCTTTCTTTCAGTACATGGAGGAATTCAAAAATAAAATGTTACCAGAGACAGATGCACGCTATCAGGTTGTGGAGAGAGTTTTTGGTCACTTATATGAGAGCAATAAGGACATCCCACAGGTCGCGGCACTCAAGTGGGTTATCCACGTCGTTGACGAGCCAGATGTAAATGCTTTTGCGTTACCAGTAAGTTGAACCTGGCACAAAAATTATTAGTAATACTGAAACAGTATTTTATTTATGTGTCTTTCTACCTAATTTTTACTCTTTTTGTTTACAGAATGGCGAAGTATTTATTTTCACTGGATTGCTCAGTGCAGTTTCTGATGTTCATCAGCTGACTTTCATTTTGGGACACGAAGTAGCTCACGCTGTGCTGGAACATGCAGTAAGTATTTAAAGAAAGCTTTCTGAAATCTTAATTTAAGTGGAATTATTTTAATTAAGATTTTTCATATTGCTAGCAACCAAAGTTTCACTGTGACTCTTTCTAATTAATGAGGAATTGAGTTTGAAATGAGAGTATTCTGCTATAGTATGTCCTTATGACTCCTGTTAGTACTTAAGTGTCAGAAGTCCTGTGGTAGTCAGTGTTAGCACGAAGTCTGCTGATGCTTTCTTCATTACTGTACAGGTGATTTTGGCTCACTTAACACTCATTTAGTACTTGATCTGCAGATGCCTCCTCCTGTGGCACACACATGAGGAACTAGAGGCGCTCAGCACCTCAGTTTCTTACTTCTACGCTTGTTGAGATCTACAAATGTGAATGTACTTCAATAAATTATTCTGAACTACACAATATTTTCATTAGAGTAGCACAGAGGTTTAGAATGCCAAATTCTGGATTGCATGGAGCTTGATTTTGCATTTACAGATGATTGCTTTGCGAGACTTCGTTTTTCCATATCCTGACATAGATGTGTTGAAATTGGTAGTTCTTTGCCACTTGAACAGAGTAGATGTAATAATTCTGTTGTGCTTCATAGGTACGACTATGAAAAAAGAGGATGGTGTAGAAATATGGCTCGTATTGTTAGAGTTTGAGGTGATTTGCCAGGATGTGCTGCTTTACCTCCAAATTGATTTCTTTCTCTGCATGTCATTTAAAAAACCTGTATTCATTGCGTATCCATCAGTTTGGGAAGACATAGTCAGAAGCTTGTAAACATGAAGATCCTACTAAAATTGCAAAGCTGATTTGGAAATGGGTGAACAGATTTTAAAGGCAGTGAAAATACAGGAGAATTGCTTTATTGCATCTTGTACAATTCTGGATGAGCAACAGTTCACATCGTAGTTTCTTGGGCTCAGTTGGGCCGTTAACTTGTTAAACGTCTGAAAATCTATTTCTAATAATAAAAACACCTTACCTTGCTTATATGGAACCTGTCTCACCCATCTGGCAAAGAGAAAAGTATGGCATGATCCAGCATTTAAGTACTCAGATCTGTTTGTTGCATGTCAAACAGAGCTCTGAAAAACAGGTTTTCAATTTCTTTCTTCAGGATCTCTGTTTTTGGAATTAAAGGAATGCAACAGAAAGTAAAAAATACTTTGTGCCTAGTGTCCCCTTATCCCATTAGTATTCCTGTCCAAATGATGGCTGTCTCTTCTGAAATTAATGTAAAGAACAGTCTCCTAGGTCTTGTTATAGATTTTTATTTTCCTTTTTTCATTCCAACTGAGGTGTTTCATGGCTTTTGTGCTGAAGAGCTATGTCTGCATGTTTCTGTCAGCTTGTCTTAAGCTTTGAATTGCTCAAATTAGCAGATAGCCAAAATGTATATGTTCCACCTGTATATATGGAAGTGGGATGTGTATTCTAGACTGACAGTACCTTTTTTCCAACTGGATTTTTTTTTTTTTTGTACAAGCAGGGGAACTGCTGTTTGCTCTGTTAATATGGCCTTGTAGAAAAATACTAGCCATTTTTATAGTGTTTCCAAATTCTACACGAAGTTCTAAGGTAACATCAGACAGTAAGGAATGAAAACGGGACAATTTCTCTTTGCAGGTGGAGAAAGCCAGCCTGGTTCACTTCCTGGATTTCTGTCACTCATCTTTCTCACGGTGATTTGGGCCGTCTGTCCCCGTGATAGTATGGCAATTGTTGGCCAGTGGATTCAGAGCAAGTTGAAGGAGGTGAGGACTGATGTTTCTTATTTTCCTTCCAGAGTTCATCGAAAAAAAACCATTTTTTTATCTTGAGGAGGTAGTACCACTAAATAACATATTTGGTGGAAAAAGGCAAGAGGGGAAATATTATGAGCAGCAGTTAATATCTGAAAATGCTTTTGGGTGAAATGTATTTTTATCAGTCTGCACAGGCTTTAGTATATATTTTCATTTGTCATGCTGAAGAATTTTACATCTCCCTAAATGATGGGATTTAGCTAGACAGGCACTGAGCACCTCCTTGCAAATGAAGTTAGATGATTGTCTTTCTGAATGTTGCTCACCTTTCAAAGTTGTGTATGTTGAAATGCCTTTTTTTTTTATTATTTTGACTAGTTGTTAAATTGTTTCTAAACCGAATAAAATATATGGAATTCTTAAATACATTAGTAGTAGTACGAATGGTCGCCAAGGTAAGAAAATTGAGAATCTAAACTTTCTCTTAAAGTATAATCCATGCTATAATAAAACTTACTGAAATAATCTTTTCAGACAGCATCTATTTCAATATAGTAAAATTCAGAGGCGTTATGGTACCAGTTTTCTTGAGCAGTCTAATTACTCTCTGCCTTTGGACAGTTACAGATCCAGTTCTTTTTTAAGAAAGGGCTGTTTTCTTAAAAAAAATTTTTGCTTACATCATAGAGCTTGAATCTGAATTTAAGCGAAAGAGCTCCTTGGTTTCTTTGACTTCTCTTGATGCTTTTCCCAAGATTTCCCCCAGTTCCTCAAAACCATGAAATTAAACATAACCAATCTGTTTTGGTAGTTCTTATGCTAATGAGTAGATGTGTGGATTCTGAACATAAATTATCTCATAAAGAGCTCGGATATTTGTACAAGTAGCTGAGAAACCAATACATTGATGAATGCTAGCCAGCGTTTTGAAGAGCTGAATTTGGAAAAAACAAAGTGTGAATCAATCCTGAGGCTGCTCGTAATTTAGGCAGCAAGATTTAACTCCCTGTCCAGCATTCTTTCTCTCCTCTTCTAGGATAACTGCAACTGCTACTTTGGCATCATGAATTCGAGTTGTGCTTTAGGTTGCTAATGGAAGCTGGGTTTTAACCTCATAGTCCTAGTGTGCTATAGGAAAGATCTAGCATACGTGAGATATTGTACGGTCCACATCCTGGTTTAAAACTCATCAAACTCGTCTTCAGTAATATTAAACATACTCATATGTAATGCAGAATAAGTGATTAATACAGGCAGAACTTTCACCCATGTACAAAGGGCGCTAAACAGAAATTTTTGTTTCTTTTTAGTCGCGCCTCAGAGTGCAGTGCTACTATCTCTTTGTTTGCTCCTTTCCAGAGTTTGTCTGTTGTGCTTACGTGAAAATGACCTTTCTGCACATTTTCTCTGGATGTTGTTTTTCCCTTCTTCATAACTGTATTTTACTTTTAACAGTTTTGCATCCCCACTCTATGAAAGAGTTATTTAAGCCACATTCGAGTACTTGCTTCTTCTTTCAGTATTTGTTTTTTCTTCTGTGTCCTCTGTGGATTAACTTTTTTAACCTACTGACATTATTTATTTTTTTGTTATTGACTAGAAATAGTTTCCAGTCACCCTTTGTAGGCTGGCATATGAGCCCCAGTTCTGCTTTTTTCTCCAAAGCTAATAGGTTTGCTTGCCCCTAAGAAATTGTCAGGTTCTCTTCTGTGATTCATTCATAGTGTCTTTAAGCATGTATTTCTGAACTTGTTGGGCTTTGGTTTTTGCAGCAGCAGTTATTTTATTATGACAATGAAAGCCTATGAAATTATTCTTGGAATAGGTCCAAAGTATGAGCCTGAGTTTTAGTCATGTCCCTGCACTAGAGTATTTGCAGATACAGTACTTCATATTTCCTTTATTGGTTACCTCACCCATCAGATTTGTTACACAGAGGAAACGTAAAGGAAATAACAGCAGTTACAGGGTGCTGGTTTCTACAGGTGCCATCCCTGCTTCTCTGCAAGTCTGCGAGCATGGGATAAGTCCCTGAGCTAGAGACTGCCTTAGCGTTATGTTTATATCGCTGGCGGCGTTTGGTAGATATACAGGCAGATAGTTATACCTTAGGGCAAATATCTTTTTTTTTGAGATCAATGACTACCCTTATCTTATTTAAGTTTGTGTAAACCTCCCAGTGAAGAAAACCACAAGTGGTCGTAATTTGAAGAAATAGGAAACATAGACCTGCATGTGTATGCCTCTGTTCCAGTTAGTGCTTTGGGTAGTCCTGTTGCCATGTTACCAGCTCTGTTCCCCTGCCTGAGAAATGTTTAATAATGAAAACAGATAAGTTTATCCTGGCTAATCTGAGAAATGGTATTTCTACTGAAATATGTGACAGACTAGCCAGGGATATCTGTGGCCTTCAGTGAATATATGCATTCCAGTAGACCCAGAGCATGTTCAAGGCAATAGAAATATATATTCAGCTTCAAGTAATGACTTTATCATTAGAGGATTTTAAAAATATAATGTTGATGTTTAAGATCTGTAAGAAAACTAAGAATGTAGAAAGTGACCTCATCTAGTTTACTTATAAACCAGCGTGTTTGTCTTTAGAAAACCTGTAAAGGATCAGCTTTGGTTGGCTTGTATTTTTGATTTCGTGAAAACTGTCAGTACTACTTTAGAAAGAAGCAAAAAGTTACAGATAACTTTATCTACTTAGACTGCTTTGATGCTCTTCATTTAAATCTGTTTTGGGGGTTTTGTGGTTTTAGTTTTTTTATTTGTTTGCCCCCCCCCCCCCCCCCCCCCCCCCGTATTTATAAGGACGATATGTTTTCATAACCTGAGAAAGAGTTGATAAAACCTTTCCATCTTCCTTAACCCCAATCTTTAGTTGATATTTCTTAATTGATGCCCAGACCAGAATGTTGATATGTTCCTTATCTCGGCAGCAGCAGACTGTTGCTCCTGCTTTGTGCTTACTATAAGCTGATGTACTAGGGCAAGGCTGCCCAAATCTGCTTTAATTACATACGCCAGAAGATCCCAAGTTAGATGACTGAACTATTTGAGAAAACTACTCACTGCCTCTTAGTGAGTATTAATGCAATGTCATTCCCTAGGAAAAAGGGAGAGAAGTTGGTCAGATCTGTGTCTTCCAGTTTGATTTCTCAAGGGCCATTTCTGACTTGTGTTGGGGGCTACTTATGACAAAGGAGTGATATCTCCATGAAAATATTTATGGCTACATCCCATACCTGTGGCTTGTTACCATACGTCACTGAAGTTTAAGGGAGCCACTCTTTGTGGTTTGGTTTTTTTTTTTTTGCATACAGTTGCCACAACAAAAGTCTTAATGCAAGTAGAGCGAAGTGAAAAAAAATCTAGTTTATCAACATTGACCCTTTGGTTGCAGCAAAATGCTGTGAGACTGGCTAGTGAGAGGGGCCTTGAAAATACGTATAATTAATTACCACTGAATATGGAATCAATGAATTACATGTAATGGAATTAAATATTACATTAAGGAAATTACTACTGATCACTTGCAATGTGGACATGATGGATAAACACCATTTCTTATGAGAAGGTTAGAAAAATAGCTACAGTGCTTTGACTTTGTACACGTTCGACACCAAGAAATAGAGCTTTGATGTGCTTCTTTGCAGTTTATATTTAATAGACCGTACAACAGAACGTTGGAGGCTGAAGCTGATAAAGTGGGACTTCAGTTTGCAGCAAAGGTAACTACAACTGCTTTGTTTTATTAGCTATTCACCAGACATTTTTCAATTTCCATTCTAATCGGAGGGAGTTTCACACTTGGTACAGAGGGGAACTGTGTGCAGAGGAAGGTTCCTCAGTTTTCAAAGAAATGTCTGCTGAGGAAGTAGTGGGAAACAAAACAGTTTGTAGGGAAAGACGGAGTCATTGTGGCTAAATTGTATGTAATAAAATTGAAGTTTGTGAAGTTGTGCCTTACTAACTGCACACTACACTTTCTATGTAGTTTATTACTACTAGAAGAAAAAGCTACGTATTTATAAAGGGGACAGTGCTAATTAGTGAGTTTTCATAAGTAGAATAATTTCATGGTATATGAAGATCCAAATAGCCCTTTAGATTTTTGTTTCACTTCATTTCCATCTATTGTGCGAAGTTCTGAGGAATGCTTTACTATATTGTAGTGCACCTAAAATATTCTGATCTGTATTCTCATAACAATACAGTAAAGTTTAAGAACATACTGATACTGTGGTTATGTTTTCTGTAATTGCTGATATCAATATTGCTGTATATCAATATTGACCTAGTATTTAGTCTAAATATAGCCATAAAAATAATACATCTTTGCTTAAGAAAGACAAAAATTTGTTTAGAAACCACTCAGCATTTTTGTTAAATAATTTGTTTTTTTCAGTCACACTCTTTTTTTTTTCCTGTGTATTTTAATTCTTAATTAAAGAAACTAACCCAACTCTTTCACATGCAGCTAAGAGCCGCAGAGCTAGCTAAGTGTTAGGTAACTATGAGAGCAGCACCATCTAGTGTTAATATTTCATAAGGAAAACTTCTTAATCAATATTAATATTTCTTCAAGGAAGAGTTTTTAAAGTTATTTTTGATTCTGGAATTGAAGCTGCATTTGTAATTTAAAGTCACTGAAGGCAATAATACATCCCAGGAAAGAAAATGTAATTGTTGTGTGGTTGCTTGCTGCTTTGTAATACTTAAGATGCAGGGCCATACCAGAAAGGAATAACCAAAATGGTATCTAAGCATTTCTCTGGTGTTGCAGATAATATTTCTTAAATAATAATTTTAAGAAATAAATTCAGAGGATAAAGCAATACTTCTGAGTTTCTGGGAGCCAGGGGGAAGTGATTTTCTTACCTTCTGAGTATTGGTCTCTTTTTTTCTTTAAAAAAATGAAAATTAATGTGAGAAATCTTCTTTTTTTTCACCTCCACTTAAATACAAGTATAAAGGAGTCTGTTGGTGATACATGAATGTTCTTAAAGTTAGCGGTCCATGATTTTCTATGGGTAAATATATACTTCTGTGGAAAGCAACGAGAATTCTGCAGAATTACTATTTTAACCTTCTGTGGATTACCAAGATTACCCTTGAAAAAAGCAGTGTCATCACTTACAGAAAAGCCTTTGCAGTTCATTTAAGTATGAATTATTATCACTTCATATTTTTTTTAACTCTAAACTTCTTCCTGTAAGTTTTCCTAAATCCGTGGAGATGATTGATTGGTTATTCTGCTCTGCTGTGTCCAGCGAATATAACTTAAAATAAGCAGCTGAGATGTTTTCTGAAAAGAACAAATACGTGTTAGAAATCATGAATCTGTCTCCTGAATTGTGTAATTCAGGTGTAAGGTGGTTTAGATCAGTGGAATTACATAGATGTTAAAAAGGAGTCTGGTCTTTATCTCTTGGGGTTTTTTAACTGCATTTAGATATTTTAGAACAGCCATTGCCTCTCAGACATGAGAGGGATCATCTAAACAGGCTTTTTTTAATCCATTAGAACGCGTGTTGTATTACTTATAAAATATAATGGTGTACACATTTCCTTTCTGTTTTCAGGCGTGTGTGGATGTACGAGCAAGCAGTGTATTTTGGCAACAAATGGAATTAGCCAAAACCAGTCAAGGGCAGCCGACGTTACCGGAATGGCTCTCCACACACCCTTCTCATGAAAACAGAGCTGAGCACTTGGACCGGCTTATCCCGGAGGTGAGCAGAGTCGAGAGAAGCGTGTCTTTTGCTCTTAGGAAGGTTGCCAGAATTGGTCTGGTATTGATTCATGAGCTTCTTCAGTATTGATTCGCAATTTACTGTTTTAGCATCATGCTTATCTTTCTCTTTACTCTCACAGAAACTTTCTGTTACAAAGCTCTCAACCTTAAAGGTTTTATTAAATGAGGAAAAATTAGGATAGTACAAGTAAAACGTAATTATATTCCAGTTGTTTTTTTCTTTCCTGATTTAAGTGTGGTATTTTTGCTTTTGAATGGCCTTCCTAGTATAGATGTGACAGTCTCACGACTCCCATCCGTTCTTTTATCTTTTTTTGCCATTTTGGAAGCAGCTTTTTATGTTGGATCCCTCACCTGTGTTGACTTCTCTTGCTTTGGTAGCTAGCCCTAGGCTGTCGGAAAGCAAATTCTCCATCCTCTGCTGTCTCTCCCACTGGTGTGGGTTGGAATACACATCGAATAACTGTGCTTCAGAAGAATGTCACATCCACACTAGAAATTTCTTAACAGTCCTGGTTATGATAGGGTTCTGTAGATTTTGCAGCCTGCTTTTTCCTTCCCATATCTGTTCTCTCACTTTAGGGAGCAAACTTTACCGCATTTCAAGGAACTTGAGCTCATGCACACAACTGCCCATCAATCTGCAGTCTTTTCTCTGTTCATTCATTCAGATTTCCTCTCAGAGGAATGCCAAGTGAATAGCTACTTGGGGATTCTCTTAATTTGATGTGCTACTTGCTGGTTGTTTAAGGAATGAGAACAGTTCCAAATTTAGTAATCTTATTTTGTTTACTATTTCTGTAAATAGTGGTTTAAACATGGATTGTTTCTTGCCTGTTTTTTTTTGTTTTGAAAATGTAGTATTAAAGCATTTTACTACAGCACTGTTTTCCGGGAAGCTGAACTACATTTGGAAATTGTGCTTCCTTCTAACCAACTGGTACTTTTTAAATTTTTTTTTAAAACCTCTCAGTCACTTTAAGACTTTCTCAGTTCGAAACTGTAAAGATAGTTAAAGATCTATTGGCAGAGGTTGCTGATTTCAAAGGAGAAAAAAATTTTTGTGAAAAGGAATGTAATAAATATTCTAATTGGTGGCATGAATCGAAATCAACATTAGGGCTAGGAGGTTGGAGACTGGCTAGACTGAATATTTTAAGTTAATATACATAAATACCGTATTTCACAAAAACAGGTTGTGAGACTATTTTGATGGATTTTCAAACACATTGGAGCAGCTGAATGGAAAATGATACTTGCTGTGGAGCCTCGGTTTTAGTTAGATGGAACATAAAGGGATCAGGATCCTTTATTTTCATAGAGCTACTGACTGGCTTATAAAGTGGTAATGAAATAAATTACTACTTATGTTCTACCCCAGGACTGAGGAAATAAGTTAACTGAGCAACTGTGTAGAACTGGCAGTTGTGTTCTTTCTGTCTTACCTCTTGTAGTTTAGCAGGTGGAGCAACCTTCATCTTTTTATAGCCACTCTCACTTCTGAGAGCAGTGGAAGTTAGGAAATTTTCTTACAAAAGGCAATTGAGGAGGAGGTGTTTTCATTTGCCTCGTACCTTAAACATTCTTTGGAGTAGAATGGGAAAGCAGAGGCTGAGGGCTTCCTAGTTTGAACAGAAGTTCAGTAGGTAACCAAGGTTGCCACTACAGAAGCGGAAAAAAAATGGAAGAAGATAGAGATGGTGTTGGAGGCTTCTTGTCTGAAGCATTCGCTCCCCATCATCTGAAAGCTGCGGTCTTCAAACTGCATCTCAGGCCTTTAAAGGGAATCCCAGAGCTCTGTTGTTCATTACGAGACCTTTTAGTTTCGTTGTTCACATACGTAAACCCTTTTAGAACAGTACGTTTACCACCTATTAATGGCTGTTAAATATTCAAAGCCTGGAGGGAGAAACCAGATTTCCAAAAGGGCCTTTTTATCTTTCTGAGAAGAAACCGTACTTCTTAAGACTCAATATCAGATCCATCGTGAGTGTTGTTGTGTTTCATATGCTGATGGTTTTGAAACTGAAATGGTACAGGACAAGGCAATATCTATTATTAGACTAGCTACTGGAGCTCGGGAAAGTAGGGACGAGTTTTTGGACTTCTCTGGCCACACAGATGTTTCTCTACAGACTTCTAAGCAAGGTCACAATAAGATGCCATCATATAAAGTGAGACTTTTTCTTCAGGTAATGAAATGACATGTCTCAATGAGGTGACTTAACAGGCTCAGGAAATGTGGATTAAAGTATGAATTCTCTCTCCATAGTTAGAAGACAGGGAGCAAATGAAATGAGTTTTTTAAGATCTTGCATCTGGTTTTCTGAACAAGTTGGAAGCTACAGCCAAGCGGAGGAATTAGTAAATAAGAGCTATAAGCAATTACAAAGTGGTGTTGTCCTGGAAAGGAAGTAAGAAGGTTTTTATATTTTGAAAGGATTGTAAATTAGAAAAACAGAAGATACTGTTAAACAGGAAACTAAAATCTCTTAAAATTTCTACATGGAAGATAGTGAGATGCTCAGTCAAGGCCCATGCATTTTATTTTCAGAAGAAATCTTCAAATAATTTTGTAGCAGCAGGAGGGATGCCTACCGTTGTTCCAGAGAGAAAAGTTGTGGAAGTGTAGTGCTGCAGAGAAGCTACAGGATCTTCTAGTTCATCTCAGAAGCTTTTATTTTAATGCTCTCTGACTTGGTACAGTTTGTCTGGCTTTTTGCTGATATGCTGTTCCAGTAGAGCCCCATACATCAGCTGCAGCCTCAGCTATACTGAATAAAGCAGAAGGTTACCTACTGAGTCTTGCCTGTGACACACAAATTCATCTTGACATGACATTTGCTTTTCTGGCATCATGTTGTTGCCTCAAATTCTATTTTTGATTCACTGTAACTCCCATTTCCCACTCTTTCTTGTGGAAATGCCGTGTTGAGATCATTCTGAGAGTAATGCTAAGCTGGGATATGTCACCTCTACCACTTCTCTTTTGTTTGCTAGGACAATTGACTTGTGTGAAAAAAAAAAAGTTAATTTACTTTGGCAAGACCTGTTCTTGTCAAATCAGCGTTGGATTTTTGTATTTTTATTAGTGCTTCTGTTATTGCTTGGGTAGTTACTGTTTGTTCCTCAATCAGTTGCCTTTTGGGTGTTGAAGATACATTTATTTTGCTTCCTTTTCAAAAATGAGTCAGTGTATTTGCCCTATGCTATATGAAGATTACTTCACATAGTTCTAGTACTAGAATATATTAAGCCCTATCAGTGTGAAACTTAAAGGAAAATAAAAATAAAAAAATACTGACCAGTGTTTCTATCCTCCCCATAAAGTTGTTAAATATTTTGTTGCATTTTTTCTTTTCTGTACCAACAGAAACAGTGAAAGATTTGAAGTATTATCATTATATATAAGTTGTTTTTCTTCTCCATCAAGTGACATATCTAGCCGTTCTTTTAATATTTTACTACTCCTTCATTTGTAGAACCTATTGTCTTCTCCATTCCTGCTAATTGTAATTAGTGTTGCAACTCAGCATTTTTCTTGTTTTTTCCATTTTTTTTCACTATGTGCTTGTGCTATTTCTTAGTTTTTTGTCAGAATTGCAAGGTCAGAGCATAAGTCAGCCCTGCCGAGGTAGTCACAGTTAATACACAAGAGACTAAACCCCTGGCCTGGTTTGCGGGCAGGAGAGTGATGTGGCTTTTGTATGGAGAGAGCTGACAGCCTGAGAGGTAGGATGTACTCCAGGAGGCTGTAAGGGGTCAAGATGCAGCAGTCAGACCGGTATCTGTGACAGGGGTGAGGGATGAATCTCAAGAGTTAAAAATTACTTGTTTCTGTATTTGTCTCTGGTACGCTTTGTATGAAAGCAGTAGGATGAGACAGAGCTTCCTAATTCTTATGCCTTCCCCCATCCCTGCCTGGAGCAGAGGAGATTGAGGGGAGACCTAGTTGCTCTCTACAACTACTTGAAAGGAGGTTGTTGGTATGTTCTCCCTCGTGGTGAGTGATAGGATGAGGCGAAATGGCCTGAAGTTGCCCCAGGGGAAGTTCAGATTGGATATTAGGAAGAATTTCTTTGCTGAAAGGGTTCTCAGGCACTGGAACAGGCTGCCCAGGGAGGTGGTTCAGTCACCGTCCCTGGAGGTGTTTAAGAGAAGGGTAGGTGTTGCCTTGAAGGACATGGTTCAGTGGTGTTGGTAGTGCTAGGAAAAGGTTGGACTCAATGATCTTGAAGGTCTTTTCCAGCTGTGACCGTCCTATGATTCTGTGATCCCAGCACATCACGGGAGGTGACTGCAGTTGTATTGATGAGAAAACCAGCTTAATCTTTATTTACAAGTGATGACTTCGATGTTTTATTTGAGCGCTCCTTAACCAGTCAGCATGCAGGTGGTGTTTATTGTGAACAGCAGTACTTCCCGCTGACGGTTAACGTGAAGAGAGCAGCATTAAAGTCCTCTCAGTTCCCAGATGAATCTGTGTGCTCACTTCAGCTGGTTAACCCCATGTCAGTTCTGTCCATCTTAGTTATTGAGAACACTCTTAAGCAAAAAACAGTCAATGAAACATGTTCTTATTATAATATTGATATGCATGTGCTCCATTAAGAATGCTTCTATTTGTCCTCTTACCCAAACTGTCAAAAACCAATTTACTTAATCACTATTAAATTACTGGATTTGAAGTGGTTTTGGAAGTACAGTACGGCTGCCCATGTTGGGCTGTTTTATCTTTCAGGGAAAAATGATACTGTAAGCTCCTCAGCCTGTTACTGGCATCTTAATGTCGTTACGGAGCTCCTGACACAAAACAAAATAGCAGCAGTCAACTGAGCCAGGGAAAGAGCATTTTCTGACCAGGGTTGAACGTTTCATGGCAATCACAAACATACACACAAAGGCTACTTTCGCTAGGGTGTGCAGTGAGCTGACATGTCAACACAGCTTTCTGTTCTCCTGACTGTAGTCTTTTCTGTGGCGAGTTGATGGTGTTGACTAGATGCCTTCTACCCCTTGGACAGCTTTACATCTAGCAACAGCGTGAAGATACCCCCAGGGTAAAAATGTTAACTCTGAAGTATTGGTTTTTACCTTTGCTGTTGTGACTTTAGTATTTTAAGTAAGTGAAATTGTGAAAATAGGCCAGGCACTATGTAACTACAAAAAACAGAGATATAAAATTGCTAAATTAGTTTAAAAGAGGATTACGTTGCCCTTTCCAGGATACAGCCTAAATCTTTATATTTCTGTTTGCCTTGAATAATACTGCTTGACATTAATGCAGTCTTGCAGCAGCTTATGTTCTGGAAGAGAACAAGACAAAACTCTTGTTTGTCATAAATGTCAGTTTAGAAATTAATTGGTCACTGAAGCAGAAGAGTGTTCAGCAGTACAGTTACATTTGGTGACTACATGTCATGATCCTGCTGTTGAAAAACATACTGAAAGCTTTATTCATATTTTTTTAAAGTTAGACAAGAGGAGTATTTGCATGCCTAATCCAGACTTGTGTATCCCATAATTTGAAGGTTACATTTCTGCAAGAAACTGCTGGAGAAACTCTTGCTACATTCCCAGAACGAGTTTTTTAATTTTATTTGTTTTGTAGCCATTTACAGCAAACTCCGTATCAGTTCACTGTTGTAAAGTTAGGGAGAAATATGTTTTGGTACCTCCTTATAGAAAGAAATGGGTTAAGAAGCTCAGTCTTCTATTTTAAAATCTGCTGTAGTAAGATGTTTCCAGTGTCTGCTGTGGGAGAATACCACATTGTTTCAGTGATGGGCAAGTACTTACGCATAGGTGTACTGGAATATTTGATTTGATATTTTAGGCAAATCTAGTGCATATAAAACAGATAAAATATTTCTGCTCTGTTTTTTAAGCGCAGTCCTAGAACTGCTAGGAAAACTCTTGTTACTTTTTTCCTCCTCTTTAATCCATCCAAAACAAATGAGTCGCCTCACACTTTCTGCTCAGTCCTTCGTACTGGTCAGGAGGCACCTGGATGCAGCTGGGGGCAGGTCTGGCCCTTACTTTCAAGAATTAGTGGTTCTGAAGTGGAATAAAATATACACTGAACTTATTTTCCCTTGAAATGGTTAAATATGTAGCTGTGTGTTACTCGGCCCATAGTTTTAGGCTGTTAATGAGGCCAAGATACAGATAATACTGCAAAAAAGTGACCATACCACAGTGACCATTGACTCATGCTAAATATCAGGCTAGTGTTTTACTTGGTGTTTTCTTGGTGTTTCATTTTGCACGTCTTGAAAAAGTAATTCTTGGCAGAGATGTAGAGCTGCTAAAATTTTATGTGTATTTTGTTTTATGATACATAGGATCTTACTTTACTGGATTAGTTTAAATGAGTCTTGTAGGAGAATCCGTGGATACTTGTACTAGAATTGTGTACAGCCGCTTGCAAAATACTGCCTTGGACTCAGTTGTGTGGGAGCTCTAAAATGAGCCACTTGTTTGTATGGACTAATTAAAGTGTGTTCAGCATTGTTAAAATGAATGCCTACTTAAGCATCCTTTAAAACAGCTGACTTAATAAAATTTTATATCAATTTCTCCACAGTGCCTCTGAGACAGGAGATTGATCCCTTGTCGTACCTTTCTCAGATTGCCCACAAGATAGGATGATCTGGGGGGAGCGTTCTTGCGCTAATGGATTTTGATTCTCTGGGAAATTCTTGGACTCCCTCATGCCTTTGCTTTCTAATCTGTTGAATGGAAGCAATGGCACTTACTCAGTGAGCAAGAATCACTTGAGGTTTGGTCTCCTAGTGCTAATCTTTTTATTTAGATAAATTTTTACATTCCACAGACATTGTTTTCTTGGATAGCTGTCTATTCAAATGTTTCTTGAGATGAGATTTCTTGCGTAACTGGACCTTAACAGTACTGATCAACTGTCTAACATTTGAATGTCCATTAAGTTTCTGGAGTTTTTTTTTCCTCCTTTTGAGTCAGACATCTATACATAGTTACTTCAGTAATAGAACATATCTAATGAAGTAAATTATTCACAGCCTCTTTTTTCTCGATCCAGTAATTTTAATTTACATTGGAATGTAAATGAAAAGGTAAAAGGTGCTGATGCGGTCAAGTGTCATAAAATAGTTGGAGAGCTTCCCATCTATTTATGCTGTGCCTTTTGGAGTATCCGTTCTTCGAGAGACTGTGAGAAAGTGATTTTCATTCTTCGTTTTTTTTCCCATTGTTTTACCAGATTGCCTTATTTCTTCTCAGGATTTCTTGGTTTCTGTTGCAAAGTTGTTCAGTAACAACTCAGACTTGGTATTATACTCACTAAGCTTTATGTGCAAATGCAGACCTTACTGGAAAGCCAAATCACTGACTGAAACCTTTTTTTTTTGTTTTTCTTATTTAAATGAGCTTGATTTGTTTTCCTATGTATTCACAGGCTCTTAAAATTAGAGAGAGCTGCAATTGCCCATCTCTTTCTGGACCAGATCCTCGCCTCCTTTTCAAACTTAACTTGCAACATCTCCTGGAATCATCTGAAGATCAAGAAGCCTCAAATTCTTCAAACCAAGATCTCTCAAAACCGAAACTGGATTTTCCTCACATTCAAAAAGTGAAAGATATGCCAGTAACTTTTGCAGTTAAGCCTACAAACTAATGACAATAATTTTCACTTTTTATGAAACTTGTTGTCCCTGAGCATCCCTCTTACAAAGCAAAATGGTCTTTGAACCATAAAGAAGATGTAGCCACTCGTATTCGGGGTTTCTTTTATGTGATCTCTCGCTCAAAGCAATAAGAAATCATATCCACACAAGAGCAGCGTGTTGGAGCAGAAAGTTTCTTATCCATGTAGAGTTACTAAAATAAATCACTTCTCAGGGGAAGGATAATCTCACACAATCCAGTCACACAGTGTAATTTTCAGCTTTATCAGTCTCACCTTGATCAGAGGACAGCTGAGCCGGAAGCATCCCTAAAGCAGGGGAAAAAGTACAATTTTCATCACTTAAGTTGTCTGGTTTATCTTGCTGGGTTAGATCTGTTCAGCTTCATTTTTGAAATAATGAGGAGAGCTTACTGCCTGTTCCACATATAGTATGTTTAAAAATATTAAGCTGAGATGCGGTAATAGCCTATGGGCTGGATATACCCAAACTTAATTAGGTAGATTTACTGCTGGGATTTTTCTTCTTTCTAAGGCATTTTAGAGTATGGATTGATTCAACATTTTTCTTCAAAGCAACCTGAAAGGGTTGCATGAAGTTTGATTTTTTAAAAAGGGGTTAAATAATTTTCAAGGAAGTCTTTCTTTTGGAAGAAACACTGTATAAGGACCAGAGGCTGGCAGCACTAGAATGCTTTGCAAGGATGGCTGTTGTCTTTCTCAAATGACAAATACAACAAGGTTTCTTAAGTGCACAGCTTTTGCAGCTGTACCTTATCCTAAAAGGTGATTTCTCTTCAGGAAACTGGCATCTCCTGCTCAGCATCCCTCCCTCCCCACAGTTCTCCTGAAGCCAATATGCACAATGTGGGTAAAGCTCTGCCTTTCGTGGTGGGCTGGCCAGTCTAGCCAGCATTGTTCTTCTTTATTTGCACACGTTTGAGATACGCTTGCTTTGCAATTGATGAAAATACAGAAATGTGGATCTTGCAGGAAGATACAGAAAGAGGTGGCAGTCAATGAAAATAAAATAGGGAGATCCCTCTCCTTCTTCTGAGATGTATTTGCTATTAGTTTTTTTGTTACTCAATTGTATTAAAAGAAAAAAAATTGTTTCATATATGGTAGGGTTTGATGTGAGACATTCAAAGCATATTACAGTGTATTGTATTTGAAACTTTTTTTATAGATTGGAAGGGGGCAGACTATTCTTCAATTAAATAAGAATGCAAGCTTTTAAAAAGGAAAAATAACATATTCAGTGCTGACCATGTGTATAATGAGAAAACAAGGTTGTGAAACAAGTAATTCTTTTACTGACTTTAGTCGGTGAACAAGAGTCCTTTGAAAAAAACACCAGCAACTACCTACGTTATCTCTGTCCAGAGGTAAGTTGATGTGTTGATGATTCTAGGTCTGATGATACAGGTCTAGGTTGGCTGCATATCGCTTACAAGCTGTTCTTAAATCTCTGCTCAGTACTGCCGGCAGTAGGCAGAAGGTCCAGGCTGATGATTATTCATCCATCCATTTTTATTCTTAGTGACAGGAGTTTTTGTAACAGACGTTCAGCATTTGGACATTGTCATCTGAAGGTAAACAGAAAAATACACCATTTAGATTTCCCTGTGGACCTTCTAGTGTTACACCGCAACACCAAGACCCCAACGCTGCTGCCTCTCTCTCGCTCCAGTGTCAAAGCTGGTTTTGTTATCCAGAGCTCCTGGTTGAAATGCAACTTGATGTGTGTGTCTGTTAGGACTAAGGAGAACATGGAGAGTTTTTACAGCATTCAAGATGAAGTACACAAGTTTCCAATGTCTACTGTCTGTTTTGAGTGACAAAGCATTGTAGTAGGGTAGTGAAGATGCAATTTTTAAGTTCACGAAGGGAGGTTGTTTTTTTTTAAATTTGTATGTAAATAGCCTTGTAACTGTGATTGTAGTCATGTGAGAGAAAAGGTTTCAGGGGAGAGGTAATATTAGACCGACAAAGGGCTTATGTACTTTTTTCAACTATACTGGTCTAAGAGTTAGGCCTCTACACTGTAGTTTGAAAGTCCAAAAGGGGATCTTGAAAATTTCAGTTTTTACTTCTGGAGTTATCCATAATATTTTTCTCAGGTGCTTTGGGAGGAGTTTTGTCATTTTGGTTCTCTTGACTGTCCAATACAGAAAATGCCTTGTGCTCATCTGCTTCTTGGAAGGCACTTCTTCCTTGAATTGTTACTGAATACTATACATTACCTCTGGGTATATTGTTAAAGTGTTTTCTTTCTTCTTTCTTGAGTGTAGAAAGGGCAAAAGTGTTATTTTTCCAAAGGTTTCCAAGTCATAGTAAAAATTACACTTTTAAAATTAAAGAACATAGAATAATTTAAAGTTATGTGTGCATATATAATGATGTATAAAAACTGTAATATGATCATTATTGTGGTCAATCATAATAATGTTAATTTCAGAATCAATCCCTTAGAAAAATAGTATGCTTGCAAGCTTTTCATTGCAGAAACAGTCACTGTAGAAACTTTTCATTGCAGCTGTGTAGCTTAGTACATCACAGGAAGACTAAATGTTGTTGAAGGAATTCAATACTCGTAAGAGACACGTCGTACCAGAGGGAGAGTAGTGGCTAAGGTGGAAAAAGGTGAGCTGGATGGATGGAAATGGATCTATGTTTCCACTACCAATACTGCACTCTGTACTTCACAGCTTCCTGTTGAAAGACTAAATATATAGTACAAATTTTGCTAAAGTTCTCAATGCATTTACTGTAGTGGGAGTGTAGAGAGATTTGGTAAGTAGGGAGTGTGCAGTCAAGGCAGTCCTGTAATAAAAATGGCTTCTTATGCTTTTGGTTTGTCATGTTTACTCTTCTTTTTTTCTTTTTTCTTTTTTTTTTTTTTTTAAACTTCAAATACATAAGTGCCAGGAAAGCAAAGCAAACAGCTGTTAGAATGCTCTTTGTTCTTAGAATTCTGTTTGTAGTCATTAAAAGAGAACAATCCTGCAAGCTTGGTGCTTTTCTCATGTATTATGTAGGCTGCCACGGCTTTTTTCCCCCCCCCCCCAGTGTGGTGTTCCTGTCTCAATAACCTGTGTTGAAAAACTATTTCCAATATAATAGTCTATTGGAAACTGTTTTACTGCCATCAGAATTGTATCTGAAAATCCTTGTTTTTCCAGATCTTGGGAGCTTTTGAAGGGGGAGCAGAATGATGGCAATGTGTGGTTAGTAGCAGAGGTAGCAGATAAGGCTCTCCTGTCAGCAGTACAATGGGGCTTCTTTAGGTTTCCAATCCATATTTCAGTGTGGTTTAGTCACGTGCAGCAGAGACTGATATTAATAACTTGAGTTTCTAGGTCACTTGAAGCATCTCATAAATACTAGTTAAGCTTTTTCATAGTACCTGTGCAGGTATGAGGGGAATGTAAGAAAGTGTAAACTTTCTAACCGTTTTATTGGAATTGCTGAAGCTCAGTAAGGTAGTGATGTTAGCAAAGCTTTCCAGAAGATCCGTGAAGAAATCTGGTGCTAGAACTCTGGCATTCTGGATCGTTCCTTAATGTTCACTGCATAACATCTGTGGTCGAAAACCAGAGACTTCATAGCAAATTGAAGTGATGGGCCTTGGGTCATTGTTACATTAATACAATTTGTCATCTTATTTCTTAACTACTTCCTCTTAGGTATGAACTAGTTATTGTTTGTTTCTTGCCCAGCATGACTAAGGAGCTGATGCCTAATTCTGTTGACATGGTGGTTATTTATTAAAAAAAAACGTTTAATCTCAAATTTGTAGTTCCACTGCAAAATCGGGCGTTGTTGTGTATTTACTGTCACATTAGCTGTAAGATAACGCTGCGTAAAAGTTGGCTACAGTTCTTCCTTTCCCGTGCCCCTGCCCCATCTTTTCCTTAGGCTTCAGATGCCTCTGCTGGAAGCAGCAAAGGCTGCTGAGAGAGGAATCAGGCTGAGCAGAACAGACTCCTACCTCAATCCAACAGAAGACGGAGTTGAATGTTCTCCCTCTGGTAACTTTGTTGCTGGGGTTGGCGATTGTTGGCAGATCTGAAAGAGAACTGGCTGAGCGTCTCTGGTGTCCCTCATTGCTGCCCACACATATTGCAGCCGTCAGGTAAACGTGCTGTTTGGTCTCTCAGAGCCGAAGCTACGTGCCAAATACAGGCTGGGCATAATGCTCCCGCTGCGTTGTTCTGGCTGTGCTGGTTAAAGGCGTCTGTTGGTGGTACAAGGCAGGGGTTCTTGCCCTGATTTATGAGTGGATACAGAGAGTTGTTATCTCCAGCACATAAATTCATTACAGCTATTAAGCTAGGTTGATATTGAACCTGTTGACCTGGAAGTGAATGGCTCCATAACATTTCATTAATCCTTCGAGATGTTTAATTCCTGCTAATTTGATATTTCAGATATGATCTTCTCTACAGATATAATGGCTTAATTAGTATACATTACATGATGTCTCTTCACACTACAGCGTGTACAGTATTTATCCACTAGAAAAGTAATTCAGTAAAGCTCAATTATAATACATTGACTAGAGCATAAAAGTTGAAAAGGATATGAGCAATAATAGTCATTATATTTTAAGCATAAACATTTCTCAGGCAGTCCCCTATTTGTCGATATCTGTTGCCTTCTAAAAATGATGTTCCTAAAACCTTTTGTTACGGCTTACGAAAATCTTTCAATTTAAAATGTGATTCTGACAATACTGCATTAATTAACAAATCACAGCCAACATTTAGTGGGACAACAGTCCATAGAAACCTGACTGCATCTATATATCTTTAATACAGTCTTTCATATTGTCGGAGACCAGCAAAACAGATGTTAAAATACAAGTTCCAAGTTCGGGAGAGGTATATGGGCAGCATTGTAGTCATTCATCTCCTGTTTGTAATGCAATGTCCAAAGACTGTACAAAGTGAGTTCTCCAAAACGATACAAGTTGTGTGGGTTTTTTTTCTGTTCATGAGGGATGCCGTGGTCAAGGCCCTTCAGTTTCTCTCAGGTTCTTATTGTGCCTTTTCTACACAGTCCAGTGTAGAAAATCCATCAGGCACCACAGAAGTAGGGTGAACAAACCAAGATTTCAACTAAAAGTGCCTAAGGTGATCCATGCATAAGGAACAGAACCTACTGAAAGTGTGAAATAGGATGAAAACTTGATAAACCTTATAGGAAGCTTTAACCTTCTTGTACAAGTTTCATTGCAGGTTCTTCATAGTCTCCAGTAGCACTTTTGACCTTTTCAGATGGCAGTTCAGGTCAACTCAGCAGACCGCAAAAGATCTGAGAATGTGCTAGAAAAGTTCTTAACTCCTCACTACCTAACTTCTAGAACTGCGTAGAGGTTTGAGTATTTGCCCCAACTGTCAAATGAAACATTTTTGCTAGAATTTAAAGGATTTTTTTTGTGTAGTCATTGAAGTTGGTTTTCTTATGTTAGGTCAGTGTGTACAGAATAACACCCAAATTTAGATGACTCCTGCCCCAACCGTGGTGCTCTCTCTCTTACCACTCTCTGTGATCCAAGACTTGAGTTAATTAAATTTATCTCTTTTCCCCTTCTAGCAACATTGATCTGTATTGTATATTTGGACTCTAGAGAATCAGAGCTCCTTATTTCTGCCTGGAATGTGTTGTCGTCAGATTTGTTCCATACATGTATAAACTAAATAAGGAAGAAGTAAATGAGCAAGGAGCAGTGTGGTGTGTTAGCCACAGGATGGCAGCTGGGCTGCCTGAGCTGCCCTTGGAGCTGATGCATTGCAACACAATTTTTAGTCTGGCTTTAGTAAATTATCAAGGTGATTTTCCCTTTCTCTCTTAACTGCTATGACTCTTCCCTAGCGTAAACTTGAAACATCATCCTTGTGAGCCAGTGACTCTCACGTGGTTCTGTTTGAAGGCTTTCAGTTCTTTATCAGAAGAGCAGATAACTTTACAGAGAGCTGCTGTCTGGCAATGCTTCTTTTCCTTTAGCAGAAATAATCAGGTGTGACTGACCGACTCAAGAGTTGTACACACAAAAACTAAATATGCACCATTGGGTTTACAGTTGGAGTAGTCAGTTTTGAGCCGCTATTGCAAATCTGGTCTGCTTTCCTTCTGTAGGGTAACAAACGAAGACAGAGTATTTTATTTTGGTACTGATGGGGTACTTGTCTCCATCTAATGACTTAAGGCAGGATCTGTGCTCTAAGGAGGTAGGAGATGTGGTTCCACATGTGTTTCTGATGTCCTGGGGCTTGGGTTTTCTTCTTCCTCTACAACCTGTCACAGAGTGAGAGTGGGGGAAAGGAGCAGCTGGGTGCTGGGGATGACCAGAGTACTGGCTAGTCATCTCACAAGCAGGATGAGCAGTGTGGAACTGGTGATAGAATTGGGTCCAGGTGACCAGACAAATTCTAGGTGACAGATCTAGACCAAGATCAGAGCAGGAGGCCCACCCAACACATCAGGAGAGGCAGAGGCCAGAGCTGTGAACAGGCTTCCCTCCAGCAAAGTTCATCAGGGCTGAGCTGAGACAGCGCCCAGGGTGGTGGGTGGCTGTGGGGAGGCCTCTGCTGAGGCTGGCCAGGGCAATTAAAGCCTCCTGGGGCCACAACACAGCCATCCTGGGACAGGAGAGCCCGTTTGGCTGGGTGAGGTAAGAATGGACTAATGGTGAAGTTAGTAGCTAAGGAATGGAGACCAGATTTCAGTTTCCTATGCCAGCTGTCAAGGGTCATTGAGTTTTTAGAGTGAAAGTTTTTCTTCTCTAAGACAAATGTGAGAGAATAAAATCAAGGGTGGCAAGGATGTATCTGGATGGATATACTACTGAGGTGAGGAGAAAATTAAAATAACTAGGATAGATTATTTTCTGCTCCAGAGTTCTGTTTTTAGAGTATGAGAGAGAATGGACAAGGGAAGAGAAAGTTCCTTAACGTGAGCCCGCCCTGCTTGTTCAGGAGGGGGTGAGATGAGAGGATTCTGGTTTTGTTCTGTGATCTCAGTCCTTGGTGTTCTCACTCTGTCTCCCCACCTCGTTCCGTGTGTGGTATTTCATGAACTAAAAGGGTAAAGGGAAATTATTGAGCTTGATATTTGGAAGAGCTGAATACCTCAGCTGGATTTTAAAGACTGCCAGGTATATGAAAAGTGTCTTCAAATGTTGAGCCCGGAGAAGGTTCCTGTGTTGTCTGTAAGGAATTCAGCAAAATGGCAAACAATTCTCAAAGCAATCAGATCCTCAGCTGGCTCTGTTTGGTGGGGTTTTACCCACTTCTTTGCTATATCCTCAGCTCTGTCACCCTCCCATTACTTTGATAATACAGATCAGGCTATACTGGGCTGCGTTTCACCATTTTTTTTCAGCCAACAAGCTAGAAGAAAACAAAACCATTGAGAAGCAACAGGGTCCAATTTTCACTGTCAGTAATAAGGCCTCTATTCTGTTCACATTAAAGTCCTTGGCAAAAGTCCCAGTGGTTAGATCTGGATTTCTCCCTCCTTAAAACAATATTCTTCCTTTTGTGCTTTAGCTTCTGCTTGTCATAATCAGCTGATTATGAGCTCCTGCACAGATGACATTTTATCTTCAGTAAGCAGGAAGGAGGCATGAATTAGGGTTTAGAAAAAAATGTTCAATAATTAGCCACGGAGGAAGCAAAACACACCCCCCCCAAAAAAAATACACGGAAGGAATTCACTGACTTCATTTGACTGGGCTGGAAAGTTCAGCTGTAATGACAGTGGTTAAATTAATTATGATGATTTGATGACAAGGAAGCTAGCTTGTCCTCAAATGATAAGTAGTATTTTTTTAATCAAGGTGGAGTAACTGCACAGTGGTGCCGCTCTGCGTCAGAATTATAGATACCAGGTATTTCTCAAGACTTGTGTGCTGCATGTTCATTTGAGGTGTGATGCCTGATGGCACGATGTGATCTCATGTTAACCCTTAAGCCAGAGTCTTCTGCAGAAGACTTCAGTGCTTCTTCTAAAGCCTTCATTACTGTGAATAATCATGTGGACACAGTCTTGGACAGTATCAGAGAGCTTCTCATGGCTAAGGGTGTGATATTTTAATGTGCTCCAGCTTCAATTTCTCATGGTTGTTTAGTCTCTCCTGTCATTCTGTTGAATTCTTTTTCATGCTAACTTCTGACTGGCTGACCTCTCTTTATCTGTGTTGTCAGTATTGGAAGCGAGAGGATCCACTCAAATAACTTGTCTTTGCAGGTGTGGAAGCCATTGAGACCTGTGAACTTCTTGATATTTCTCTGTGAGCAGGTCCCAATCTATCAGGCTATCCCTGAAGAAATCTCCATCTCTGGACTTTAAGTTTTATATTTTTAATGTTTCTTAGTGCATGGGGGATATACATGCCAAGAGCCATCACATCTTGGAAGATGGTTCTTAATGATTATCATGTACTGGTACGTCTAGGACTTTAAGAGACAGGACCTTGAATGTGATAGTGATAAGGGCAGCCAATAAAATGAGCTCAGCATTAGCAATGTGAAGCATTCAGAAGGTTTTTATGCATCGATAGCTGAATTAAAGTTTCCCAAACAATAGCAAATTTGAGGGTCTTTAAATTTTCCTTTTATTGCCATTGCTGTGAAGTCAGGCTGTAACTCGTACCCAATTCTGCCTCCTGCAGCAACGGGACACATGCACAAAAGCCTCTCCGGCAGGAGCCGTAAGCACAGCTCTTCCTCTCTACCACTAGCCAGAGCTGCTTTGTGACCTTTGTCTTCCTCGAAGGCTTCCTCCATCTAACCCTCTTCTCTTTTATTCTCTGCTTTTCTGCTCTAAGCTTGGTTGCTTGCGAAGAGTGTAAGATTAAATCTAGATAGCTACTCCTCTTTTCTGCATAACAAGGAAAGCTTCGTCAGTGGAGAGCCAAGGCGAGATGAAGTGGCTCAAGCCATGCAAGATGGCAGCGGCTGCAAGTAGTGCACGGCATCTTGAACTCTTCCTATAGAGACTTTCACCCCAGGCACTGGTACATCAGTGACTCCTAATGTGCAATCTGTTAGCATGGCTCACTGTAACAGCCTAATGAGTTGCAGTAATCCAGCCTGGAGGTCAAGAGATGAAAGGCTTGCTGGTGAAGCTGCTTATTGAACTCGATTCCTCCATCTTCAGAAGGTCAGAAAACTCATCCGCCAAGAGAAGGACCTTTGCCAGGTCACAGAGACTGACGGACAGGTCGGTCTCTGCAAATCTGAATTCTGAAACCAGTCTCAGAAGCAGATAGGACTGGTTTCATGTTTTCGGTAAGACAAGGCTACTCTTGTATCTTCATCAGTTTAAAAGGCTAACATAGGAAATCCTGCTTTTTTTTTTTTAAATAAAATGGAATATAGAATATAACATTTTCACATTAGTACACTGATGGGTTTGGACTGCACTGCCTCATTGAATGCAGGGAGATCATGTTTGTACACAGCTGCTCCAGTCCATCAGGCTGACCTAGTGAAAAGCTAATAGAAAAATTGCAACAAAGAAACTGTCGATATTGAGACAATTTAATTAGAATTTCTTGTTCCTACAAGAATTATCTAAATAGAGAATAAAACAAAACAAAAAGCTAACCCCCAAAAGCCATGGCAAATCTATGGGCTTCCTGAGGCTTTAGAGATTTTGTTGCAAAAGTACCTCAAAGCTGTGTGTGATTTGTGGAAAGGGTTGGCTTTTGTTTTTATTTTTTCTAAAAAGGGGAATCTATATCTGTATCTCTCATCCCTCACAGGTGGGCTTCAAGACCCAAAACTAGTCTCCTAGGAAATTTAAAATCTTGCAGAATTCTCTGCTTTAGTACAAATGATTTTCTAAAAACCTCAATAGTGTAATTAATTTTGACAGTGAAACATGGGTTCGCTCAGTGTTTGCAGAGCACAAAGATGAAGCATCCGAGGTCCCTCCAGGTGGGAGGTTTGAGCTTTTCTCCCTTTCAAAGCCAGTTAGACTTTGGCCAGGGCTTTGTGGAAGAAGCAGAACCACCTTCTCCACCTGTCTTCTTTTCATAGATGCCATGTGGTTGGCGTTTTGTTTCCTTTACTCCCTTTGATTTACACTGTCACAGAGACAAATCAAAGCCTCCCTTTATTTATTGCAGCTAGCAAGAATGTGCTGCAGACTTAATTCAGGATATGGACTCAGAACCTTCCCTGGAGCAGAGTGTAGTGCTTTGTCATTTGCAAACACTTGGAGGCACAGCGCTTTGGAGTTCCTGTAAACAAGAATAAATTCAAGGAAAATTTTGAATTACATGTGTAGTTTGAACGAACGTGTTGGAATCAGAGTAGCACACAGCAAGATGAATCTATCCATCATGAGCATTTAGTGTAAAGCCTGTATTTGCTTTTCTTTAGTATCCACGTAGATTTGATCAACATAGCAGTTCTGTCATTTGCTAAATACATGGGCTCTGCTCTCCGGGACACGAGCTCATCAGTTACCAAGTGAGCAGCCTGTCATAGGGCCTGCACAGATCATTTGTAACTGTCACGTACCCAGAGATCAGAATCTTCCCAGAGTCCCATCCTTTGCTGGCTTGGAAATAGGGTTGAGCTGCACCTGATAACAGGCCTTGCTGCTTAGAAGGAAGGGTGCTGGACTCCAAACTTAGACTGGAATTTGAAAGTTTGGGTGTTGACATTAGCTTGTAGGCTCGCAGCACAGTACCTTGACATTTTTGTATTTGTTTTCCATTGATGTCTAAGAACACAGGCAATCATTTATTTTTGGAATTCTGTCTCCTGAATTGTATTCCTGCTCTCTGGAAATCTAAGAATTTGTATAATTTCCTGAGTATGTTTATGCCTTCAGTTACATTGTTTTCCTAGTCCTCAGTAACTTCCTTAAATATGGTCAAGATGGTAATTTGCAACCGTAACTGGTTTGGATCTTAGAGGATGCTTTTTTGCTTTTTTTGGTGCATGGTTTGGTGCTTTCAGCTCTTGCTGTGTTTCCTTGTACTTTTCTTAGTTCTCTGCAGAAAGTCGAGTTTCATAATGATGATGCTGTCACAATTTTAACGTTATTTTCCTCTCCTAGATCCCAAAAGCTGCTCTAACATGAGTTCTGTTTTGTTTTCTGTCTTTTTAAGATGATTATTTTTATTAAATGAGTGGCTGATACATTTAACTTCCAACAGAGCAGGACTTGTATACTGGCTGCATGTAGTTCAAAGCCAAAATTTCTCAGGGATTTTATAGTAAGCCCAGTTGCTCTTTAAGGACGTGTTGAAATACCACTGGTTATTTGGATTACAGATTCCCTGAATATTGTGGAGATTATAGGGATTGTGACCTATCATACTTCTTTGGGGGCATCTGTATTCTCTCAATGCAGTTCTTAAAAAGGGTGACCTAGGTAATTTCAGTACTGTATTTCTTCATCCCTTTTTTGTCACTAGCAAGTAGAGGGGAAAAATTAGTGTCCCTTCTTGTTCCTGTGGGAGTTCTGATAAATCTCAGGTTCTTCCTCAAAAAAATTGTACTAAAGTCTTTTTATGTCTTTCCGACTGGAAATTTTGCCAAGGCAGACCTCGAGACCTCAAGATGTCTGGTGAGCTGTCCGTAATATCGCCCCCAGAATGGCTGTCAAAAAGCCAAGTTTTTCATATATTTCTGCTGCTGTTGCTTAGGACAGCTGCAGCGTGGGCTTCACAAGTGCGTCACTGCTGTTACATTAAGCAGCACGTGGACACATGTTTCTGTACCCGGAATCCCAGCACACCTGGTAGGGATCCAGATGAAACCTGTTTCCAAGGAAGACCCTGTCACAGCCCAGCAGACCTCAGTAATCTCAGAGTGTTTCTGGTAATCAGGCTGATAATTCTTAGTCTCAGTTTTGCAGCATTACACCCAGGTAGGTCCCCTGAGGACTAAAACTAGCTTTTTCTTCTTTCCCACCCTTCCAGTAGTTGACAATGACACTGCATTTTCACGTCCTCCTTCCTACTCTGATAGCCTCTATTCTGGATCGCCATGTTCCCACGTAATTTATGTTTTCCCATATTAATTTCCAGTGAGTTTGTCAACATCTGTCTTTGACCATGCTGGAATACTCATAATCATGTGGTTCTGTATCACTGAGTTTTTTCAGTGACATTTCCAATTTAGGGAGTAAGTGCCAGACTTCCAGTGACTTCTTTGCTTTTCAGAGTTTAGGTCAAACCCTGCCTGAACGCTAACATACTTCCTGCATGTTAATTTTAGTTAATAGCTATTCAGTAAAACAATGCATCCAGCTCAAGATATATGGCACAAATTAAGCTGAATGCCCAAACAAATTCAGCAACAGACCCTGGCCTCAGAGGGCTCTTTTAAGTCCAGCGTAACATCCATTTACATTGTTTTATTTCTCTCTCCAACTGTAACTTGCTCCCTGTGGGGTTGCATTGAGTTAGTTTCATTTTCACATTGTACTAGCACCACGATAGTCTTGCATTTAAATAGTCTCATTTCATTTTGATATCGTGATGTCATCTCCACGGAGGCGTATTGAGCCTGTCTGGAGAATTTAGTGATAATGCCAGGGCGGAGCCGAGCAGCACTACCCAAGCTAGCCAGTTGGCGAGGCACGTTGTGGTGCTGCACACTAAGCTCAACTTTAATTTCTGAGCCCAGTCCTGTTCTCTGGACCGATGATGTGATGTATTTTTATATCTTTTGAGCCCAGTTCGCTCTCTCTTTGGGCAGGAAGCAGATGTGTATGGGAAATAAGGTCTCTGGGAAAGCTGATAGTTTTGGTCACGTGGAGGTTGGCAGTAGCTGAGAAGGGACACAGGCAGGGCTGGTTCTCTTAAATTAATGTGTCTGCATGGCTGTAGCCAGTGGAGAATTTTGTGATGTTTCGTGATGACTAAAGCTGGAAAATCCCATTTAGGGGGCAAGCAGGGGTGAATCCGTCCCCCAGGTGACATGGAATATGGGTGACTGACCTACCACCTGGTTGTTCAGGAGCCAAGAACTACCAGACGTTAGTGAGCAGATGCCCAGAGTCCTCTGGGAAACACGTACGTGCAGCTACCGCAGGGCCCCGAGTACCCTGAATGCCATGGAAACGTGAAGCACTTCCAACTCGAAATGTCAGCATCCTAATGGCAATCCCTGTGCATCTGTTTGCAGCCTGCGTCTCAGAAACAACTCACAAGTTGTGTCCTGCCACACGAGAATTTGCGCTAGACGACCCTCTCCCAGCTCAGCTTGAGCCACTTGGGGAAGGATCTGAGTTTCGGCTGTTAATAGTGTGTCTCCTAAGCCAGGAGGCAGCTCTGGGACTTTCCGCCATACCCTCAGCCCCGGCGAGTGTTTTGACTTCATGGCAGAAGCAGAGCTGGTACTTTACGTCAAGGGGTTTTTTATTTATAGAGCTGCCATGAAATCAGCCTCTCAGAGTCATACAGTATTTATGGGAAGATTAGACACATGACTGCATCCAGACCAAATAAAGAGATTGTCACTTCTTGGTCGAGCATTCACTTGGAAGGGAAAACTTAGCTTTAATGTGTGTTTCTTTCCCTACTTCTATAAGATTTCCAGGGACAAATTCAATCAGGCTGCTTGACTCTAAAGGTGAAGTCTTTGTGGTTAGTGTTTTTCTTTTAATTATTTTGTTTAAAAATAAATGAGTTCTGCAGCTTTTACGCTGGAGGGTTGCTGATTTGGTTTTAATGCTCTCCAAAGGCAGTGCGACTACTTAGTGAGAACCTAAAAAGGCAGTTCTGTGAAGCTGCTGGTTTTAGGCATTTTTAGAATGATGCAAGAATAAAACCATTTGTTAGAGCTACCTCTGGGATCCAGTGCCTATATACATTTGTCAAAGGACACAGTATTGAATGCTTCATTTTCCAAACACCAGGCCAAGATAAATTATATCTGGCTGTTGAGCCTTCTTGATATAAATCAGTGGCATATCAATAATAGGATTCAGCTTCCCTCTGAAATTTTAAAGTAAATGCCCTAGGATCCTTGTGGGAAATAGTAGGTTTCATTTCATGGACTTCTGTGAGGAGTATTGTCAGTGGAGCCTGCTTTTTAATCTGGCCAATAGACTAATGGGAAAGGAAGTGTAAAAAGACACAAACTAAAAGGGACTGGGATGATGCTTTGGCACAGGTCTTTCCAACTGATAAAGCGGTGAGGGCATTTGGAAACCTGTGCAGACCCGATGCATGTTCTTTAAGGTTAGAGATGAAAAAAATAAATGCTTTTTAAAGGTCAGATGAGACTTGGAAGTTGGAGGAAGGAAGACAAACAATATATGGAACTGAATATTTGTTGCACTAGTGGTTGGCTTGAGAGGCCTGGAGCCAGATCTTACTCTGAGTCTTAAATAACAATTCGTTTGGTGGTTTAATTCCAAGCTTCACTTTTCACATCAGGCACAAGTGCAGTTCTGAAGTCTGTTTGTTATGATTGACATTTTATATTGATTTTAAAGTACTTTTGCTCACTTATGAGGTCCTCAGTAACACTCTCACGGACTCTTTCAAGACTGACTTTTCACTTACACTTTCCAAGGAGTATCTGCTAATTTGCTGTGACATTCATATTCATCACAACCTGGAAACAGTTAAGAAGAGTGAATAAATGGAAAGAAGAAGAGGTTGTACCTCAGATGGCAGAAGGTAATGAGGATAAAAAAAGGGAGACAAGCGAGAGGAAACAAAAGTGGACAATTTCAACAAATATTGAAAAAATGTGACAGATTAACATGTGCTGCCACAGACAAGCCATCCAGTAACACAAATGACAAAACAAAACTTCGTGAACCTGTGTGCTGGGTTCTCTTTTTCTCTTTTAGAGACTATTGAAGGAATAGATGTGTTTTCCCACCCTTTAACCCCTAAAAGTGGAAGAATAAATAGTTCAGAGGCCAGGGACTATCCCAAGGTCCTGAGTTAATTTCATTTCTTTGTCACAGGCTTCCTGTAGAACCCAGGAAAATCAGTTTGTTTACTTGTGCTCCAGTCCAGCAGCCATGAAGTGATGTGATTGCTTCTTTACATCCAGAGAATATGAAAATATGTATGCTGTGAACTGCAGAGCTGCTTGAGGGGCATAAGAACCCAAGTGTGTTTGGTGATATCATAATATTAGTCCCTTGCTCTTTGTTTGCAGCCTTTTGTTCTTGTTGATCAAAACAAGAAGAGGTAGGAATATTTTCAAAGGAAGATGCTGGGACATTTCATCTTGAAATATTGTCACTGACACTACAGGAACCTCCTCTCTTAACTCATACTTGAAGAGGTGGTTTTCCCCCCCATCAGCTCCATGGGGATACTCAGACCAGACTCACTGATTCCTAAAGGCTGTGTTTCATTGCAAATTAATATTTTACCTGTAGTTGTCTGCCATGTAATGTGAATTAATGCTAGCCCTCAGTGACTCTATTTTTATTTATACTCTCCAGGGTTTAGTGGCTTATAGGATTATAGAGTTGAGTTCAACTAAGTAAAAGAGAATGAGAAATTGTACTTTTACTAATACTGAGAAATGTTTATACAGCTGCATGTTTCTACTTCTTTTACAGTAAACATTGTTTTATTCATGCTTATTATAATATTTTCCTGGGTAATAATTCATACAATGCAAGCCATCTCCCTTCTTGTTCGTATTTAATTATATTTATATTATTTGTTTACTGATGGCAAATACTTTCATAGATGAAAGCAGATAAAAGGAATAGATTAATCAATCATGGAAGCTAGGAAAAATGTGTATTAGCAACAATCTGCTGGTTTTTGAAAACTGGGGCAAGCAAGAGCTTGATAGTTTCTTGTTACACTTACTACTGTAACTGTACAAGAAATCAGAGCTTATCTTTGCCTCCAGAACTTCACAGAAGGAACAGACGGGTTACATCAGCTGCATGGAGGTCAGCCAGGGAGAACCTAGCCTTCTGCAAGAGTCACTGATGACCAAAAATCCAACCTGGAATCCTAGAGTGCTCAAATGTCCTTGGCTTAAGTAATTTGTAGAGTCCACAGACATCACAGCAGATGTTGTGAAAAACACCATTGACACCAAGAAGTTGATCTTTCTACAGAGTTTGAAAATCTTGGCCACTGCAGCTTCTCTTTAATACTTGACCTATTAAATCTAATTGTTAGGCTTCATGGAAATGGCACATTGGGATCAATCTCCCAGCTCATGCCCATCGCTGTTATTTCCAAGCCCTTAATACTACTTCTGTTGTGTTTTCACATGTTACCTTTGCAGCTATCAAGCTGGAGTACCTTTCTTGAGTTTATGTAATGCTACGTAACTGTATGCTACAGTATGAAGCAACATAAGGAAATCTGGTGAAAAATAAAACCAGAATGTTTGCTGTGCCGATCACTGGTCCATACCAGATAGGGTACGGTGTTGGTAGCTGCCTGTAAATACTTTGTTGTTAAGGTTCCTGTAGACCATAGCAGAACTGTGTTCCCATACAGGATGTAGCACTTCCAAATTGTTTGTACAGATTCTCTGCTGTCGTTGTACATTTGCTTTTTAAATTTATCATTTCTATTCATTTTGCAAAATCTTGATACTTGAGATATTTAAGTGTAGTAGTCATATGAACATCACTGTTGCAGCATTTTTTTACTTTAATGGATACGTTATGGCCTGTAAGGCCCTTATGTACCTGTAAGTTGCTGTGTTATATATTACGTACAATCAGTTCGGTATAAATCTTATAAGGCAAGATTGCTGCTTCACCGAAGGCAGTGGCAAACTCTCACCAAATATGAGTTTTCTCCCGTTTAAAGGCCATGATTCAGAAGTTCTCTCCAATGTCTAATAACACTGAATATTTTGCCAAAGGTGTTTTGCTACAGTAGTCCACAGTTCAGGAAGCTCTTACTGGTCCCAGAACACATTCCTACTGTTATTATTATTTTAAATAATATTTAAATTCAAGTATTTCTAGGGAAGCCCTAGAAATTGCTGTTTGTCATTCAGATGCAGATTTGTGTCAGCATCTAGGCTGCAAAGCAATCTTGAAATATATTCTCGCTTTATACATTTTAGGCTGTGGTTTGTATTTCAATAGATGTCTTGTGTTCTAAAGTGCTTATAGGAGGGAAAGAAAAAAAGTCGTCCCTTTGATTTCTCCTTCTCCCCAGTATTCCTGTTATTGATTGGTCCTCACTGGTGAATAATGACTTTCTTAAAGCAGAAACAGATTAGAAAGTCAAAGCCAAGAGAATTCAGGCCAAATCCTGCTTCCACTGACACCAGTATAAATCCAGATGCATTCAGATGGATTATAGATTTACACTGGTGTAACTGAAAGCAGAATTTTGCCCTTAGTCTTTAACAACTCATTAGGGATAAATAGCCTTTTAACTAATGAAAATGTAGCATTTTTTGTTAACAGCTTCATAATGATATACACCAAGTGCTACATTGCCTTGGTAATTGGAAAATTTACTTGTCCTTTTCCTTTGGTAAAGCATGGACACTCTTGCAGTTGTTTCATAGTAAAATAATTGAGCCATAAAACTGAGACACCCAAAACATGCTCATAGCATTTTAGGATAAGCAAAACGCAACTATAAGCACCTAAGCCCTACTTAAAACTGCCTGAAGACAGAATCGTGAAAAATATGGCGGTGTCGAGTTCCCCAGTGCCCAATGGGAACACACACTTTTGTGGGCGTTTTTTCAAAAACTCTTCCTCCACCCCCAACTGGAATTTTGTTCGGGGTCAGAAAACGTGTAGTGGACCTTGCAAAGTGAACAGCAATGTCAGGAGTGTGAATGTCAAGTTGGATGCAGGCTTTTGACTTTTTCTGAATCCTAGCTCTTTCTTTTGCTCCTGATCAGTGTAATTCAGCCTTGACAGGTTCTGTGTGGAAACAACCTTTCCCTTCCCAAATACAACTGGAGATGTTTCAGGTTTGGCCTCAGACATCTCTATTTGGCTCAGCAGCTCTGAATATCTGTCCTGTAAGTTTTCTAAATGGCAATGCCAACACTGGAGGCAGTCTGTTTTGTTCACCTGGCTCTGGAGCCGAAACTTTCCTTTTTCCAAACTCCCCTTAACTGTAAAGATATTAACAAAACCCCCTTGTCTTGGTATCAGCCAGCCTGTTACCAGAAAGTCTGCTTAAACATGCATCTGTAATATTTTTGTTAATGCTTTATTACCTCGTCTTTTTCTGCTTTGTCCCACAACAGCTCTGCCAGGCAAACAACACAGACGCAAAGGTGGTGGTCAGGGCTGCTTTAGGAGTCCAGATCATGAGACGTCACGGTGACACGACAGGTCTGAGATCAAGGCAGGAACTCAGTTTCTAGGTCAGGATCCGCACTTGCCACATGGGCCCATATTGATGAGGCAGGACCAAGATCAGGCTGCAAATTGATGTCTGGATCAAGGAGCACCAAGGCCAGGAACAGGAAAAGCTGCATTAGAAACCTCTACTCCTCCAACAGAACTCAGGAAGGAGCTTAAATAAAGTATGTGGTCTCATGGGTGTGGGTGGAAACCCCAGGTGAGGTTGGTCAGGGCTGTTAAGGATTTTAGTGCCCTCAGAGCCTTGCTAGCCTGGCAGGTACGTGCTATGGTCTCTGCCAGGGAGTGGTAAATTCCACTTGGAAATGGTAAGTTTGCACGTTGTGGCACAGCATGGCTCAATGAATCTATAAGAGTTCTAAATTCAGATGTAATTCAGAAGTTGTAATTTGATTCTCCAAGTTACCACACAAAACTGGTGCATGGATCTGTTCCTGGCTAGAGCAGCTCATATCACCTGCGTGTTGCTTTGATTTCCCTGCTGTTGTCTTTTTTGCTTGGAAGTTCTTTGCTTTAGGGATTAATTCTTGCTGTGTATTTGCAGAGTTTAGTCAAAATATTACATGAAAATGCTAGGTGCTTCTATACTGGATAGTATTTTGAAGAAAACATGACATATTTTTCTGTAGGGAAACAGAGTTTCTGTTGCTCTGATTTATTGGCTATTCCAATTAACTTCTGTATGTTTGTTTAGGTCTGGGTAATTGAGGTACAGCATTCACAGTGGAGTCAAATCCTGTCTTTGGCCTTTAGACCAGGTGCAATTCATAGACTGTGCCATTGTGGAACACTTCTTTCAAGTAGTGAATGCATGTAGCAGTTAAATGAAATATGTACACTTGTCTGTATGCCCACAGGACTAGGGGAGTGTGTGTTAGATTAACTACCTTAAAAGCAGTTTTTAAACAACTATTCAGTACTCACCTATGGCAGTAGGACTGTTAGAACATTGAGGATGCTTTGCACGTCTTTCAGTCTTCGTGAGTTTTGCCTTCCCTTCGTTGCTGTTTTATTAGGTATGGAGACAGATAACTCAAAAAGCAGAAAAGCGATTTTGTTGTCCATTTCTCAAAATCTGCTTATTAGGTTAAAGTCAAATATTTCTGCTTCCTATTGTATTTACAAAAGCAATAGTAATAAATATTGACAAAGCTAAACAGCCTCTGGGAAGGAGCAGCCTAGAATTGCTATGCAAACATGCTTTAAAAATTACCTACAGACAATACTGCTGTATTAAAATAATAATCCAAATGAGAGTACTTGCTTGAATACTGCTTGCTCTGCTTCCCTTTACATTGAGGAATAGTGACAGATCTTGTGCTAGTTTTGAATGAAAATATCAGTTGGGGAGTGGATTTACATAATAAAATTAATAGAGCATGGAAAGCTTTCAGCATCGCTTTCTGATTTTCCTCTGTGTGTCAGAGAAGTTATATTTAAAAAGACAGATGATTGTAAGTTTTTTAGGAAAACAAATCCTCTGGGCTGTATGTATGAGATCTTTGCATATGACAGCTGGCCCAACTCACAGAACGCTCAGGTTCCTTCTTTCCTCTTCCTATACAGAAAATCTGTAATTGTGCAGTGCCACATGTGGGGCAGAATGTCTTTATTTACCTACTTTTTCACGTTTACTAGCCTGGTTCTCTGCATGTAGAGATGCCCTTCTTAATTATGCTCTTGAGAGTGCATCCACCAAAGATGATGTGGAATCAGACATCTATTATCCAGTCCAACACAAAACTTTGGGGGTTTTGTGCTTACAAAGGGAAGATTTTTCAGGAAAACAACTTACCATCTTTACACCATAATTAACCACTGGTTAATCATTTTGTGGTTATCTGTGTCTGGGCTTTCTGTTGCAGTAGAGTAAAGCTAGCAGTGCCTTTTTCCAGTGGTTTAAGCCAAGAGATCTTCCGCAGTCTGATGGGAAAAGGTCTGGTGTTAGAGCGGAAGGACCTACCTCTGAAAAGGCTGCTTCCTGGTGGATCCTAAGGCGTATGTCACTTAGCTCCACAGTCATTACTTCCTCTCAGAGCTGAGCCCATCCATCTTTATAGCTGAGCAATAGTGGTTGGGGTGCCCTGGAAAAACTCCATACCCAGAAATTTGGGGCTCTCCATAAAATGGAAAGGAGGTCTGTTTTGTTGAGCCAACCGGACAAACAGTGACCTGGCTAAGCCTCAGGAGAGAAAGGCCAAGGCAAAAGGGGAAGGATGAGAGTGCTTTCAACAGCCGAGCTGACGGCTTGTCGCACACAGACCCCTTCATTCATTCATCCCCGCATCACGCCTTGGGGAGGAAGCTGTAAAAACGGTGTCCAGTCCTGTAGCCAAAATCTGTCTTACGTTCATGGCTGCTGCCTGTTTTACACTCTTCTTTCGCTATCCTGAAATGCTGCCTTTTGTAGATTGGGGTTGCGTTACTGTCCATTGCCCGCTTCTGGCTCTCCAGACGGGGGTGTTAGAGCTTCCTGCACCCTTTGAGCCCGAGCCTCTCCAGTTGGCTGTCAGTTCACTGTGTGCTTTCAGAACCCTGTTTTAAGGTTTCCAAGAATTTAGTTTCAGGTAAAACCAAAGAGGAATTTACTAATTTTGAGGTAGGGACAAATTTGCAATTAGTTACTAACAAACTTCATGGTGCCCGAAGGGTGATGCATCAAGGAAGGTTCAAGTTTAAAAAAAAAAATTGTTTTGGGGTCTTTAGAAGAGTGAAAAAGTGGTTTCCTAGACCCATTCTCTTTTGTGATAAATCAGACCGGCGATTCTAGTTGGCTTCTGTTGTTTCCAGTCATGTCAATAAGGACCTACTTAATACTCAAATCTGTTTTGTTATTTTTACATATAAATTCCATTTTACAACAACAATAATACTTTCCAGGCAGCTCATTTGAGGATGATTACTCTACTTCATAGACAGTAAAACTCACTTGGTCTCATTATACAATTCAAGGTGTGTGAAGCAGACAATTGCCTATAAACGTGCTGCCTGATGGGTGTTAATGCTTCATTATATTTACTGTTTTCTTTTCGTGGCTTCGGGTAGCATGACAAGCTTTTTCCCCAGGAATAAAATTTGGAAAATCTTTCACTCGCTTTTGGTAGAGAATTCTTCGTAGTCTGGCAGCTCACGTGCCTCAGATATTCTCTGAAAATGAAGAGAATATCCTCATCTTTACACTTTAGCTAGAGGTTTTACAGTTTAAGAAAAGTGTCTGATTTGTTGTTTATGTGAAAGTACCCTTACAGAAGTGAATAGTTTATGCCAAAGTGCTTTAACTTGTATGCTTAGATTAGGCACCTAACTCTGCTTAATGTCCCAGATAATGTCCCAGTTTACATCAGCACTTAAGCATGTGCTGAAGTGTTTTCTTGGAAAGACAAGTGATTTTGCAGTTGTTCTCAAATGAGGTGATTATCAAAGTTCTTGAGTAAACCAGCGAAAAAAGAAGTCCTCTGCTTATCTGGCTTTGAATTTAGATGTCTGGATTAAGACATCCATGGCTGAACATTTTGGCCATCATGTTTTCAGTGCCTACCAGTGACAGTTTTAATTATTATAATTATTAATACAAAAACCTGAATACTTGACTGCCTCTTCCCCGCTCTGCAGTCGTTACCAAGAGGTTCAGTGGTGTGTGCTTATTTAGAAATGGAAAGATTACCCTGGCAGATGAAAATTTAAAAAAAAAATCATACATTTTATTCCTGTTTAGATGGCCTGTCTGTGAAAATATAAGTAGTAATAAGAATACAACTGTTGCTGGCCAGCTGTTTTGACCTTCGGAAGCACAGAACGTTTACGGCAAGGATGTAAGCAAACTGAACCTCTATGAGAGGTTCATAAAATGGCAAACTTCCAGTGGTTTTGACATCTTGCTGTCAGGGCCTTCAGTCAAGGGTGCAGGTACTGTCACACAGGACGTTTTGTAACCCCAAGATATCCTATCCAGAACTTGGTGTTCTCGTGATTAGAAACTACCTAATTAGCTTCCTAATTTGACTGGTGGCTGGTTTATACCTGTAGTTTTTGGGCTGATAATGCCCTTTCATTTCGTGCCTGCCGCTAATGCCCTTCTGCTTTGAGCTTCTTCTTCTCGAGGTATTTTGTCTTCCTGAGGTGTTTAGAAAAAACATTTGTATTACTTTGACTATTTTATAAAGTGCTTTTGGATCTGTCTCCCTAGCGAATCTATCCAGCTTGTCTACCTCTTCTCCTCAGCGATGATCTATAGTCATCTGAGCCACCCCTTACTCCTTTTCGTCTGCTCCTTTCCAGCAGAACTTTCTTTTTTTGTGAGACGAATCGTATAATCTAAACCTCATCTGGTCACTTTCTACCAAAGCTTAAATAATTGAAATGTCAATAACATACCATTTAAAATCTATTCTACTTAATCTCACAGAGTGGTGTGTTGGCAGATTGTGAATGTCACACTGCTGATGAGCAAAGGACTTGGATAACTATGAGCTTCTAATCAAGAAATTAATCTAAAATCGTGTATCTGCGTAAGAAATGCTGGCACAGAAGGCTGAAGTGCTCACTAAAAGCAGTTGGGCCAAAAGTGATTACTAAAGCAATTCAGGGCATCGGAGACTCTCCAGAACATCGGGCTCTGCAATGATTCGGTCTGTCTGGCGCTTCCCTGCTGCAGGGCGCCCCAACAGAGGCAGCTCCGCAGCGTCCTCCTCTGGGTTGCGCTCTCTGAGCTGACTTCAGGAGCAGCAGGGACACCCGAGATGTACCCCGCTAGCTGGAAATTGTCCCTTCGGAATGGGCTGCCTGCACTGTTGTCAGTGTGCTCTCCCCTCTGTATGCTCACCCCCTTGATGAACCTCCAGAGTAATAAGTCTTGAAGCCGTGCGTAGTCACCTCTCTGAGAACTATGGTCTCAAGGTATCTGCAAATTCAGATGGACGCCACGATTCGGTTGCATTTAGAATATTTTATCAGGACTTTATTTTCAGTTGTAAAGGATATTAGATTGCAGCCAGACACTCAGTAATGCTATTCTAGGATTTTACAGTTTATTTTAGTGATTTGAATAATGACTAGAGTAAGTTTATTCTAACCATTTGAACTGCACATCAGCGTGGTAACCAAGAATTTATTAATAATGCTTAGAGCTTACACACTGCATTTCAAAGAGACTTACAGACAGTAGGTAATTAATAGCCTGATGCCACAGATCTGTCTATAAACTTCAGTTCCTGTCGCAGACCTCGTGAAGCACAATTATGATGGCTGAGATCTAAAGCACAACTTTGCGGAAGATCTCAGGTGTCTCTGTGGATAAACAAGACTTTTGACTGTGGGCTTACAAGAGCTGGAGCAGGGCACTCAAGCCCAGGGAGGTGGTTGAGTTGCCATCCTTGGGGGTGTTTAAGAGACGGGTAGCTGTTGCGCTGAAGGACATGGTTTAGTGGTGTTGATAGGGCTAGGAAAAGGTGGGACTCTATCTTGAACGTCTCTTCCAACTGAAACTATGATTCTGTGATTCTAGATTCTATGAGAGGTGGCTGTGGATGACATCGGGATGGCTGAGGGGTGTCCCTCTATCCATCACACAGTACAAGTTTAGTACATCTAGTACAGACTCAGTTTTGGAGTCCGAAGTAAGGAGGGACATTGCCAGTGCCAGAAGACAGAGCGGCATAAATGGGTTATGGTCGAAAGGTCAGTATGTGGATGAGAGATCTCTGCTGACCCAGGTTACTGGCATCAGTAGTTAGTAGTCAAAGGGTCAGACATTCGGCCCTAGTATTTTATTGCAACTTATTTTTTTCCCAGTTGTTTCAGGATGTACCTGTCAGAGGTTAAATCCTGCCAGTATAAATCATTGGCTTTCTGATGACCTTGACTTCTGAGTGTGGGTTATCCTTCACATACTAAAAAATTTATGTTGGTGGTCTGCTCATTCCCTGTACTGAATACTCTGTACAATTACTTGGGATAAATACTTAAGTTTAAAGATAAGGTAAGCAATCAACCAAAGACCACAGTGGCAAACTACAGAATAATCAGGAATGATAACCTGGAGGCTTTGCTTAGCACCGAGATTCACTTTATACTGTTCCCTAAAATATTGTAAGTAAACCAAGTCAACTTACTAGCTGCTCATGAAAAAGCATTCTAAACCACAGGTTAAATATGGAGTTTGCAGGTACCTTTCACTATCATAGATGGGTTAAAAGAAAATCTTTTAAAAAATGTTGGGGTATATCTTTGTACACTTGTTTTCTTAAGTGCAGAGGGAAATGTCATTCTTGCAGGCTTGTGCTTTTTCATCTGATTATTGCTAATGCTAATTGCAAATCTGCACTGCAGTTCTTGAAATTGATGCAAACAGTAAAGTTTTTTTGCAAATATATCTATCCACTTCAGTCCTGTAGTGCAGAATGCTACTTGCTTACTGAAAGACTTTATAGATACAGTTGTCACAGATGGAAGATCAAAATACTACTTCTTAAAAGTCGTGCAACCATTTTTCATTTTTCTTGGTTCTCACTGAGTGTGTAGAACAACAGAATTTAATCTGTGTACATGGTCTGGGAAGATGGAAGTTGTATTTGGAAGGAAAGTTTCACTCCTGATCTGAGAGGGTAAAGACAAGCACTCAGCAAAAACATTTAATAATGGATCATTTTGCTCCTCTCCTGTAGCAGGAGACAATTAAGAAGAGAACATTATGTGGGGGAAGGGAAAACAACACTATAGAATTATTGAGCTGAACAATATCCTCTCTTACATTTCAGAGGGAGGATTGGAGAGAAGTTGACATTTTAATATTGTCTAAATTACTCTGCAACATGTTTTCTGATGAATCTAATCTGGCGCCTCTTCCAAATTGATATTTCGTCCAAGAATGTTTGGGCAAATATGTTATTAAGCGGGTAATTTAGGTTTAGCAAGTTTTATATTTCAGTACATCTAAAAAAAGACAGCCTAATTTCCAGAGTTAAAGGAATAGGGCTCATTATTTCCCATGCACAGAGGTAAATTGTTTTACTAGCAAAACTCTGTATTGATTTTCATCCTACATCTCAATATTGAGTGTTGTTTACACTAAAAGATGCAAGAGGGAGGGTGGATGCTCAGGAGCCAGGAGATACATGAAATGATCTTTTTGATTGTGGGACTAACATTCCCACGTAATTGCTGTCTCTGACAGTGACTGACAGTTGTTGGGGTCACTGTTTGAAAGCCAATAATAAATGATTTGTCTGAACTGTTCTTGGTAATTCTCAGTAACTAATGAAACCATCCAGATTTCAGCATGTGAGCCTTGTTCACTGGGCCACTTTGAGAAAACTCCTATGGAAAAAAGTGATTTGCATAAATCCTTCCCATCTCTACACTTCAGAGGACTTGGATGAAGAGAAGAAATCTCTCCTCAAAAGTACCTGAACTACCAATATTCATCTCCTCATTCATTACAGTAAGCTCTCAGGTGACCTTCAACAGATCTTGTCATCTCTTGGCCAGTAGTATTTTGCAGTATTTCAGGTAGTAGCAGCGTATTTTGCAATCTTGAGGAGCCTGTTCAAAGCTGTGAGCGAGCTGTACGACTGCTGGGAAGTGTAAGGAGATGGGTGAAGATTTCTCTTCACCCTGGTAATTCAGAAGTGTTGACAAATAATACTTCAAGTCATAATGAATCTTGGAGCCTGTTGCTTTTGATTGAAATTTAGAGTAAATTATGTCTGCTAGTATATATACTGCCTTACTTTTTTTTATAAATCACAAGTTTAATATTCGTTTATAATCATCCCTTTACATATGCTGAGAAAATTCACTTGTAAACAACAGATATAATTCATCACCATTACAATCGCACCAGCTTTATTTGAAATTAAGCTTTGAATTTGCACTTAAACTCTTTCAGATAATTTCTCTGCAGAAACGATCTTGGCCTCTGCTACTTAACAAACAACACTGCCTTTTGAGCGTGGGTGTTGACGCAAGAAGTAGAAACGTTCCATTTTCTTTTCGTTGTCTTGAAGTTACTTGGCGCTTGACAAACTACTGAGATTTGGTTCTTTGGGGCAGCTGCTGAGGTGGTCAGGTCAGAAGGGAGGTGCAGGGGATATTTTATAGACATTGCCCCAGTTTTTTTTATATCAGTGGTGGTAGCTGAATCTAAGAGTGTAAAAGTCATAACCTGTATAATATCCGATTTAGAGTTATCAACATACTGGCTGTGTAGAGCCTTTTGTGGCATTTACTCATCAAGGGGAATTTGAAACCCATCAGCTGACAAGAGGGGATATATATTAAAAAATTGCCCAAACACTTAAAATTGATCTCCATGTCACCAGCTTAACTTCTCACTAGAAAAGCCGTCCTTGTTTAATTACAGAGCAAGCTAAATTTTTCAAAGGACTGCCCATTCAGTGTTTACTTGACTTGCCTACATTTGATGGAAGGGAACTAGTAATTCGTTAGGCACCGACAAACGGAACGGGCTGAAGATTTTCTCCGAAGGCGGACAGAGCTGAGCACCGCGTTGCATCGAGTTTTGTGTATCCCGTCAAAGACATTTACTACTACAAAGCAATCAGTCATTTAATTACTGACCAAACAAAACAGAAAGCTCTTAAACGTTTCTGCAGCATATTAATCTTTTCTTCTGTCTATTCACTCTTCTGTCTTTGAGCCAGACACACTGTGTGTCTGCTTTGTCTGCTGCATACTCTTTATTTATATTGTAGTCCTAACACTGTTAATCTGCTCAATAATTTATAAGACAGCTGACCTCAACATTAGGTGAGCTATTGAACAAACATCAGGGAGTGTTAAATTCAGTTTAGGCACCATAGCCTGAAAGCCCCTCAGAGTCCAGAGACTCCGCTGAGCACACAAAACATGCAGAGGCCACAGGCACACCTGGGCTTCTGCACATCCTCCTCTTCTGTCATTACCCCGCTGATAAATATTTAAATCACAGACTTCGGGGCTGGACCACTTTTTGTCCTATTGTCTCCTCTTTCACTTCTGTGGCTAAAGGTATAATCTGTGCGCACAAACCCTGTTTAAGTACTCTGTTACTAAGGAAACAAACTTGTCAAGCATGGACCATGTGGGAATAATGGTGATTTATTTAGAAAAGAAAAGGTTTGTCATTTTAAGCTCACTACTACAAAATTGCTTTTTGATTACCTTCAAGCTTATTGCATTGTCTTGTCACAATAAACTATGGGAACAAGTGGAAAGGTTAATAATTGTGGGGTTTGTTCTTGTCAGTTATTCTGCAAAAGATCGTGCAGGAGACCTGCATCCTTAGCTCAAAAGGAACAAATTTCAGTCGGACTGGAGCAGCATCCTGGACTCCGTTTTTTTCCGCTGTTTTTATTATCTATTTATTTCCGAGCTGCCTCCAAAGGCAGCACGGCTGAGATAGCAGATTTGCAGCTCAGCTTCAAGGATGGACTCTGTGATACACTGCTAAGGGTAGGCAAGGTTTACACATATTTTTCAGGATGGGGGGAGGAGAAAGATCTGAGCAGGATAGGAGAAAGATAAGGAGATTTGAGAGTGCTTAGGAAAATCTAAAATGTAGTACATTTTCTGAGCCCTGTCACTGGATGTTCTCTGTTTCTTGGGAAGTGGCAGGGGGTTTGGTTTATTTTGTTTTATTTTATTTTATTTTATTTTATTTTATTTTATTTTATTTTATTTTATTTTATTTTATTTTATTTTATTATTCCATTTTTCAGAAAGTCCATTTAGATCCTGATAATCAAATAGAAAACAATTCTAAATAACTTCAGTGTGCTTTGAGCTAGGCCTAATATGTTTTTTCTCAGGATAAACTAAGTCAAGAACTTGCTCCTGGAGAAATTGAACCACTTTCTTGCCCAGGGGTGCATTCACCAGGAAGTACTGTGGCGCTGTGAAGTGCCTAAAGATTAAAGTGTTAAACTATTTGAAGAACTGAGTTTGGAGGTACTGAGAGGAACAACTGGCATTACAGATCACCCTGTTTGTAGGAAAATCTCTGTTTTCACGATATGACAAAAAGTTAGAATGATGGATAGTTTTGGAAGTGGCGATTTATTAAAGCATAATGTTTCTATGGTAAAGTTTTAAGGAGAAACCCAAAATTATTAATATAGAATAGTTTTGAAAATGAATAGTTTTAGGTTTGGGGTTTTTTAGTGTAAAATGATGACTCTTTCTGAATTTTTCATTTAAGTAATTTTATGAATATTTGAAATCTAAATGAAGTGTTTCACAGGGCTGAAAGGGAATTTACTTCTGCATATAACTCACAATTTGGCTTTCTATTCTTATCTGGACTGGCAAAACTAAAAAAAAAAATCGGAAAAATATTTTCTACATACTTCTTGGAGATCTTGCCCCTTTCGCTCAGAAACAGCAGGCTTTCCTGCTTTCCAGAAAACCCTGAAGGCTCATTGGAAAAGGAAAAAAAACCCCTAGCTTATATCCATCCACAGTCTTTTCCTGTGTGAGCTTATTTGCCTCGCATTTGGCTAGAAAATGAATAATCCAATAGCAAAGGATGCAGCATAAAGTATTTCTGGCAAATTAAAACTCATCTCCAGGATAATTCAGATAAAGGCACATGGGCCACACCTGTTCTGTTCTTCACTGGAGTGAACTTTTGAGGAATTATTCATCAGTGCAAGTTATTTTCATTAGCTACAAATATGAACGAAGAACGAATTAATCACAACGTAACGGGAGTTTTATGTTGCAATTATGACCAATTTGGTATTATTTGCTGCATTAAAGTCAGGTTGAGTAGTGCTCGTGCTTCATGAGTGAGTTCATGCCATTGTGTTGTGGAATCTATATTGACACATTATACTGAAGCCGTGTAATTGAATGCACGGAGATTTGAGCAGTAGTTTTTTATGTAACAGTGATGTCAGACACCAGCGTATCTTTCTTGGTAATTTGGGAAGGACTGCAAATACTCGAGGATGTTCTGTAGTATCCTGGCTGCCCTGTTCTGCAGCCCTTCCTTATGTACTGTTAAGGATCCATATTTCTATAAAAGGGCTTTAAAAATATGATGATTTTTACTTGATCTTTTGAACTTTTGTCTCTGTTCTGACACCACATTCTGGATTAAAGCTCCTCAGTCGCTTTCTTGCTACTTAGGAACCATCGTTCCAAAAGCTAGAACCAGGTATTTTCAGGTTTCCCCTGAACAGAAGAAGGGAAAAATGAGTTAAAACCAACTGATTTATATTTTTACATTTACAGCCAAGTGATTTACAATTTTTAAACTGAAATGTAGATGAATTTGTTCTTGAAAATACGATTTTAAAGTTAAAACAGAAAAATAGCATTTTGCAGAGGATGATTGTTAAAATTTAGGATTTAATCATGGATCTTGGTTGTTGTGATCTCCTTGAATAAAGAACAGCAAAGGCATAAGGGATGTGGGGACTTCATGGAATAAGCCTATGTCTCCTGTTGCTTCACACTGTAGGTTAATACCAATAAATTTCTTATTTCTGTATTTTGAAAGGTATGATTGACAGCTGCTCACAGTAGTAAGGGACTGTCATGCTACCAAAGTGCCCCTGCCGTTACCTCGGGTAGTACCCTCCCCTTGCTAGCAGGAGGCAGCTCCCGAGCTCTAGCAGATGCACTTTTCCAAAGACCTCTTTTCTACATGTATATGGAGAAAATGGATTTCCCTCTCTCAGGAAGTGTCTAAAATAGTTCCCCTGCAGCTGGGAAAAGTCGCTGTTACTGGATTTTTCCATGGTACTTCTCCTTTTCTTCTGGTGATAATACCTTCTTTCCATTTGGCCCTGTTTCCAAGGATGTATTTCTGACTTCACAGCCACAGGCAAACAACGAAATCTCTCTTTTGCAGACCTCTGGTCAGGCCTGGCTGTTTGAATGTGTGACCGTTCAGTTCTAAACAAAGGGCTTTAAGTGGAAACCTTAGAAAACAGTATCTTCTGCTCTCAACAAAAAGCAGCTCTATCTTTCGTTTGTTTGCCCCATATTCTATCCAGAGGTGACCACATCTTCCAGAGAAAAGTCTCTTCAGCATCGGGCCATGCTCCGGGAGCCAGGGAAGAGCTGCTCAGCTGCAGTACGAGCGTCTATTTAATAAGAATTTCTAAACAAAAGGCACTGTAGGTTTGTTAGAGGGATACTAATGAATGTTTGAATGATTAAGTGAGATTGAGATTTTGTTTGTGGTTTAGTTTATTCTAAATGCTTTTGATTATAGGTTTGTTTTGGTCTATAGATGTTAAGCGCACCATGGCAATCAAATGCTGAGTCTTGTAGCTTCACTTTAAGACGGACTGAAAGAGATGATGATGAGGAATAAGAAAGATTTCACTGTCATGCTTGTGAGCCGTAGTGTAAAAGCCATCTTGCCACTGCAGCCAGCTATCAGTCTGCCTGCCCTTCAGCCTGCTCAATCAATACCTGTATAAATATCTTTTCCCAAGAGATCAACACAAGACACTGCCTCGTTCATTGCTGGAAGTAGTGCCAGTGAGCCATGACAGCAGGGTGAGGATGGTGGCCTGTGCAAAAAGTCACCACAGCAGAGATTCTTGAACCATTTTGACTCTTTCATCAAAGAAATACTACTCTGCACTTCCGTATGTCCGTTACAACAAGTGTAGCATCTACCCGCATTAAAAGCACAGCACATTTCAATAGAAGACCACAATAAAATGGATTAATGTTACTCACTTTGATGAGGAAACTTCAATTTCAAACCTTCATTTTGTGAGAGTGCAATTGATTTCTTCGCTCTGTGGTGTGGGGCTGGCACTGCTCCTGAATTCATCCGTATTGCCTGCAGCTCCCACTGCTCTGATCTCTTCAGGTTACTTTGCAGCTTGATTAGGTCCTGCTGTGTGTGTGTTATACCTCCTCAGCAGAGCTGTCACCTGTACATTTGATCACAGTTGAATTCCAACTGTATGAAACACCCAACAAAGTCATGTCATGTAGGAAACAGAGTTGTTTGGGTTCCTGTTGCTATAGATACGATGTCTAAAAAGCCTTGGGAAATCCTGGCTGGAGTTTAGCAGGATGTGACAATGCTTAAAAGCAACTTCGTTGTAAGGATTGAAGTAGATCTGTGAGCCTTGTGTGATCCCATCAGCTTTAGTCCGAAACTCACTGTTGAAAAGTGCAAGTGTCCAAATCTGAGAATCCAGTAGTTTCCTCTATTTCATTTTCATTTTTGCATTGAATTCATTATGTGGTTTGAGTACAAGGAAAGGGCAACATTTCCTGCTGATAATTTCTTCCCTTATCTTTGGTAGCAGCTTTTTCGTTTGGAAGTGAGGACACACGCTGTACTGGTTCAGCCTTGCCATTAAGATCTTCATTCACCTTTTTCATTCACCCTCTAGAGTCCGTGCAGAAATAGCTGTGTAGAACAATTCATCCCGCTCAGTTCAAGACTGTGAGGTGTTTATGGAGGAGCCCATCCTCTCTTCTGTAAGTACAGTGAGAGCCTAGTGTCGCGGGTTAGGGCTGGGCCGGCCACTAACACGGACAGACGCTCTCTAACCCCCTCTTCCCCCCCGCCCCAAACGGGAAGAGAAAAGGGAATGAGGCAGAGAGACTTACGGGTTAGAGGAGAAAAAAAACTAGAACAGCTTTAATGAAAATAATAGGAATAATGGTAAAAAGATAAAGAATTATATACAACTATAGATAGTAACCCGATATCAAACCCAACTCCCTCCCCCGATAGAAATCACCACTGGTGCTGCAGAGCAGGAGGCACTGGGGAAGCCCCAGGCTCAGCGGCGGCGGGAGCTGGATACAGGGAGCTGGATTCGGGAACTCAGGATCCGGATTGAAAGCAGGAGGTCAGATGGAGTCCTCTCTGGACACCGGCCATTGCAGAAAAGGCGAAACAAAGAAAAGGGCGAACAAAAAGGGCCGAAACTCCCATGATCACTCAATTTATACTAAATATGACGTATATGGGATGGAATACTCTCGTTGGTCACCTGTCCTGTCTATTACCCCCCAGAGGTGCCACCTTTTACTTCCTTGTGCCCCCCTCTTACTACCTGGCACCCCCAGCGTGGCACACAAGAGCCAGCAGTGGCCTTGGTCACTATAGGAATAAGTATCAGCAAGAGCCTTTCTGCACACCAGTCCCAGGCAGTGACTGTAAACATCAGGTGTTACCACTGCCAGTAGCACACACTGTCTGCAAAAACATGCTGCTGACTTCAGAATGTGCAGCCTTTTAGAAGACACTAAACGGGAAAGTAAAAAATCACTAAACAGGGCTGGGTTTTTAGCTAAACCCAGGACAGCCTAGGCAACTAGTTTAGACTTGATGCCCTGCCAAAGTCCGACTGAAATGATTAGGTGAGGTGCCCGTGCTGGCTGGTCAGGCAGCAGTTTGTCGTCAGAGGCCAAATCCTGCCCCATGCTGTTCGGTGCATGTCTTGCTCAGAGGGAAAGTGTGTGACCTTAGCAGCCTGCTTTATCCTTTCTGACAGCAGTAACACCGTTTGCACTCAACCAGTTTAGCTTAAATAGTCAAGGATTAGTTTTTCTTCTGTCATTGGACCTTTAAGTTCTGTGTTAATGCAGTACAGCTCTGAGCTTGAACCTTGTGCCTCTTTAGAAGCTGATTCAACGTTACACTGCATACAAAATCACAAGAAATGTAGCCGGAAGCAACCTTTTGCCTGCACCAAGAAAAGACCAACCATACCTAGAATTATGCAAATGCTATCAGCCAAGTAAGAAGTTAGAATCACTCAGGCTCTTGAATACCACAACTATACAAAAGCGTTGTGACTGAATACCCGTGGGAGGCTGGCTTGGAGCTCAGCTATAGGGCTGTAGCTTTCTTACATCTTTGAAAACATACGTTCTTTTCCAAGATTCTCTGATTTTTAGAGTCATAAATTACTTTTCAGGCCCTTCTAACGTTGAAATTGTTACCTGAAAACCAGAAATGGTAGACTGGAGAATAAAAAAGTCCCATCTTCATGAAGTGAGCCACTGTAAGTACCTTAGATGTAATTTCATAAAAGTAGATGGCACCATTTCAGCTTTTCTCTGTTCAAGTGGCAGCAGGCCCAGCAGAGTGAACAAAAGGGAGGAGATAAGATGTAGTACAAATAAATCCAAGGAAATTTCTGTAGGTGAATTGACTGTATTTTATTTACCCAGACATAAACTGGGTTTTAGATAATCAAAGCTTTGGCTTGTCGCACTATTCTCAACAAGTTGTTCTGGGGGAGGCGTGCTGTACATGAGCTGGTGTTGTAACCCATTTTGTTTTCCTCCCAGGCCAACCTAGAGTAAATAGAAAAAGCTTGATGTTGCTGAAAGGCATCCTGCTGGGATGATTTGTCCTGCACCGCACCGTGGTGAATGCTGTTCGGGGGACACCGGGGTCCTTCAGAAGCACAAACAGGTTTATGTTAGGAAGCCTCTATTAGGTTTGAATGTTCAGTAGTTTAGATATCTAATATTTTTAAGTGGGTGTAGTGAAAGTTCTCAGGGTGGCACGTGGGAAACACTAAGATAAATTCTGGGCTTTGCTGTTGCTTTTTCTCTTACTAGTTTAATGCTTTGTGTAAACAGAGGCTTTGTTTTCAAGAACTCTCTTTGTGCCTTCTCCCTTAAGGTACAAACTGAAATCAACTTGAGGTAAGAGAGGTACCTCAGAGCCGAAATGAGAACCTTTTTTGGTTCTAAAATGCATGTGGTGATGGGGGAAGGGCTGGAGGGCAGGGAGTAGGAGGATTGGCAAAGCTGAAAACAGAGCGGTTCTGATATTTAATTCTAAATCCTCTGCGATGGTCTGAATGGACAGATCATAAGGATTTTAATTTCCAGATGAGTTCATAGGATGTCTTTTGTGATGACTCAGCTGATGAACAGGATCACATAGATTGATAACAATCTAACCGCTATTTCATGAATAATTTTCCTGAGATTTTAAACCCTATTGCTGTCAAAGGTCAGTCTTGAATGTAACACAACATGTAGAGTTTTCAAAAATTCTCCCAACAGCTGTTACCTGCTTCATAAGCCTCAGATTTTTCTAACCTCCTCTGTCTCTCCTTGCCTAAAATATTAACATATTCCAAGGGATACCATTTTTCTTGGAAAATACACAGGACATTCTCACTTTGGAAATCAACCCTTTTTGTGTTATTTTATTGTCTTCCTGATCTTTCTCCTCTTCAAGCACCGAGAAAAATTCCTTTGCCATTTTATGGCGAAGCAGTGAGCTTTTCCTCTATGATAAGTAGAGTCAGCACATAAATAAACAGAGCAGTCTCATTAGTGGGTATTGTCAACTGTCAGTAACGGCTGAGAGTTGCAGCTTTGTATATTATAACCTACTTTATTCAGCAAGGGTGAGTTAGGATGCAAGGGCTATTCCCTGTGCTGCTTAAAAAGTGCCAGGACATCTTTCGCTTCCAGCTGGAAGAACCACCAGAGACTAGCAGGAGGAATCCTAGTTTAAACACCTCATTTGAAGGTCAGAACCTCTAACAGTGTAGCAGAAGTACATTGCAGTGTCAGCATTGGTTATGAGCCCGGAGCCTGATGTAGGGCTCCAAACCATGACCTTCTACACCAGAGGCAAGAATGTTACCAACTGAGCCCAGCTGACATTAATTAAACCCTCATTAAAAAGGAGGGCTTCTTTCCTGGTTTGAAATGTGATTTCCTCTGCAAGGTTTCATCATGCATATTTTATTACGAATTGTAGCATGTGGACTATAGACCCTTTGTGATCTTTTGGAATCACTGTACGTGGCATATGTTTCATGCAGATGGGAGATAAAAAAGAGAGGAAAAATATACATATTCATTTGTTCTAGTTTGTAAGATGAGTGGCTATGTTGTAACATTCAGGAGCAGCTTTAAGGGTGAAGTTTATTGTCTGTTACCACATACTGATATGGGGAAATCTTCCATGTAGTGCTAATGGGGCATGAACACACAAACTGCAAGATTTAAGTTACGTGCGAGTCCTCAGGATTATCCCAAGTTTGATTATCACCTGGCAACCGAATTTGGGAAAAGTCCCAAGCCCTTTCTGCTTGTTCTCCTGAGCTCCTCTGGGAACCATATTTACTCACAAACCTGTTTTACCTGCAGTGTAACACATGTTTTCCTTTAAACCAGCCAAGGCCTGCAGTCAGAGCAGGGAAGCGGCAAGGCAGAGCTCAACATTAACAATGTCTTCATTTCTAACAATATCTAAGTGATTTATCAGTATTACTGAGGCTTTTTCCAGTTGAGTGCTGCAGGGACTGGCGGCGTCTGGCTGTTCAGATATTGTCTAGGAGTATGGGTGCCTGGGCTAGCCTTCATTTTGCCATTTATTCTGTGTTTAATCCGATCTTCCCATCAGGAAGAAAGAGGGAGAAGTCTTGAAATAACTTCATAGCCACGTACTGCTTCACACCTTTTGGAGTTAATGCACAGCTGTTTGGAACTGCAGCGCTGCCCGACCGAGCACCCTTCCCTCCTGCTTTGGAACAAAGTTAGTGGTCACAGAGTTACAGGACTTGCTCTTTCAAACATTAACTCGAGGACTCTGACACAGCTGAGCCATGTGAATTCCTTCCAGCAGAGGAAAGCACTTCTTCCAGCTGTGCTTATTGGTTTACTGCTCAGCTGGGCATGGCATGTGAAGAAAGCTTCTATGCCTGTGATGTTCTGGTGCCTACAGAAAGCACGTGTCTTAACTACAAAAGCCTTAAATTAATACAAAAAAAAAATTCACCGATCAGTTAATAGTCCTTTTAATAGGACTGACCTCATCAATCTGTCTTTTTTTTGGCTCAGATTTTATTTTACATATTCCTCCCTCCTAATAACTTTATATTTTCCTCCTTTTTAATGACATACTTCCAGTTCTTCCTTTCTAGGAGGTGATGTAGAGCCAAACCTCTGCTCCTGTCTCTTTTCCTGAGAAGACAAGATTCATCACTCAGGATTTCTTGACCCTCTGAGAAAAGAAACTGATCTTTCTTCCCAGCTCTGCAGGAGTCCCTAATGCCAAGACACACTTCACTGGAAAATCAATATAAATAAAAAGCAGAGAAATGTCTTTGTTGTGAAGCAGCCTCTTTGCATTGCTCGTGAGCTCATGCAGAGGGCACATCCCAATCGCCAGCCTAACTGAGCAAGTAGCAACACCATCGATTCAGAGTCCATCTTACTTCACATCCTCTCCTGCACATCGATTCAGCCTTATTCCCCTTCTCAGCTTGTCCCCTCTGGTCAATTGATTATTCATCAATATTACTCACCGAAGGCAGCTACAATTAAACAGACATTAGATGACTTCCCCTCACATTTAATAACACTGAACTCAATCAGACTCCTAACACTTTGCCTTCCTCAAAAAATTTTAACCAATATCCAGTTGAAGTAAAATGCTGTGAATTCAGCACCTGCTACGAAACCCTGCTGAGAAGGTGGCAGGTTGGACATGTTGTTAAGCACTGACTTTCACCATCTTAAAGCACCTTTATGCTATTGATACTTTGTCTGTTAGCTGCTCTAACTGACATATGTATGTATCTCAGAGCAATCCCAAAGAAATGTCTTATAATGTAAAGGGACTAGTTCATGTAGAGACAGAAGTGTGTTGCATGGAACAAAGGGAGGAGAGTATCCACTTGAAAACTTAAAATGTGTCAGGGGGTGGCTGTAAACCAGTGGCATCACCCCACAGCTGCTTTTGTTAGGTGGCACAGACTCCCCAGATAGCCTTGTTTTATTTTTTGAGATTCCCCTGGACCTATCTTACAGGACTTCTCAAGTCTGATCAAGACTTACTTGCCTTTCTTCCCTCAGGGACACCAACCACGTGAGTTTCTGCAGCAGCAGGTACTGATCAGAGCAGCCCCAGGTTGATGTAGAGCTCTGTGAAGGGAGGCGCCTGTCTTAAATTTGCATAGAAATAAGTACAATAGCTCAAGTCTTGACTTTGCACTAATTCGTGTGTAGATTATAAACCACCACTGAATGTCCACTCTCTGCTCACTGTCAAATGGAGGTGTTTTACCTTTCCCAAAGTGCAAATGGATATGTAAGGTGAGGGCAGTAGAAGAAGAGACCCATTCTCAGAGTGTGTTTGAACACCCTGATATTCCACAGACTGCTGCAGGTACATGGCTCAATGTAAAACAATAAAACCATTACTCCTCTGTAGATGCTGAAATTGTGCCTGTTTTACAGGAGATGGTAGGATTTATCGGTTAAACCATGTAGTCAAATGATACTAAAATACTTGAATAAACTCAGATAAATAGAAAGAAAAAAAAATAGATGTGAAGCAAAAGACTTGTCATTATCGTAGCCTGGTGAAAGTTCCTTTTCTTGTACGCATACATCATCCAAAGACTCCCTGTTTTTATGAATTTCCTGCCTGGCAAGTTTTCCATCCACAGATTTCTGAGAGGGTTGAAGCCCTAGAACATATATTTAGTGCCTGCCGACAGGTCCCTAATTATGGCTTGATTAATCACAGCAGTGCCTGCACCTGTCTGTGCAAAACAGCTTCATTTTTGCTTTGTGACCCGTGCAGGATCCGGGAACGCGTGTAACAGCGGCTGAGGAAGCACCCGGCTTTGTTGTCTTCCCGCTGTTAGTTCTGCCTCTGCTCTGACCAGAGCAAATGGTTTCTGTTTCGTGGAATCAGGGAGCTTCTTCCTTTGCTATTTTTGAAGAGGCTGGTATGCACTTGGAAGCTTTTCTCAGGAATCCAAAAGGGCTAAAACCTGGTTGTGTTGAGAATTAATTTTTGCACACCAGGTCTTCTATGGAAAGGGGTTCCCATCAGCCCCAGTGACATCAATGGGAAGGTTCACATGATTTCCCCAAGACACAGACAAAATGCCTTTGTCTTTCAAAAGCCGTTAAATACACTGGGAAACTTCATAGGGCTTGCATTGCTGTGGGCTCATAGGGATATGCAGATTGGTGATTTTGACCGTTTTTTCTTTTGGAACAAATGCAATAGTTGTCTTTTTCCTTTTGCTTTGGTTTGGAAGAATCTTAAGGAACAGTTAAGGGCAAAAGAGGTCCTTTTCTAGGGCGTAGGATGGGGTAGTTTGCGCAGGACTCAGCTCAACGCCGTGACTAAGGAGAAGGAATTCATAAGGCACTTGAGGGGAAGGCGATACTCCAAGCCATTTCCTACTGGGAAATACAAAGAGCACAGAGAATCCAGTGAACTGTGTTGGGAAGGGACTGAAAAGAGAGGTTAGAGAACAGTTTTCTGCAGAGGGTCCCTTTTTTATTTTTCAGAGAAAGACTGAAAAATGAGAGACACTTGGAAGGATTCCAGGCAGAACTGAGAAAAACGTCTTTTTTTGTATCGAGATGAAAAGGCCCAACTGAAACTACTCTGAGTGAGGAATGGGGGCAAAACACACCAGCTTTCACCTAACAGGCTAAGGGTTTGCTTTTCAGTTTGGCAACCAAAGAGGAAATCTGGAGGAAATAAATTGGGTGTGGATCAAACCAAAGTAGATCTAATGTTTCTCATCCTGAAATGAAAATCAGGCAGTTAATTAGTACAATACAAAATATTCTCTCTGAGCTTGGAATAGAATGACTTCTTTTCAGGATCTTGTGAAAATAGACAAAGAAGTAATTGACCAAATGGGAGGAGCTATGGCATGTGCCTTTTATCCCACATTTTTGGGACCTAGTCTCTTACCTGCCTGCTCCACGAAATAAAGGGATGCCATTCTGTATACCTTGCCTCACACCAGCAATCTGCTCTTGGGAGGGATGCCTAGTGCGGCATTTGGTGATGCTGAGATTCCCAGGAATCATGCTAGAGCCCTTCTTCTGATTCACATGCACCCTAAATATATCCCTTGTCCTTTCCCACACAAGAATGCCGTGACTGAACAATCCTGTTTAAACATAAATTCAACTATACATGGAAGTAAGCAGAGCACGTGCAGCACCAACCTGAAAGCTCTCAGTGCGTTGTTGCCTTCATTTTGCAGGCATGAGGAACAATTCTTCCTGTAAAACTTACCTGCTAGCATTGCAATTGTTTCCAAACAACGTGGGCTGTCGCACTTCAGGAAAGGATTTCTGGAGATAGTAACGCACACTTCAAAAATAAAACAAAACTTCTTTTGTTATGCCTTTTCTATTTTGGACAGACAAAGGCACATTGTTATTTGAAATCTGTGAGGCACAGAGAATGTGCTCTGTATAGCCTGAGGCAATGATGCCAGGGCTGCCCCAGCTGGCAAACTGGAGGAACAAAAGGAAATATGTAGGAGAAGGGAGGCTCTCTGTGCAGGCAGAGAGCGGTAGGCAGACAACTAGAAAGTTGTTACGATAGAGATCAATGAAACAATCTACAGAAGGAGCACCAAGTTCTGACTGGTGGGCTGGAGGGGAAGCATCCTGGATCTTACCTCACCCGGAGAGGGGCTGTAGTTGTAGATGAGTAATGTTGTGAAGACGAGAAGGGCGTAGGCAATCTTGGAGTTGATATGACGGAAAGAAAGGGTCAAATGTTATGGAGAAGAGGGTTCGCTAAATCTTGTCAGCTTGCATGTGAGAAGGAGGTGGCAGAAGAATCAAAGGTAGTGCTGACACTGCTAGCCTGGGAGAAGGGGAGGGAAGCAGGGAGGGAGGAGAAATTAAGAAAATAATGGAGAAAGGCAGGAAGGGGGAGGGCGGAAGGTCTAAGAAATAAGGTGCTCAATTTTGTCCAGGTTGCCCTTGAGCTGTCAGGGGCCTTAGGCTGAAGAGATTTATGTCTAAGGGGTAGGGATGGAAAGGCAGATTTGTGACTTGTCAGCATAGAGGCGACAGAGGAACAGCAAGAGATGGAAGCGAGATAAAGGAAGAGAAACAAGCCCAGGTCAAGCTCTGGGAGATTTCCAAAGAGGAGGATGGGGGAACATCACCGGAAAAGTCACCAGAGGGCAGGATGTTCACCAGAAAGGAAATAACAGGAGAGACTGAACCTAGTTAAGAAATGGCTGGAGAGTTTGGTGGATGGAGGGAGCACGAGCATTTAGAAGTGAATTTTGGGAAAATGGATCAGTGTTGTACTTACTACTAATTAGTTTTGTATGACATGGCTTTGAGAGAAGAGTAGCAGTTGGAGTTCATGGATTGCGCTCTAGGCTGGAGTATCCCAGAAGAAACCTGAACCTTAAATCAAACAGGCCGAAAGGGAGGGAGGGCAGAGGCAGCATGAAGCAAAACTCAGAAGAAGACAAACTGTGACTGCAGATCTCCTTCATTTTTAACAGCAGTGACGCTTAGCCACCGCGATGATCGATACTTGCTGACTGTGTGAAATACACACATCTGTGCGGTGTTCACAGTGAGTTATGGGCATCGTGTCCCCTCCGAGGCCTGAAGAGTCATCACCTAGCACAAAGCTATGTGCGTGACAACCAAGCGACCAAATTGTCTGGGAGAGTTCATTAGTCACAGCTCAGGAGCACAGAGCAAACACAGCTTCACGGCAAGGCACCAGCTCCAAACCAGGAGTCCCCCCAGCTCCCTTTTCTGTGGGCATCTGCCCAACCTTTTCTTGACACCACAGCATCTCTCCTCAGTCGATGCAAGTGGTGGCTATGCCACATGCTTAGGTTAAGGCAGGTGTTAAAAAATATGTTGTAGAATCTGTACTCCTTGAGTCATGGAGTATGTCCTGGTGGCCTTTTCAGGTCTGAGGAGTACAGAGCTGCAGAGAGGCCAGAGGATGTTGTGCTCTGAGGTCTGCGCAGGGTTTCTCGGCTCTCTGCCGTTGGGGTGCAGCTTTGCTTTGTTGTAGACTTTCAGCTCTGGTGCCTGAACGGGAGTGGTGGGGCTGTGACCCTTCTGACGCTCACGCTTTGTAAGTGAGCAGCGCACGCAACAGTCCTGTGAATTGGGCAAGGAGTGGGGGTGACAGAGCTCTTGGGACCTAACCTCAGCTTGCTCCCCAACAGGGGTCTTACCCCAATTTATTTATCTTTCGCTGGGTTTCAGACAAGCTGTAAGAAGGTTTAAGAAATCAGTCTGTGAGGATGTTGCTTTATTAAAGGAGTCCTGTGCAAACTCTTCTCTAAGCCAAGAATCTTTCTGTCGCACAGTTGTAAAATATTAAGATCTGCACCCCGAGGTCATTTGCAAATGACAGTCAATTCTCGTTCGTGAATAACAGATGATGTTACTGCTCTGATTCACTCCATGCACCTGCTACACACAAATGTGTATGAACAACCACTGGATTTTTTTATATACTCATCTTTTAGGATAAAGTAATACCCCTCTTTTGAAGACAAAGATTTTAAGTGCTCCACTTCTATGCTGCAAGAAGATGATTTTCAAGACAACTCAGGTACCACTTCAGGGAGTTAAAAGGCAAATTTTCACCAAGAAATGTACACCCAGTGGAAAGTAAAAGCTGAGGAAGGGAGCTTTTGGGGAATCTCATTCCCAAGTCCTGATTTTACGAGGTGCTGAGCGGTGCAGCTACTCTGCTTGCAGTCAGAACAGTGCATGGAAATCATGTAAGTGGGAACTGGATGTCTAGGAAGAGTGAAAAATCACAGGAGGCATTTCTCTGCATCTTTAGGTACCTAAATACCTTTAACCATCTGGCCTTAGGCAATAAGCTCTAATAAAATGTTAGGCAAATGTAGTAGGAAGTTAATTTGATTTTGGCTAGTAGACAGTGTGATTTCAGATCATGTAATTTTCCCCTATTTTCAGCAGGTCTTTTTTATTTGACTTTTATTTTGAAGTTCCTGATTTTAGGCTGTTATTTTAAACCTCTCTCAGCTGGTGACTCTGATTGCTTTTCAAACCTCCTATTTTATAACCTTTGTACTCTTATGCATGTATCTAGGCCAAGTTACCGCCTTCTGTTCGCTTTCCAGTATCTTCGAGCTTTAAAATACGCAAAATGCAGTTTTGGTCTGTTGGGCTGGGAATTTTGGAAGACACCATTCTAGTGGTTTTGTTGGATTTTTTTTTTTGATTGCCTTGGATATATTGGATGAGTCACCATCCATGTGAATCGTTCGCTATACCTATACCTTGTTTAGTCAAGCACAATTAAAATGTGCACAGTTGGGTTTTTTTGCTTGGCTTGGAGCAGGGCTTGCTCTTGAGTGACAGTGGAAAGCAAAGGTGGATGCTGCCACTTGAGCAGGAAGAAATTAAGAACTTGAGAGCAAATTTTACAGCTCTCCTGTGATCGTTGTTCAAGGGAGAATTCTCATGAAATGAGAATGAAAACCTAATTGATGGCCTGATTCTCCATGGCTGTGCAGCCATCCTTTCCTTCTCTGCTTCTAATAAATGCTCTCTGCATTCACCCACACACAGGCAAGAAAAATCCATGTGACCAGATAGGGAGACCTTTAAGAAAAGACCAATATTTGCATATCTATTATGGCTATACTCAGTGTTATACTTGTTTCATTAAAATTTCTATTTGGATAATATGTAAGGTCAATACTGTCACTGTTCTGGAAAATTCATTTATTTTAAAATTAAAGCTAAACGCAGCAAGTGTGATTCTCCCCATGCCTCCACCTGTATAAAACCACTGAGCTTGACAGAGTAAATACATAAAGGCAGAACTGGGCCCAATATGTTTGGAGACGAGATGTGCTGTGTGGGAAAAAAAGCATGCTAATTACGTGAATCCTAATTTTCAAGGTAAATCCCTTGTTACAGATGCTCTGAGTTCCTGCATTTTTATATTCAAGGGATGGTTACGATTTCAGCTGGGTGCCTACTGAGGTCCATTAGCTTTTACACACCAGTTAAGGTTGTCAGTTGCTGGGATTGAAAATACATGAAAAAATAGTTACAATTGCTAAAAAGTACTGTGCTTCTCTAAGGTTACCAGCTTTCAAACTTCAAGCAGCCCCTTTCAAATGAGTTTGCCTGTTGAGGAGGCCGAAGACGGAGTTCTTATCCCAGACGAGAAGAAGGCGATAGCTGCTTTCAAAGTCAGGTGTTGATGGGTTTTGTCATCTTTTTTTGGGCCATTCACATTTTTTAGAGCCTGTGCCTGGTCTGGTCTGAGTCTTTCCAGAGTTTGGACTCTTTTGTGTGGTAAGTTCTTGTTTACAGGTATTGCTTAACAAACCTGGTTCAATTCTCAGAAACCACGAAATGGGGAGAAATTATTTAGGACAGCTACTATGGAAATCACCTTTAAAGTCTTCCAAAAATATATTACAAGCAAAAGCTATTTCCAGTATGCACCAAGGGGAAAATGTGCATTAAGATGGATCTGTTTTAACATTTCTGGTGTAAAATCGTAACTTTTTGGAGGGTTCGGGTTGTATACAGGAAACTTCTATGTGTCTGTTCAGTCCTACTGAAATAGTATAAATCTGTTTGTTAAACGACCCGGTTTGTTAAATAACCATAAACTGCTGCACTAGCTTTCACCCTTAAGGCAACTGGCTTGAAAGCAATCAGATGGTGTCTGTTACCCTTTTCCAGGGTGGCAGTGGTCTCTTATATGTCAAATGAGCTCAGTGGCTTTAATCCCTGTCCCTGATGTCCAAAGCACAAAGAGCAGGATCTCAAGCAATAATCTTTGTGTCAGTCTCAACAGACAGAGCCAGAACTACATTCACCCAGGGGAGCAAGACGCACTCTTGTCAGCAAAGATTTTTCCTCCAGTAGAAAAGGAGAATTTACATTTGTGCTTACAGTCCTTTCTCCAGTGCTATTTCTGAATATTGCTTTCATTTGTAGATGAGAGACTCGATGAAGTGCAAGTCCACAATGAGGACATGTCTAAAAACACCTTTTTCATTCAACTCAGGCCCTGTGCAGCGTGCTGGTAGTGGAACAATATTATTGTTTTATAGGAGGAGACTGGATTTAAGCACCTAGAAGTTACCTTTAGGTACCCTTTAATGAGAAAGAGCTATTTTCTCCAGAGAGTGAATCAGTAGCAGATGAATTTTGTTTTGGAGCCCGTGGCAGCTTTTAGACACCTAGAGTTAGGGCATGTGAATTCCGCCCTGCCTGAGAGAAATCTTTATCAGGGGAGGGCAGGAACTGAAGGATCCCAAGTCCACAGCTTGATTGCTGTCTTCCCTTATTTAAATTTCTGATCTATTAATGAAACAAAGATGTGCAAATAGCTTCATGCATGTTATTAGTCTGGGGAACCTGGGAATGCAGGTAGTGCTAGAACAGGTAACCCACTATGGCTTTAGCTGCTACGTTCAGAAGAGCCACCAAGGCAGTTCTCAGCACCCCGTGGATGTTCCACAAACTGCAAGAAACTTGCAGCAGAAACTTGCACCTGACCAGTTTTCCAGTGCTGTAGGGGCCAGGGACTGGTTCTCTTTAAGGGAGATTGGGCTGGAGGTGAGCCTAAGCTCATCATTCTGGAGGTGGAGGTCTTCTGAGAATGCAGATGCCTGTTCAGATCTCGTAGTCTGAAAATAGTTACGAAACTCAAGGCCAGGAATGACTGCTTCAAATATATTTGAAAAGTGCTGGTGAATGGGGGTTGAACGTAACCAGCAAAAATACTTAAAGAAAATTGAATGCGGGCAGTTACTACCGAACTGAAATCAGGCAATGTTTATTTTAGGTACATGGAAATTTTCCCTTTCCCTTTAAATATTTTGAATTATTCCTATCGGCAAAAAGCTCAAATTGGACAACATTTCAACAAAGGGTTTATTAATTACATGCAGAGAGATGGATTTTGCATCACCTGTGTGTGTGTGTGTGTGTGTGTATTTATCATCTTGTTAGAACTGATCGAAGTGGGGTTTGTTCAGCTTAGCAAGTGCCAAGATCTAAAAGAGGCCTGAATGATGGTAAAATGATACCATCACTTTAACATCAGTGAGCAGGAGTTGTTAAAATGGTCATTTCTTTTCAGTGCTTCACCCATGAGTTGAGAAATCCAATCTTCTCCTTGTAGTAACCAGTATTAGCACAAGGGAAGAGAAAGGAGCATCTGGAGGGGGAAAATCCATGGCATTGACCTGGGGAGGTCGAACGGTGGTGCTGGCCAGGACTGGGGGAGACGGGATGAATGAGTTAAAGGCCAGATTTGAATCCTGGTAGATTAAACAAAGCTCAGAGGGGGGGACTCAGGGAGTAATAAGGGATTCCTAACCCTGCCAGGAAAGGGTTTCTGTAAGCCAGCAGCTTGATCATTCTTCTGAGCTGAGAGACGAAGACTTTGCTGATTAGCATGCAAATGCAGCAGCGCTGTAAAAAAGTTGCAGATGATTTTATGACTAAGCTTTGCTGCAGGGAAAAACATGCTTGACAATACGCCCTAGAAAAGGAGAGGTGGATGAAATGAGGTGTCAGTCTGCAGTCGGTGTGGTTGGGAAGGCACGTGGCAAGAGGTGCAGGTACATGGGACGTGACAAAGAGAATCCTGGACCGAAAAGGGGAAACTCTTGCTGTTTTTTAAGAAAGAGTATTCGTCAAAGAAATGCAACTTTCTGCTTGGCAGAATGAAGCAGATTATTAAGGCTCTTGGAGCCCATATGGCCACAGAGATTTCCTTAGACTAAACATTGCTAAGGAATGTTTTCAGAAAGTGGTGTTTACTCTCAGACAGAGCTCACCCTTGGAGTGGCCTCCTGCCTGAGGTAGCTGCAGGGTTTGTCTTCGGATGCATCATCTTTCTGTGAAATAAGTATTATTCCTACTTCATACGTAGGAAAAGAGAACCAAAAGAACAATGACCAACATTTGCAAAAGCCACCTTTTACATCTCTTACAACTCTGACCTTGAATTTTAATAATCATCTCAGCGATTATTAAAAAAGCCAAATTTTAAACTAGTAGAATGAAGCCATGAGGAGGGTCAACAGCCAAGCAAGGTTTAGAGCACTAGCAGGTCCTCGTGTGTGACTGTGGCTATTATAGAAGAGGTAATTTTGGCTACTGTATATTAGAGCCAGCTCTACTGCCGGCATCTGACTGCCCAAGGACTGCTGGCAGTCCCCATAGTGGCAGAGGCCCTCCCCATAAGCACATATCTCTCTAAAAATACAGAACTCATACCTTACCAAAAACGGTTCAGTGTCAGGACCGAGTCACATCTCTGTTTAACTCTATGAGCTTTATGGGTTTTACCTCCTGACACACTGGCTGCTTCTCTTGCCTACTGCTTCTGGTGTCCTGAAGTGAGGCCAGTCACATTTAAATTCAAAATTACGGCCTGGCTGTTTGGATTCAGGCAGTCAGAGGTGAAAACCTCCTGGTTTCATTCTTCAGTAGAGATACAGTGGGCTGCTTGTCTGCTGAACAAATGTATCTGCACAGAGAATAGGAATCTCAGCTGCGGGCAGCACGCAGAGCCCCTGTGGCATTTTCTCCTCTCACAGGTTTCTCAGCTTTCTGCCTCCGCGTGCTTTCTTGTCATTTTGATCTCCGTGTCCCCAAGTAGTCCTGGCCAGTCAAGATAAATGGTTTTTCTTTTGCTCTCTCTACAAATGGGGAACTTTAAGCCCTAAATCTCCCTGAAAATAACTCTGTTGTAATCTTTCCTTAAAAGATTCTAAAAGTCCCTGTCCATGGCTGTGCAGTTTAGATTGAGTGCATGATGCATATTCAGACTCTATTTTCTTGTAGCCGACTTGACGTGTGCTGCTGCTTTGTTGGATTTTCTGTATAGTGAACCATTGACTAAACCCAATTCCCTGCCACAGCATTAGTGTCTAAGTCTGGTGAAGCGGCTATAAATGTGAACACTACTGTGTTTGGTTTAACTGTTTGTGAGCGCAAATGTGTTTAAAGACAAGTTGCCTTTGAAAATCGGACTGAAAGTACATATTCCTCCTGAAAAGCTGAGGACAATTCAGCTCAACACCAGCACATAAATATGTGTGTGTTAATGCATGTATGTGCGTGTATATATGTGTGCACCTCTCCGGAGATAACTCAGAAATAAACCTAAAATCATAGACCATCAATGCGAAGGGCAAGATAAGAGCAAAACCAGATGCATCAGCTGTCTCCAAGGCAGTTTACCCTGTGGAAGGAGGCAGACCAGCACAGCAGGTAGAAAATGTCTTTTTCCAGAGCATGGAAGTGCCTGGTGTGTAGGCAGGCATGAAGGAAAAACTCTGCATTACTTTTATTGTCAGTCTGCCTGTCAAACTACCTTGTTAGGCAGGGCCAGTAGGATGGAAAATAGAGGAATATTTAGCTGCTTTTTATGTGTACGTGTGAAAGCAACAATGCTTAGAAGGGGTTTGATACAAAAATGTACTTGGTAATGTCAGAAATTAAATGTACAGGGTTAAGATAACCGTACACACCATGATACAACGAAGAACAAGATAGTTAAAACGTCTTAACTCAGTGCTGCTTGTCCTGAGAGAATTGTTCTTTCCTTTCTCAGCTGTGCTTGAGCCCTTCCATGGGAGCCCCTTATTTATTCATGGAGGGGGATGTCCTCCATGCTCGATTCCTTGCTGTGCTCTCTGCTCTTGGTGTGGGAAGACTGAAAGTAAGAGAAGGATAAACAGGCAAGGGAGAAGAGAATAGAGCAGGATGCTGTGGGTGTATTTTCTGTCCACTCTCACATTGCTAAAGGACAAAAGAGGGATGGGAAAGGAGAATCCTCCAACTAGACCAGATTTTAGGCAGAGCCCACTTGCTTTTCCCTAATGCTTGTGAACGTCACCTCGCTTTTGTGTCAGACCATTATTCCTCTTAAGCAGAGAGACAAGGACAACAGCACCCACATCACAGGAAGATTGTTTAAGAAGCACAAGCTCTTGGGTGGGAAATGATGCTGCGGTGGCATTGCTGGTGTGGGTGTGTGGCCCCCCCAGCTGATTCAGGATCGTCAGAATCTCACTGTGCTCTATGGACAGACTGAGAAATAAAACATTTTATCATTAAATTACATGTGACTGAGGTTGGCTGAATTAACATATCCCAGAGGATGAGAGCTGTACGATAAGAATGAAGATCACTCCTCGGCTGTTCATTATTGCAAAGGTTCCTTCCAGTATCTGTTACCCAGCTGAGGTTGGACATTAGTAGTTCCAGTTGCTGGCAGTGTTTGCACAGCAGCTTTAATTCTTCAGATATTTCACACGTATGGCAGTAGTTGGACCTGTTGTGATTTTGGTTTGATATGGTGAATACATCTTTTTAAGAAGCTTTTCTTTTAAAGGTGCACAGTAAAGAAAAAAAAAAAGCCCTTTACATCACTTATACACAGTGGATAGAGCATTTCTGCAAATTTTGAAACAGGTTTGTATTTTCCTCTTTTTGACATTTGAGAAGTAAGTCTTGATTTTGCTTTCTTGCTGACTGAGTGGCTAAGGTCATCACTGCGTGGCAGCAGGTTGCAATGCAAGCAAAGACAATTTAGGAAAAGGTCACGTTTAGTGAGATTGTTCTGAATTCTGTTGGTATATAATACCCACTTGCCTACTTAAGCATTTCAATACTGTTTAGCATCACAGCACCTGAGTGCTTCTCAGACATTAATAAGTGTATCCTTGTCTGTCATTCTGAGATAGTGTATAGCTGTTCTAATAGGGTGAGATTTTCGTGGCAGATCAAAGAGGAAATTCTTCAAAAGTTTTGGGGTGGGAAAACTGATAGTGTAAGACTTGTGAAGAAAAATCCAAAGTTGCACATCCAGAGCCACGTGAGATTGTCATGTCTCTGTATCCTGCAAGTACTCTTCAGCTCCCAAACCACGTGGTCAACTTCTTCTTGCTGAAGCTTTAGGAAGGAGAGCATTCTCTTTGGGAAACATTCAGCATCTTTTTCCCTGACATTAGTCTGGCACAGCTTCAATTCCAGTTCTGCCAGTGAGCAGTCAATAAATATATGACTGAAGTGGAAATGTATCTGTGGCAAGCAGAAGAGATCACTTTTCTCAATTTCCCCTGTATCTTAGAAAAAAATTATATAAACATACCTCTTTGAGGCAGGATTGCAGGAACAGTCGGTTTATTTGCATTTCGCGTTGTTGGCAAGAAGTGTTTTTGCATTAAGTGTTTGACCGTTTAACCAGAAGATTTTGCTGCCATCTTTTAAAAAAAGGTGAACATCATTAGAAAACCCTGCCGGCTTAAAACGGACAATAAATATCGGTAAGAGTTTGCACAGAGGAGACAGGCTGCGCAGTGCATGTGTACTCAGCTGGGTGCCCTCGTCACAGGTACTGGTTTTGCATCTGGTTCCCCAGCGTGCTGTGGAATTTGAATTCTTCCCTTCACACAGCATGGACAAGCTCTCGCACTCGTTTTACCTCAGGCTCTTTTGCAAAGGCAAATGGCACTGCTGGAAACTAATCAACGTAATTTTTTACTCTTGACAGAGATCTGTTTGCAGTCATTGCTGCAATGTTGGGCTGTAAATGGGGACAAGCGTATTCCTAAATTCAGTCCCAGGAATGTTCTGTATTTTCTATAAAATGTTATTGCCTTGGCTTGTCTCTGGCCGGCCTCTTTTGGGGCTGTGTTCTCTCTTTTTCCCTGGATGCTGTAGCTGGCTGTCAGATAGAGAGATGCTGCTGAGTCGATATTGAAAATGCTCAGACGATAATGAATAGGAGAAAGCGAACTCTAATGTCACTGCTGTTGTAGAAGCCTTGCACAACTTATTCCTCTGTATGTGTACAGGAACAGAGTACAAATATTAGTTTTATTAAATGAGACACAGACACTTAGTTTTTATGCTGCCTGCCAGTGGAGAAGACAATAATCGTTTTCACCACACAAAGACAGACACAGCTTTTATGGTGTAAAATCCCAATGGAGACAAAGTGCTGCAGATTTATCATGGCTAAGCTAAGCAAAGCTGTCCTCAGGGCAGACTTCATCTAGTTCTATTTCTATAGAAATTTTGTTGGCCCAAAGTTTACAGCCAAAGAACCAGTGTGTGTTAAAGACAAACAAGCAACTTGTTTACAGCATGAGAATGCAACCAAAGTGATTTGCTAGATCCCAGGAAGGAATTCTGTGGTGTTAGGGTGTATGGTGTCACATTCCCAGGTGACTGCAGGAACCACTGATCAAATTTCCTTTTCCTATTGAGTGTTTATATTGAGAGCAGTTATCCTAATGGTTAAACACAGGTTTGGCTCAAAGTTTCTCTGGGTCTCAAAAGGAAGCCGTGTGATTTCAGTCCCTTGCCCTGGCTCCTCTGAGAGCCTGGGGGATGAAGGCAGTGGCTTCTCGTATGCATGCAGCTAGACTGCTTCACCGTGCCCATCTGGGTAAAATTTCAGCCTAAAATGAGTGTGAAAATTTAAATTCTCATGTATTACAAGAGCTTGCCCATTTATCAGTATAAAAATTATAAGGATCATTAATTTGTGCATATGTAAATTAGGAACTGGAGAGGGTTTCCTGATAACCAGTGGTGGCGTGCCATGTACTCGATCGCACTCATGCCAGGGATGAAATGTGTTGATTGCCTCCAGGGTTAACCCTGCAGCTTTCATGCGGCATGAAAGCAGCTTGTTCTGCTCACCATGTGGCACTGGAGCACAGGCAGGAAAGGTCACACGAGCAATCAAGATCAGCATATCCCTACTCAGGTAGGGACCCCCTGCGGCTGTAGGATTAGCTGCAGAGGCTGAGCTGACTTTGAATACATATTTACTTTTAAATGTCCTGCCTCTGTTATAGACATTTTTGGATTCATTAATCCGTATCCATATTTGCCATGAACTTGGACAATGCTTGTTGCTTTTTGTCCTTTGTCTGGTTTTCGTCCTTGCTGGGTTTTTTTTTGAAAAATCAAACCAGGAGGAATTAAAAGGTGAGATTATTTTGATAACCTGTCTTCCTGCAGGAGTGAGGCACAATCTGACAGGCTGCTTTGAGAGCTTTGCTGGCAGTATGTCTTTAAGAGAGATTCTACAAGAAAACTAATAGTAAGCATCTGCAATTATCAGATAATATATTTTTTAAAATAGGACCAATATTGGGGGGCTTAGAGGCATGAATTTGGCTGGGGGGTAAGAGGAGCTGTACATCTGATCCTTTCGCGTGGTACCTAGAATTCTGGTACGTGAATTTCAAACAGAGACTTAAAGGCCAGACAGAATTTACTCTCACTTTTCCTCTTCAGCATTCCGACAACATTTGGGTGAGCAGTAAAAGCACGTTTGCTTCGGGAGCCTCCGCCACGTTCTCAGCACTGCCCTGCCCAGCACTGACCAAGGAGCAGCAGCGCAGACTTGTAGTGCTGTCTCCGAGGCAGATATTTGTCAGGGAGAAGTCACTGACCTCCTTGTTTTCTTAGCCCTGGAGATCCTTGCACTCTCATCGCTGTGTCTCCCCGGGGAGGTGGGGGTGCGATGCCTGCCTTGGGATGAGGGCAGCGTTTAATCTTCTCATCTGTCTCAGCTGACATCCCTGCTGCTGCTGGAGAGGAACTCTGGGGGCAATCCCCAGACAGCGGTGCAAGAGATGTCCATTCCAGAGCATCCTCTAAACGAATCTTCAACATTTTCATTAAAAAGAGACGCTCCTGCTGGACAATTATGGATTGTGACTCTCCCATTTTTTCCACAGGCAGAGGGCTGGTGTGAAAACTGACTGACATTTAAAAATGCCAGCAATCTTATTAATTCTTCAGTTCAGGAAGTGTTTCTTGGGGCTTAATATGTGGAATACCACTTGGAGGACAGAAAGGTGATGCAGGCACTCTGACAGAACAAAGCTGTTTGCACAAATACTGGACTCCTTCAAGTCTTACTTCTTTAAAATTGTGTTTATCATGTATCTTCTAACTGGGAAATGCACCTGTGAAGGTTAAGGCACCTCGTGCCCCTGGGAGTTCCAGCTGTGTGAGTACAAGCTCTTTTGTGCAATGTCCCACGATTGACCTCTTTCTGCCTTGAGAAGAGCCCCTTCTGCAGGAATTACAGGCTGTTCTGTCTTCCTGCTAGCACAGAGATGTGCTGCTGCTCTCCCTCGTAAGCAGAGTGCACTAATGCAGATTACTGTCCACCAGCAATTCAAACGGCATTGCTGGTGCATTGCCCTTGGTCCAGGATCAAAAGTTAAATGGTGATCACAGTACATGTCAGGGCTTTTCTCTACCAGAAGACTGAAAGGCCAAGCCCATTAAAATGTCCATTTTTTCTTCTCATTTCCCAGTTTTTGGTAACTGGCATTCCAGAAAAGCTGCAGCACTTTTCTGGGGAGATCTGGGTTCAGTTAAGCGTCTGCCAGAAAAAAAACGTGACATTTCCCCACCCCAGCTTTACTCAGCTGTGCCCTGAGTTGCAGCTACTTTCTCTGCAGCGGAGGCAAAGGCAGGTGGGTGAACTATTCTGTGAGCTGCCTTTGCACAGCTCCCACTGCCTTCACAGAGAGCTGCTGAGCAGAATTTGGTCCTCGGCTGGACTGACAGTGCAATTCAGGGAATACAGCACACTCCCATCTAATGGCTCTTCAACAGAGAACTCTGGCATGTGCTGCTGCCAGCTTATTGTTACTTCTGTATCTCGAGGAGGAGAGCTTGGTGCTGGGGTAACGATTCCAAGAATGCTGTTTTTCCATGCCAGTTAAAGCGATGGCTATTGCAAGTGTTTGCTCTGTGCCAGATGTATGTATGTTTTGATGGCAAATTTCTTATTCTGTATCGAAAATCATTATCTATGGTTGGTGAGTATATTGTTTTGCTGGATGTAAACCTAGCCACGTGCTGCACGTGTAGAATCAGAGCCAAGGTTACCTCACTTCTAAATCTCCAGTGACCATCTAGTAAATAACAGCTCTTGAAGTCCTGAGTCTGTTGGCAGAAAATACAACTGTATATCACTCTTAAAAGAATGAGTCATTGCAGAGAGGTTAGGGGAGAAGAGAGTGACGAGGTTTCTCTAGTCACTTGATTGGGTTTATTAATGCAACAGCTACAACTGCATTAGCAATTTTATTTTGTGTGTAGCAAATGAAAAATTCAGATGCCTCTCAGTCCCTGCCGCTGGTATGGAGCTACCTTTTTGCTGAAAATGGGTGGGATAAATGGAATTATCTCAAGGGAAGAGGTTATGTGTGCATTATGGTGAAAGGCAGTCTCAAATGAGCTGAGCCATCTGTAATCCATGGGTGGTGCTGGTCACGAATTGTGAAGACGCTCTCGATAGGTCAGTGCAAGGTCTTAAATCCTGCTTTTGAGAGCTTTTAGTCTTTGACCTGGTTGACTGCAAGGGAATGAGTTTCAATTTGGAATAAACTTTGACCCAAATAATTGAAAGTTAATCTCACTTTATTTTACATAATGCGTTATGGTAATGCAATTGTAACATGTTTCGTGTGGGGCACAGAGGGCAACAGTCTACAGAAGCTGACATTTTGCATAAAAGAAACAAAAAGAGGTCCCGAGTTTATCTATTCAAACTGATAGCAGCAGTTGAGAAGATTAACCTTTCTATTAATGACTTCCCCTCTTTTATGTATTTTTTGGGGGATCTCTTGTAGGTATTCATTTGCGACACTCAATAATTATGTGCAGTGTGGTATATGTGAACTGAATAGTTTACTAGGTCAAGCGAATGCAGAAGAGATTGAACCAAACAGGGTGAAAAAAATGAACTATAACAGAGTAAGTGTATTGCAGGTCAAGTGCTGCTCGAATGAAGCAATGTATGTAAGTTGCTAGATACAAAATACTTTCCTTCTTGAGGAGTTATCAGAAAATATGCACTCAGTGAACCAGAAAACTGCGAAATTATTTAATAAAATTAATCCTCAGCTGTGAATTGCAAACATGTCAAACTTATTTTGCATCTAGATTTTCATCCCAGCAAATACAAATTTATCCCTTTACTCTTTTGTCCTGATTTTAACATTTGCTCTGTTGTACTGAATATGGTTTTATAACCAGTACATGTTTTCTTAATATGTCAAGTTAGCATAGAGAAATAACGAAATATGTTTTCAAATAGGATTTAAAGCCGTATTATTTGTGTAAAGATACATATTCCGGTGTAAGCCAAATAATTTCATTACATATCCTAAATTTGATACTTGCTTTCTTTTACTAGTTGGCACAATCTCGTGTTTTACACTGGCTTACTTGGAGTGTGGAGGGAGCATCTGCATGGAGAAGATGTAGAAGGAGGGATGCAGCTTGCTGGTCTGTGGATGATACTTGTCCTCTGTGCCCAGACTTCTTGAGGCACACAGACTAAAATCTTTCAGTCCTTCAGGAGAGCGGGGCCCCGAAGGCTTGGGTGAAGACAATGGCTACTAGATAGTTTGCTTCTGACCGTCTGGGATCTGTGGGTGTCCTGTGCAGTGCTGAGAAGGAAAGGCAGTGTCCCTTCGCTGCGATGGGCTTAGTGTATTGCTTACATTGTGGCTCATCCCTTTGGGATATGGACGTGTTCTCGCTTCCCATTAGCTGGTGTCCATCAAAGCTTTTGTCTGCAGGCTGTTTGCGTTGCTGATGCAGCTTTGGAGATGGACCTAAATGTAATGGGATAGGCTCATAGGTTCATGATTATAAGCTGCGCAAAATGCCAACACAAGCCTGCAGAGAATAAGATAAGGAGCTTTTGCAATCTTAGAAACTGATAGTTTGAGTTACATTAATTTGCTATTCTACAGCTATGCCCATTCCTTGATCTAGAAGACAAATACAGTAGTTTCTCACTCCTCTACCAAGGCGTCCTGTCAAAGTTTAAGGCTGGGCTGGCCACTAAACTTTGAGAGATGATCCCACCACCACTCTTCCAGGAGAGAATAGCAGAGGAGCCAGGGAGAGAGGCTTTAAGGTTGAAAAAAAAACTTGGAGCAATTTGGGTTGGATCTCAGGAAACGCTTCCTCATGGAGAGGGTGCTCAGGCATTGGGATGCGCTGCCCAGGGAAGTGGTGGAGTCAGTGTCCCTGCAGGTGTTTAAGGAGAGGCTGGATGTGGCACTGGTGCCGTGGTCTAGCCGACGTGGTGGTGTTGGGTCACAGGCTGGACTTGACAATCTCAGAGGTCTTTTCCAGCCTCAATTGTTCTGTGATTCGGTGAATGAAAAAATAGTAACAGTGAAGGTGTCAAACTGCATACACACAAGAATGGAAACAGGCTCAAAGTTAAAAGGGCGTATGTTAATACAGGACTCACTCCTCCCATATGGCAAGCTCTCAAGCAGCAAAAAAACCCAGTCCCAGACTGGACTGGGCAGAAGATAGCATCTATTACTCCTGCCACACCCTTCACTAGAGTGAACAATTTGATTTACTGCTCTGTTTTTACTCTTATCTTCACATCCCTGTTCTCTTGGCGTCCCCAGGCCACCACGTTTAGGAAAGCAGCTTCTTCCTCCCTTTGCCAGCATGGGCATGTCCAAAGTGTAAGGGAGATTCTGCTTAACAGCAGCTTGTTCTTCTGCAACTTCTGCCTTGTAAGCAGCCAGAGCAATTGCAATAACAAGCACAGGGAGAGACCTCGCTTCTCCATTGATGGAAAGTGGCACTTCTGATGTCTTGCCCCTTCCTGGACCAGAGTGTGTTCTTCTCGTCAGACAGTGGTCACCCACTTAATGAACTGCACGGAGCCTGCTTGACTTCTCCTGCAGAACTTGGGTGCCCTGGGCCCAAAGGGCCGCTCTTGCATTTGGTACGAGCGGAGCTGAAGGACTGGCAGCTGCCAGCCCCAGTAACTCCTCTCACAGCCCCGTTGTGAACTGAGGTGACCCGTGCGCGTGGTGGGGTTCACAACTCCAGCCAGCGGGAACTGGATTCACCAGTGTTTCCTCTGTTCAGATGCTGGAGCAGCCAGTATTGATGTTTGTGTTCTCTGTCCCAGCTCAAACAGCTCCCTTTAAAAATTCTCCTTTGAACTCCCTTCTGCTTCGTTTTCCCTGGGTGAAACCATCACTATGTTTCAGTCAATGTCAAAACACCCCTTGAATGAACAGAATTAGGGCAGAACGGGGAGGGCTTTATTCTCCTGCCTGCATGGGAGTGGATTGGGACTGAAATCATCAGCGCTCTTTGAAAGCTGAGTTATTTCCGTGAAGATGCCTTAGGAGTGCAAAATGTTATTAGAATATGCATTATTATTTTGATTTTCACCTGTCAGTACTGACACCAGTGACAGGAAAGGGCACGATACTGGAAATACGATCTGCTCGCTTTTCCCCAACATGATGCAGCACAAAGACAGGTGATTGTTACGCGCTGCTTTTACTTGGTAGCTCAGTCCCAAAGGGTATTGTATTGCTGGATGACATTGTGCTGGAGTCTCTGTGCTTGATTTTATTTTGAGTAAATCATACCTCTTTATACATAGATAATGAATGCACTGTGCACCTGGTACGGGCTGTGCACAGTATTATTTAAAACATGAGTGCCTGAGCATGCCTGAGAGTGAAGTTCTCTCATAAGTATAAGCTGCAAACCCTTATTCAACATTAAATCAAATCAGTGTTAATTTGTGAACTAATTAGCATTTCAGGCTTTTTTTTTTTTTCCAGCAGTGTGGTGATTTTGTATATAATGCTATGTGATTGTGCCGAAGTACATAATTATGGAGCTGAATTCCTTGTCTCCTGCTGACACGTTGTAGAAGGAGTTTCTTCCAGCAAAGGATGCTGGCTACATCTGATTTAAAATATACACGTCCGAGTCCCATGCATCTGACCCATGGCTGAATTACATTGTTATAATGCCAGAATCTAGGGGCCTTGTTGAACAAATGGTCTGAATATATATTAACAGAATTTACTTCTTCACATTTCTACTTTAGCTTAACAAGGAAATGGCAGGATATCCTTTGGTGTGAGACACATGACAATACAGGTGTTTTGAGTGAGCAATATGTGTCAAAGAAAACCAAGTGGTTTAAGGGCAATTTTTATTTTTTTAAACTCTGAAATGTGAGTGCTGGAGTACAGGAACTGTCAGTACTTGCTCAACTCAATGTTCATTCTCACCCAGAATCCTCTCCCTGGCAGCAGCCAGGAGATGGTGTAAGAAATTCCATCAGTTCTGTAACAGCTATCTTTCTTACAGCAAAACTGATAGAAGTCTCTTCTACATTTACCTGTATTTACTTAGCAACAAGCATTTTTAATTCAGATACCTCTGCCTTCACTCTAGTTTTCCTTAAAAAATAGTTTTAATAATATTTATGTCCTTCATGATTCATGTATTGGCTTTGGTGACACTGTTTTTTATGAGTAACATGGTTAAGATAAAAACCTCTTTCTTGCCATAATGCAGCATGCACAGTCTGCCCTGACAGGGCTGAACATTGCACCTATTTAATATAAATACATGAGAGAGTAATGCAGCCTCACTCGCGTGTACAGCCAGTAACCTTGTTGTTAAAAAACAACATATAAATTGGAAAAGGTTTCGGCAAAACTGAAGGTGAACATGTCCGTATAGCTCCCTATAAGATCCCTGAGTCAATCAGCAAAATTTCAAGTCCCCGATAACCTTTGCCCAGGTGAGTTACTGCTCAGCTGCTCACAGGAGTGAGAATATTATTGATTCTTGTGCTGGGGACTCACTGGTCTCCTCCTGCTGATTTTGCCGTGATGGAGGTAAGTGTGTGACTGTCAGAAACTGCTCTGGGTGGTTGTCCTTTTGACTGTCAGGCTATTCTTGCACCAAGCTGACTCAGGCTGAATTGCACAGAACCATGATTCACACTCTTCTTCATTAGTTGAAGAATTAAACACTCGGAAGTGTTGGAATTTAAATAATCGTCTCTGGCTGCCTGGGTTAGACTCTGAATGAGCTGACTGTGACAAGTCATACTTCTGAGTTGTTGTTTCTGGTCTTTTTGTATGTTGTTTTTCTGGTTTCTACTTCCTTCCTAGATCTGGGGCTGATTGCAGTCAGAAATTATATTTAATTTTCAGTCTAATGTTCTAGAAAAACAAGGCATATTGGATCTCTCTGTATGCATTATCTATTGGTTTGTGCTTGAAAACTTTTGAAGGCCTCAGCTATTTTCAGCCGAATCTGACAGGCCGTTAAATTCTCTCAGATCTCCTACAAACAGATTGCATCTGCGAAAGACACAGCAGCATGGGCTCATTGCTTCGGGGGTTGGCCAAGATGTGTAGGTAACGGGCTACATTCATTCTCCAGCCCTGAGCAAAGCAGTTGCAGACTGAGATTGCAAAGTTCCTGACTGACTCATCTGAGAAGTGCTGGAAGACTGGGTATCAGCTTTCTCCATGTCTTGCCTGTGAAATTCGGTTGTTTAGAGAATCAACCAAAGTAGTCCTGACAGTACAGTCACCTTGTTCATGTCTGATCTTCAGTCCAGCAAGTCACGTAACTTCACACATCTGGTAACATTGGCCTTACAGTCAGATAAACACCCAAACATATTTATTTATTTAACCTGCCCTTCCCCTTAAGCAGTCAATGAATTATCTCTGTTAAAATGTAATGAAATTAAGTTCTTTCTATCTACTTTAACAGCCCAGAATATCTAGCAACGGGCTAAAAATATGAGCTTAGGTTTAACGTGCATTGCACCCTTTGTGAATCTCAGCCCACCTATTGCTGATCTCTCATGTCTCTGGACATCTGTATTATTAGATGCAAATTGGATGAGAGGGGAATTGACCTTGATTTTCAGTTTCTACCATAACTTTATTTTATTTGTATGTTTAAGGCATTTAAAAGCTTTAACATTTCTCCCAGTTACATTTTATGGTTGATTGTACACAGTGCTACCTTTGTGCAAATAGCCCAATATGCCAATATTTTCAGTGTGGACAGCAGAAAGTTGAACTATTTAGAAAAATACAATTGAGCCCAACAACCATCCTAATTATATCCTTGGTTATTTTCACACAGAAAATATTTCAATCTACACTCTGTGTTTATATGCTAAAGATGTTTCTTCTTGTCAGAACTAGCAAATATACCTCAGGGAGCTTTATTTTTGGTTATGCGTTTAGTGCAGAACATTATTTGCATCACAGAAAGATCACATCTTCCCCTTGCCTATTTCAGCTTTTCCATACCAAACCTCAGGCTCTCCTATTATTTGTAAAATTGCTTTTGTTTCCAGTTGGGATCAGATTTAGAAATGGAAAGATCGGGGCGTATTAGAATTTGCAGCTAGGGGAGAATTCTGCTCCAAGTACAGAATGCTAAACTGCGTGAGGGAGGAGGGAGTGCTCAAGACAAAGAAAAGGGTTTAAAACAGGTTTTTTTGGATATCCGTTTGCTAGTACCCTGCAAAAGAGCAAGAGATGAGGACAGGAGTAAGGTTTAAAAGCAGGGAAGGAGAATTATATTCTTAAGTGGTGTAGATAATGATTTTATACTTCCTAAATTTGGAGGTAAGTGATCTCGCCTGTTTGGGAAGAAAGCTGGCACTGGCTTATCAATCAATTAGAAACCCTCAGGACATATCTCAGGAAGAACATGCAGAGAAAATGTTCATTTTTAGATATTCATGGAAAAATTGTAAGAATGTTCCAGTTTGCGCAGCTGACGCTGATGTGCTTAACCCCTTCCCTGTCATCTCCCTGTTTGCAAAGAATTTATAAATTAATTTTAATTGGATTCTACTGTTATTAATAGGCTGTTTTTTTAATTCTAGGTAAATATCACAAAATGACTGGTAACTCTAGAGATGGCATCAGCTCTACTTTCTAGCAGCAGCTGCAATATCAAAGGAGTTAATTTAGATCATCAAGGTTTCATCTTCTTGCCCTCTAAGGTCTGATTCATAAAGCTGAAGAGATGAATTCAGAAATTTCCAGAGACAAATGGGGAAGAAAATCAAGATATATGAAAAAGGAGGGTGGAAAATTAAGTTTTGTCTCAATGTATGTGGTTACCAAGCAGGGCTTGAAATTCACTTATGTTCTCGTGCAGATAAGGTGTTGAGATGTTTCCCTCATATCCTGGGCCAATTTTCAATATTGAAACAGATCGATGATCCATTTAGTCTCCATCACTGGCTAATGCTGGAGAGAAAAGCAGAAATCCTTGATGATGCATTTAACAGTTTACAAAGATGAGGTTGCTTACAGCTAGTGTTTGTCTTCTGCCCCTAAAATATAAATACTAATCAGTCACTATTGTATTGCTGTTCTAGCTCGCATATTTGTAGATGAAGTAGATACAAACATCTTGCTGAGCTTTTGTAAGTACCGTGCTCTGCTCTCAACATCCCACCATTTCCAGTTCAGCAGGTTAATTAAACACTCTTTAACTACTGCTGTCTCTAACTAAACACCATCTTTCTGTTAACTTTAATTTAATTTTGCTCTAAACAAGCATTTGAATCTTTGTGGGGAATAAACAAAACCAAACCAAAACCACAACACCAAAAAGTGTTATAGTTCTAAACCATTCAGCTCAGAGAGTGCAAGATGTTGAGTCACCGCCCCTGGAGGTGTTTAAGGGATGGGTGGATGTTGCATTGGGGAGCCTCGTTTAGCCGATTGAGAGGCTGAAACTATTCTATGATTCTATGTAACGGACAGTTATGCTTGAGTCTTCTTCTTAGCCGAAAGGAAATAGAGGCAAGTTCTTAATGTCTCCACTGGGACATTTACGTTGGCAGCATCTGACTTGGATTCGTTCAGATTTTGCTTTCCGATTTCCAAACAGAAGAATTCTGAATTTACTGATCACCGTGCTAAAGCCCAAAATGCCACAAGTAGTCTCAAAAGTTTCAGAGGTAACAGTGGTGCTTCCTAAACTCATGCAGATGTGCCCTGTTGTGGAGACCACTGGAGACAGCCGTGCGCCCTAAAGCTGTGGAGAACCAAGGAGGCCATGATGCTGTTTTCAAAAGAGGAGTTTTAAAGGGGACCTTGGTAAGTCACTGGTGCAGAGGGGAAGAAAATGATCTGTTCTCTGTGTCTCTGGTGGAAGGGATGTGATAAACGGTGCTGGGCATAAATGTCCATTGTGTGGATACAAATTCAAAGAGAAGGTGAAGAGAAACAGAGAGGTGGTTCACAGTAATTATTATTCCGACCAAATCAAGGCAAACCTAGGGCAGTTCCACTGATTTTTTATCTGCATGGCTACGGGAGGAGGAGAAATGCTGGCTCAGAGAGGTGCTAAAGGGCACAGGATCACTGGGGGAAAACACAAGTGCCACTGCTCTTCTTATTTTTTTGGTTATACCTTTTCATGTTTGCTTTTTCCAACACAAAGCACAGAAACAAGCTCAATTTCTGCCTAGAGCCTTCTCAGCACACATGTGCAGGCTGAGGGATAAATTCCCTGAGCAATGGACAGGGGAGCGGTGGTTAGCCGGTTTAAAATTGTGGCGTTTGTTAATTCTTGCATTACTGACATGTCTTAAGATCATTTTGGTTTATTTGCAGAAAGAAATTTTCTCTGTTATTCTGCTCTTTAAACTATACATTCCACCAGATTATAAGCATTATTATGGAAATGATGGTCTGTAATTAAGTTTCTTCCCCAGCTATCAAAGAACTGGGGAATGCGTAGGGATGCTCCTTATTCTATGAGACACCTCTGCAGGAACCTCCAGGTGCAGGGATCTAAATGGCCTTCTTCCCATTCCATTTCTTAGGTCTAGAAGAAATAAAAATTGTAATAGTGGTCTGTAATGTATTGAGGGAAGAATGCAGACACGTAGAAACCGGGATTAAGTTCCGATAGCATCTAAGTCTGCTATCTTTTTGCATTTGCTTTTTATTGTGTGTCTGTGAATCCACATGGTTTTGTAAATTTTCCCTTCCTGATGCATATCTCTGTTCTTTGAGAAAAAAAAACACAGCAGAAAATGTGTGTATTGTTGAATTGACCTCATCAAATTCAGTTGACAGTCTTTAGGAAGTTAAACCAGAAAGTTGTGGAGCACCTGCACAGATTCTTGTTTACCTTAGAAAATCTTAAAGATTTAATAACAAATGTTGTCCTGATTTATTTCTGAGCTTTCTGAAACCATCCTTGCAGAGAGGACTGTTCAATGTACTACGTTTTGAATTAACAAGTTAATCTATAGCTTCTTGCTGAAAGTGAGAGGAGGCAATTACTGGTATGCATTAGATCACTTTAATTTCAGGTATACATTCAGATGTATCTTCACTGGCCCAAAGAAGGACAGGGGTTTGGATAGAGAGAGTGAACACTGATTAGCCAAAGCAGCCCATGTTCCTTTTTGTCATGAAGTTTAATCAGATACTCACTTGCATGACATCTTTCAAAAGCTATTCATTACTCCTAAAAGATGCTTGGTTCTGTGACAGCACTGTGTTGTCTGTTGTTGCTGCTTTTGCAGGCAGGACGGTACTCATTTGTGTGTCACATCCAAGAAGTCCCAGATTCAGTAGTTTGATGCCAACATGAAAATGACTGATGTTGACCTACGTAAATGATACAGATCAATTAACAGGATTTTTTTCAGTTATTCTGTAGAATAGGTGACCTGCCATGAACAACCAGAACACCCCCTTATGCGGAGCAGCATTTCCATTTGCATTTTTTTCTAATTTCTTCCTGGCACAAATGTTTCTTGCCCAGAGTCGTTATAAATTGGGTATTCTCAATTGCTGGGATTTGCTTCATTCGTGGGATGAGAGTTTGTCAAGGAAGGGCGTAGGCTCCCTCCTACCCCTGGCAAAGAAGCAGAGCATACTGGCAAAGCCGCATATCCTTCCTGCCTGAGGAATTTCTCAGTGCTGCAGGGCATTTTCAGCTCTGTTTCCGAGTGCTGCCAGAGTTGCCACCTCATTTGCCCACTGGTGACCAGACCGGCATCCCATTATACTTCCTGGTCCCTTCCCTCACAGCATTCTCAGAGCTCTGGGGTTTCTAATGACCTCCTGCTTCTATCCTCTCTTTGGGTCCCTGGGTAAATGAGGAAGAAGAGAAATTGATGGAGATTAAGTTCATTTTTTTAAAAAATTAGAAACTGTTAATGTATGTGGTGGAATAGCGCAGTATAAATTTCTAGGTACTACAAATGGGGAGAGCTATTTGCTTTGTCTTGTTCTACTCTTTTTGGAAAGCTGTGGGCTACTTGGGTGCAGGGTGGTTACCTGGTGCTTTGACAGCACATGTCCCCCTCCTTGGACCTCATCATCAGATGTAATTTATCTCACTTTACTGAAGCCCCCATACTTGAGGCTGAATTTAGCCATTAAGTCTATACATTTCTGGGGTTTCTGGCTGGGTGAAGAGTCTATCATGAAAACCACAAACTATTTAGAAATAGAATTTTGAAAGGGAGCAGGTAGAAGGCTGCTGAGACTGGGAGAAAACATTGGTCTTCTCCAGCTGCAGTGTTTCGATTCGTGTTTTATGTTTCACAGAATCACAGAATGTTAGAGGTTGGAAGGGACCTCAAAGATCATCTAGTCCAACCCCCCTGCCAGAGCAGGATCACCTACAGTAGAGCGCCCAGGAATGCGTCCAGGCGGGTTTTGAATGTCTCCAAAGAAGGAGACTCCACAACCTCCCTGGGCAGCCTGTGCCAGGGCTCTGTCACCCTCACAGTAAAAAAGTTTTTCCTCATATTTTTATGGAACCTCCTATGTTCCAGCTTCCACCCATTGCCCCTTGTCCTGTCAGTGGACGCCGCTGAAGAGAGCCTGGCTCCATCCTCCTGACACTCCCCCTTGACATATTTATAAACATTAATGAGGTCACTCCTCAGCCTCCTCTTCTCCAAACTAAAGAGACCCAGCTCCTTCAGCCTTTCCTCCTAAGGGAGATGCTCCACTCCCTTCATCAACTCTGTGGCTCAGCGCTGGACTCTCTCCAGCAGCTCCCCGTCCTTCTTGAACTGAGGGGCCCAGAACTGGACACAATATTCCAGATGCGGCCTCACCAGGGCAGGGTAGAGGGGCAGGAGGACCTCTCTTGACCTACTCGCTACTCCCCTTCTAATACACCCCAGGATGCCATTGGCCTTCTTGGCCACGAGGGCACAGTGCTGGCTTTCTACAGCACATGTGAGTCATTTGGTTGCACTTGGAGCACAAAGTCATTCTGAGGTGAGCACCAGCGCAGAGGTGGTGCGTGGTGCCCGGGGAGGTGCCTTAGGAGGGAAGGAGCATTGCGTGTTATGCTTATGCCTACCTGGAGAGAATTTTAGTGGGTTCTTTAAACATGGAGCCTCTTTTTCCTACATGCCCCATATTTACTAATGCAGCTGACTTACGGAAATGAAGCTAGGGCCATGAAACTGGGTAACAGAGGAGCTGCTCCGTAGACAGCCGGTAGAAATTCCTGAAGGAAACTAAAGCAGGTAGAGAGGCAATAAGCTAATGGGAAACACTAGGCCTGCTAATGAAGGGAAAAGAGTGGTGAGGGAGTGTGAAGGGGGATTATTACTGAAGCATTCACACTTCTTTGCAGAGCTCCTGCTTTTTTATTCAGATTACTTGATTATATGCTGACTCATGGAGTTTGTAGAGCTACTCTTTTCCATGGGAAGTGAATTTTTTTTCTTTCTTTGTTTTTTTTTTTTCCATTTTTTTTCTTTTTTCAACCAACCATTCCCAAAGTTGTCTTTGCTTATAGCAAACCTCCCAGTTTTAAATTCAATAGTGTAAGGTATCCGTCTCAGTCTTGTCCCCCTGCCTGCATTGAACTGTGTGCTTTTTGATGTTGAAAAAGATATCTCACACAGATTGGAGCTCACAGCTGGTAATGAGGAAGAGTTATCGTCACCGTGCTATTCTAACGTCTCAGTATGCCTTCTGTAATGTGAGAGGATTATTACTGATGCTCTGCTGGCTCTATTCATTGTTGTGAATGAATTATGCTTTTAAGCTGGGCATTAGCCTAAAAATACTTCCAGTAACTTAAGTGGGGATTATTATTACTGCTCGTGTTTATGATTGTTCTTAAGAGCCCACCGAGGATGGAGCCCCACTGAGCCAAGCAGTGTACGCGAGATGCTCTTTGCCCCAGTGAGTGCCTGTCTGAAAAGGTATATTTAGGGTGGGACCGTCAATAAAGCATAAAAACAGGGTGATTTCACAGGTACTTTTCTGCCAAAGAAAATACCCTGGTTTGTCTGAGGAAAGGAGATCATCTCTCCCCTGAGCTGGGTGTGTGTGATGTGGGGTAAAGCCCTCTTTACCAGATATCTTTTTCTGCTCCAACCGGCTGCACTTTTGTTTGCTCTCTGTGGGCATCGCTCGGGCGTCACAGGTTTGTGAGGTGAGGGACGGTGGGGAAGGAAAGGCGGTGAGCGGTGACCTTCAAGTCGAGCTCTATGTTTTTCTCTTCAGCTTGTCACCATCTTTTAATGCCAAATTATTTCAAACTGGATGTGCATTTCACCATAAACAGCATTTCAGAGAAGAAAGTGAGGAATTGCCATTGGACGGCTTATGGGGAAAGCTGTTGGAAGGAAGCAGCACAGACTAGTCCATGTGCTTTCTCATTTGCAAAGATTACGTTGCTGTCTTATTTCTCCCATTATAAAATTGTCTCTCTGAGTTTTCCAGGTGGATGCATCACAGGGGCTGGAATGTAGCCTGACAGGTAGAAATCAAAAACAGCGTGTCTTAGTGATGCTTTGTCAGCTGTGAATAATAAGAAACATTTGGGGGGTTGTTCTGAAAATCCAGATGCCATCCATTGTCAGCTCTCAGCTTCTGCTGCCCTGGGCAAACCTCGTAATATGTCACGGACAGAACATTTGCTGTGCCGTGTATTTTGATCCCACAGACATTTGCCTGACCTGTCTGTATGGCAACTCTAAATTGGGTGTCAACTTCTTTCTGGAATGAAATCTCTATTGCCCTTGTAACCTGAAATCCAGAGGATGACATCGACCATGTTCCATGGCTCTACCAGATGATTTGTGCTTAATTCTTAACAATTTAAATGACTAATTGCACAAAGTTAATAAGCAAACACAAACTCTCTGTCGCATCATGTTTCTGCACAGTGATGCTGATAAATAAACTGACAATGGAGGAGGTGAGACCTGCAGCAGTTAGGCTGAGCTTGGTAGTGACCTTCTCACCCCCAAAGGCCTTGGTGCATATAACAGGTAACTTGTCCCTTTTCCAGTCAAGTGTCATTTCTAGTGTGGTCTGTTAGCAATGGTCTATATGTGTGTTAGTCTGAGGGGAGTGTGTTTGTGTATGCTTGTGTATGTCAATATATGATCTGGAATTACTTAGCCCGAATATCTGAGGATGTTTCTTTGATATAGTGATATACGTGACAGTATATAAGTCTGTTCATTGGAATAGCAATACTTAGAGGTTTATATACAATGTCTTGCATACTCTTAGGCTTGTGTCATCAGGTGTTGAAAAGTATACCATGTTTTTGCTTGACAGTGCCCTTCATAATACAAGAGGAATAATTTACAGACTGAATACTCTGTGGTACTAATTTCTTCTCTTTCTGTTCCTCTTTTTGTTTAAACCTCTGGATTCACATACCAAAAGAAGCAGATTCACCACAGGTCTCTCTTCTCTTACAGTGCTTAAGATAGGTTGTGTTCAATATTCAGTAAGCTCCTTGTGTATTAAAGCCAAAAGATACCTCTTTAGAGATGTAAGAAAACAAAAGTTGTCTTCTTCATAAATTACATATCAATGAGCTAGTGGTAAGGTGTTAATTAGAGTACCCGTTAGAACTCCAATTTTCAGCTGCTAAGAATGGGAGGAAAACCAATGAAATGCAGGATAGCGCCATGCAATTTCTCCACATAAAGATCGTTAAAGTTTCTGACAAGGCTTTGATGCTGAAATGCTGCCTTGCTCATAGTAAACACCCAAGTGAAGCAAATACTCGACCTATTTGACAGGCCATGAATGCTTCCATTAGCATGGCATAATTCTAATGCATTTAGCGTGTATGTTTAATGCTAAATGCATTAGCACTTAATGTCAGGAGCTCCAGACCCGCTAGAGTCAAGGGGTTAACACAAATTAAGAATTGTGAGAGAGATTTGTCACTCTTTATAGCTTTGTGTTAGAAGTCCTAATTTCATTACTGAAGCTTACTCGGTAAGGAAAGAGTGTTATTTTTGTATTAGGCTCTTTTTCTTTCTTTTCAAAGTAAAGACCAATTACCCTGCTAGCATTTGCTACCACAGTGACACCTCCTGAGAAGCCCCACTGTGACATCATGTAAATATGTATCGTAATACAGTAAAACCTGCAGAATACGCTACCGAAGAAAATTTAGCTACCCAGTTTAATTAACAGATTAACATTACAAAGTCAAGTCTGTAACGGACACCTGTGGTTAAAGGTGGCCTTTGGTTTTGTTTTGTTTACCCTCTCTAAAACCCAGAATATTTCTGGATTTCAGTTGCGTGAGAAGGTGAAGCCAGCATGTGACATCCAGCAACCCAAGCCACAGCCTCACGGAGTTTTCCCTCAGCATCCCAGGAGGGTTTAGCAGCCCTTAACCTTTCCACTTGACCCTGTCCCTCTTGGTGGCTCCGCACAGGCAGTGGCACAGCCACACAGCGATCCTCGCTGGGGATCAGCCCAGGTGACAAAGGACATGGGAGGGGAAGCTGCTACAGCCGAGGGGTTGCTGATGATTGCTTAACTGCACAGAGGTTGCTTTATTATTCAGTGTGCAATTGGGAAGAGGCACCTGATCTCTTTTGCAGCGACAGTGCCTTAACGTAATTTCTTCTAGCAGTAGGAGTGTTAAAGTCAACAGGACTGCAAACAGAGCATAAAGAATCTGCCAGTCTCGGTAGGGTCAGGATGAAGAGCTGTTATGTTGATTGACCTCAGGAAAAAAATGTTTTGAAGGGTTTTTTAAATGATTTTAATTAAAACCTGTGTTCAGATGAGTGGAATTTATGCTAATTGGCACTCGTACGTCACTCGCACTCTTGAAAAAGTTTTAGATGTCATATAAACTTTAGCTTCTCACAGTGCTTCAGTGAGATGATGCCTAACTCTTCCTGACAGACAGGCAGTAAGGGAAATGGTTGCTCACCCATCGCCAGGGTCAGGGCCCAAGTGCACCAGCGGGTCGTAACTGCTCTGAGCAGGGGCCTCCCTGCAGGCATCTGCTGCCCAGGGCTCCATTTCAGCTCATCTCTGGTTCTCGCTGAGCCGTGCCAGGAAAGAAGGCTTCATCCGTCACTTGGTTCCTCTTCAGAGACCTTTGCGCTGTTCTCCTTGAGGGCAAGTTCCTGTGCTTGGTTTTGCTACTGATAGCAGCTAGATGCTTGCGTGTGCTTTGCACAGCACGTCTTAACTCATAGCTTGTGGGCCAGGTCCAGCCTGAGGAATATTTCTGTGTCATTTGCTACCTTTTCCTTGAAGGAGTAAATGCTGCTGTAAGAGCAGACATCTGCTGCACACTCTATCTGCCTTTAACATCTGAGATCCAGAGTGGATTTCAGAGGGTCTGATCCTACTCTAGTCACTCTGTGAGGGATTGCATCATGATCCCAACAATTTGTTTTCTTCTGTCACTACATCACTTCTCTGCTCCAGTGTCTCCCAGCTGCAGTCTTGGTTCTTCAGCACACACATGCACCAGTAACGAGGCTGGGGCTATAGTTGTGGCTTCAAAAGAGACCAAGCATTCATCTTGCTAACTAGAAGGATAAATAAGCAGTGTATTTCCCTTCCCTTTTCAGACGTGCTTGGGATTCTTAACCTTTCAAAGTATTCTTAACATCTGCTCCTTTCAGTAGGCATTCATTGTTGCTAACATGCCAGAATATTTATAGGATCATAGAATGTTTCGGGATGGAGGGGACCTTTAGAGGTCATCTAGTCCAACCCCCCTGCAATGAGCAGGGACATCTTTAACTAGATCAGGTTGCTCAAAGCCCCGTCCAGCGTGACTTTGAAAGTTTCTAGGGATGGGGCTTCTACCACCTCTCTGGGCAACTTGTGCCAGTGTCTCACCACCCTCATTGTAAAAAAATCCCACCTTGAATCTAGTCTAAATCTCTCCTCTTTTAGTTTAAAACCATTGCCCTTTGTCCTGTTGCAACATGTCCCCATCTTTCTTATAGGTTCCCATTAAGTACTTGAAGGCCACTATAAGGTCTCTCTGGAGCCTTTTCCAGGTTGAACAGCCCCAACTCTCTCAGCCTGTCCTCACAGGAGAGGTGTTCCAACCCTCTGATCATTTTTGTGTCCCTGCTCTGGACCGGCTCCAACAGGTCCATGTCTTTCCTGTGCTGAGAACTCCAGACCTGGTCGCAGAACTGCAGGTGGGGTCTCACCAGAGCGGGCTAGAGAGTCAGAATCACCTCTGAACCTGCTGGCCACACTTTTGATGCAGCCCAGTTGGCCACCTGGGCTATTCCTGTTGCTGGTTATGGCTACAAGAACGCATTACTACAGGGAGAGATGGAGAAGAGTTATACCACAAGGTAAGAGCCAGCTGGAGCAGCTCACTCGCTGTAGAGCTGCACTCCCTCGCCCTGCAGCAGTTTGTTCATGTAGCCATAGCGTGGCACGAGCTTCATTAACCCTGCCATGTCTTCAGAGCACACTGCTATCAAACAAGACAGCCCAACATCTTCCGTGTGTGGAAGAGCTTAAAGTGATTTTCCTGCACCTAGTCTGGAAACCAACCATCTGATCACTTGTAAGCTATGCGCTCGACAACACTTTTAAAACATCTGTAACCCGAGATGTATCGATACTAGAGCCTAAACTGACTATTGGCAGCATGTGAGCGCTGAGCATTCCTCTGCTTTTCCTAGATTGATTGCAAGGTATCATTTGAAATTAGTCAAAAACATGCTCGTGGGAAGGAGTCAGCACAAAGTGCCTTCCATTAAACAGTGCCTTGATTTTTTTTGGTTTTCATTTCATGAAGTGTTAGGTAAGTAGATAAGCAACAGAAGTGTTATGATAAGGTTGTCTGCATTCTGCATTTACATTTGGGTAATAGTTCCAGATGAGAGAGAGCCCTGTGATTTCACGTGTACGTTGTGCTGATTATCGTGATGTATTCCGAGAGTCTGATTTAGTTGATTTTGGATGAGGTTTCCCACAGCACTTGCCCGTTGGGATAGAACTGGCCAGCACCTGAAATCACTGCTTCCTTTCCCAGTTTCTTCTTGGACCTTTGGTTTTATTTTGATCTAACCTTGGTTCTCTGTTCCCCTGGGATCTAACTCGGGCTGTTGGGCTGCCTGGCTGCTGCCTTGGCTGTAGAGAGCCTGTCTGTGGTCTATAAAATGAGACTTTTTCTTCCTCATGCATCCCTGTTTTAGCACACCTTGAAACCAAAGAGAGTGATAAATCGAGCTCGGGCTGTACCTTGGGAAGAATTACAGCTGCCTGAACAACCATGCATGCAGGCTGAGTATTTTCCTCTGTGCTTTGCTTTTTTAAAGTGACATTTGCTTGATCTAAGCACTTGTATTAAAATCACACATCTCAGGAACACTTGTTTATTAGTCTATACAGTATTTGTAATTTCAATCATAATGCATTTTATGGTGATTTTTGTAGAATCTCGCTTATATTTGTTGAAATATTTGAACATCATTTAAAACTAAAAAAAAAACAACCTAAAAAACCACCTACCAAAACCTGGTAAAATTCCCAGTACCAACAATATATATAGTCCTCTGTATCTCGGGGTTTTTTAATCTGTGACAGCCCCTGTATAAATTTCAACAGACAAATTGAGATCTCAACTCAAAAACAAATTGCTTGCTTTTTATAAAATGCATATATTTGTCTTGTAAGTGAGTGTAATGGATGTAATCCAATAACACTACTATTGTCAGGATCGCTTTCTTTTTGCTTCTTAAAATTACATATACGTTTAAAATGGATTTATAACTGCCTATTGCTATACCCGAGCAAAATTTGGCATTCCACTAGCTGTGCCTTTCGTAGTTAAGATTTCCGTAGATGTTGTCATGTTTTCTTTGTGGTTGATGGAAACAGGAACTGCTTTCAAAATAGAAAGTTCTTATTTTTAGCATTTGCAACTAAAAATGTGCTTACTCAGTTATGTTGGTGCCACAGTTGTCATTTATTAAAACTTCTTATAGGTTGGATGGAAACGTATAGATTCATGGAAACCTTTTTTTTTTTTAAAATACTTATAGCAAATATTCTAACTCCAGGTTGAACCTGCCTTTTAAAACTTGAGTTTATTGGGCGGCCAAGAAACACTGTGACTTTACCGATACTTGCCTGTACTGTCACACCTGCCAGTGATGCCCGGGCTTGTTGCCAGCGCTCCCAAAAGTGCCTCCCTCAGGGGCTGCTTGGTCTTGCTGGTCCCTGCTGCCTCTCTTGGGTGCTGCTGGTTGTCCAGGAGGAGCAGACTCACTTAGACTTGTCCAGACACTCAGCTCAGCTTGAAGCTGGCTTAGCAAAGCTTTAGTGTGAGAGAGCAAACATAACTCTAGGGACTTGGGATCAAGCAGATGTGAAGGAGTTTAACCCCAAAGCAGTTCCAGCTAGAGTTCCTCTTCATACAGCATAATCCTCTTATGCACCCACCTATTTCTTATTCGCTAAGTGGATTAATATTTTATTTATTTGCTCAGTGTGCATGCAGGCTTCATTTATATTGCATGTGCTGTGTGTTTGGTGGATGCTGTATGTCTCTATACGCTGAGGTTGTACGTTTCCCAGGCTGTATCTCTTTGTCCACATGCCACCACAACGTCTCGTATGCATCTTCGTTAGTCCTCGGACAGCTGATGTTCCCCTTGTTAGCCTGTCCTGCAGCTGTTGGTCAGTCATTCTCAAGCTCCCTAATTTTATTTTGCAGCTGCCCAGCTACCATGATTAGACTGCATATTTTTGAGACCTTCATAGAATTGTTCTAACCAGGAATGACCCAAATAAATGGTTGGGACTGTTTTCTACCCTGTTTTCAAAAATCGCTTTGCAGCGTGTGCATCTTTGTATGCACAAGTCTTTCGGGGTGAAGGTCTCACTGGTGTCTTCCAGGTTCATCCAGCATCAGTTTGAATGAATTACTGCTTCGTGCAATCACTGAACAGAAAAGGAAGAATGTTCTGGCAGAGCAGAACCTCATGGGCAGTAATTAGACTTAGCATCTGTAAATTACTTTGCAAACCACGTCCGAAAGGTGCTAAAGAAACACCTCTACGGGGATTATTAATGCATACAAACAAAATTAAATTTTGAATGCTAAACAACTAAAGAAAACCCAAAGACAGATATTAAAGGTATTCTAGAAGGGTTATAAATCAGTTGCAGCCGGTTGGCTGGAACAGAGTGCAGAAGCTCTAGAAACACATCTGTCATCAGGGGAGCTGTAGCAACCTTATTTCCTGACTGTGGAAAGAGAAGCTTTGATCACAGCTGTCACTGAAGCACTAATTTCTTAAAAAAATCAGTTAAAAGCTAGTATAAAGTTTTTGACAAAAATGGAGATTTATGACTTTGAAAACTTGTTTCAAATGTTGAGTTTCTTTTTCTTAGTAAGATGTATTTTAATGAAAGAAACTTAAGGCCACTAAGATTTTTGAATTTGTAAGTTGATGTCATCCTTTTCTTCTCACTTACCTGTCGACCTCATTTCATCAGCTATCTAAACGTAATATTTCTGTAATTAGTGAATAAGGACTAACATCAGGGAAGTGGAACTGATCGGCTTGTATTGCACAGTGCAGTAAATCAGGTCAAAAGAGTGCCTGGATGCAGAAAAGAAATTCTGCTTGTCAGATGGGTATTTACCCTGATGTTTTAATTTAGGTCACTGGTAAGCTTTTAAGGTAATCTCTCATTCACTGCTCTGTGGTTCCTGGAGTGCACAAAGTGGATTTCTTTAGTATGAAACGAAGTCAGAAGAGATGCTCCAGGAGTGCACCTAATCTGTCTGCTAATGGACACTTAGCCCACTTAAACCAAGCTGGGGCCAGTCTGAAATAACTCCCCCAGAACTCAGGGCCCTCAGCGCGGCTGCTCTGCCCCGCAGATCTGCTCCCATCACACCCAATAGCCTTGATTCCTGCCTTGCGTGCTCCGCCTTTCCTCTCCACGTGGTAAAGAAGATGTTAAGATTGCGGGAGGTTTTTCTTAATGAGGATGAGCTCTGAACCTCTGAGGGTTTTATGGGAGCAGGGAGGCTTGTGGCTAGAGAAAAGGGAGGGGAATAGTTCTGTGTTTATTCCTCACTGTTGGCCCTAGAGAACTCCAAAGCATTGTAACCGGAGTCAGGAAAGTCCCACTGTGAGGAACTTATGAGTGCACTGATTTCTTCACTTTGAAGTGGAGAGAAATGATTTAAGAGCTGGCTGTAAAAGTAGACGTAGGCATCAAGATAGACATAAAGAAATCATTCTGACACCGCTGCTTCCTGAAGAGAGCGGGGAGCTGGGAGGGAGTGCTTTACGGGATCCCATAAAGTGATGTTTGGTTTTGAAGCTGTTCTTCAGACCCTTCTTGCATTTTTGCCAAGGCCCTGCACAATAAACATACATCCATGCTAAATGATACCTTGGTGGAACATTAGCAAATCAAGTGATCAGCTTTCATTTTAACTATTTCTTCTAGATACAAACCGCGTACAACTGTATGTGGAATCGTGCCCATTGTTTGTGTGAAGTTTGTGTGGTAACGGTGATAAACTAGAAGATGAATGTTATCCTTGCAGCATCCTCTAGCTCCTGTTACTCCATTAAGGCACCTTGACAGAAAGGTATAATTCAGCTAACAAAACCAAACAAAATGAAACAAACAAACAAAAAAAGATGATCACATTATCATATTTCTGAAAGAAATATCAGTTTTTAAACCTTCATATCAGTATGTCAAATTCAAATTCTCTAAAAAATAGTTCACGGCTTTGAGTATTCAGAGATTTCAGCTAATCCCGTGTAAATGCAGGAAGTGTGAACAAATTGCTGTGTCATATCTTTGGTAACAATTTGCTGGGTGAGAGAAATGATGTCCTTCGAGGTTTGGTTTACTTTGATACTTTGTTTTTCCCTGTACATGCACCTGTCGACCAGGTAAGCATCAGGCTGAGGAAGAGTTAACTGTGTTTGCTAACTGAGCTAAAAATGCATGAAACAAAATAGAGCATCACTTGCACTTCCAACTGTTGGATTTGCCCTTATTTTGAATGTTGATTGGCTCTTCCTATGTTAGAATAAGAAAATAAATGTTTGAAAATAGTGAAATTGTTACCAACTGAATAAGTTGTATTAGCCAAGATACTATAAGGGCAGAAATATACGATGGGGGTTAAAGGAAACTGTGTACATTTGTACTTGGAGGTAAGGAAATGTTCAAAGGAAAGAATCACCTGTATGAGTTGATTTTTCATCCAGTACTTAATTTTGGGCTGTGGGGTTTCCTTCCTTTTTCTTTGTTTATTTGACCATTCTAAAATGATAATGATGAGAGGTATACGGATGTGTTGTTTTGAACTGAGATTTCAAAATCTGCAGAAGGAATTTTCTCCTCGATATTGCCTTGAACTCAGGACAGTTCTTTCGAGGTCCCTTCCAACTCCTAACATTCTATGATTCTATGATTGCGGCTACTGTGGTAAGTGTTACATCTCTTATCAGGTTGTCAGACCTACTAAAGCAAGCACATATCTTCTGGATTTGAATATGTGTGAATCCTAGATAATGCGACAATTGAATAAGTGTAGGACAATCCATCTTAAGTGACATCTCATTTCTGCCTTTCGCTTAGTTAAAGCCAATAATAGGCTGAATAAGGAGCAGATGAAAGCTCAGATATGCTGTAAGTACTTATAGTGCTTATTCAGTGGTACCAGTTGTGTGAATATGTGAAAGCTCTGAAATATCTGAATAATACCTGTGCGAGCAAGCTGCTATCGTATCCTGATATCTTTGGAACAGGACTGGGAGTGGAACAGCTTTTCTATCCTTGAAGACTTCTGAATTTCAGACTTCCAGTCCTGGTGCACCATTGGCACTGAAGGATTTAGAATGTCTTTGGGGCATGTGGGAAATAGACAAAACTCAACCAAATTACCAGAGATTTGGAACCTCCTCTCTTTCCTGTCCCACAACTGGTAATATCCTGACTGACCATTGGGGAAGCAGAATTTCTTTTAACTATTTAGCTTTTTTCCTTTTTTTTTTTTTTTTCCTGTTGGTAGGGGTTGGGGAGAATTATTGTTTTGAAAAGACTATAAAGCTTCTAGCTTCACAAGTATCTGCTATTGCGTGAACCAGTCTGGTGGTTGATTTGCAAAGGGTAAAAGCACTGATCTGGGGAATCTAGTAGCAGAGATGTGTAACGTTAATCTCATCTCTTCTTCAGTGTATCATTACTGCAGCAGTCGCTGTGTGCAGCGTGGCTGATGCTTTGAACTATCCAGGCAATCACATATTATGCAGCCACAAACACAACTCAAAATACAGATCCATGCCTAAAAACAGTAACTACTTTCATATATCTTGCATGATATGTTTCTGTGCTGTAAATACAGGCTGGAAGATACAGGTTGGGGGGAGAAAGGAGTGAATTTTTCTTTGAGAAGTCTGCTTTTTATGTTTGCTGGAACAAAGGGGTTTAGCAAACACTGAGAAAGGGAAATTGCCTTTCCTCTGAAGATTAGAGAAGTCAGCGTTTGTTTAAGCAATCTATCGTGCCATGCTGTAAAATCCCCGTGCCTTTCATTCGAAAGGAATGGGAAATGAAAGGTTTGCATTTGAGGATGTACTATTCCAATGTCTACCTGCTGGCACAGAAGTACAGACATGACTATATCTCCGGTGGTGAATCCTGCCCTTCTTTTTAAAGACAATTAAGGAGTGAATCTTCTAGGGTGTATCTGGAGAATATAAAATATTGAAACTGTTACCATACTACCCAAAATGCTTTTGGTCAGGGCTGAGCTTACGTTGCCCTGCTCCCCCTGTGAATACACATTAAGATTATTGTATATGAAGAAGGACCGTGCTCTGAGTTTGTCTTTAGGGTTTTTATTTCAATTGTCTTGCTACTGAATAGTTCTTCCTTCTTTTTAGTTCAAGTCTGGGAGGGAGGGATACTTGGTAAGTTTAGCAATAGCTGTGTAAGCTTTATTTTTACTTAGCCGTGTTGCTTCTTTCTTAAGACTGTTGCAATTGCCTGCCATCTGGGGGCTTCTGGACATGCTTCAATAAATCGTATTCTCTTTTCCTGTTGCTCTGAGGATTTGCAAAAGGAGGGAAACTGGATGGGTTATGCAGTGGGCTGCAAGCTGGGGAAGGAGCATTGGACATATTGTACTTGTTTGTGCTTATGTAAAATTGTCACGCTAAGTCGCCACAAATGACAACCAAGGAAGAAATCAGTGGCTAAGAAATTTTTATTTGACAAGTTGATATGATGTGAGCAGGAAGCTGCTTATCCCCTTTCTGCTTTGCCCATAACAGGGCACTGTAGCTGACCTTTAGCAGTGTGTGTGCGCGCACTCTTGGGTGGATCAAAACGTTGTCAGGAAGCATCCTTGAAAGTACTAAGTAGTGCCTACCAATAATGTCACCTTCTGGAGGTGCAGTCATCAGAAGCTGCATTCCAGAGAAGTTCCCAGGAGAGCCACTTTCATGCTATAGCCATATGCTTCTGGAGAATTCTTGTGGCAGAGTTCTGTCTTGTAAAAATCACTGCTTTCCACTTACACATTGCATCTGTGGGTTTTGTGAAGTGTTTACCCATTTCTTAGGAGTCCTTATTTATAAGTTTCTGTGTGAAGCCTCAAAAGTTTTGTACATCCAATTTCTTTCCCAAGAGGCTGCAGAAAGACTCAGACCAGCAGACTTCTGCCATTCCAGCATCTGTATTTATGAACTAGAGGATATGTGATGCAACATTTCATTTTACTGTGCTTTTTGTTTTATATACTTACTTTTGCCTGGCATATTACTCATTCCTCCCTTTCTGTAAATGTACCATTGGTGTAGATTGACTCAGACCAATTTTTACTTTCTTTGCTCTTTTGCCCCAGCTGATGGTCCTGCTCAAGTAGTTTGCTGGCCTTACAGTCACCTTTGGTCTAACTGGCACATCGTCGTTCTATCCACAATTCTCAGTTTCCAAATTGCCGTGTTTAATAATGGTATTTTTGAGATTCAGCATTGTCAACTTTGACTGTTCCCTTGACCTCCTCATCTTCCAGGGAGGTTACTGGGATAGCTATATAATGGGAGAATATGTTAAAAGAAATTCTGTGGCATTCATTACGCTTTGTATGAACCTTCATTTGTAAATGCTGGTTAATGGTAATGTAGCTGCTGTCCAGTGTGCTCTCTGTTAGCATATGTCATGCATGCAAAATAGATATGCCTTTCTTGCTTCACTGCAAAATAACTTCCCGCTTGCTATCTCCTATAGCACAGTAGTGGGAAACAAACGGCCTTGTCCCCCCTTTAAAGTAATAATCCATTTAATATGCAGGTGGATTAGTTCAAGTGGTTGGGTTAAAGAAGTCTTTTTGTAAGAAGAAATAGTCATACTAGGCACATAATTAGCTTTTGCTTTTGTTTTTAATGAGTTTAATCCCAAGGTTTAGTCTTTTGGGCTTATTTTTAGAAATGTCAGTATTCCAGGCATTCTCTTAGTGCTCTTACAACCTCCTGACTTGGTGTTGATGCCTTCTTAGAGGGCTAGAATTAATAAGGCTTCAGCTTTAGTAGGTCCACAAGAATGACAAACACTAAAGCCAGGTCACCTCAGGTGTTCTTATTGCTAATAGGAAGTACTAACTGGATGCTAGTGATTCTTCTACATATGATGACAGGGTCAGATCCCAAATATGAGGAGTTTTCTGATAGGGTTCATGCTTCTCTTTTAGGCATCTAACTGAACTCTTGTTTTTTATTTGGAAAAAGCTACATATTACATCGATCCAAGATCCTTTCATAAATCTTATTAGGAGCATCAGAATTGTGTGACCTTATATTTGGACTTCTAATATCACTTGAACATGTCTTCTTTTGTTCAGTGACAGGGAAGAAAATGATGTCCAGAACTGAGCCCCTACCAAAAATTTGTCTTGGGTCAGTCTCTTCAACTTTTTAAGTAGCATTCTCTCCTGCTGACCTAACACGTGCACGTGACGAGCAATGGGACCCAAATCCTTTTGCCCTTTTGTGTGTTCATAATTACACTCAGACCATCTACGAGCAGGTTCCCCTGCATGTGTAGGGCCATACTATCAGCAATTGATCACAACTCCAAAGACACCTGCTGGTCATCTCTTCATAAATCTAGTCCGCATTGAGCGAAGTCCTTGGGCATAAAAGAGCTTTATATATGCAAAATATTCATTTTTCTTCTAAGTGGGGTAAAGCTGTTTCCATCTCAAGGGATGAAAAACCTGGGAGTGTTCATGGAATTGAGCCCATATTTTAATAATCGTATCAGCAGAGTTGCCAGGCTGACATTTGATTATCTCCGAACAGTGTAGTGCCGCATTACCACCTCTCCCAAATGGATGTTGGATTGCTTATCCACGCCTTTTGCAACACCCTGGCTGAATTAATTCAACTATCCCTGGAGTGCTTCCAGCAGAGGCAATTCGCTGGTCACAACTGATGTAAAAGTTCCCCTTGCGGGATTTTAACTCAGTCCTTGCATGTTTTGCTCAGAGAAAGCTTTATCTCACTCTGCAGTCTGTGGGTTAATGCACTCATTTTTCAGCTCTAAAAACAAAGGCCTCAACTGACTCATGATCAGTTTGGTGGCCCTGACCTCATCTCGAGTGTCTGTCTGCAATATAGAGCAATGCCGTGGATCGGCGTGTTTCATGGTGACTGGCAACCCTCTCATACGAGATCCAGGGAAGAGCTATCTGGGGGTGCTAAAGGCCAGAGCGGAGATGAATTAGCAGAGTTATGTCAAAAGCTTAATTCCTGGACTCACCTCATTTGGTTCCACTCAGACTTGTAGCAATCCATTATTACGAATGTTAAGCACTTATGAGTCTATTAAAGGGAGCTGAAACAAGAACACCGCTATTGGTATATGTTGCTGAAGTTCTGGGGTTTTAGGGCACCTACAGTACTGTGCACACCACAGCTGCTCTGCTGATTTGTATAAAGGCACAGCAGTACTTCCACCTTCAAACTATTCCCTGTATCCTCTCTATAGACGTTGATGCTCGCTGTTTACTCATGTTGTAGAAAGACAATACGACTGTGGCTATGTTAAACTCTTGTCTGCATTCAGATAACTTACACACTCTCCCTGTTATTACTATTCTAATCTGCACGGTTCTGCATATAATTAATATGACCTGAAGGCAGTGCACCTGTTGGGAAAACCTTCATTGCTTTCAGAAGGTGCACGTCTGAAAACCAGCTTTTCATCAGAACACATCTCACTTCAAGAAGGCTGGGATTAGATCCAGGTTCAAACTTTATGGATAATGCTGCTGATTTCTCATTTGTATCTCTGCCACTTCCATTGGCAGAGCATCAGATCTGAAAGAGCCACTGACCCAATAAATGCGTGAATTACTTAAGACGTGAGTTAATTTTCTTTGGGCATTGTAACAGATTTAAACACGATACCAGCAGAGAGGACTGTTTCCTGGAATTCCTCTCAAGTATCTTTTAAACATTTTTAACATATTTGCATTATGGTCAATTAAAAGGAGCTGAAGCCATGCTAATAGTGGATTTCTTATTACGAATTCTTTTAAAATTCCTAGATTTGTGCTTCATGTTTGAGTGTAGAACACCACCTCTAACTAATGAGGGCTAAGAATAAGCTTCCCTCTGGGCAGATTATACCATAACTGCTGTATGGCTGCTGGCTTGTCTCCCCAACTAAGGAAGGGCTAACATCTTGCCAAAGTCTCTTCCAAGCTCTTCCCTTAGGGCACTGTTTATTAATTCAGACAAAAACCTCTGAGAGTAATGCAAAACAAAGCTGCTCCTTGAACAGCACAGATTTTGCTCCACGCTCTCTTCTTTATCTCTTCTACAATGCTAGTTATAGAGGAAAGCTCCTTAGTGAATGTTCATCTCAATCTCTTTACATCTTATCTGAGCATCAATCTTTCTCTTTCCAGTTGGATCTCAGAGCTGCACGTGTTGGTCTTCACGAAAGTGAGAAGGAACCTGGATATACTAGCCCAGACAGAGGGGCTGTCTACCAATTTTAATTTACTTTAAAAAAAATTATCAGTTATAATACGAATACCATAAAGAGGGCACAAAAACACTTCAGAGGTACTTCAGCAGGGAGATTGGGCTGCCTATCCAAAGACCCATCCAGACCCACTGTCACCCTTGGCGGTGACAATTGTGTCGTCCATCGTACTGTCTCATGAGAGTAGCGTAGCTGTGGGGGCTGCCTCTGAAAATGCAATTATATGAGTCTGAAGCAACGAGCAGAGGTGGCATGGGAAAGCCTCTGCCTGTGCTGATGGCAAGATCAGGATGAGCAAGTGGCAGATCTGGAGCCTCGGTGCAGCGCCCTGGTCCGGCAGGCAGTGTGCGGTGTGCGCGGTGAGACAAACCCAGATACACACAATGCCAACACATCTATTTTCATACCTTTTTTTTTTTTTTTGCAAATATTGTTTGATATGCAGCTTGTCTCCAGCTAGGGATCACAAGTAAAGAAGGCACCCATGAAATTATCAAGAAAAATAAGTATAGTGCATTCTAATCTAATTATATAAATAATTTAAATAATTTTTAAAGGCTGTTCTGAAAAACCTTTAAAGACTGCCTGTGATTTAGTATGAACACAACTGAGATGCAGAGGGGACATTGAGTCCTGTGTCTATATTTATTTTTTTTTAATTTGGAAAACATAAAGAAGTCAGTAATTGGCTCTTTAATAGTGCAGTAACTGTTGATTTTTAGCTTTTTTTCAAAAGCATGTTTAAATACAGAAAGCAATTCAAAAATTCTTGTGAGCAGCAGCTTGAGTAGCTACCATAGCAACAGGTATAGGATCCAAGCCCTTTCTCCCCACTGGGAGCTAGAACCCCCCTGAATGGACACTATAGATAATTTAGCTGTAGTTTTGCTCATGCAACTGGCATTGGGACAAGTCTCTAAGAGAGCACTCAGGTTTAAACCGACACATTTTTACCTGGAAAAGAGCAAGGCATCGTTCATCAAGTGATGGCGGTAGTAACTGAGAATAGGGGAAAACTTTGAAAAAGAAGTCTTCCACACATTTCCATACGATTCGTGTAGTTCGTTAAATGTTCTGAATATGTTCTAGTATCTTCTAGTTTAGTTGTAGTCTCTCCTATCTCGATGTTTTAATCTCTGACGTCTGTACGTTTTCTTGTTGTTTGGAAGCCTTTGCCTCTGTTACATTACCTGTGCCAAGAAATAAGGGGTCTTAAAACGTTAATGCTGTCACTGCGTGTTGCTTTGTCCTCGTGGTAACACCAGGGAAGACCAAGGGCAGAATGAGCTGCCTGTATTTTGGAAAGAGGAGAGTTTGAGATGGCCTTCTGCTTCTGGGCCCCCTGCACTTCTTTGAGGTTTTGGAAGCCAAGCAGAACTAAATTTCAGAGCTGTGCTTATCTTAACAATAAGTCAAATCAGGGCCCTGGATCTTAATTAACATTTCTGCATTTAGAATTACTTTTGTGAACACAATAGAGCCGATTATTACTGAAAGTCTCTTCAAAGAAGTTAAATTAATCTGATAAATCAATGTGGCCAGTGCAGATAAATCTTGTGGAGGATTTTCAAGCTGTACCAGGATCTGTCAAAAAGAGTAATGAATATCAAATTTCCAAATGTAAACATTTTCAGGGCAGGGAGTATGACAGATGACACACAGAATTGTCACTAACTGGCGTGCTGGGTAACATGAGGCTGCAAATACGAAATTAAATTGGGTCAGCAGAAGCAAACTTCAAGACAATAATGGAGAATGTTGAGACTCTTTTGACTGACGACCCTAGGAGCAGATGGCAAAGGAGGGGAGTTGATGTATGGGAGCAGTGCTATGACATTTGTGCTCCTGATCCAACTTAATAATAATAATAATAATAATAATAATAATAATAATAATAATCCTGCTGCGAATGAAATTTCATTCCCTGTCACATCCAAGTGAGAAGCGCCACACTGAAGATAGCTCGGGAGTAAACTCATCATAGAAGTGAAGAAATGCGAAGGTCTCAGCCTGCGGCTGCCGCAGGAGATTACAAAGTGAGCACTGGGCCAGCTCTGTATTTGCAGCAAACATCGGGGAGGTTTCCAGGGAAGGTTCTTACCACTCTAGGGGAAAATTTTGCATCTCATTCTTGTTTAAGATCATCTTTTTCACAGCACCAAGGCTCAGAAGATAGGTGTTTTTGGATGCCAGTGATACATGAGTGGCAATATAAGATAGTCGGAGTAGCTGTTTTTATCTAAAAGTGCAAGTGATGAATTCCTACTAATAAAAAAAGGCATTATTTCTCTTTCTTACGTACGAAGTCAGAGATGAAAACAGAAGAGGGCTAGGTACACAGAAATGTAAGAATTAAGAGGAAGAAAAAGGATATACCTAGAGACAAGAAAAAAAGCAAATTGCAAGGTATTAGAGGAAAGTTAGCATTATTCTCCCAACAGGCTCCGACTTGGAGGTTGTGTCCCTGACCTCCACTGGTCAGATGTCAGGCTTGACTGGCCTTTTTAATATTCTAATATGCCTTTGCGACATTAAAGGATGGGAGACAGGCTGGAAAGCACTTAACAAATTAACACAGGAGGTGTGGTATGCCCACACAGAATGCTAGCCCTTTGGCTCACTCCCGGGCTACTACTGCAGCAGTTACCTCTCTTGTACTCCATCTCTCGTCTCCTGCTTGCAGCTGACTCCTCCGTGATGTTCAGTAGTAGTAGTTACATGATTTATGTTAGATGGAGATATGTATTCAGATTGAAAGGTTTGTTTAACTTTTATTCATTTCCTGACCTCCTAGGCTTTCAGGTTCTAGGTGAACTTGGAGTAAAGAGTTTGAGGAATCTCACAAGAGTTTTTAGTCTTGAGACTTGTAGTCCAAAGTATTTGCGTATGTACCAGGTTAACATCCAAAGTAAACCTTCCCTCACTATTCTCTAAGAATCAAACTGACTGTGCCTGCTACCTTTTTGAGAGTGGCTGCACTCTTTTTGAATACTTTGGTGATCTAGGATGATCTTTATAGAGAGAAAGAATCACAGGGGAGCCTGCATGGAGACTTGGAGTTGGAGGAGGAGAGACTGTCCTCAGAAAGATGTACTGCTGCTTCTGTCTTTGCAGTGAGGGTATGAGAATAGGTAACTTGTTTACAAGTTTTTCTTCTCTTTCAACTCTCTCAGCAATTTATGTCACCTTTTTTCACAGGCGATGCTGAGACAGACTTGCCAGCTCGAGTCAAAAGATAAAAAGCAGATGAAGGGGGCGGAGGGGGGAAAGCGTTTCTTCTTTTCAGTTCTGTACAATGATACAAAAAATGGGTTATGAACTGAAATATTGAATCACAGTTCTTCAGGCAGTTCTATACTTAAATCATAGCCTTGTCAAGTCTGTGTTTGCTGCGGTTTAATTAATGCTTCCCTTACTTTGTGTTTGATTTTGATGTGTATGTGATAGATTCATACAACCTCAAGTGATCAAAAAGAGGCATTTGTCAGTGTCAGAGGCTGTGTTAAGGTCTCAGTTGGCTCTGTGTGCATCCTAGATGAGGAGGGTGGGGATGGGTTATTAGAGGAACGTGAATCGGCTATTAAGAATCACCTACAGTAAATGAAGCTAATAGTTTTCATTAGGCATGCAGCACCATGATCAAATGAGTTTGGAAAGTTAAGTCAAACTAAGTATGACATCCCCTGTAACGCGGCAGAGAGTTGTTCACAGCCTGTAGGTTTGCATTTGTTAGTCAGGTTTGTTCAGTCTTCCAGTGCAAAATCCTCATTTTCAGCAATCACCATCTGAAGGTCCAAGGTTTTTGTGAGACGGTTAATATTTGCAAACACGTTTTTTATTTGAGGCAATCCCATAGGAAGGAAAGCAGCATGTAATTGTTCTTGCAGGGACTGGTGGTAGGATCATGCTAACAGCAGAAGTAGGAAGGAAGCCCAGAAGTCTCATAGTTGGGATTTGCTGGCAGATGGAACTGGCGGTGACAGCAGCCAGCGAAGACTCTTTTTCTCCCCTTTCCCTGGGTGATCCTGAGTTAGGACGTACAGTGGTGTGCACAGGAACCTTCCGTTCCTGGCGCACTCGAGTGCTTTGTGATGTTTCAAGCATCCTCATTGCTCTTCATTTCCTTGAGTGTTAATAAAAGCAATACCTGGTATCTGTACGGTAGCACTTGATGGGATAAAGTGCTTTGATAAGCTCTTAATTATATGGTTTCTTATAATTTGTTGACTTCCTTTTGCAGCAATAGTGGGATGATTCTAACGCAAGGCCTTATTCTCAGCGGTGCCATCTGACATAATTCTGCTGATTTCATTAACTTACACTGATTTGCACCCCATTTTCTTGCAAGTCGATCACAGTGATTGATTGACTAGGAAAATAGGTTTTATCTTCCTTAGTCTCGAAATTGAATAGTTGTAGCAGTTGGATTACGTTAATCCCAGGCGGTATCCTCCTTTGGCTGATTTGCATTGCTGAACAGAACCGCCCCCGTTTTGTCCCTCCTCCAACGCCCCGCAGATGAGGGGATTAAGCGAAGAGGTGCTTAAGTTTAGCACATGGTTATGCAAATTGTGAAGGAAATCATCAGATTCCTGAAACTCAGCTTGAATATTGGAAATCTTCAATGTGAGAGCGCACAGAAAATAGCTAGAAGTGTGACTAGGGCCATTTATAGCAAAAAAATGTGATCTTGAGCCCGTTTTGCTTAAGTCTGCACTCTAACAAAAAGCTCATCCTTTCTAGGCTGTTGTGCAAGACACACCTGAAACCGTCCTTTTTCCTTCTCAGCTTGCCAGTCAGAAAATTCTGCACAAGCCGAAGCGAATGGCAAGTGGTGATAAGCAGGCTGATTGCTTCTCTCGTACTGAATTTTACAGTACGGCCACTGCTGTTTGTGCTATTATCTCTTTCAATAAAAACGTCTGCCTGTTATCCTGCACTCGCCACGCTGAGGCGAGCGGTTCCATTTGCCGCGGAAGGTGACGCGTGGCAATTAACGCAACCTCGGCCCAGCGTGGCACCGGCTGTGCCGGCTCTTGATTTGAATTTCCTTTGAGGGTTTTCTTCTGCTCAATAATAATAAGAAGAGCTCTGGAGGCAGAGGTGCCAGCCTGCTATCCAGGGATCCAAGAGACACGGAGTCGTCTGTACTTGATCATTTCATCTACTGATATCTTGCAACCTTGAGATCTGTGTGTACCCCCTGTGAAGAGGTGGAGGGAAGCGAGGATGTTGTAAATACAGGCAGTAGCTCCCGTGATGTGCACAACTGTTAAATAAACTTAAAAATATCATTTACATAGAGACATGGCAGGTGAAAGATGGAACAAAATGGCCATGTGGTCTACTGTAGGCTACAAGAGAGACTCAGTGTGTGATTAAATAATGAATAAAATATCCTCGCAAATGATAACGTTATATTGTAAATAATTCCATTTGTTTACCCTGCTCTGGCATTGAAGTTCATCTCCCTTGGAGACTTCTTTGACTTCTGATGCTGTTTTGCTTTGCATATGCCTGATTTATTTTCTCTTTTCCTGCTTTCCACAGAACCTTTAGAAAGATTCAGGAACCAACAGAACTAAGTGAATAATTCAGAGCAAATAATTTCTTGGCCAAATTTATCATCTTTATTTCTGCAAAATAGCCCTACACACATTATGTGTGTTTTGCACTAATTTATTGTTAATTTTAAGTATGAATTCCCCTCAAGCCACCATCCTTCTATTTTTACAAACAGAATATAAACTCTAGTCTGGAAATAGCTGATTTTTAAAACTAGTTTATTTGTGGCTGGAGAAATATGTATTAGTTTTGTTTCCTGCTTGGATGACTGTAGTATTACTACTGGTATAAATATGTCTAAACATGATATTAAGCAAAGTGAGTCTCAATCTTTAATTTTCTTAATTCATATTTAAGCTATTAAAGTTTGATCTCTCAAATGCTTTAGAGAGGGAATGCGAGACAGTCAAAAGAGGTCTTCTGTGTTTTCCCCTAGAGAAATCGTAAGGAGGAATATATTTTAAGGAAGAAATAGTGCAATTACTATTAATGTTTTTTATGTGAGTTTTACTTTGGAAGTAGTATTTTTTGGAGGTGACTACTGTATAAAAATACAAAATTATTCTTTCAGTGGGCGGGTATATTGTGGATGTAAATCCAGAATGATATTTAAACCTGAATATTAATCTAAAGATTGGAGTTTAGCCTAAGGTTATGTGGTGGATGCTACAGTGATGCAGTGCATTTTATTGGGAAGTACCTCAGAAATCCCTTTTAGCTTACTGTATTTGTTTGGAAATCATAAAGAAAACACTTGTCTCTGACAGAAGTGGAAGCTACATTGTACGAGTAATTCCAGAATGTGCCTCCCCACCCCTTCTTCCACCCCAGAAATAAAGGAGAAAAACCTAGGAAGGAGCTGGAGGGAGGGTGGGACCTTGGGAGCAGCAGGGTGGTCAGGCACAGCCATGTGCTTAGTGTCACTTCTGATGAAAGACTTTCCTGCTTTTGATTGTTGGAGACAAGGTATCTTTTTTATAACAGAGGTCAAAAGGAAACCTCCAGAAAGAAAGACCTTTGTAGTCCACCTAAGGACCCAAATCACTCCGTGTGTGTTTAAAAGATGTAAAGTCAACTCCTGGTCCCTGATCTATTACCAGACAGTGCCACTAGTCAAACAGCAACAACTTCACATCAATCTTTGGGTAAATTTCGGGCAAATTTCGGGCAAAGCTCCGCAATGAGATCCATGGATGGGAAATGCTGAAGTAAAAGCATTGCAACATAAAATTCAGAACATTTATAATGTGTGAGACGTGTGCTATTTATTCCTGGGCATGTATTTTGTCAAGTTACTCTGTCTTGACTAAAGCAGAGATCTGAGGTTGTTGTGTTGTGTTGTTTTGTTTTGTTTTTGTAGGTGCCATCCTGCACATCCTGCCTGAGAAAGTCAAGAGTTCCCTGCAGTCATAAAAAATAGGAGCAAAAATCTCCAAGCTGTGATGAAGGATGATGACAAGACAAATCAAGCTTCTCTTTTTGGCAGAGGCAAAAGTTTGCTAAAGGTTGCATTGATCCTCACCCGAAAGTTATATGTCTAGAAGTTTTGAAAACTCAGGGAGAAGTGAAGTACGTCAATGAAGGTGGCTTTGGTTTGGGGTTTTGTTTGGTGATTGGAGGAATTTTGGGCACTATAACCTCTGAGGCATTTTCAGGCATGCCTGACTGCAAAAGGAAGCCGAGTACTTTGCAGCTCGGATGCGAGCCCTTTTGAATTCCTGGCACTGGGGGCCTTTGCAGATATTTTGTTTGCAAGTCCATAAGGATGGGACTTGTGTAAGGAGCTGATAATTTGCTCTGCTTTGAGTACACAAGCCAAAGCTTCCACGTGCATGGAGACCTCAGCATCAATGTCAAGAGGTGAAGGTAGAGACAGATTTTCTTAATGTTTTACTACTACTACACGGGACTTTTTGAGTAACAATTAAATGAACTTCTGAGAGGAGCCGAGTCACAGTGAAACAAGATGAAGTCCACGCTGCATGCTCCCTGCTTCCCTGCTGTCTTGGAGCAACGTTTGCTGTAGCTGCTGGGCAGTGTGGCAGGGAAATCTTCTCCTCATTTCCATTTCAAACTCTGCCTACTCCGAGATGAGTATAATCAGTCCCTCGCTGCAGTTGTGCACTGCAGCATCATCGTCACTCCTGCTCCCTCTCCCGGGGCTTGCTCCTTTGCTCGCCCAGCTGTTTGTGGCACTCTGCTTCCCAGCTGACTTGGAGGCGCTGGAGCTCAGACAGCTCTGTGTGAGCACTCCAGCGCTCTCTTATTCAGAGGCACTTATGTGGCTTTTTTTTTTTTTTTTTTGCTCAGACATCTGCGTTTATGGAATGGGAATTAATGCCACTCGCATATAGATCTCTTTCAGTGATCTCTTGCAAGCATTTCCTGATTCTGTATCGCTTTGTTGGGATGGGATTGCGGAAAAGCGTTTGTACGCTTGGTGTTCTTGGTACAGATATGCATCGTTATGTTTTTTTCTGTGCGAGTTGAAGAGCCTTCCCAAAACTCAGAGAGTTAATCAGACCAACCTGGCTGACAGCCCTGTCTGTCTTTGACAAGTATTTTTGCTAAAAGCAGGGAGGAATCTATAGTGGAGTCGTAATCTGAATCTCTCAGACCCCACTTTGTTCCTGCATCACAAGCCCACAAGCATGGCTTAATCCAATCGCTCTCTGAACCCGAGAGATTTTTCTATCAAACTTCTCCCTCGAAAACTGGGCTACGAGAAACAGGAAGAAAACTGTTGGGGCCTCAAAGTCAGAGACACCATAATTTAACACTAGAAAGATGCAGGGCTTGAGATTTGACACATATTTTTGCCAAGAGTTGTACTACTCACACAAATGTGGTGGGGCTGGAGCAGATTGGGCCGACAGACTGCAAGTTCAGTGCTGCTTTGTGGGTATGGTTCCTCTTTCCATCCTCACCCACACCCCAGAAAAGAAACAGAGTGGAAGAGACTCAACGTAAGAAGGGCAATGGGGGTACATTTCAATCACATAACCAGTAGGATATTTGACATCTTTTATCACCCACCAGTTAAGGATAACAAAACGTCTGAGGCAGCCATTGTCAAATGGCTCAAGGTTTGCATCGAAGGAGCCTATTAAGCAGGAAGAGCTATTACTCTTGTAATAAATATGTGACTCAGGAGAGCTGGTGAGAGATTGGGGCCAGGAAGAATGGTTTAGTCAAGTATGTTGGGTCACACTCACAAAAGGTTAACACCCTGTCGCAGGGCACGTGTTGGTAGCCACCTAATTCAGCAACTCTTAACACCTCCAGCAAGGCTCCCTCTCCAGTGAGGTGGAGTAACCACAGATGCCTTAAGGATCTTACATGTGAAGGAATATGTAAAGCAGCTTAAGTCTCATTCTCTAGCTATTACAAGCTTGATCTCCTAGAATTAGGCAAAAACTTTAATCACTGTCTCACTGCCGTGGCTTGCAAGCTCACGCATGATTTTTTTCCCCTCGCCAGGGATTAATTTTGCTGTTTGGTGACATCCCATTGAAAGAGTGGACAAGAAGAGCAAGGAAGATACCTGCCCACGGCTGGCAGTTCTCCTTCCTGAGCAGTGCCCTGCAGGCCATCGACAGAGCTGGGTCAGCTCAGGGCTTCCATGAGAACCGCTGAGCATCAAACTGGGAACAAACAGGGAAGTTTGATCTGCCCTGGCTGTGAGCTCTCGCTCGACAGTATGTCTGCCTTCAAAGTCAGGGAGCAGGAGCAGACATCTACCCTTCCTGCCTGCACAGGGGACACGGTAGCCAGCAGGGAACCCTCCCGTGGGGCACAAGTGGCCAAGGAGAAGTCGGGAGAGGGGAAGGAGGTGCGAGCCACATCCCACGGGGCCCAGAGCGCCTCTTCGCTTCCACGCTTGATCCGAGAGCCCTTCCTCTGCTGGCCAAAGGCACCGCATCCTCACAGCTCCTGCCCCTGGGACCGGCCACCGCTGGCGAGGGACGATGCTGCCCAGCCTGGGCGGGGGTGCGGGCGTCCCATCTCCCAGAGCCGCCGGTCGCCGCCTCCCCCGCCCCGGAGCCGGCGGTGCCGATGCCCGGCCCGGCCCCTCCGCCACCACCTGTGCGCTGGAATGAGACTGCCCTCAGCTTCCCCTCACATCCCCGGCCTCGGGGCACAAGGCAGAGACCGCAGCCCGGGCAGCGGATGACGGTGAGGGGAGGCACAACGAAATAAATAAAAAGGGATCTCCAGGGGAGGGGGGGTGTCGGTGGGGTTCCGGGAGGGGGGCGGGCAGCGAGTTGGAAGCCGCGGCCCCTCTCGCTCCGCGGGGTGCTCGGGGAAGAGCGAGTGAGGGGCCGCGGCGGCTCCCGCTGCCCGGGCAGCGGGGGCAGCACCGGTGCCGCTGGGCGGGAACGGGGGGACCCCCGCCGGGCGCCGCCTCCTGCCCCCGGGGCCGGGCGGGGCGAGCGGGGAGGGGGGGGGCTCGGAGGCGCGGGTGCGGCGCGCCCCGCTATTAGGGGGAATGCGGTAGCGCGGTGGCTGCAGGGGACCGGCGCTGCCCAGGGGCCGCCGCTGCGCGGAGAGCGCCGCGATCCGGGAGCCGCGTCCGCCGGCGCAGCCTCCGCGCCCAGCAGCGAGGGCGAGGAGGGAAGGGAACGGGGCGCGCAGCCCCCCGCCGCCGCCCGAGGAGGAGGAGGAGGAGGATGAGCGGGGCAACGAGGGGAGCGGCGCCGGCTGCAGGTAGGAGGAGTGGGGGGAGCCGCGGAGCCAACCGCGGGGTGGCCGCGGCCTTTGCGCGGGGGGGGACTCCTGGGGGCCTCTCGCCCCCCCCTTCTGCTCGCGCAGGTGTGTGGGGGGGTGCCCGCGGAGGGCAGAGCGGAGTTGGGCGCAAAGTTTCGTGCGGGGGGGGGGTGGGCGGGAGCGGCGCGGGTAGAACGGCGGCGGCGGAGCGGGGAGATGCGGAGCCGCGGCCGCGCTCGGAGAAGCCGCGGTTTCGCCTGGAGTCATTTAACACTTCCAGAGCCGGGCAAAGCCAACTTGTAGCGAGCATCTTCGGCGCCGAACGTGAGACACCGGTTTCTTTCTTATTTGTGTGTGTGTGTGTGTGACTCCCGAGCAGCGTTTTCTTGGCGCCCACCTCAGGGTGCGCAGCCGGGCAGGAGCAACTTGGCTTTCCTATTTGCGCCCTGGGTTTCCTATTTGCGCCCGAACAAATATTTGGTTGCCCTTCAGCCTTTTCCCTCAACGCCTTCTGGTAGCGCGGGGGATGGATGGGTTCGGTCCGTGGCCAACTGGGCACAGCCGGGCAGGAGAAGAACGATGCCGGGATCGGGGGGGTTTGGCCGGGGATGTGCGATCCAGCGGGTTTTGGTGGCTGTTTCCCAGTGTCTGCAAATCCAACGTGTTCCAGGTTTGGAGTAAAAATCAAAGTGTAACGCAAATATGTTGTTACTTCCAGTGGAGGAATATGGTTTTCTTTGCCAGTGGGATTTGTGGCCGCTTTAGAGTAAAACGGGGGAGGGAGGAGGCTGAGGAGAGGATAGAGAGAGTCCGTCACAAAGTGTTTTTCTCCCTCTTAAATATGGTCTTTCCAGGGCTGCCGGTTGCTTTGGGTGTTTGGTTTGCAGGAATGAATTTCATTTTGGTGCCCTGGGAGTCTCGTGAGAAGAGGTGCAATGCTGTGTCTTTTGAGGATAGTCATTTTAACTCATCTTATTCAATAATGCTCTTATTAAATGAGTGCAAATCGAAGCAAATGTGTTTTTCATTGCCTGCAAGTTGTTTTTCTGAGCTAAATTTCTTTTTATGACTAGAGAGCCTTTTGCACTGCAGTGTTAACAATACAGCCATATTAAAAAGGTCCTTGGAGCAAATAACCCTCTGATGCCGCAGCTACGTTTTCAGCAGACTTCAGTAGTTCTACGGGAAATAATTATGTTGGATTTAAGGAATCTGGGCTGAATTGACTGTGCTTTTTTAATTGTGGTGTTAAATGGCTTGCAGGTATTCATGTGAGTGGTAAGTCTGAACCCAAAATCTAAAAAAAGGAAAGCCCCAAACCGAAAGCTTTAGTTTGAATTAAATAATTTTTCTCCCTTTTGCAACAGGTTCTTCTGATCCCTCTTTTTTTTTTTCCTTTTTTTCTCCCTTCTCCTTTCCTTCTTCCTTTCACTGACAGTGAGGTATCCTGCTTGAATATATTTCCTTAACCAGAGTACAGTGGTACATGGTACCATCATTCCCTTCTGTGTTTGGTTTACACTGTCAGCGATGCTGCAGGGACTGAAGGCGAAGTAAACTAGAGATACAAGAGAGGAAGATTCCCGAGACTGGTGGTATTGGCAAATTGAGTGATGAGGGTTTGTTCTGAGGAACCCCACCACATTTTAGATGGTGGCTTCTGTGGGACGTAGTGCTGAAATCCCAGCCTAGGTCAGCACGTATCCATCAGCGATCTCACACCAAATTCTGTAGTGCGCACTTGGAAGGTGTGAAAAGCAGACTTGCAACTAAGCTGCTTACCTTCTAATGTCAATATTTGGTGCTTAAACTTTAATTTTGAGTGGAAGACAAGCAGCTTGCTTACTTCTCTTTAACTGCAGCTCTTCATTACTGCTTTTTTGTTTGCTCTAGTAAACAAACATGTATCCCTTCAAATTGAATTAAATTGATAAATTGCTCGAGCCAGAGAGGAGGGAGAGAATGGTTCTGTTTTAAGTCATAAATAAAAAATCAAAATACTGTGCCACTGAAGTACAGCTTCGGCCTCATCAGTGCTCTGAGCAAACGCTCTGCGTCCAGCACCCTTCTCCTGGGTTGGAGGATGGAAGCGCTCGGGGTGACTTGCAGGGTGACGCCTCCTTGACTGACAGACGCTTATTGCCGAGCGGCACCCGGCGCTCTCTAATTTTGCCTCTGTAATGATTTCCTCCAGCAAGCTGACAGAGAATTAAAATGTTTACAGTCAGGTTTTGGAAGGGTTCATCAGGATGCAGAGAGGAGGGGAGGGAAATCCTTCCATTTTTAGATCTCTCTAATTCCAAGCTTCTGTTCCTGTAGTCATGCTAATTTTTTATCGATCGCTGTGGCACTGACTGCTGTGTTTCAGAGCACAGTAATGCTTCCACTCCAGGTAGTCTTAAAAACAGAAAGTGGGAAGAAAGGAGTGGCTGAAAGAGACGTCTTACTCCAGTCTTTTTTTCCAGGTTGTTATTGAAACTGAGACCATTGGTGAACAATTGTACACTTCTGAAACTGAATTTCAGTGAGTGGACTAAGCTTTCAATCCTGTGTTTACTGCATAAATTCCAGGTAGTCTTGAGCACTACTTGTCGTGAGGATGCAAACTTCAGTGTTTACCAGCTCAAGCCTGTTTCTCCTGGAACGAAACTATGAGGACAGATGAGCATATGGTTGAGGAAGGGTATCGTTTCCCATCTTGATACCAGCTAATGTGTACAAAAGGAGCTGAGCTGGAGTCAAGACTGGTACCCAGAGTGGCAGTACATGAGCAGCAGAAAATTTGAGTCAGTCACTTCTGATGATCAGCTTTCTCCTTTCCAACTTCGTATGTGCACTGCAGATAGGAACGTAGTCTGTGTTTCTTTAACCATCTGATTCTGATGTAAAATTCCTTTGCCGGTCCATCTGTGCTTGTCAGATGAGCCCAAGTCATGCTTGAGCCTGATATTCACCCTCTGGTAACAACCTTTAATTTCACCCCACCATTCCATACCTTGGTATTAGGAGCTTTTGCCACTGAAGTAGGAAGCTCTTGGACGTTCCACATCACCCCCTTCCCCGCTTTGTGTAGGGAAGTAAGCGTGATGTTGCAGCTAACCTAGCCTGGAGCTGGTGAATATGGATGCATCTGCAAGGGGGAAAGGAGAAGAGTTGCGATACTCATGAGGTGATACTGAAATGAATGTATTCTCTGTATTCCCTGTTCACCTGCCTGCAGGCTGCCTACAATTGCTTTCTTGGATTTTTCATGGAATCATAGAATGTTTTGAGTTGGAAGAGATCTTGAAGGATCATCTAGTCCAACCCCCTGCAGTGAGCAGGGACATCTTGAACGATATCCACGCAGAGTGTCATCAACAAGATTTTCTAAGGAGTTCATGAACAACTCAAAGTCCAGAGCTTTCCAAATGATGCTCTGAACATCCCTGGAAGCTGGGACACCCACTTTTTGTCAGCATTGATATGAGAAACTATAAGAAACAGTAAATCCCCTCAAGCTGGGAAAAAAGTCAAGAGGAGATAGGAGTGGGTTAGGATGTTCTCCCATGTGCCAGAGGTTACAAGTGTGATTTTAAGCACCAAGGATGTCCTTCTGCTATCGGAGCTCAAAAGAACCAAGTAGGTGACATGTTTGTGGTTTTATTCTTAGCCAGGGATGCAGAAGCAGGCTGGAAATGAAAACACGCTGTTCTCAACTGTTCCTAAGGGTTCTTGGAAGAGGGAATGAAAAGTATTCTTTTGAATAGCCCAGATAGCAGATGGAAACGACTATGTGCAAGGTCTCTGTGAAACAGCTTGTTGGTCCTGCTGCAGGAAGCGCAGAGGGCAAAAACCCGAAGCAGTCCTGACAATTGTTCTGGGATTGTTCTACAAGAAAATCAAAGGCTTGTCAGTTTTTGCTTTTATGCACATAAATCACCTTTACTCCTGTTTCATAAAATGCATTGGGTCAGGACTTTTCGGGTTGCCTCCACAGTATCGTGAGTGCTTACAGCAGACTGCACGTAACAAACAACAGCAGACTCGTATTTCGCAGCACTTCCATTTGCCATTGGTGTGCCAAGTTAAAGAACCTCCAGCTTGCCTTTAAAATAGTACGAAGATAGCCATCAACAGCCAACAACTTTGATTCTTGCAGCACTTAACACGAGTGACTTACTGGAAAAGCACTGTATGAATATCTACTCCTGTTTTAATGTAGCAGAGTTCTGCTGGAGTCAAAGCATGAAGAGAACACGGCCCAGGAAAGGACTTTTCTAGTCAGCATGAGCCTGAGTCTTGTACCTTTACCCTTCCATGCAGGGCAATATTTTAGAAAAATAAAATCTTGCTAACATCGGTGGGATTTCTCATTTGAAGAGTTAAATGCTCCTCAGTGAGAGGTGAGGGTATTACTGCAGCTCACAGAGCATTTTCTCTGACTAATGTATACGAAATGTATGTTGGGATTGCCCAGCACTGATAATTCACGCACCTCTGGAGTGAAATACAGCAGCTATTCCTGACTACAGGTATTATGCAGGAGGGGTTCAGGGAAGAGAAACGAAGGAAAACTAATCCAATTGAAGCTGCAAAGGGAATTTAGGAATTGGAATGCAATTATCCGGGTTGGATATTGGCCAGGACACGTTAGTTAACGTTTTTACTCTTGCAAGAATTGTCATGGGATCTTTAATGACGATGAATGGTCAGGGCTCTGTTTTACATCTCATTTGAAAGCCCGAACTTTCGCTTTGTCATGAAGATGACGTGAATGCTTTGGCTTCCTTCAGGATATGTTCCCTTGGTCAGTGTACTTCCCTGCCCAGCTCAAGGTTCTCTGGGCACACCTGCCTTGTGATTCCACGTGCCTGGGGATTTTCTTCACCTTGAGCTTCTAAGTTGAAAGAAAATCCGGACACTCAGCATTACTTTAGACTTCCTTTTTACTTAACTTCTTTTTTTTGTGGAATGGTAGGTAAAAGTCTTACGCCATCTTATGCCATCACTCCTCTCTTCCTTGGAATTTTGTCGTGTTAGCTGGAGTGTTGTTGCGTGCGTGTTCTTAGCTGCATGTTCTTCTAAATGCTATCAACCTGGTTTTTATGGCTGAGTATTATGACAGGCTGCACCTTGGTGACTCTAGGTGGTCTTTATAGTGGGTTGTGTCAGTGAATAGAAATCATTGCCATTGCTCATTTCAGGAACTAATCAGGATTTTCTTAATTTTTTTTTTTTTTTTTTCCAAGAGCACCCATCAAAGCCCAGTTCCAATTTAGGCAACTGATCTTCCTGTGGCGAAGTGCCCCTACGGTTCCAGGAGGCCATGGTGTGTTCCTTCTCCTTCCCCAAGCTCTTGTGTGCTGGTTCTCACCCCTGTTTTATGAGGACTAGTGGATGGAAGAATCAGCTATCAGTAGTAAACAGATGATAAATCTTAGTGAAACTGGTGTTTCAGGAGAAGGGAGCTGATGTGCCAAACTGTTTTCTCCTCTATAACAATGATTTGCCTTTTAGCTATCTGAACTTGAATCTTTTCCAAGAAAAAAGAGAGAAAAATAGCACCTCTTCTGTGTAAAAAGTCATTGTCCAGTTACAAATGTGTTTTAATATCAGTGCTCTTCGGTATTCAGGTTGGAAAAGCAGTTGCCAGCATGCTTCCCAGAAGGAGAAGAGGCTTCCTGCTATTTTGGAGGTTTAGGGACAGTGCATTGGTTGTCATCAGTCAATATATGGTTCTGGGCCCTCGGAGGGTTGCTCTTTATCTACTGAGCTACCTTTTTGTCTATCAAAGTGCTTGCAGTCTATCTTAGAGGTCATGAAGCAGTGGCAGATGCTGACAGGTGAAATTAGATATTCGTCCAGACTTTAATATATTAAACTTCATTAAAGAAATATGAAGCGCAATGTACTAGTAGATACTCTTTCTTTTCTTTTCTATTGGAAGACCTGTCCTGAAATTTTGTTTTCCTGCAAGCTGAAACGTAAGGAGACTATTTGTCTAAGCTGCCTATGTCGCTAATATTCATGTGCAGCACAGGTAATTGGAAGGTAACAGGGTTAATACTCTCCTTATACCAAAGATTTCTGCTATTTATATAGAAATTTCACACAAGACTCTCATGGTAAGGTAAATGTCAGTTTAAAATGCTGTATCAAAACCGCTCAAAATGCACATAAAGTGATACATTTTGCATCCAAGGATTTCCTGTCTACATTTTCCTATATTTGTGGACAGTTTAGATTGTTTTGTGGCCTGTGGAAGCGTGAGTAAAGCCAATATCCACATCCATGTATGTTGATTTTCTGGTTAAAAGCAAAGAACTTTTTGTGTGTCCTGCAGGCTCGTGGTGTCGTTTCCACAGAACTTGTGGGGTTTCGCAGGGCAGTTGTGGGTGCTGGGGAGGGTCTCATCATTCTGTTACTGTCTGTCAGAGCTGCCTTAGAGTACAGGTGGGTCTTAATAATGCTGATCTCCTCTTAGGGTGTGAATGGAAACCCCAGCCCTGAGCTTTTTAAGATGTTCAGAGTATGTGGAGTGTAATGTTAAGGAACAAAATGAATCTTCAACGTCATCCAGAAAGCCTCGGAGGAAACCACTCTTCCTTGCCTCGGTAAAATAACAATGTCTTTGGTCCAAGGCTTCTTAAATGACTGTAAAGCCAGATTTTGTCCATCATAAATAAAGTGAATGGGCTTAGGGACTTCACGTGTAAATAAAGTGCCCATTCCATCTGCCTCTGTGTGGCGTGACCCACAAAATAACAACAAACGCTTCCACTGCTTGAAAGAATTTGATGAATATATTATGTTGGCCAGGTGTAAAGCTGTGATCTGTGACATTTCATGCCTCATGTGGACATTACGCTGTCATGCGGCACAGTGGGCTGCATTAATAGAGTCTTTGGGGATAAAGAGAGAGAGAATATGGACAGAAGCTGTTGTTAGGCAAAATAAATTATAGAGTAGCTCATCAGCGTGAGAAGGATTGTGAGTGATGCAGTTTCAGACATCATTTTTTCAGTAATTGCTGTTTGAATTGTGACCTACTTTAATAACGTTCTATCATTTTTAATATTTCTTTATTCATTGCATTTTATACACACTCAGGTGGTTTACTGCAAGCTGTGTGGAAATTACAATGAAGGTCAAGTGCTCTTTGTGAAGAGAACTTATTACTGAAAATATTAACTTGTTGTCATTATTATTTTCTAACATGAAATTCTGTTTGTCTCGTGACTGAAGAGAAGATGTCAGGCTCGTGTTAAAATGTGTGATTACTGTCAATAGACCAAAGTCCCTCTAGTCATAGGTCTGAGATGTACATGATCACTGAACAAGTTTCACCTTAAATTGATTTATTTTTCCCCACACTGTTAAGCTGGTACAGGCCTGTATCAGAAACATCTTTCAGATTAAGACTGGCTTATATAGATTTAACGTTCAGACGCCTTCAGTTAGGTGAAGCTAAACTGAAAATTGCAACTTTACTATTGAAATAACCATGCCTACACATGGTTTTGCAGCCTTTAAAATATGCTTAAATCCGTGTTTCAAATTCTGTTAGTTCGATTTTATTTTATTTTTTTCTTTATGTGGAAGAGGCCCTGTGGCTTCGTCCTCAAGAAGAGTGTGTAGAGTTGGAGTCAAGTGTTGGTTAGGGTTGAGAGCGTGCTCTTTATTGCTAACACCGGTGTCGCTTCAGTTAGATCACAAGTTCTCTATGCAGATGACCTTCCAACACTTGCCCTGTGGTTAGTGGACGTGTAATTGTAAATTGCATGCGAGAGTTTGGAAAAATGTGTCCTGGGATCAGGCCATCGGGATCACCAGCTTCTTGAATCGTAAACCTGCTTTGGTGCAGCATGTGTATTGCGTGGCTTAGAGCTATGAAAAGACATCTCGCTGGAAAAAAAGAAAGCTTTTCAGCACCCCCGTTTATCTTTAAAAAGCGTAACAGACATGTTGGATACTAATGCATCATTTCTTACACATTACCAAAATAGAGTAGTTTTATGTAAAGGTCATATCATATGTTCTTAGTGTCTAAAATATTCCAGTTTTTATTATGCATGCTTGAGGTTCCTCTTAGGAGTCAAATACAGAAAATGTGGAAAGAAACCAGGAAAGTTGCATTGAATATTCACTGTTTTGGCTGTTCCACCAGGCCAGGGGTTGAAGCGTTAGCATCTTTTTCATTGGATGACCAAAATTCTAGCCTGCTGGTTTGATTTGGTGGACCTAAAGGTTTCCCTGATCCAAAGCCCGAGAGATCTGGACTTAGAAGCCATTGGTGTCTAATTTTCCTTCTGAGCTATGTAATTTGAGTTCGGTGTGTAGTCATGTCTTCTTGAGCGAGTAGGTTGGACCAGATGACCTCCATAGGTCCCCTCCAACCTCAACCATCCTGTGGTTCTGTGTGTCTATGAAAACTGGAGTAATTAGGTAAGTATCCTGCTTTTAAAGGTTCTGAACTGCTGTAGTAGGTTTGGGTTGTACAAATAAGTTATAAGGAACTGTTTTACAGAAACAGAAGTGAGAGATTTTTAGCTGAATGTGTGTTACTGGAGCGTGCTTGAGCAACCCTAGACAAAGCTTTCATGTCCCCTCTAGCCTAAGAGGGCTGCAGTGGAACAAGAGGGTAGACCAGAAAAGACAGCACTTACGATAGAGACCTATTACAACCACGTAGAGAAGTGAATAAGAAATTGTCTTTTCCAATAAATTAAGTGAAGGATGAAATGAGCAAGCAGCAGATAGAGAACAAGTAAGACGTTTCACACGAGGTGGTGGTACACAGGAAAGATCACAGCCCTGGGATATTGTAGGTGCTGAAAGCTTACGCAGATGGAACAGTCTTCTGGAAAAGTTTGTGGTAGAACTGAGGGCTGAAGCGTGGGGTGATACTGCTTCTGGCGTAGAAATGCCAGGCTCACAAATGTCTGGAGGCTGGAAATGTGTTCTGGTGAATTATTGCAATATGTGCCTGCTCTTGGTGACTGCCAAAGAGTCAAGGTTACTGAACACAGGGCCAGCTGGCCCATTGCTCCGAGCCAGACGGGCTTTCTTGCGCGTAGCTGAAGAGCTCAGCCAAAAGCCAGTGTAAGATAGTACACAGTCTCCTCTCTCCTGCTGTCATCTGGGTTTCTCTTGAGTTAAAGGAGTTGGAGCTGGGCTAGAGAATGGGAAATGGTGGAAGTTGTTTCTGAGAGACAGGCATCAGTGGTAAAGATGTTAAGTTCTAGCAAGACACTCAGTGTTGCAGAGGTGTAGAAAACTGAAGTAATTCCTTGTGCAGGCAGCTTATTTTGCTGCAGTTTTAACCAGTGGCTTTGTTTTAAACCTGTTACTTCCCATATGTGGTGATACATGCTCTAGCCTTGCTGTTTGATAGTGTAGTGATCGGTCTGTTGGAGTTGCTTGTTCTTAAATGTACATAACACAGGTGTTCGCTATGTCCATCTTTGTCTGACTGTGCAGGTGTAAGGAGCTTGGAAAGTGACCCAGCAGAATTGTGAATGTGGATATTAAAAGAATAAAAAAATAGTGTCCTGGTATAAAGTGTTGAAATGCAAACTTGGAAAGGTGAATGTGCTCCCTGTAAGGAGAGCAAGGGCAGAGGAGGCTTGCAGAGGGCGTGTGCTGGGTTTTAGTGTGCGAGCCGAGCGAATCACCTCAAAGATGGGTCATTCCTGCTCTTCCAACCTCTTTCTCCACAGGCCATGAACGTGCTGGTTGGGACGGTGGACCTTGATCTGTTCTGAGCACCAGAAGTTGAAATAAGCTTTGTCAAACAACTGTTCCAGCTCCTGACTTAGTCTTTAAGACATTACCTGTTCAGTTTAAAAATCTTGCAAATTAAAAAAAATAAAAATCTGTACTTTTTTGAGTTTAGAAACTATTATATTACATTTAGGTTGTGTTTAAAGCTTAGTTCTAAACATATGGGTGGAAACTCTAATTCATTTTTATTGGAAGTGGAGAATCTTGGGTAACTGCTTGACTTCAGGAATTAGGACTTAAGAAGAACGCTAAATGTCATGAGACTTGTGATAAGATCTTGAGAGTGGGCAACACTGTCTAAGCCACTGAAGAGCTGTCAGATTTTAATTAGGTTTGATCATTATCAGCTTGAGCCAGACCCACACAGGTTACCGAGACACGAAAAGGCACATGTACCACTGCCAGTTCCTTGAGCAATGCAGTCCTCCCATTGAACGCTTCCTTGATGATGGTGATAGGGAGTGACCAGGCATTTTTTTTTTTACCTTTGCATTTTTTTCCTCTTTCCTTTACAGTTTAGTTTGCACAAGCTCAGGTTATCCAGTGCCCAGTCACAGGAGACCAGGCATTCTTCCCATGTGGAGGAATGATCTAGGCCGAATAGCACTGTTGGGCCCAGTTCATTCTGATTCCGGAGGCCAAGGAAGTACTTTTAATTCTAAAAGGCTGTCTGACTTTGAAATAGGGTTTTTTTTTCCTCTGATAGTGCTTGTCTGTTCCTGTAACTTTCTGTATACTAATTCTGAAGAAGTAAAATATTAATCTGGTAGCATTGTCATCTTGGTAGAATGTCATCTTGTGCAGGGCTCTTGGGTACAATGACATTTGTTAGGACCTGGTGTAGAGTTTATTAATAATTTCACTTACTGCAGACTGTTGCCTTCAGATTATCACTTTGAGTGTGAATACATGGCAGAGTTTACATATGGCAACATTTGAAAAGCAAAGTTTAGCTACTGTAATGGTGCAGTGGACTCGCTTGGAATTATTTAATAAAAGAGCCATACAAAAGGTTCTTCTTGCTCTAATGTAATTAATAATGTATTTTGCAATTGACTGGAGACGTTTGGCTGACAACTTTTATTTCAGTATGTTGTGGAACAAATCGGTAACCGACTGAAGTTTCATCACTGGAATTACGCTGTGCATCATGACTTCTAAGACCTACACAGTGACAAGGAGATCATACAGCCTTTATTTCAAAAATAGAAATTAGGGAATGGAACAGCATTTTTTTACCTGTCAGCAGATGTCAACAGATAGGAACAGAGACTGGAGCCGTTGTGCTTTTTGAAGGAGAGCGGTGCGTCCTTCGAAAGTAGTCAATTTTTTTAAAATGTGTCTTGGTTTACTTTTCTCGCTGTATCGGAGAAGCACTGTGAACACTTGCTCACTGACATGCACTTCAGCCTTCCGAAGAACTTCACAAGAGCAGTTTATGAACCAGCCAGCCCTTTCTGCCAGTGAGATTTCTCTTCCTGCTTCTACCTATTAGTTGCAAGCATCATATTTTACCTTGCAGATGTCGGATACTGGCTCTCTAGTTCTGTTCACCTTTGCTTCCCCTGCAGCTCCCACATCTGATTGGGCTCTCAGCTCCGCAATTTCCTGGCTAACTTGCTTTCTGCCTCATTTACTCCCCAATGACCGCCGAACGACGTCCCCTGAATTCAGGACCAGCTCAACTTTGTGACTGCCTGCTCAGGATGCTGCTGCTGCTGCAGCAGCGTTTAGAGACTTCTCTTTAAAGATGTCTAGCCATACATCTTTTGAATTGTAAAGCTAAATTTCATTAGCTTCACCAGAAGGACGGAATGAACACGGGAGGGGGGAAAATACACTGAGGCTACTGTGAGAAATTCTAGCTAAATGATTCAGCAGAGTGGAGCCTGTGCCAGGTGTGGGTGGGTATTGATAAGCTTGCTGTGTGCTTTGTTGAAGCTGGAGCAGAAGGAAGTTTGTGTTTACCCAATGTGTCCTGAACATTTGTTACAATCCAAACCAAGCCACGTGTGGAGCCACTTACATTGTGTAGTACTTGGCACTTGAAGCGTATACCAAGGTTTTGGAGAGGTTTATTTATTTCCACTGATCTTGAGGACCTTCTTTAGAGTAAATCTAAGGCAACATGAGACCACTGTCTTCAGAGAGTTTTGAGCTCTTCTCAGCATGATACTCACAGTGATGCTGAACACAAGTCGGGGGTGAGCTGTGAGTGCTCTTCTCCATCAGTTTTCTCTGTACAATGTTGTGCTCAGTGGCTCAGAAGTGTGAGTCTTGGACTGATTCCCTTCTCACAGGTACACCCACATCTTTGGGCCCTCGATCTGGCAGTTGCTGCCTTCAAGCCTGTGGGAAGATGAACAAGTGTGTGAGTGTGGGGTTTTCTAGTTTCTCTTTTCTTTCTAGGTTCTGCTTGGTCAGAGTTGAGTCTTAGTGGAGACTTGTACGGGCAGATTGTGGTGTTTGTTTCCCCTTGTAACATCTTTCTTGCAGCATATTTAAGGCCCTTTTAAAAAATGTGGGTAGGTGTATCCCGAGTCCTTGAAGTTCAGGGACAGCACTGTAATTGCCTACTTTGTCTACTGTTCTATACCAAAAAAACCCCTTCCATATGTATATCTCACCCGTTGTTTTTATCGATTTTTCCCACCTAACTAAAAGTTCTGCGTATAGTTTCTTAGGAAAGTTTCTGGTAGTTTTGCCTTAAAGGTAAATTGGTGAATACCATGTTAAACCAAAATGCTACATAAGCTCAATTAAGTTTAACTTCATTCCATAGCTAATTGGGTCAACTAATAAAGTAAAATTGAGGTCGAGATACGCCATTCATGTGCTCTGCTATATTCTGTGGACATCTGATTTATAATTTTAATGTTAGTTATCCTTATAGGTGGCATATTATTTTAGAGCTCTGCATTTAAGCAAAGTTGCACATATTTTGGAGGGAGAGAAAATAAAACTGGCCAGTGATCTTGGGTTTTGGTGGTTTTCTCCTGGAGGAGGCTGAATTTAAGACTTAACTTGGCACTGCTCCATCGCAGAACTTGCAGTGGTGCTGCAGTTCTGTTGATGCCACTGCAGACACAGAGGCTAAAACAAATCAGAATGAACTGAGAGGAGCAGATGGGGCAAGTGAGAAGTTGGGAAATCATTCAAAGTGTTAGACACCAAACGATTTCGATTTCCCTGAGACAAGCGGGTGCTGTTTCACAACATGGCTCTTCTTGACACTCGACACACGTGAGACAATTTTGGAATAAAAGCTGCATCAGGTGTTCTCTTCCCTATTTTCCTGGCTGAGGGAGAGCGTTCGCATTTGGCCAGGGTATTTGTGAGGGGGTGGCGAAAGCAAGCTTGTCATAAATCCTTTGAGGTGTTTTTGTTGACCACTCCAAGTATAGTGTGTCTGTACAAATCATGGGTGAAGTTCTTCCTTCTGAGGCAAGAATAGAATTTTTAGTGCTATCACAAGGTATTGGGAGTTAAAGAATTCAGAGATACCTCCTTTCTTCTAGAAATGTCCTAATTTTAATGTCCTCATTAAAGGATACAATTTTCCTGTAGGATGGGAGTGCCCAAAAGAGTAAATGCCTTATTCTGATTAATACAAAAGTTGGAAATTTGTATGCAAAACCCAAGTGGAGACCCTTGGAGATGGGACAAAATGGCTTTATCTCCCAGACTTTTCAGTCTTTGGTGATGGTTTTGCCTTGTGCTAGCAGTGGAGCTGGATTTATTTTTTTTTTGGGGGTGTTGCATCACGAGAAGCTCAAGTATGCCTGTCGCTATGGCCTAAGCTTAGTGTTTCATCTGCTCACGCTGCAATAATAAAAGATGTAGAGAGTGGCGAAGCTTGTAAATTTTGCAGGTGGAAATGCTAAGGTCGGAGCTCGCGTGTTCTGACAGCATCAGCTCAGCTATGCTCCATCAATAATGAATTCACAGAAATTCCTCAGAATCCGTGACCTCTGTTCCTCTGTAATGTTGTTCTTGTGTTTAAGATTCTCCTTTAAGGGATTTGGTGTCTTTTAAAAGTAGGGAAATGAGATATAAAGAATTCTGTTCCCATCCGGTAATTGCAGCTTAGACACGATTTTGTAGTATTTATTGTTTATAACTGCATAAACAGACTGTAGATAATTCATGCTTTAAATGCTGTGGGGCACAGAAAAGTTGGATGTAGGAAAAATGTCTGTGATAGGCATAGTTCCAGCAGAAAGAAAAGGAACTTGAAAAAGCAGTTGGATTCTTTCCATCCACCTTACAAAGAAGAAAATTGGTTTGCAGGAAATATAGGTCACGGCACCGTTCTGGCATCTTTATGTTACTGTTTTCTAAGTACAGTCTATTGCTAACAGCACAATTTGGGACTCCCATTAGAGCTGTTCTTTGCTGTCAGACTTAAAGGCCATTTAATATCCCTTATCTGATCTAATGCACTCCTCACACAAAGAAAAATTAGAAGGTGGTGTGAGTTTGGTGTGTTTTGTTTTGCTTTTTTTTTTTTTTTTTTAAATTAAGTTATCGAAAGCCACTTCGGAGACTCTTCCTGCTGTTGCAGCCAAAAGTTGGTTACTTCAATAAGGACCCAAAGATCAGGCGTGCACCATGAATGGGGCAGAAATTAAATTCTTCTCCTCTCTCTGTGGTAAAACACAGGAAAAAAAAAAAAGAAGCTTTGTGTTGCTGTGCCACAGGGTTTTACAGATACAGATTTTAAGTCTTGGAGAAAAAACTTGGCTTTTTGAATGTGGTGTTCACGTTTGATTATGAGATTAATCTAATTTCTTTGTGTTAGAACATATATTCAAGGCCAAAAATATCTCTGTGGGGGAGGGGAGGTGATGCTACTACCATCTTAGAAGTTGTGGCACTGAAATGTAAAGAAAGTAAATGATTTTTCTGCATAGCTCTACACAGTTGGCTACTGGAAACAGTATAGAGACCATGACGAAAACAGAAGGGTGGATGAGGAGTTTTGGTTTTGTGGGTTTTGCTCGTTTGCTTTTGAGGCGAGATGCATAAGCACAGTGACTTGTCTCCTCAGCCCACTGTGACAGTGCTCGCTCTCTTTCATTCTTTACCTGTTCTCTGGTGAAACAGATGTGGTGCGGCTTTGAAGAAGGATGGGCATATATATGGATATATTTCCAGTCGGTTTGAGATGTTCTTTGTGTTCTCCAGCTTTCGTAACGGTGGGTCACCCCTACAGTGATTGCAGTTTCAGACGTTAAACGGTTTGTACAGATACACCTGACTTGATGAAACCGCTTCATATTCACATTGTGTTCTCTTTTAAAATTTTTTATCTCAAATGAGGCTGGAGGTTAAGAAATCTGTGAAATCAGATGAAATCAAGGTCAGTCTTGCCTCTCCCTTGCTGTGTCCTGTGATGATTCTTTATGGCTGGTGCAGTTTGTTGCAGGTGTGGGGCTCTCAAGCTCGTTGTACTGAGCTCAGCTGCAATCAATTGAGACCTTTTTGTTTCGGCTGAAGTTCTAGCAAGTTGCTACTGCTGGATATTTCCAGGCTTGACACAGACAGAAGAATGCAGCTACAGATTTTTATTGCTGCCCCAATGTATTTCCAGTGTGGCGTTATTACTTCGGAGTTCATTAGGAACAAACAAAACCAGTGGAAAGCAGCCCGCCTGTGACGCCACGCTGCACAGCACGGCTCGCTCGCTGCGGGCGGGTGAAATGGCTGAGCTTTGGAATAAGCAGGATCCCAACAGTCGCCTCTGCAACTTGCCTCGAAATTTCCTAACCCCCTTCCCAGTTTCATTCATTATCTGCTGGCACACTTGGATAAGAAACAGGATTTTTTTTTTTTTTTTTTTTCTGTAAAGAGGCAATCAGGAAAAATTCCTGTGGTGACAAGTAGGTTTTTCTTTGGGGTTGATCTAAGTATCAAACCGGTCCTGTTGTATCTTAGTTTCTTGTTATCATTTAAGGCAAGATTTCAAGGATGAATTCTTGGCATCCTAATCAAGATGGTTGTGTGTGCGCGCACAGGTGTGTGTATGTGGTTTTGTTGTTCTTAATTAAAAAAAAAAAAAAGACCGCTTTGTGGATTACTGAAGCTTCGCTATTACCTGCTTTGGTGGGAATGTGGGGTGTCTTGAAGTGCTTAAACACGTCACTGGGACACTCACGCTTTTGACCTGTTGCTGTTTGAATTGTCTGACTTGGGTGACATCTACAGGACCAAGGCTACATGCTTGAATTCCTGAGAGTCATAGGTAGGCAAAAAAGAAGATAATTTTATGGGAAAGGCACTGCATAGGCTGTATAATGATGTCTTGAAGACAACTTTCAGTGATTGCTTTCAAGCAACTATCATTGAAATTCCGTGTTCTGATAGGTAGCTCTTGTTGGAAGGGTGTTTCAGCATTATGACAATTGTATATACATTCTTTTTCAGATTTTAAAAAACACAAATGTAGTGCCTTTAAAAATGTGTTTGGTTTTATTTTTTGTCTGTATAAACATCCAAAAATGAGTAAACAGAAAGCCCTAGTGTTTTTGTGTATCTGATTGAAGTGCATAGATTCTTATATAGAAAATATTATTGCATGCAGTTGTACAAACAAATGGAGAAACTGAGTTTAGGACCTTTTGAAAATAATCTATTTTTGCTAGACTTGCATATCATTTAGATATATGCTTGTCTACACAGTGTGTAATTTTTCACTCTTTTTTTCAGAGGTAATTTTGGAAGGTGAAATTTGCCGTGTGAATATGGTACTTCAAATCGTAGAATGCTTCCGTGAGAAAATATAGGATTAGTCTGCAATAATCTCTTCAAAGGCCCTATTACAATTCTGAACTCTCAGATGGCTTGGCTAGTCTTTGCTATTGCTTTAGAGGGACAGAGAACGTTAAAACCATTTACATGTATTGTCACAAAATAATTTTATGTGGTTGATCCTGCCTGACATGATGCTTCACAACATGATGGAAAATTCATAAATGTTTTCTTCAATTTGATGCTCAAGAGACTTAAAAGTGCTCATTTATTTAAGAATTATTTTCTCTCTTTATATCCAATTCATAGATTATGGTCAAGTGTTCATTTTTACGGTATTTACAAGAAATCAGTTGAGCCAGCTTGCTCATAACACCCCTCCCTCTCCCTCCACCCCCTGCCCAGACACATTCTTGCATCATCAGGGAACAAAGGGAGCTGAGATTCTGAGCCATGCTTGGATTTGATTTAATAATGCATTTTCTCTAGTAAATTTTTGAGAGGCTGCGTTGTTCTGGTTGAAGATGCTAAAGTTATACCCATTATATTGAAGACAAAACTGGTGGTTAGTAAGTTTGTGGGCTGCCTAATATTTTAGTTAGGGGTGAAGTTCCTGGTCTTGAATTTTCAAGCTGTGTGTGCGTGTCTATCCATCCCTGCCCCTCTGCTCAACCCACGGCTGTCTATTGATGGTCTTCCCTCTATAACTTGTCATTCCCTTCATGGTAAAGCATCCCACTTTCCTCTTTGCTTGGATTGGGGGTTTGTCAAAGATAGTCTGCTCTGGGTATTGAATTCGTGGAAGAAGCTCAGAGTAACGGGGAAGTCTCTTACCAGTTCATCAACCTGTGTTGTCTGTTTGGGCTAAATCAGAGAAGATTGAGTTGTCCCTTAGATATTAGGTACAGAGTCTTAAGTCTGCTTGTGGCCAAGTGGATCCTGAGGCTTTAGATTTACCTCCAACTATACTGGGTGGAATGAACCCCGGTTCTGAGCTTGCAATGAAATCTGATATCTGCTCTTGGAGCAAATGTAGTGTCATGAATTCACACTCCATCTCTTCACCCAAGTCTAGATGAAGCATAGAGCGACAGCGTGCCTGTACGTGTGTCGGGTCCTCAACTGAAGTGAACTTCGTGTTTCCAGACTGGAGGTGGCTGCTAAACATCTCGCAATACTAGTGATGCCTCAGGGTTCATGTGGAGTTGCTGGACTTGGATCAAGAGCTTACCACAGTGAGTGGCTTGGCCTTCATAATTGGTCAAGTACGATCATTTTGGATAATAGCTTCTAAGGTTGGACTGGTGGATAAGTGTTTGGAAAACAGATCACTCTCTGAGACCAGCCATAACTCCCAGTCTGTGAGGTCAGTGTTGCTTTTCGTGTTAGAGAGTTCCTCTGTGGTTGTCTCCCTTCCCTCTGAAATGGAACTGGAGTTTCACTGTTAGCCTTTAGGAAGGATGTCCTCTGCTAGGCTGTTCTACGCTTTGGGTAGCTGCTTTGATCTACCATCACTAGAAAGGCTTTTTTGAGTCTCACAGATCACTTTGGATTATATGACAGATGAAGTGAGGAAGACGACATGTGGAGGGTGTTGGTGGCATAATCCTGAATCCAGGCCTGACAAACGGTGTCCCCTGAACGGAGCTCATCAGGAACCCAAAGTGCCTGTTTGTCTATGTTGGACATTAACATAGTTTTCTCATAGAATATTAAAATTAATTTTGGGATTGCTTAAAATTACAATGAATTGTAGTTTGTTTTGCCTCATGAGTGACATTGTTTAGCATGAGTAGTCAGATGTATGGAAGCCTTAGGCCCAGACTCTGGATTTAAGAGTTTAGGTTGAAGAAAGTCCTGGAAACCAATGCTAATTGGGAAAGATAAGATTAACAGAAACTGCATCCTTGAGATAAAGAGTGCACACCTGGAGAGAGAGCTACTAGCTTTGCTTGCTCGGGTAACGCATTTGTTTTAGTCTGTCATTTTGTGGCTTGGTCTTTGTGTTCTCCAGAAGTGAAGTGTATGGCTGGCGAAGCACCAGGTCTCCACCAGTGCCCGTTGTGTAGCTAGTGCTCCTTTCTGGGCGAGGTTGTTGAAAGGTGGTGGCGAGAGAGCTTCGAGGAGCAAAGCGTGTTGCACATCATCAGGTCGTAGAAGCGTGGAGATGGCACGTTGACACTGTTACACAGTCTCCTCTGGGTGCCTGTGACCAGGTGATGAGACTGATTTTTCACAGAGCTTCAGTTGCCTTTCACAGGTTTGCGATGATTTACCAGCCTGTGCACCTGGGGTGAGCTGTTCTTCTTGAACTGCAGTTTGTCTTAAAGTGGAATTAATGGTTTAAAAGGCGTTTTCAAAATACGTTAAGTAGTAAAACTTTCAGGAGTTCGAAAGCATCAGACCGTTTGGTTACCATAGTGAGTACAGCAGGGAATTGTTGCTAAATATTGGGATTGTATTTGTTGAGATTTGGTGGAAAAGGAGTTTATCATTCTGCAATAGAAATAACCTAGCTAGCAGAACAACCTTAACAAAATCTTACCCATGTCCCCTGTTTTCAGGTATTGGTCAGAAGTGTCATTTTGTCAATTAATAAGGCTGCTTAGTTCTGTTCAGAGCAACAGGTAATCTCTTTGGACAAGCCCAGTGGAAGCAAATGATGTGTTTCAGGGTGGGATGGTCGATGCAGCGAGCGAGAGCGATCTCAGCCGAGGAGCCCGTTCAGTTCCTGACACAGCTTCAGCTGGTGCAGTGGCCACAGTGGCCGTTTCCTGAATCTTGTCCCATTTCTCTGGTGTGAACATGATGAAAAACCTGGTAACAAGCGAAAAAAGAGTAAATATAAAAGAAGCGGGCAGAATCCCGTATGAAACGGAGAAAGGTGCACCGCTGATGCGGTGGCAGTGCTGCAACAAACTGGTGCCGGGATCCTCGGGGTAAACAAAACCACTGGACAAAGTTTGGGCAGCAACATCGAACCCTGGGTAGAGGGCATCTATGAAACCTTCTCCTGTTGTTTTCCCATGATGTTTCTTCCGCAATTTTGTCACCAATTTTCACTCCTCGTATTCACAGAAGCCGTTTTTGGTTAACAAACCCCTGTTCCCTCTCCCTTGTTCACTAGATACAACCTCAAGGCAATTTTTAGACTGTGAGATCAGGCATTTCAATCCAATCTTTTGTTTTTTCTCTTCCATTTTTCCAATGCCTCTTGCTGTGGCCAGCGGGGGCATTTTGTTAAACTTTTGTTAACCCTTCTGGCAGCTGAGGCTGGCATCGCTGCAGCTTGCTCAGCTGCCTCCCCTTGTCCCACGGTGCAGCTGGCTGCCGTCCTCGGGCTGCTGTCTTGGGGACTTTGTCATCTGGGATTTGCCACCTGGGGACGATGGTGGAATGCCGTGCTGCCGGCTACACAGCGAGAGGCTCTTACAAGGAAAAGCTGCTTTTGGCCAGGGCTTGTGACCACAACTGTTTGGCTACTAAGACTCTTGCCTTGTGTTTTCCATGCTTCAAACTCCAATGAATCACCGCTGTAAGCAGGCGCTGGGCTGCGCTGGGTATTGGTGCCTGCACTGAAGCTGCTGAGGGATGTGGTGACCTTTTCGGGAAGCCCTGCTCTGCCCTGGAGATGCTTCCCTGCCGCCAAAGATCAGCCGCTTGCATCAGCAGTTGATAGTTCGTGACTGGTATTTTTGGCAAGGTTGTATTTTGTTACTTTTCAGGTTTACCTCTGGTCAGACTTTCTTTTCCAAGGTGAGGAAATAGCTGCTGTGGCAGCATGGATTGTTGGTTTTGGTGTATTCCTAACTCGCAGAAAGATGCCTGCAGCTCAGGGTAGGCACACTTTAAAATGTGTATTTATGAATTTAAAATTACAAACAGCTTTTTGTTTGGGTGTGGTTAGCCCTGTAACAAGTTGATCCTTTGACTCGTCCACAGATAAGACAGTTCCAGTGAGAGAGGCTCTTTGTTGGAATTCACTTTGGAAGCTATTCAGGGAAATTACTGTAGGCTCTTTGAGCAAATTAGTGAGAGCATGGAAGCACCACAGAAAGGCTTTTCCCCTCAAGGTTTATTGGATCTTATGAAGGGAAGAAAAAAAGACAACCACCCAACCCCTAGTAATTAAAGAATTTTTTTATAATGAAATAAAATTATGCAAACTGGTCTGGTTTTGAACTTGGGTAAGTTCTTATTTGTTTCTGCTGGTGAAAGTTTTATTTTAAATTGGGGCTTTTAGAAGGGAAAGGAGATTACTTAATCACTGCTTCAATTGTGTGTGTGTGTATGAAATGGGGGAACATGTATCCCCTTTGCCAGATGTTGAAGAGTTTGGATTTAGGAAGCTTTTTTTTAGTGTTTTTTTTGTGGATTTTTTTCTTTTTTTTTTTTTAAGAAGGTGTGAAATTATCAAGACAACTCATATTTTGGGTTGTGGACACCTCAGGAGCTCAGCTCATGCTTAATATAATTAGCTGAGTTCACCTGAAATGTTTATCCTGTGGAAAAAACAGTGATTCAAATCTCTGGGTCTCTCACAGGGACTTTTCAGTTGTTTGGAGAGGGGCATCTCTTGTTGCTTGAATTAGATTCATATTTTGCAGGTATAACTGCTGAGACAGCTGTGATCCAGGGCATGAAGAACTGGGGAAACTAGTCATGGACCTTTCCTGTCAAATAAAATCATGTCTTTGACTCTTAATAACATAGGTTATGAAAAAGTCAGATTGTTGGAATAACTTAATCTGATTCTCGTGAATGTATGACACACGTGGACAGTGTGATGTTGAAATGCACTGAGGGGAGGAGGAGAAGAGCAGGTGTGTCTGTGGAAGATGCCAGCAGTATCCTGTGAAACCTTACACTACATGGCAAAGAACTTGCAAATGTGCCTTATCTAAGTGTGAGGCTAATTGGTTTATATCCCACTTGGTCCATATGCTTGTTTGTGTATAAGATACTCTTTGGATTCACTCTGTCCCTTGATTAATTCAGAATGTCCAGAGGAGGTGAGTGTTCAAAACAGAGGAGGCTGTGGTAGCTTGGTAGCGATGGAGACCGTGTCTCCCTACCAACAGTATCCCCATGGCAGCTCATAGAAGAGCTTTGACCCTCACATGGAGTTTTGAGTTCCGAAATTCTTGCGTTTGGCTGCATTGTATGTCTGATTTCCTCTTAAATGCAAGATGCTGAAGTGCTAAAGCAACAATTTTGTTTGCCCATGGTTGAAATGGCACCTGGCTGAAGCTGCTGCCCAAGTATTCCTTGGAGCGTAGCAGACGTCGTGGACCTTCATATCAGACAAAAACCACGCTGAAGCTGTTCCAGTAATTTTTTGAGGCTTTGGTATGCTTTTATGTAAAAAGACAGGTACTGTGCCTGTGCCTTAAATAATCTGGGAGATAATAAACCTGACACCATTTTACCATAAATACTGTTGAAATTTCTAATTGCTGTTTAACTTCATCAAACTGCACTGACAACTCAGCTGAGGTAATGTGGGGAGGAAAAAGGCACGTGTGAGCACTGGGAGGTACCAGGGCTGGGAAACCTTTTCTCTTTCCAGTGACATTTTCAAAATCGTGCTTGCAGATGCTGGTCTGTCTGCCTGGTGGCGTTCCCGAAATCCTGTGCAGTTACATGGGAAGCCAAACCCTGGTACAGGTTGGGCAGCAGCCCTGCTTTGTCTTTTATCCTGGCATCCGAGATCTATTCAGCCTTTCTGGTTCCTTGACGCATGATGCTGCGGATCAGAAGGAGGAAATGAGATTCAACAAAGCTTTTTTATAATGTCCACGTTGGGTCTAAGCAAGTTCTTGGGTGGTTTGGACCAGCACCATCTGGCTTCACCATCCACATCAGCACAGGTGTATTGGACGTGGGTTTAGTGCTGGTGTTACTTGGGTAGATGCTCAGGTTTGATAGTAAGGGAAGTTGTACAAGAAACTCTCTACTGCTCAGCACGCCTTTTCTTTTTGGAGTGCGAAGACACAAACTCAGTGCTTGAACTCCTTCCCTTTTGTGGGTGACGCAAATGTCTGCATGTAGTGTGCGGTTTCTTCTCTCTTCCTCTTATCTCTTATCCCCAGTGGTATTTTTCTGGGTGGGGATAGCAAATTAGCTTATTTAACAATCATAAAAAGCCAAAATCCGACAAAAAAACTCCCACCTTGAATCACTGAATTTGTCACAGTAATTAAGTATGGTAGCTACTGTTTTGGATGCATTTCACCTGCTAAGAGATACTGCAGTCAGCACCATATGGTAGCCTTTTTTTTTCTTTTTAATAGACTTACAGCAGCAATTTGTTTCACCCGTGAGCCAGCACCACAGTGTGCATTGCTTAACAAATAACATGAGACTGGTGAGCTTTTTATTTTAAGTTTTCAAGGAGCATTTAGCTGAGCTCCAGAGCCTGGTTTCTTGGCATTGGCCTATTTGCACTGTAACTCTTTGACTTGAAGTGAGGGGCTGAAGGATGGAAGGGCTTGATTCTTTTTTCTGACCAGCAGCTCCTCGGTGCTTCAGTCTTAACGTTTGCAAATAAAGTACTACTATTTACCTGCCTTTTAGATGTGTTGCCAAGCTCTCTTCAGCGACCCTATGTCGCCTTGAGATTGGAGAAGGAAAATGGTTGCAGATATGGAAAATAATATTTTATCTGATGAGTGTACTGAAACTGCAGGCTGAGTTATAGTTAGTCTGTGCTGTGAAACAGGGTCCGGTGCAGGATCCCAGATCTTGTGAAACACAGAGCATTGTTAGAAAACCATGATGCTGGCCCCAATGACCTTATCCCTAACAGTACTGTGATGATGTGACAGTACTACTTTGAACCAATATCTTTGATGTGAGTGGTGTGGGGTTTTTTTTTTTCTTTTTTTTAAATTGCCAAGGAACCCAGATTGTGAATAGCTTGCTGCGCTCTGCCCCGTAAGCTGATATACTTCATACAAAACCACAGTTAATTCAGGATCTCTGTATCTTAACGCATTTTTTTTTTTTTTGTGACTGTCAGACCAACTATGAATTTTATTTTTTTTTTAATATTCTTAGGCTTCCTTAAAACTTGTGCAAGTCTGCTGCGGTCCGACAGAACCTTAATAGCCTGGAATGACATCTCCAGAGTGAAACCATGACCTAGTAGCATAGCAGGTTAACCTGCAGTACAAGAAACTCCTGTTTAATTCCCTTTCCATTATTGACTCTATATAGCTCCAGGTAAATTGTTTAGGTTAGAGAGGCAGTAGGATTCCCTACCTCGGAGGTCTGTAAGGCTCCCCACGCACACCGCAGTGGGTCTCGGATATTGTGGTGGGATATTGTGGTGTCGAAGCTGTGCAAGAAGCACACAGCCCATTTCAGACCCTGTCACCTCCCCAGGCAAAAGTCGATTAGGGTCATTTTGAGTCCTCATTCAGATGCAAGAGCTGTGGTCCTGGTGTCTTTTGTCCTTCCTCCCTGTCCCCTAATTGGCCCCGGGATCTTGCCATTTGTGATGGCCATCTCATTCTGGATCAATGGCCAGGGCTACTTTTGTTACATCAGGTAGTGCTGATAACCCCATTCTGCCAGTCCTTCCCTTGGTGATAACCACTTCCTCCACTTAATTAGGAATACCTGCTTAAAAATAAGGTATGTGTCTGGGTGAAATGCATGTTACAAATGGTTGCAGTTAAACCTTGTGCAGTGGATTTCCTACATCTTGTTCTATTGTGTTTTTCCTTTCTTTAAAGGTTAAGAATGCAACATTTCTAGAGGGTACAGATGTTCTATTCAGAGCTCAAGATCATCTAAAGTGAAATGAGTTTGAACTGCCACACATCCAGTCTTGCTCCTGTCTTGCATCCCTCTGTTCTTCAACTGGAGTGAAATGTACTTTTAATTTCACAAAGCTTTAGAAACAATGGGGAGCTCTGAGTGTGTTTTTTTTTTTCTTTTTAAATTAACCAACTTAGTTAGAAATAAGATGTGACTTTTTTGTGGGGCGATTAAAAAGTTATTAAAGCAGTACCCAGTGGTGCTGCAGCTACAGCTGATGCTCTGTCAGTGTTTCCTTTAGACTTGTTTTAGACGAGGCTGGACTGGAATACAAATTGTCAGCATTACAGCTAATCAGATTTTCTTGGAAAAAAAATTGGACTGTTTGACTGGGACGAAGGACCTGATTTGTCATTGTGCAGTAATTTTTAAAATTTTTTTTCCTTAACTGTGGAAGCCAAGAAATGCAAATTGCCTAAATTTTTTCTCATTGAAGGTAGGATATGACATTGGAGAAAGGTGAGTGTAGGGAAGGTAGCGCAGTGCCCAAGAGCATTTTGTTCTTCTAAGTCTTTTAACGTTGTGAATCCTTGCTAGTGCTCAAGTGCTGTTAAAATTGGTTTACTTTGCAAATGTAAATGAACTTGCTAATGTTCTCATTTGAGCAGTGCTGGCTAGAAATAGTGATTAAAAACATCACCTAGTGATTTTAATTTGTGCAGAATAAGCAGTTCTAGAAAAAGTAGGAATACTTTTTTCTTGGTACTTCTCTATCACAGCAAAAATGGTCCTGGTAATGTTCCTTGTCTGAAAGATGTGTGTTTAGCTGAGCTTAGAAAGAAATGGGAAATTGCATTCTGTTTTCTGAAGCACCAAAAAACTTGAGTCTTTCAAACCCGCACCGTGTCTGAAGCTGAAATTTCTGATTTGAGGGGAATCTGGAGAGATGGCTCTGCATCTACTTGGGAGTAAAATGCAGTTAAAGTTTTTGCTTTTTTAAAAGTGACAGTCTGCCCTTCTATATTCTTCTCTACTGGAAAACTGGGATCCTAAATTTGTTGCCGTGGGTGTGTTGAGCTGCAAGAGTGGAAGCTGGGGCACCTCGCAGTTACTGGATGGATGCCGTGTGCCAACCTACTGAGGTTCCCCACGGGGCCAGCACCTGGAAGCTTTGGCTCCCTGTGACGTGGTGTAAGCTCACCAAACTGGGATGTTGTTTGTCCAAACCCTCTTTTTATCCAAAATATTTTGTTATTCCTAAAATTCTTCAAGAAGAAATAACCCAAAAGATACAAACACTAAGAGTATCAAGGCCTTAAATAAAGCAAAAGGGAGGGAAAAGAATTGCAAACATGTAGTTTCTCACCAAATTTAGTGTCCTCCATTTAAAAAAAAAAAAGGTAGTGGAGTGAATCAATGAACGTATGCCAACACTAATGTCAGGTGTGTTCTTTTGTATATGAAGTTATCCCATAATTGAGACAAATTACTTGAAGGATTAAAAAAAATCCCAGAAATGCTGTTATGGAAAAGACCTTGGGAGGTAACTTAGTATGTCGCCAGGCTCTTAGGCGCGATCAAGTGTACCCATCTCACCTCCAGAAGCTGACAGTCTGTCTAACCTCTTTTTAAACTGGGGGTATTGATTTCTCATCTTCCCTAGACAGCCTGTTCTGGGTCTTTACCACTCTCACCGTTAACAAGACTTTCATTTTTCTAATACCTAATTCTTTGTACCACTTGTCCTCCTGTCAGTTGCTACACGAAGAACTGATGAATGCCCTCTTCCATTAGTGCTGTGTTGGACACTTTTGGATGATGCTTAGCACCTCCTGAACTTAAGCTTGGCTTGGCTTTGCAGGAAAAGAAGAAATCCTGGTTCTTCTCTTGTTGGCTGTGCTTCTGAAATCACTGAGTTGCTTGGGGTTTTTTTTTTTTTGTGGTGTGTGGGTTTATTTTTTTGTGATTGTGTTAAGGTTTTTTATGTTTGTTTTTTCCCAATCCTTACTGATTTTTCTCTATATTTTAAGGACTGGCACTCAAACTGGGATATCTGTTGAGATAGCTAATGTCTTTCCAGTACAATACGAAAATAAGAATAAGCTCCTTGGTCTCTAGCATCTCATGCTTCTGTCATACTTCTCTGATATTTCTGCCTTTCCAACAATGCTATGTTTTTTACTTGTATTCATCGTAACTTGCTGAAGGACAGGTACTTGGCCTTTTATCACTTCCTGCTTTCACCACACGCAGGAGGAATAAAATGAACAATTAGAAAGTGCTGCAGTGTATCGTGTTTCACCTTTTGGATATTGTATCCTAGTCTCCAACTTGTCGACCATCTATTCTGATCCCGCTCATATTTCTTAGCTTGTCGTCACCTACAGTTGTTCAGATGTTCTTTCAGGTTAGTCCCGTAAGAGCAGTAACATCTCGGAGATGACTGCTGGTGGTGGCTGTTGCAGAGATCATTTATCAAGAAGGACTTGGGGACGTCAGGCCTTGAGTCACTTTCTTAGCAGAGCTTTACGCAAGCCTCTATGGATGTCCAGCCCTCCTGTACTAAGGATCAGAAACAATTTTCTAGATGTAGGGCTAGCCATCATTGCTTTTTGCAAAATCTGTGTATGGTGATATAAATTTGGAGCTGCTTAGTGCTGATCTGAACACTGGTAGTAATTTAAATTTCTAGAATCCACTGAAATGGAAAAGATTTTACAGTATTCCTTTTACAATAATCTATTAGAACTGTGTCTTCCTGGCTGTGTATTGATGCTAGCATCACATGATCCTAGTATGGAACCGGGAGTACTCCATAGTCCTCCAGCAAAGAGGAACAAAACCAGTTGTTGAAAGATCCTTTGCTCCTCCTTGAAGACACCGACCAGTGTTGCCAGGTAGCTCCGGTGGTTTTCAGGAAGAACTTATTAGAACAAACCAGTTCACAAAAAGATGAATCTATTTGCAATACGTAGTTATGGTGTAGTTATAAAGCACTATAGATTATCGAGTCTCACGGTATTATTGTTACTAAATGCTTTCAAATGCAAAATGACACTAATGCACTTCATTTAAGCTGTTATTATTTCAGAGTTAATTTTACACCCAAACTGAAATAAGGAAAGCACTTTAAGAAATATTTGGAGATACTGCCGTTTTCCTTAAAATTACTTAGGAAACAAACAAAAGCCTGCTCATGTTCTGAAACATGAGTATCTAAAAGGCCTCATTTTGTTTGAGACGAAACTGTTGAGGAAAAAAAAAAAGAAAGCATTTTAACAAGAAATACATTTATTCCCTTACATGAGTGCTTATGATGATGTTTTCCTCAATGCCTCCTGTGATATTTATTCACATACCACTTTGAAAATATGTAGTGGGTACCAGACAGAGTATATTGCTGTTGGTTACCACTGTATTTGAAAGAATTAAGATTCTCTGGCATTTTATCTTTCTCCTCTGGGTTTCTTGCCTGATGGTCCAGTGCTTCTCTGTAAGTCAGGTGTCTGGGCCCCCCCCGTCTGTCTTAGGGCTGGTTCTGTCTTTTTTTCTTTTTTCCCCTCTTGTTTCTCCCAGATACTGTTTGAAAATCCTGAACCCCTTTTTGTACTTTTTTTTTTCTTTTCCTGAGGTGCTTCCAGCATTCCCATTCTGCTTTTTCCTTTCCTTTTGCCCCGTTCTCATCCAGAGCATGTTTCCTACCCCGTGAAGCAAAATTTCTTTTCTTCTGCGCTTCATTTTTTTTCTCCTTGTGCTGGCCTGTACTCTGGCTGTGTCTCTGCTTGCTCGCCCCCGCACCGTCTCCCTCCTCTGCATGTCGCTGCTGTCCCCAGGGCTCCCTGTACCCTGCGCCAGCCCATTCCAGCCCATGTTTCCAGTTGATATCGCTCTTTCCCTCCACTACCCCTGTGTTTTTCGTAACGCTGCTCTGCTTTCCTGCTCTCTCTCATGAGCTGGCTCCAGCGTGCGAGTTAAATGTCAGTATGGTTTTTTTTTTTTCTTTTTTTTTAGTCTTAAAGCAGTGCCATGAAATAAAATTTGAACTCCAAAAAAAATTCACTTTTGCTGGGAAAGGTTTAACCTGCGGCGTCCAAGCCGACACTAAATCCCCACGCAATTTGCTTCCGTTTGTAACGGCAGTCGCTGTCTTGTTAGAATCCATCCTGATCAATAGTTGCATAGTCTAAAAGACTGGAACTAAAAATGGTTGCTCTAAGTGAACTAATGCCACCGAGTGTTGTCTCTTTTGTTCTCACATCTTGAGTGTATTTGCTGCTTATAGTGTGCTGAGGCACTTGCAAGTGGCTGCAGTTCCTCTCTGCTGAGGATGTGACATTCGCCTCTGTATCAGCGATAATGAGGGGATGGTTTTGGGGGCACTTCACATCTTCCCTGCACAGCTACTGCAGAATTTTTATTTATTTAACTTTTATACAGTATTTTTCTATAAGGAGACAACAGATTATAATATTACTTTTTTTTTCCCCTGAGTTTCTTGGGAGTTATTAAATGAAAAAATAAAAAATTGATGGCAGTGGACAACAGCGAGTAGTTGTGTGTGACCGACTGTGACCGAGAAAATAGGACGAGCGAGACAGTGAAACAGGCTCTGTGCTACAAATCAATCCAACCATGATGGGCAGGACCAGCCTTGCGGGGAATCGGGGTGCAGTGATTTGTTCTGGACACTGGGAGAAAGGCTGGGAAAGATGAAAAGCTCAGTGGCAAGAGAGATCCTGGGTTTTACTTGCCCCTAGCTGACCTCTTAGCAGCTAAAAGGTGGAGGTAGAGGCAGGGATGGGCTGACTGGGCACACTGCCTTCTGGCTGGGGGACATGTCGGGCATCATGGCTTGCAGAAGAGCACTGCTGCGTCGCTGTTAGCCCTTCTCTGAGCAAAAGCTGATATTTCTGACCTACTGTGCCAAATTGGGTGGTAGGGCTGTGACAGATGACCGTTAGGCGTGGAGGGCTTGGCCCTTGACCCGTGCTTTTAGCAGCCCCATTGCATGTGGGAATCGTAGGCTAAGAGCGAATCCTAGGCTAAGAGCTAATACTGCACTTAAGGGCTTTGCTGGGTGGGGCCAGGAGAGCCTTTGGTGGCTCAAATAGTTTGTGCTTTGGGTCAGAGCTGAATTTTGATCTGCTTTGTATTTAGGGACAAAGTGCTCTTATTGCATCACTGACCCTTCTCTGTCAATTTAAAGCTCTTCTTTATTGCTCTCAACTGTTCACAGATACTTTATATTAAGGTAAAGATCATTGTTTGGTTTTAAGAGAGATTTAAAGTAGCCTAAGGGAGAGCAGTGCACTTGGCAAGGGCAGTGCCTTGTACAGTGAAAAAGACATTGCTACAATAAATACAGCAAACAAACCCAGCTCAGAAGGAAAGGGATGACATTTGGGAATTTAGTCCTGCCTTACCTTGCCGTCAGTCAGGTTAATATTTTCTGTCGAGTGACATCCAAGAGCCACAGCCTGCCCGTTCATCTGGAAGGGGATCCTCTGCAGGGCCGAGATGCAGGTGGAGCTGCACTGACTACAGAGGATCATCCTGTAAGGCCTGGCTTTTTCTGTAAGGCCCAGCTGTTTCAGCGCTTGACACGTAGTAACAGATGACAGCAGAGTTGGCTGTTGATAAATATATACGTGATTATGACTGGTAATGGGCTGTGCGAGTTTTTTTTTCCCCTGTGGATTGTACTAATAACACGATGGAGGGAAAGGCTGAGAATTTTGGTAATTAATCTGTGTTTGATTCCCGAAGATTGGAAAAATAGAGTAAGTATTTTACAACCAGCTCCTTTTGCTTTCTTCATCAACTGAATAGTGTCTCTCAGAGCAGCTAGCCCTTGATGACTGGAAGGATCAGGAGGAAAACTGTTTTTAAGAAGAAATTAATTTGGTTTTGCACTGCACATTTCGTTTGCTTTCCCCCTCATGTTCATGGGAAAGTGTTGTTGAAAAACTAATAAAAAATAAATTGGAAATTGACAGAAAAATGAAAATTCAGTTACTTCTTACTGAAAAGTAGACATCACTCAGGAGCCAAAGTGCATCTTTTTTAAAAAATGAATTTTTTAAAATGAAAGTGGAATTGGAGTGCAATTGTGCGAAAGGTTTTAGCTACATCTGTTAATGGCTTTTTTACACTGGTGTATCTGGTGAAGATCTTCGGAAATCTCACTTCTAAACACTCTGCATGTTTCTTAACAGGATGCTTCCTGTTGTGTCACATTCTTGGCAGGTTTCAAGACCTAAACACTCTTAGACATTGAATTGAAATTTCAAAATTTAGTTACTTATGAGACCTTGAGAAAGACACTTGAACATGGGTTTTATGTGCTGACATTTTAATCCTATTGTGTCTGAAGCTCCATGGGGAAATAATTTAAAAAGGTAAATATGTTTATATTGGGCCAATTTTCATCTTCTCTCCTTTTCACAAAGACTCACCCTCCCTAAGATTTGTGATTATCCAACCTCAGATGGATAATCCTCTCTCTCCTTCCTTTCCTCCAAACACAGGCACTTGAATGGTTGGCAGAAAACAAGCACTTTTGCCTTCGGTAAGCAGCTTACACCGCACAACAAAGAGAACTTTTGCTTGGTTTTAAGTATCACTGGGCAAAAGAACTGCTCTGATAGGATAAGTGCCTTTTTGGTGTCTTCTTTATCATCTGAAAACCTCTTGGATGAACTGTCCGGTTTTGTGGGACTTGGTGTCTGTGCAGGCAGAGGGCAGTGCTAAATAGTGTTAGGACTCTGGATGATGATCTGTTACTAGACATTACAGTGGTTAACAGCTTTCAAAAACATCATTGCATTAAGACGGGGTTTTCAGCCTAATTGTTAAGATAAGCTGAGAAGTCCATGGTGGAAAGGAGCAGGTTGGTGTTTGGAGAGACAGAAGAGACAAGATGTAGGCTCCTGTTTTTATTCATGCTGGATGATAACCTTGATCTGTGAGATCTGTGAGTCCTGCCCTTCTTTTTTTTTTTTTTCCCTTCGTTAAGCTTTTTACAGCTGGACTGTGCCTCTTGATGTCTGATTTTTCACAGCTACTGTGGCTGATCATGATGTGCAGGAAACATGCCTTCGTGCTGAGGAGCTCAATTTTGGCTTCTTGCCATTTTAGGCTTTCTGCTAAGCTCTCTGTGTGACAAAAAACAAGTCAGTGTTGGATCAGAATGGTTGTTGGCACGCTGATTTTTGTACCCTTAAATCCTATAGCTTATTACCTGTCTTACTCTGGTGCGTAGGAGCCTTTGTTGTGGAATCGGGACTTTGTTGTATTTGTTGTATATAAATATGGAAAGAAAGAAAAGTCTCCCCCCACTGAGAGTCTAGGAATGTGAGAGATGTTTGGTGCACTTGTACAGACACATATAAACAAATGGTCAAAATGAATTACTCTGAGAATGGGTGATCTCAGCATGCCCACCGTTCCTGTGTGCCCCTTGTACAAAGTCTTTTGTAAGACATGGCAGTGAAAGACTTAAAACAGATGAGGAGGCGATTTTGTAGATGTTTGTGGAAACTGCTGCTAAGGGCCCAGATCAAGTGCTGATAAAATCTGAAGGTTGCTCTTTGAAAATGTAATGTATAAGCAGTATTTTTATTGACCAAAGATGGGATCAGTTCTCAGCGTAATGATTGAGAACTGAGAGGTAAGGCGGAAAAAAGATCTAGTGAAAGGTTTTTTGCTTGAAGATACATCACATTGACAAGTCAGAGGTGTAGGAGTCTTGTGGGGTTTTGGGGGTCCCTCTGTTCCCCACTTAGCTATACATGATGCAATTTGCAGTACTGACATTTCTCTCATTTAGACTGCTCATTTTTCTGTTAATTTAGCGTGGGCTTTATGGATTAGCACGCAAATCATAGCACATACTGTTGTTTATCTTTTTGTTGTGTGTTTGGCTTATCTACATGTTTCCCAGAACATGCTTCTTTCTGTGTTGTTAAGGTCAGTGGTTCTCAGTTGCATCTATCCATCTCATCGTAACTCTGGGCAGGCCGGTGTGAAGCTATTTGTTTAACCATTTCGGTATCTCTGTCACCCTCTTGCTCTTGATTGAGTCTGCTGAAGAGACAGACATCTATACGGCCACACTTGATTTGTTGCAGGTCTTTTTTTTTTTTTTTTTTTCCCCCTCCCCACCACTGTGTTCAATTCTCCCTTGTCATCAGTCAACTGCTTCATCTTAGCACCGCTCTCTTCCTTCAGCTTGTGTCTCGACCTCCGCCGTTGCCAGCCGCACCAGATGGAAGCAGAGTTGTGTGCCCATTGTGCCACTGATCCCATCCAGGCCGAGGGACGGCGTGTGCCAGCTGGCTCTGAAGGTATCATTTCGCATGTCCTCCAGTTGCCATTGGTTTGGAGGATAATTTGGCGTGTTGATTTTGGTCAGAGAAATTATCTGTACATCTGTGGCAAGCCATCTGCTTTGTGCTCAGTCAATGGTGTGGGGAGTGGAATGGTGGCACCTGACCCTCTTCCGCCGTATGAAGGTGGATAACTTCTGTCTGCTCTGGGTTTATGTTCATTGTGTCTGGCGTCAGTAGAACACTCTGTCCTAGTGTGTATTTGAGGAAGAGCATCCAGTTGCCTTTTCAATTACACAAACTCGCCTTTTATTTTCCAGTATCCTTTGAGATAATGGGTAGGAGGTTTTCCTTGTGCTCTTCTGGCTTTGCACTGCTCTGCTGCTGTAGTAACTCAGACCTTGGCCTGGGGTTTTCTGCTCAGGTTTACAATCAACTACAGTCAGCAGATGCGAATTTTGTTGGGGATTTTTGCGTGTATGCAACTGTGGATCCTTCTCTGTGTACAGACTCACAGAATATTTGGGGTTGGAAGGGACCTCTGAAGATCATCTTGTCCAACCCCCTTGCCAGAGCAGGGTCACCCAGAGTAGGTCACACAGGAACACGTCCAGGTGGGTTTTGAAAGTCTCCAGAGAAGGAGACTCCACAACCTCCCTGGGCAGCCTGTGCCAGGGCTCTGTCACCCTTACCATGAAAAAGTATTTCCCTATGTTCAGCTTAAACCTCCTCTTTTCCAGTTGGTGACCATTGCCTCTTGTCCTGTCTCTGGACACCACTGGGAGGAGCCTGGCTGCATCCTCCTGACACTTGCCCTTTAGATATTTCTAAGCATTGATGAGATCACTCCTCAGCCTTCTCTTCTCCAGGCTAAACAGACCCAGGGCACATTCTTGCACACCTTGTAAAAAGTGCTGGGTGTGAAACATCTTGAGTTTTGTGCCTTTCTCCTGCATGTTGTTATTAGTAGTGGGTGAAGACAAGACTGAGGCTGTGTTTGAAAATACGTTCCTACGCATCTCTCTCTCTTACTTCTTGGCTCAGGCTGTGCTGCTTCACTGGGAGCAAAGCCAGAATGTGGCCGGAATTTTGCAGCGTGCATCCATCAGCTTGAAAATGCTAAATCAATTAAACATGGCCTCACCCAAAATGCCAGGAGTGTCTGGTCTGTGCAGGTGTTACGTGTTTGCCAAGTGTGAGCCTGGAAAGCATCAATGCGGAAGGTTATTGCACTTTTCCTCTTGGAGCAAGAGGGTATCGTTAGGAGTGACTGGATTTCTAGAAATTATGTTCCTAACACTATTTGCTGGCACACGGTAAATGCTGGTTTTAGTTTCTCCTTACCTCACTTTACAAAATGGAGCTGGAAATAATTCAGTATGTTGTATTTGCTGCCGTGCACAAATGTATTTGTGCTTCCAAATGGGAGGTTCAGTCTTCTCAAATGTAAAAATTCGTGCTTCTCTCCCAGCAATTTCTTTTTCATCAACGTATTTAAATCATTGTGCATTTGAATGGGTGAAGTAAGGTACAGTTCGTGTTACTATTGTTTCTAGTTAGAAAAGCAGACTGAGCCAAAATCACCTGACTATTAATGAACAACAGAAGTTAGATGAAATGTATTCCTAAACAATCAGGCTAAATTACATGTGTACTTTGGCAGACTTCAAATGAATGACATTGATGAATCCTTAAAACTGTGACCATTAAGTCAAGCACAAGCTTTGATACCGTTAATGAAGAAATAATGTTTTGACATTCATACCTTCACAAATTCTGACACTTCCAGTTGTCCTCAAGGAAAAAAAAACCAACATTGTCATCTGCAATAATGCGCTCTTACAAAATTTTGCCTGAACTGCATAAAGCTGGGCACTTTCTGCTAGGAAAAGACAAGCATTTCTTGTCTCTGCTTTTATTTTCCATTCCGTGGTGGTTGCAGGTCCTGCTCTTTAAGCCCTCAGCCCTGCTTCAAGGTCTTGTGCAGTGACTGTCGTGTGGGTCAATAAGGCTTGAGCTGAGCCTCCAGACCTAAGCGATGTGTTGTGCACTGACTTAGCATATTGATGTATGACTGCTTCCTCCCCGTCCTCAAAAAGGGGCTTGAATGCTGCTTTTTTGTTTGTCGGGATTGCCTTTCGTTCCCATTACACAGAGGACAATCCAGGCTGAGAAAGATAAATTTCACAATTTGTCTTGTCAGACTCCGAGATGGAGTTTTCCGCTGTGCTGGCCGGGCAGAGGAGCTCGTTTTGAGCGTGTGGGGGTGGCTGCGTGCAGAGAACCCCCTCGGCCCCTCACTTTCTCGATGGCGTCTGTGTTCTCAACTCTCACACAGCATCCTCCAAACGTCCCATGGAGACTCGTGCCTCCTCACCTTCCGCTCTTCTTACCTACCGGTGGGGCTCAACACTGCTGGCTTTGGATGTTAAACCCCCCAGTCATCAATTATTAACGTGAAATACCCATTCTGTGCACTTGCACTGCTCAAGGATTTGTTACGTTGGCTTTTGGTTGACCCGACAAAGCTGTTCGGGGTCTCTCCTTCCAATGCTAAGTCCAAGATTTAACTTTGCTCCTGGGACCAGGTGCTCCAGCTCTGTCTGACCTTTCATAGGAAGGAGAGAACAGAACACAGCTGAAAAATTAATTTCTGGAGAGGGCTAGAAAAAGGTTTATAAAAATATTCCACTTGCTGAGAAGGAAAAATAGCGGTGATCATGCTAAAGGTAATAGGAATGTGCTCCTCGCTGCCCTTTACTGCAGCATTTAAATGTGTGGTGGAGAAATCCTCTAGCTCTACAGCTCTGTTATTGTTGACCCATTTTCCCAACAGCTAATGGCTAAGACTGAATACATATTACTACCATTATAATTGTTAAATTTTGCCTCGCTGCATCGGGAATTCTGTGAATATTGTGAGTCTGGCCCAGAGCACTTTGCTAATCAAGCACAAATTAAAACTAACCCAACTGACTGCTGTAAAAATATTGGTACGCTTCCCTAGTAGATTTACAGTCTCATGTACTAAGAGACCTTCGTGACCCTCTCTTAAAATACGTGGCCGTATCTCCATTTTACAGAGGTTGAAAATGAGATGCAGTAAAGCCTTTAACTCGCAGCCACAGAGCAAATGAAAATTGGCTGCTCCTGGTTTGAGACTGGGAGCCCTACCTTTAGTAGGGAGGTACACGTTAGCCAGATTTACTTCCAGTTTTCTGCATGCAAGAAGTGATTTGTAGTATTGGTATTGCATTTCCTGCTTCAACAAATAGCTGTTTTCTGAATGCTGTATATTTTAAGTCTGGTGCCAAAAAAAAGGCCATTACAGGTTTTGCTGCGATACATTCCAGTGAGGAAATACATTAAACACATTTTTTCTTTACGTTTAAGAACATTAGCCAAAATCATGCAGTTCTGAAGAAGGAATAAAGGAAGATATGCTGCATTTTACTGAAAATGCACATCACATGCTGTCGATTGCCATTTTTCTTGCGCTGTACTCAGCGTGGCATCCTATAGCACAATGTAAACAAAATTATAATCTTATCAAACAGGCTGCTCGTACAGTGATGACAGCTACTCAGATTGCCAGAAGCAGGGCCAGAAAAACTGAGACCATCTTAAAGCAGCTGACAATTTATTTTTTTTTTTTAGCTGTGTGGGTTGGGGGAAAAAATATAATCAAGATTTCATTACATGTTGTTCAGAAGGGTCAGCATGGTAAATCTCAAGTAGATCTTAAACCACTAACACAAGTGGGGATCATGGCAATACCTGGTGTGCTAGGATGAAGCTGGGAAGACTGAGGTGGGGAGAACATTGTGTGTCTTAATTCTTCTTGTATATCGTAGTGCACCATCTGGTTGATGGGATGGAGTCACTCTTTGCTTCATCAAAAGCTGACTAGACTGTTTTGGGCTGACTGAAGACTAATGAAGACTGTACTTGACTGTTTTGCTAAGTAAGGTGTCCTTAACTCACCTACGTGTTGAGCTGCTTCTCAACATACTGCTTTAGGATGCATTTGTACCAGTAGGATTAGGGCTTCTGGTTTTGTTCACCGCAGGAAGTCTTGCCTTGCCAGGTCCCTGGTCAGAGCATACTGAAAATTTTTGCTCATTTTAGAGGTGTTTGGGGGATAACGAACTATTGCCTAGGACCTGAGATTTTGAACAGATCCCAAAACTTAAAATGTCCCAATAAAAACTTGCTGCCCCATTCCGTATTCATTGGTTTTTTTCACTTTGCTGGTATGTCTTAGAAAAAACCTGGAGACCTAGAATGAAATGCTGCTCTACAGATGGCAACTATTCCATCGCATACTGTCTTTTAAGTATATTACATAAAAGGTCACTGTTTCAGTGCATTTTGTTTCCTTAACAGAAAGGAAGTATATTTGAAGTTGGCTATTTAACTGTCTCTCTAACTTGTAAAATGTTGTAGCTGTTATATATTTTCAGTTATTCATGAAATGAATTGCATATATAATTAAAACATTAATAAAAATAACAGCAGGAAGAGTTCATCAGCAATTCTAATACAAATATTTGCGAGAATCTGTCTTATCCAAAATGTTCCTTTCCTCTCTGACTGCTTTTTGGGGGGGAGTGTGTGTAAAAATATCATAAGCAACATTGCTTATGCATTTTTCACTACTCCAGTGTCTCTGTAGGATAGTAAATTCATTCAGCTATTGAATTAATTTACCATAGGTTATGGAAAGTCGTTATTGTCAGGCACTTTAGGAGGCGTCATATGAACGTTCAGCACAGTGTGGCTTTGTATGTCCAGTCATATTTCAGCATGTGGAGTTCACCCTGAGATTTGGAGATGAACCCAATGGTCCCCAAAGAGCACAGGACATCTTCATGATGTTAATACCCTGTGAGCAAAGGAGTAGGGCTTGAAGTGCTTATTTTGTTTTTTGTTTTGATTTTTTTTTCCTTTCTGAAAGGTGCTCTTTGAAGTACGAAACTGAACCACAGCTGCGGGAATTAGGCAGTGCAGGAGAGCTGGATTGGCTTTGGGAAGGTAGGCGGGAGATCCCACCTGCCATTTACTGTGGTTTTGGTGGGACTTGTGTATGTGGATTCTTCTTTGTAAGAGTCTTAAAAACTCTGCAGCATGTGTCTACCTTCTGAGCTCATAATATATCTTTTTAAAGAGGGGCTGTCAAATGAGTTAGACTTTTCTAATTCTGGGTTATTATATATGCTCAGGATAGAATCTAAATTGTACTTTGCCTCTTATTAGAGTGATCTGTTTTATATCCATAGCACACTCATTGGTATGTTATTTTGAATAAGGATCAACCAAGAAATATGTCCGATGCGTTGGGGTCTGATGCATTGGTTGAAAGTAGGTTCAGTTTCCAACAGGTAGATTAAAAAAGGGAGGAGGAAAAAAAAAAAGAGGGGAAGAAGAATAGCTGATGTGGAGAGTGCTGTTCACTTTATGAATTAATGTCCCATTTTTTTGAGGTCTGTTTTCAACTTTTCTAGTTCACTTCTCAGTCTTCTGTCAGTGGGTGAGTCCATGGGCCTGGAGGGAGAGCAACTCCTTTCTAGAGAGAAGTAGTCTGTGTGGTCTTACTGCAATTTCTGTGTGTTTCTTGACTGAATTAGTGTTATATCTTTGGAATTCTCATCTGTGAGGAGGATCTTTTGTTTTAAGAGTAACAAACCTGACTCTTTGAGGATGCTGAGCTCTAGTGCTGGCAATTCCACTTCTGGGCTACCTCTTCTCATGTTTGTCTTTTTGAAGGAGTGCTGGTTGCAGATGGACTCTACACCCCCTTGCATTTCACCCTCCAACCACCCAGGTCGTATTAAAAGACTTTGCAATGGATCTCATACTTTTATTGTGTGAAAAGCCACTATTTACTTGCAGTGCAGGAGACGGCGCATCTCCCTGCAGGGTAGGCAGCTTGCCTCTGTGGAACCAGCGACGAGACACTGATTTAGCACCTCCATAGGGAAAGCAGTTCTACTTTCTGTTATTCTGTACGTTGACTGACATTAATCCCATAATTGAAGGATCCAGTTTTAGGATTAAGCTAAGATATATATCAGCAAAAGCCTGCTAAAAAAGCACAGATTTGTGCTAAATGGTGATTTAGACCTACCCTATCTGCTTCTCCAACACACATTCAATTTTTCTGTATTTCTTGCTGCTTCACATCTCTGTAAACTCACCAAACTGGTCTGCTTCACATGTTGTTTGAAAGCTGCTCCAGTTGGCTCTGTGGCATGGAAATGTATTAGGTTGAGCAGGCATAGATTCAAAGCGTGAAAGAAAATAGCCTCTGAAATTTATAATCAAATAAATGCCACCAACCAGAAATTCAATTTGTAATAGCAACTAAATCTATTTTAGGAACGGGGACGACAAAAGCTTTTGCTATCAGAAAATGTGGGTATTGTGTGAAGTCAAAATTCCTTGAGCAGTAGCTTGGTCTGAAGATGATGATGGTCCGAGTGCCAGAAGAGCAGCGTCTTTACTGTTGGGTCTGTGAATTCAATTTGTTAATATAAGACCAACTGGCACCAGAAATTTCACCGATGCCAGCAGTCCAGTGTGAAGGCAGCCACTTCTTGTAATTGCAGCAAAAGCAAAATACAGTTGACGTCACTTTATCGGAAGCTACCTGAATTTATATCCTTGAACTCTGTTTCATGTGGTGACAGGGAATGTCAAACTGCTTATCTCTGGCAGAGCATTTTCTTCCGTTCTTTACAAACATGTTTAATTTGATATGTTACATTTCAGTACTTTCCAAATGTGTCATCTTTATGTTTTCATATAAGTATTTTTTTCCATTTGCTTTCATTTCATTTTTGTTGTTTTCTGATTCTTTATGGTACTTCCTTTCTACCTTATAAAGGGAACTAACTGGGTATAGTGAATTGTATCACAAAATGGAAATGTTAGCCAAGTGATGTATTGAATTTTTTCTTCCTGTTGGATATAGTCCATTATCTTGTAGTACTGCAAGAATATGTATGCTTGAAAAACATATTAAGTGAATGAAGCTATATAAAATTCTTTTAAAAAACCACCAAATTGCAGACATGCTTTGCATAAGGGTTCAGCATTTTTTTAAATATTTCTATTAGAGATGGTTAATGTCTTCTGGAGATTCGTTGCTCTAGAACCCCAATAACAAACAGCAGGGTTTGTGCTGTGAAAGGAGTGCCATCCATTAAAAACTGCCTCCAGTTTTTTTAGTTGTTGGGTGCTTTTGTTCATTGTATCGTTTTATCTACTTACTGCACGCGAAGCCTAGGACTGCTGTGGGTTAGAGAACTGGAAAGGAAGAGAAGGTAAATAAACCTTTGCTTTTTGATTTATTGTGTTCATTTCACAGCTGTTTCGGTACAATCCGTTTTGCTGTTTCTTAGGTAGTCAGTTGGAAAAACAAATCTGGAAGTTAGGCAAATGTGATTATGCAATGACACACAGATGAGAAAACTAAAGTCTGAGGAGCAGGTGAACTGCCTGAAACAACTTACTCTGCGCTATTTTTGGTTAATTGCTTGGTCTGACTCACTTGAGTTTTAGCTTAGGATGTCTGTCCATTTTCAATTTTTATTTAAAGTGTTTTTAATGTTTCTATTCAAGTATTTGGTTTGATGCATTTGCTCTGAGCAGCATGGCTCACTCTTCCTGAGGATTTCCGTGTTTCCACCAGGACAGATTAGGGGATGTCCTGCTGGAAAGCAGCCCCGTGGGGAAGGACCTTGGAGTCCTAGTGGACAGTGAGTTGTCCATGGGACAGCAACGTGCCCTTGTGGCCAAGAGGGCCAGTTGGGTCCAGTAAGAAAAGTGTGTCCAGCAGGCCTGGGGAGGTTCTCCTCCCCCTCTGCTCTGCCCTGGTGAGACCACACCTGGAATCCTGTGTCCAGTTTTGGGCTCTCCAATTCATGAGAGACAGGGACCTACTGGAGGGAGTCCAAGGGAGAGCTACGAGGGTGATCAAGGGACTTGAACATCTCTCCTGTGAAGAGAGACTGAGAGAACTGGGGCTGTTCAGCTCTGAAAGGAGACAGATGAGAGGGGATCTTAGGAATGTATAGAAATATCTGAGGGGTGAGTGTCAAGAAGGGGACAATCTCTTTTCAGTGGTGCCCAGAAATAGAACAAGAAATAATGGGCTTAAGTTAGAATGTAGGAATGTTCCACCTCAGCATAAGGAGAAACTTCTTTACTGTGAGAGTGACAGAGCCCTGTCACAGGCTGCCCAGAGAGGGTGTGGGCTCTCCTTCCTTGGAGACTTTCAAAATCCGCCCGGACACGTTCGTGTGTGGCTGCCCTGGGTGATCCTGCTCTGCAGGGGGTTGGACTAGATGATCTCTAGAGGTCCCTTCCAACCCCCAACATTCTGTGATTCTGTGTTTGAATAGACTTGTTCAAGGCTGGTTGTATCAGTACCTGAGGGCAGGTCAGACCTGTTAAAGGTGGGGCTGATAATGACCTGCTGACCCAAACTTGCTCTTTGGGGTATACTGTGGTCACGTCACAGCTGTGCTATCTCTTTACTTTGGGAATTGGCTTCATTCTGAGTGATTTTCTGTGGCTGGTGGAATACTTACTCTTCATTGGATAAAAATGGGAACAAAGACCTGTGAAAAGAGTCAGAAGTTTTGCGAAACGTTCTTGAAATGATCTGTGGTTGAGCACAACAGCAATGTATGTCCAAAAAAAGTACTGGGAGGGAGATGCTATCAGAAATGTTATCTTACCTATTGGAAAAGACGACATTTTCCAGGTGTTAGCGCAGGAAAGCAGATGCTGCTAAAAAGCCTCATTTCCCCTTTTGCGCTGCTCAGCAATTTCGAATGCGCTCCACGGCTTCCCAGTCCTGAGCAAGGTGGAGGCTTGACCTCGGAGACAACTTTGTGGAGATAAAGGTGGCATTAAAGTCTCGATATGAAGCAAATATTGACTGATTTACAAGGGATCTTTGCTTCTTTTTCAAAACGTTTTATGTCAGCATGAGATTCCATGGTAGCAATAGCCAGTTTAAACTCCTTTTAGCTTTTTTTCAAAGCTCCAATAAATCACTTTTGAAATCTGTGTCTCTCCGGAAATACAAGTGTCAGGCAAGACTCAAATACTGCTTATGTCATGTGTTGTGCTGATTCTCATTGCTTATGCCCTGAAATAAGAAAAGAATACATGGAAGATAACAGCCCTCGGTTATGCAAGAGGCCATCAGCAGCTGAGGAACAGGCGATTCAAATAATTCCCATCTTGGATTTATGTTTATGAGTGAACAATATTTCATGGGATTTTGTGAGGGGGAGGAGGAGAAAGAGAGCAAAGTTGAAAAGAAATCCCAATAGATGCTTCCACTCGCGCACTGAATAAGCAAGAAAATATGAAGCGTGGAGTAGAATATCCACGTTCTCCTGGACAAAACCTTTTCTTGAAAGGAAAAAAAAGATTAGTCTGGTTTTGTTTATGTCACTGTCTTGCTTTTTTCCTGTGTCAGAAACAAATATGGCTTAGAGGTGCAGCAATACGCAGTTTTAAGGCCTTTGGGAGTAAGTAAAGGTTGTGCAGGTGTGGCGCAAACGCGAGCTGATGGGAGGTGGGTCGCCGAAAGGGCCGTGCATTAGCTCGGCTGCCCGCGGAGCGCGCACTTGGCTCATCATGTGCAAAAGCTCTCCCAGCCCTGCCTGCATCACTCGGAGGGGTGTTTCCTGTTGTATGAGGGTATTTTGAAGATGCGTGTACTCCGAGCCCTGGCAGCGGGTGTCTCTAGTCCCTGTGTGGACAACGTGAAGCTTCATAGACTCCTCTTGCCTGTTTGTCCGGAGCAGCGTTATAGGTTTTAAGCCTCAAATTCCTTGGCAGGGACCACAGGAAGCATCAGTGTCCTCATCCTGCTCTGTGCGATACACCTTCTTTTGCATAGTTCTGGTTCATAGTCCTTGGCTATCCAATGAATACAGCCAACCTGTAGCAATAATTAGGCGTTATTAATTGGACAGAGGACTGAAGCGAGAGCCCTGATTTAACTGGATCAGATACACACAGAGGCTGCTGTTTCTGATTTGGGTGTGGAGTAAAGGCCGTGGTAGGAGTCTGGAGAATAGTGATGCTGCCAGAGCGGTGAAATCCCAGGTAATGTTGTGATTAGGGAATTAGCAAAGCTGGGGCAGCTTCACTGGGCAGGTGCCAGAAGTGCTTCCTTTCTGAGCTGAGAGCTGACTCGAGATCAGCATTTGGTATTACCAGGCTGTATTTTTTCCTTTGCAATAGTTATTATATCGCAGGCAGTATTGTATTTCATTAAGATTTACTGTGTAATAAAATTCTAAAAGTTCTAAAATTCAGGTCACCGAGTCATTCTGATACACGGTTCATAGACTTACCATTTGGGAGATGTTTCATACTTGAGGAATGAAATGCCCATATTTCAAAAAGCTTGAAAAAAAAAAAAGAAGCACTAAAGTTTATTAAACCCCAGTATGTAATCGTCATTACATAATGTAGTGGGGTTTGGGTTGGTTTTTTTTTTTTGCTTTAAATTAGCTGATCTCAAAACACACACGTGTGTGTGAAGAGGTATGGCGTGTTTGTGGAGTCTGAAAGATTCCCAACTGCCAACCTGTTGTCTCTGCACTGAGCTCCTGGATGTCTGAGGGGATGCGGAGTACAAGCCGCTTATTCTATTTCATGGCGTCTCGCAAAGATATAAAACCCGTTTTCATTCCAGAATTCAATAAAACCAAAATCATTTTAGCTCAAATTGAATTGTTGCTATGTCTGTTGCTGAATTATGTGCAATGGGTGTGACTGGCAGAGGCACTGCTGGATTTCCACTGGAATTTTCTATCCTGCATCATGTTGACTGATGCTCGGCCATCTCCCAGGCTTAAGCCCTAGCCAACGGGCTACGGTTTGTGTTAGGAAACATCTACTTCATTCTCCTGCACCGAAACACATCTTCAAAAATGTTAAAACGTTTTGGCAGTCATGCCACAGGAACTTGGACAGAAATCTGTTTAATTAAACATGTTCTCATCAGCTGCCTTAGGTGGTTTATAAGGTTCTCTGTGATCAGCTCTTGCCAGAGTCGTTGGGGATCACTGGATGGGGGGTGCAGGCATCCAGCCTGGCTGCACAGAGAATAAACCCAGACCTGGGATGACACTGCAGATGTGTTCCGCCTCGCCTCCTTTAGCTAAATCTCTGTCATCTAGTGAAAATGAAACTTCTCTGAAAAAAACCCAACACGCTGATGGGCACCATTTTCATTCTGAAATCTAGCACCTTAATCTTTTTTCTGAATAAGGTTTTTTTATTATTATTTTATTTTTTCCCTCTCTTCATAATTCTGCCTATTTTCTCCTCATATTTTCTTACTCTTGCCTCTGAAAAAGCCTGGTATGAATAGGAGAGATGGTAGAGGGTCTGCAGGAAAAGAGCTCAGTAAAAACTGAAAGGGGGTGTGGGTGTGTGTGATTGGCTGTTTGTTTTTTTCCAGTTTAGTTGGAAAAATACAGAAGGAAAAATCCATTAACTTTCACAAATTAAGAAAGCATATTTTGTCCAAAGTATTGTCATGTAAATGTTATTTGCTTTACTGTTATGCATAACTATCACTCAGCGTTGGTAAACATTACCTAATCGGTCCCTAAGGGGCTGAGGACTGTTGAATTGAACCTGAATTTGTTTCATGGGGGAGCAGAGCTAGCTCGAGAGCTCAGTCTCTGGGCCAGTCCTACGTTTCTGCTCTTACAGATTTCAGGAGCATGCTAATAGGATTAGGTACTACAAAGCTGTTTTGCATTCAGAGTTAGTATCAGAGGGGAGTGTGTTGTGGAACAGAATGTCTTGCAAAGAGCGCTGATAGCAGAAGCACAGACTCACTGTGAGATTCATGTTACTGAGCTTCCTATTCCATTGCTTTGGGTTGCTGCTATTCCAAAACCACTTTCTTCTGCACACAGCTCCTTGGCTTCATCTGGAAGATCGCTCTGAGGTGAACATTTTTGACCGTGCACAGGCACCTTGAGGTTGGGGAGTTTTGACGTGTGCCTCTGTCGTAGGTTATTATGGCTGGGGGAGAACTGGAATGTTTGTGTAAGTAGCACGTGCTTGGCTTCTGAAAATAGCCTCAGCTGCCATGTTTGCAAAAGTGGAGTAATTAGGTAACCAATTAGTAAGCTTTGTCTCTTGAGCAGTGGGAAGTCAGGCCAGTATTTTTCTTAAAATGAGCAATGTCCTTACATGGCTGTTTTCCTCCCTCCTTTTTATTCGTTGTGCAAATACTATAGCACTGGAACCAGAAATATAAAATTACCAATTCAACATATGCTGGATTATAAAAACAACAAAAATCAAACTCCCTACTCCTATCCCAAAGCTGAACCTCAGATAATTCTATTAATGCCCATTTACAGGGTCCAGCCCAGTGCCCTGTCTCCAGCAGTGCCGTGGGCTGGGGCAGCGTGAGCAGGGCAGGCACACATGATGCTTCTCCTCTAAACTTCCCAGGCACCAGCTGTTTTCAGCTGGTTTTGGCTCAGGGACTTTGCACCAGGAGTGATTTCTGTGTAGATAGTAAGCATGAATAATTTTTTCTTCTGTGAACTTGGTCTTCTCTACCCTCAAGCCAATGCAGGCTTGTGACATCCACAACTTACCTTGTTAGGTACAAACATTTTTTGTTTGTCTTGGACAAAACTTTGTTTGTTTGTTTTGGACATGGTTCCAGCTTGGGTAAGGATTCCTTGTGTCAGTATTGGAAAAGTCCATGAACAAGCAGTCCCCATCCATGCTGCCCATGCTATGCAAGATTCTGGAGAACTTTAATATAACCTCCCTACATTTCCTTTTCTCCTAGTGATTCTTAATGTTTGATCTACTGTCTTTTTTTTCTTTGTTGCTGGAACTGGGCTGACATTTCCATGAGCCTGTCCGTTGCCCATCCAGGATTTCACTCTTGTGTAGTCACAGTTGACTTGGAGTCCATCATTTCATATGTGAAGTTAGAATTGGTTGTGTCACATGTAGATTTGACGTTTATCTCTGTTGAATTTCATCTGCCATCTCGTATGTCATATCATTTCATAAGGTCCTTCTGCCATTCTTCACAGTTGGCCTTTGTCCTCATTACCGTGAATAAATTGGTATTGGCAAACTTCCTCTCCTTGCTTTCCAAGAGTGTGCTGGAGAGCGTAGATCCCTAATTTGACCAGTACAGGTGACAGGCTTCCAGTCCTGCAGGTCTGTGCGTCTCCCTTGCTTAAATGGTGCTCAGTATCACGTTTATTAATTCACTATACTGTGAAATGAATATGTATGTGTCCTGTTTGCTCTGTTGTTCCTGTTCACAAGAAAGCAGAACAAGCTATGGGAAAATGACTGCTAACAATTTGCAGCTCACGGGGTGTTTGAGCGTGTTCTCTTTGCAAGCATTAAATGTTGCAGAAATCCAGGTTAATCAGGACAGTTGTATTACTCTTCTTTCTCTTCAAGACGAACCCGGTGGCTGATGAGAATCCTCTGAAATACAAAATCCCTTTGGGCAAGTGCTTTTTACAGCCTGCTTTAATGAGCTTGAATATTTCCGTTCATCAAGTAGCACATGTGAGAACAGAGTGAATGGGTCCAAGGTGTGCGTTTAGAAGTAGTGAAGTGACTTGAGTCCGTTGAAGGAACCTCCTTGAGAAGCTTGCTGGTAAATAGACAAGCAGTGATTGGAGACATGCAGCTGTCATTCACGTCAGGTAGCCCTAAATCCCAGGCGTGCTTGATGCCTCTCCTTCCTCTGCATTCACGGTCTGTCACCTTTTCTTCGGGTACCATGATACTATGGCCATCACGACTTTCACTTCTCTGAGCTGATCAGCAGCATCTCTGCACTGCGCTCCGTGTCACGCGTGAGGTGTTCTCTGCACCGCAACGAAGAAGAGAGATCTGACTCTGGAGACCTGTGGCATCTGGGACTCTTGTAGCTTGGAGATCTCTTCCCTGCCCCAATCCCATGTCTGTTCCACTAGAGACAGAAAATTCTGTCTGACAGATTCCTGAAATGATTTGTGTTGAGGTTTGTCTTGTATGTGTGCAAATCTCGGTCCTGGAGTAGGAGAGAAGAGGCTGAGAACAGGGATCAAAAGAATCTTCTGAACAATTCACAATTTGATTTCTGTAGATAATGTGAAAGGTACCAATAAAACCTAGAAAAGAAATGGGAGATTCAGAGGTACCTCCTCTGATGTAGATAACTTGGAAGAAATCTGCCTTTGGTGTGTATTGTGCTGCTTTTCAAAACAGGCACAGTTGTAGTTGTAGCAGGAAAGTGACAACCAAAGAGGATTTGATCAGGTACGTGCATATAGAGAGAGGAGCGGGAACAGGATCTTGTGAAGCTCTTTTGCGTTTCTCTCTTCTGCAACAGTAGCTTTTATTTCAGCTAACATGAAACCTTAGTGGGTTTTGGCAGTATTTCAGGCAAATCTTCTGACAGGGCCAAACGGTTCTTGAACCAAATCTCCAAAGGATTTGGGCCGAGTGTGCTGTCCCGCAATGTAAAATGCAGATTTTTGTTCAGTATTTATGTTAGGATAGATGTTAATGAATACCTAAAGAAAATCACAATCCCTACTTTTTCTTATGTTATTTGATTTCCCTTTGCTTAATGCTCGTGCGGATTGTGTATCTCACACTGGCAGATCTTACCTGGTGTCTGTCTCATTCTTTGGGTCAGGTGCTGGTGCAGGAGAAGACTTGACTTGGGTGTAACCATGACAAAACATTTACTGATCAAGCTTTGCAGTTTTTGTACTTAATGTCTGACGACGATGCCAAACTGGAGGAAAATCCAACTCTCAATTATTTATTTTTACTCGTAACCTTTTCTGTTAGTCTGTTACCAGTACCCCGGTGTGTGAAGCTGCTTTCTCTAGCTATCATTAGGTATCATAAAGGAGATGGATATCATTAAATAGTTATTATATTTTGGATGTGTGTGTGCTCATCAGGAACTGATCACCGTTGCTTATGGGCAGGTTCCAAGTTCACGGCCAGTTAAGACTTCCAAATGTTGATGTGTCCTATTCTTGCTTGAGTACCGAAAGATCTCGAAGCTGTGTTCAGGGGCTTCATAGGAGGGGACTCCAGTGCTTTCTGTTTATTGTATAATAGCTGAAATGAGGCAAGAAAGAGGCTAACCATGATCATTTGGGTGCCGGGTGTCTTCTGTAAACAGATCTGGTGCTTGCCTGGAGATCTGTGATAAATTTAAGCTGAAATCTAGAATCGCGCCAGCAAAGTAGCGGACATCACAGGCTAGCTAAATGCTTGTGACCTTTTTCTGCTTTGCTGAGTTAGTAGATTTATTGCTCTAGTATATTCTTTAAGGGTGGTTTTTATACACCACTTGTCAAATTGTAAGTCCTTGTAACAGATTAGCCCTTCAGAAGATATGCCTCAAGTTTCCTCCGGACTTCCCACATTACACTGAGTAATGATTCTCTATTAATGAAAAATTGAGTTTGTTTCATTCGCTGTCACATCTGAGGCACAGGTATATTTTTTTCTTCCCTAGGCCTGGTTACATTTTAATGCATATATTCAGAATTCAAGCCCCAGCTGGAATGACCTGTATAAGCTATGATATAGTCAGTGGAAAGCATCAAAACATGATGCATTAAATGTATTTTACAGTCCCAGAATAACAGCATCCTCAAGTTGTTTTTATGCGATGCATATATACAGTATTTGATTTTGGTAAGAGGGTCTGCACATGCAGATGTACTTCTTTGTGAATGTATTTTGGCAGTGCTAACGTATACGTTGCTTTAATTTTGGAAACAGAAATCACGCTGATGGTTTTTTAAGCTGTGCTTAGGAAAACACAGCTGAAAAGATCAGGGTAACTGTCAATAATTGCTTTTTAGAGTTTAACAGAGAAGAAAAAATACATTATTATAAGCCAGGCATGGCACGGTACGTTTCAAGGCATTTCACTGAGTCTAGCAGACATGGCAGGTTCTCAAGTTGTTTGTCAATGGGCAAGTGAATCTTTTATTATTCTCTTTATACCGTTACAGTAGACTGTCAGATATGTAAAAAATATTTTTTTACAATTAACTATATGTGAGTTATGTGTCTCGGAAGGTTGTGTAAGTATCCTCATAGGCTGGTATTTAAGCCTGGAGTGAGAATGAGAATAACGTGCAAGAAGTGGATAATTACAAGCTGCCTGTTTGCTTCCGAATTTCTGATCAGATTCATAACTCCTGCTTCAAATGAATGGAAATTCTTTTTTTTTTTTTGGTGCAAAAGTAAAAAATAAATATTTATCATATCAAAACCAGTCCAATATTTCCCTGAGCACATCGGGATTAGAAGAGAGAACTTTGTAGCTAAAATGAGTCCCTCAATGGCTTCTTGAACAGAACGGAGATATGAAATGATCTCAAAGTAAAAGTCATAAAGGAAATTGCATATATTGCACCTTATTAACATGCAGACTTGAAAACTGATGTTTGAGGATAACTTAAGACATCTGTAAACTCTAGGGCACACTGCGAACCCGTGGAAACCTTGTAACGAGATTAATTTTATAGCAAACCAGATTTTGTGGTGCTAACAGAGGTCTGATGGAGAATTTTAAAACTTCCCAAACCTAGGAAAAATGTCAACTCGAGAATAATTCGGTTTGTTAAGCTCTGAAGACAAGGTCTCAGCAGATACCGGTCCTCTGACCCGTTCATGAGAAATCGACTGCCCAGTGAGCAGCAATTGATTTGGGACTTTCTCCCCCGTGTCCTCGGCTCATCCTTTATCTGGTTTCTGAACGGCAGAACCTCTTGCCATTGGAAATCCAATTACAGTTAAACAAAGATTCAGCTCAGTGCCTCATGGAAAGCTTTGAAAAATGTTTTGCTTAAAGACAGTTCTGCCCACATCAGTCTAGATAGAGAGCCGAGATTTTTCTGAAGGGTTTAATGCTGTGTCGCGCTCTCTCCTGAAGCAGGATATTGGCTAATCTTGACATTAGTGTTAGTCTAGACTGGTCCCCTTTATAGCTACAGAGGCCATGTAGGTCACACTCTTATTGCTTGTTTCCTCACGAGATTGACTTAGAAAGTTGACTTCATTAAAATAAAATATTGTGGGGTTTTTTAATTTTATTTTTTCCCCTTCAGTTTTTTGATTTAGCTTTCTCATTGTGTCATTTGAGCCCCTGAGAATTTATATATTCAGGATTTTCTCTTGCTTCTGTGCACCCCTCTTTCAAACCTCAGCAGGTAGAAAATCACTTTAACTAAAGCTGAGATTCTCACATTGAGAGCTGAGATTCTGCAGCTTTTCAAAGTATGTGATTATATAAAGTATCAAATACTGTGAGAATTGGATTAAAAAAACGCGAGGGCTGGTATGGAGACACAAATGATAATGAGCAGTGGGAAAAGCCAGTGCACACAAATACAGTAATGGATAGCAAATGTCAGGAGTTCAACATTCAGTTTTATTTCTCTGTTTTTATGAGCTGGATTCTTATTGTATATGTCATGGGGAGAGTGTGTGTGGTTAAGAGAATAGCTGAAAAGGTATGTAGAGGATGGAGATTAAGGGTCAGGGTGGTCGGAGACATGTGGGATGAAGCCAAGGGAGTGAGCACCGATGACACCCAGGGGAGCAGGTTGTCAGACTCCTTGGGATGCTGCTGTGTTTCCCCAAATCCACGTTTGCCAGCTCCCTCAGTAATTGCAGAAAGTTAGGAGAGTCGCTTCAGCACCAGGAATGTTTCAGCGTATGACAGAGGTGGATCCAAAACTCTCTGCCTCACGTGGAGGCGGTTTCTCAGCACATTTGTTCAAAGCCAGAAGGAAAGCGTAGCTTTGTGTCCATGCAGCTCCCTCTCCCTTCCTTAGGGAGCTGACTGTGAATTTTAGGGGTGAGATCTGGTTGTGAAGACAGAGGCTCAAGCACAGTAAAGATTTTCAGCATATTGCAGCAAAGATAAATGTTTTTCCAATTGAGTAGAGTTGTCAGGAAAGCAAAGATGTTCCCCAGCATCCTTCTAAGCTGTAGATTCCACCAGTGAAAAGAATGATGTTTATTCCAAAATTTCAAGTGGGTCATTTTCTAACGGTGGGTTCAGCAGCTGCCTTTGCAGCCTGTGCCTTTCAGGAGCATAGGAACCGTTTCCAACTGAATATGCAGACTATCAAGTCCTTCAGCCATGCTGTGAGTACCTGCATTCAGATATGCTATTTTCTCTGCTGACTTTATGATTTTTTGTGTTGTTGAAGTCCGTTCTGCCTTTTTTTCTTCCTCCTCCCCTCATTTTATTTTCACAGCCGACATGGCCATGTGTTGCCCTAAAGCATGACCTTGATCAACTTGCCTGAAGAAAATGGAGGGGATACAGTCATGAAAGGCAAAGATCCTGCCATACAGATTGACCTGTAAACCCTGGGCTAGTGCTTAGGATTAAAACCAGCTTCTGACAAGATTGTGCTTCTGCAGCTTGTCTTGTCCACCTCTTCTCAGCCACCTGCCCTCTGTTTGGCAAATTCTGAAGTGCTGCTGCCTTGTGCTAGATATAGGATTAAAAATGTGCCATTTCTGGCCTCCCCTTATCTTCTGTCCCAACTTACATGGAATGGAAGTGACCTACGGCTTGTTTGAAAGGAGGCTTTGAGGAGTAGGATGGAAGTGATACACCCTGCTGTATTTAGGAGAGAGTATTTAGTTTGGAATTTGTACATAGCCAGCCAGAGGAGGAGAGCTCCTTCCTCAGGTGTGAGAAGGGGCCGGTTACACAGGGTGGATTTCCCGGCTGGAAGGGACAGCTGCCTCATGTTAATGCCCTGCACAACCGCATGATTGCTTGAGGAGAATTCCCGTCCATGACAGGGCTCTTCAAAGGCCAGTTCTGCTGTGAAATGTGAGTTTTGTGAAACGCAGTATTACCTCTCGATGCCTCACGTTTATTCTCTCTCCCTCAATGACTTCCTCATCACACGCGGTCCTGTTTTAAAGATTCAGAATGAGATTTTTCCTAACTGCCAGCTTTGCAACAGCAACCTGCTATCCAAGAAATCAAGCTGTGGGCTGTCTGCTTCATCAATCATCACCAGCCAGCACTGACGGGAAGGATCCAGGATGGAAACATAGCTGGCAATTAGGCAGCTAACACGCAGGAGAGGATGCAGCGTTATCTCGTGCTGGCAGCGGCTGTGTGGACTCTGCGCTGCAAACGGTTGGTGAAAGAAGCTTTGCCCACTTCTTAAGAAGGTCAGCTGGAGGCTTTGTACAGGGTTTAACTTTCGCCATTTTGAGGCTTTGCTGTTTTGAAAATTAGTCGTTATCTCTCTGCGTTTGATAACAGCAGCAACATTTGGTTGTGTTTTTGTTTTGGGGAGGGAAGCGTTTTGGAATTGACAGCTTTGGCATCCCTTCCCAGTGCTACGGTTGGGACAGCATCGCGTCTTCCTCTCACCAACAGCCTCGTGGACAACTTAAACAGTACAGCATGTGTCACTGTGTCTGCTTTCCCCTCCAATGCAGCCATAATTGTAGATAGTCCCTAATTATCACACACATTCCTAATGTATATTGCAGTATTACATAGCAGTTAGGAGACTTTGAACGATTTGGAGCCAGCCTATAAGGCCGGCAGCTCAGCGAATTGAAGGCCTTTCCAAACTAACAGTGGTTGTTTTGAAAAGTCGGAGTGTGACATGGTGTTACTTTTTCTCACTGCTGAGACGTGCCATGTGTGTCTCACACACAACGCACACGCACAAAAGAGCTGCTGTCCCCTTGCACATTCTGTTTTCTTTCACACATGACTTGCTGAAGGAGGAAAAGGTGCAAATGTATCGTCATCAACCAGTCTTCATAGCTGGGTGAGAAATATTTCTACAGCCATAGGTTTTAAAGACTTCTATGAAGTTCCTGTTTTTTTGGAATCGAGATCCGCTACAACCTTTAAGAGCAGAGAAATCAGAGCAGCCTTTCAGGATGAAGAACAGGAACCATCACCCTGAATCGGCCATTGATGCGTTAATCTCTGTCACGGGGAAGCAGGGCTTGAATCAGGTAGACCTGAGACTTGGACCTTTCCTTTGCAAATCCCGAGTGAGCACCCTAACCATGGGGGAAGCTCCCGTCCCCTTTCCTGAGAAGATTTGTCTCGGGTAACTTAAAACTAAATGGTTTTTCCAGCAGCCTTCTCCCTGTTTCTCACTGGCTGGTAGACTGTGTCCTTAGCCCAGAGACCCGATGAAGCTCTTGGGAATAACCCAAGAATGGCATGCAGGCTGAACATGAGGAGGTGTGGAACGATGGCTTACAGCAGTTATGGAAAACCCAAAACTTTGAAGGAAAACCCTGAGAGTTATTGCAGGGAAAAGCTATCAAAGCAGTTATTCCCGTTTTTGCAGGCCTGTGTACAAAAGCAGAACCTGTGGTATTAAGATCTGCAGTAATTTTGCAAAATTGTTTCCTCTTCTTAAGTGGAAATGAATTAAGTCATACTGTGAGCGTGGTCAGTGCATCATAATGGAAAAACAGCAAATAAAAATTACTCCTCCAGCAATCATGTGTTAATGTCTTCTTAGCACCAAGTACATTTTTGATAGTTATCACTAGTGTATTTTAATAATTGACTGGGATGCTTAATAATGCTATGTGTAATTTAGGAATCCAATTTATTGACAAAACCAGAAAGAAACCACCCTATTAAATAGACACAGAAATCAGTTTAATACAATTCATGGGGAGGAATAGTAACTTCACAGCAGGCAAAATACAATAAGCACTAATGTAACCTTTAAAAATAAAGGATTAAGCAGAAAACCTCCCAGCCTGTCCAGAGTGGAGCATTAGATGGTGTGGAGGCTTTGAAGCCTTGGTTCATAGCCTGTAATCTGTTTGTCCGCCCAGAAAAGTGCTGTTTTGCTGAACACTTTTTCACTCTTCATCTTGCACTTGAGCTGCCTTCATTTTCCTTTTCAGTATGTCTTTCGTTCTGTGTTCTCTTCACAGTATTTTTGAAATCCCGTCCATTGTGGCAGGGTTTCCTTCGATTCTGTTCATTTTTTCTTCAGTAGTCAAGTCTGTTTAGTGAGTTTATTAATTACCACGTTAGGCTCATCGAAGTGAGCACCTCATTTGGAGAAACCTCCTGGGGACTCCAGCAAATACACACATACTCATTAAACAGAATGTTTTCCACTTTTATATCAGCATTTTGATAATAAATACTTCATAGTGTAAAGGAAAAGGGTGCAAGTTTTATAGAGTTTAGTTGAGGCTAGGCTTTTTTTTTTTTTTTATGTGGGCATCAATATGGTTATTAGCTATACAGCTATGGGTCGTCAGATAACTGGGAAAATTATTTCTGCCCTGTGCTTAAAGAAATCCACCTCTTCTGTCTGGCTGTTTTGTGCTGCTCATTATATGACACTTGCCTTGGCCATTGGCAAGTCAAAATATAAAGGGCCATGCAATTAAAGTGAGGAAATTCAGACTATATTTACAGTAAGGGCATGATAATAGTGTCAGTCTTGGTTTAGCAGTGGTAACTGTGCAGTTTAACCCAACATATGCAGAAGGTTCAGAAGTGGAATACAACTATGAATTGGGTAGCCTATAGCTAATTTTAAAGTTCAAATTAACTAGATGACGATAAGCTATGATGGTGCATCGGCCGTGGTGTGTTCAAGGAGGGCTGAGCGCAAGGTGGAAGGATTTTGCAAATCCTTCAGGTCAGGTTAAAACCTGGGAGCGTTTTTAACTCGGGCAGTTAAAATGCCTCTGACGTGTCTAGGGCTGTGTCCGTTTTATAGACTGTAAAAGGCACAGACAGGTCAGCTCGTGTGGCAGCAAGTCTGCTGTCGAGCTGAGGCTGCAAGATCCAGCTTCCCTCCTGCCTCTGGGTGAGCAGTCTGTCATAATCCTCGACTGCTGAAATGCTGCAGCAGTTTGGTTAATCCCTTGCAGGGAGCTTTACCACGACCCTCTTGCTTACCATCAGAGAAAATAGGCCCAGATGTTTTTGTCCAAAATGAGAATGTCGGTTAGACTGCTGAAGTCGTAATTTGTCTCCCCAAGGCTGAACAGAGCTGTAGAACGGAATCCTGGGTCACACCGTGAATCAGCCTCAACCTCCCCCTCCAGATTTTAAAAACCAGAGCAGAGCTTAAAACCCAGCCAGGTGCCTGGACGCTGCTGGTACCCTCCTCTCCTCCTGTAAGAGGTGTGACACCCACACTAAGTTTCTCTGGGGGCACTTAAGACTGAGCTTATTTGCTGTGTCACATGGCAGTTTAGTGTGATTCCTGCTTGCTGCCTAATTAGTTCTGCTAATTTATTTTGGAACAAAACTTCCTCCCTTTCTGTGGAATAACTGGAGGGTGGTTTCTGTGAGCACCTCTAATCCCTCGTTTAGCAGCTGCATGCCCTGCTGGGTGCTGTATGCTCTCTCTCTCTGTAAGACCTGTGTTCTGAATAACTATCAGCTCTAATAAGCACTTTACCCTAGTGATGCCCAAAGGTCCTTTGGGAACAATTGCAGTAGGCTTGGTGTAGGCAGAAGATGTCACCTTGATCTTTTGAAAAGCTGTGCGCTCCCAGGGAGCTCTGTTGTTAGGAGTCACTGGAGCACAGGGGTTCCCAAGGGCCTGACCTGCAGGGAGAGGACACAGGGGGACAAAGGGGTGAAGTGGACAGCCTGACTGTTGGCTAGTTGACAGCAGAGTGGTGGAAATGCCCAACATCCAGGTGCAACAAGTGCACAGACACGTCAGTGCACTCGCAGGCCAGTGTCTTTAATGTCTTCTGTGTCTTTAATGTCTGCACTGAGAGTAGAATGGTTTAGCTTTTGTTTTTCTTTTGGTGGTGTGACCACTAACTGTTGCTTGACAGACGTGTACATCTGCACTTGACCGTATAGACACCCCTCAGCCGGCTCCAAGTTTCCGTGGGGAGCAGTGCTTAGAGCATCCCAAGGTTCAGGCAGACCAGCTGGCTTTGTGCCTGTGCCTTTTGCCAACTTTGGTGTCTTTACCTGCACTGTATTAAGCGATATAGATAAGTCTACACATACTTCTGATGATTTTATGAATTCACTTTATTCTGTTTCTCATACTTTACTAATTCTTAGTAGACTTGTGCCTGATATAATTGTATTTATTGGCCTTAACACGGTAAGACTATTCAGTAAGATAAATCAGAGAATTTTTTATGCATAACTTTCTTCTGCTTCATATCCTGCTGTGCTGTTCTCTCTTCCTTAGCCCTTTCCAACCTTGCTTACTGTCTTATTTATTACTTTAAAAAATGATGTAATTATTCCTATAACATATGCACACTTGTAACTAAAACTGTTTGGCATGAGAGCAATTTGCACAGAACAGGCTTGGTGTTGAACCTTCTGTGCGAGTGCTGCTTCTCCATTCTTTTCTGTGGACGGCTGGCAGTAACCTTTGGGATTTCGGTAAGGGGAGCAGACCACAAGAGAAGGGGCTGTGCAGGTACAGGTGTTTGTGGCACAGCATGTTCACCAGCTCCCCTGCCTGTGGGCTTATGCCTGGAGATAATGTCAACAGGTCAGGGAGCAAAAATGCTGGACACAACCATCCATATGGTGTGGACTGCAAGGGTGGCGAGGCGCTGGCACAGGTTGCTCAGAGAACCTGTGGATGTCCCATCCTTGGAAGAGTTCAAGGCGAGGCTGGATGGGGCTTTGAGGAACCTGGTCTAGTGGGAGGTATCCCAGCCCATGGCAGGGGGGTTGGAACGAGACGGTCTTTAAGGTCCCCTCCAAACCATTCAATGGTTCTAGTATTTCCTTTGTTAGATGTGCTTCCTTCATTTTACCGTTGTCACGTATGGCTCGGGGCAAAGAGAGGCCATGGATGTTTGACCAACTTGCACTTCTGCTGGTTGAAATAATCATACACCACCAGCCGCCACCTGTATTTTGCCACTGCAGATGTATTTGGCTCAGACAATGAAGTAGGTGCTGTTTGATCTGTTGCAACTTCTGAAAGTTTTGCAACAGGATATTGCATATTTCAAAGTCATTTTCTAGTGAAGATGTTCTGTCTTTTTCCTTTTGCCAAAGGAGACTTTTCCCACTTGGCTTGGCTGGGAAACTGGAGAGAGCTGCAGGCTTCTCTGCAAAAGCTTGGTGAAGTCAGATGTGAGGTAATCAGGCTGGCACAACAATGTGCCATTATTTATGAAGCCAGCCCTTTTCTAACTTTTCCTTTGTTTATGCAGTGTAATTTCAATGTCATAAATACAAAAAGGTTTACTGCTGAGAGATGAGAACTTCCCTCATTCATCTCTGTAATTAAACTTCTTGTGCCCACGAGGGCTTTTCTTTTTAACTGCCTTTTAGGATGGAGTCCAGGATTTTAAGAGTTTTCACTCACTGAATTTTTTTTAATGAGGTCACAGAGTTTTTGAGGGAATTCTGAATACTATTTCATTTTCTATTTTCTTTGCAGACTTAGACTTTATTTTTTGGCACAGTCGCTGAGGTCCTGAGTGACTTCAAACAAATCCTTCTTCCTTTTCTGTGTCTTATTTTCACCATATCTGTAACAGAATAAACCTGGTTTAAAGTCTCCAGTGCTGTTTGTGAGCCGCCCTAGAGCTCAGTACTCTCACTGTAATAACTCAGCGTCTCCCTTTCTTCCTGGCACAATCTTTGCAGTCTCTGAGCTTGTCCTGGAATTGTGTCACATGGTGCCAAATATTTTAAAGAAAGGAATCCTGATTGAGTGTTTCTGCAAAGAATGGGGAAAGTTACTGCTTGATAATCCTGAGGAGTACTGTGGGATGTTTCGGTCAGCTGTAGGACAGGTGGTGCTTTTGTTCCATCATAGAGCTCTGTTGATTGGGGCTGCTTCAGATCTGAACCTGTGTGTTCAGGGGAGAAGTACAGACACCTGCGAAAGGACCAGGTATTCAAGTGACACTTCCAGAGCTCTCTCCGGGCCTGGTTTCTTTTTTCTTTATCTACAGACCCCACTGGCTTTAGAGATATAGAATGAAAATAAAAAAAAAGATTAAAAAAAAAGAGGAAGTTGTCTTTGGACCCTAAATTGTTTCTTTGAGTGGCAGTCACAGATTTTGTGGGTAAATTTTATCGTGAAGAGGAGTAAAGAGAAATTCTGTGGTCACTGTAGAGCTTTAATTGTTTTAAGCTGTAAGTATGATGTTCCAGTAGTGGAAGAAGCTGGTGTGCATCAACCCACTCTCTTTTCAAACAGCTGTTTAATGAGAGCTTCTTGTAAGATCCCCTATTAAGAATAGGCCATAATGAGTATGATGAAACCACCTCATCCTTGAAAACAAATTCCTTTTCATGGCTTAATTAAAAGTGCTCCTAATACTTCTGTGAGCATACGTGATAACTTAGGAAAGCCTCTGTTTTAATTTATATAAAGCAGTCTCAATTAAGAAGCAAAATAGATAATGTATTGCTTTAATATTATATTGTAAAAACTGATCTTATTTCTGAACTACCATTTTCATCCAGTCAAATACAACGTATGTCTTAACGATTTAACAGCTTTCCCCAAGAGACTATCGTGACAGCCACTTCCTTGGATGCTTTTAGTTGTGTCCTATTGTGATGGAAACAGTAGTTGAGGCTAGAGCAGCTGACTTAGTGGGGCATGATTTGGTGCTGAAATTCTTCGGGGAGAAATTTACAGATGTGAACTCTTAATGGCCAAATTTTCTAGGGACAGTGCTAGTTGAGGTTCATTGTGCAATGGGCAACAGTGCAATTTGCCCAAAATACACCACAGGTGACATGTGCTGTGGGATGGGTTTGTGTTAGTGACCCTTGGGGAGAACAAGAAGCTGGTAAAGGCAGAGCAGGCGTCTCAGACGGGTGGCTGGGCTCCTTCGGTGAGCTGTCCCTGCTGCCCCAGCGCAAGCAAAATCCAGGTGTAGGAGAACAACGTCGCTGGCTGCTCCACAATTCCTGCACCTTTTCTTCTCTCTTCTTCTTGTTTGCCACAGTAAAACGCCATTCTCTGTTTGTAGTTTCTACGAAAGATGCTGGGAAGGAAGCTAATTAAAGAAAGAAATGTTGATTTGAGAGAAAATTGCCAAAGTGAGCGTTGTAAAAGAACAACTGTTTCCTTGCGTTCGTCTGAAATTGCTCTCCCCTTGGGAGAGGCACAAAGCTACGAGTCCCTCGTGCAGGAATTTCCCAGCCTGCGTTACAGGAGGAGGAGGAGGGTACTCAAAAGCAGATGGTTTCCATGCCGTATCCTTCATAGGTCTCTCTCCTGAAAAATCTGTGGATAAATGGCACTGAAATGCATTAGAACCACCCTTAAAAAAAAGGGGTCTTTTTAAAACGGAAGATTTGAGGGAGGGTTACTCTTTGGGAAATGCCCTGTGTCTCTGACCTGGCCTTGGGCTTGGGCTGTGTTTTGGAGACTGCACCCCGTAGCTGCGACAGGCAGCCAGCTGGGGAAGAAGTCCGGTTGGTGTCACGCTCTTTCTGAGCAGCCTGCAGTGTTACGGAGCTAGTGAATAAAGGAACAACCTGCCACGGCCTGTGCAGATGCGGTCCTGCAGCAGCAGGATTATCCTGGTCCTCTTTCTCTTTTGTCTCTTCTGAGTGCAGCATTTTGATTTCCCAACAGCAGGCACGCTGTAGTTTGGACAACGTACTCTGATGTATTATTTTGATGGTTTTCACGTTGTCAGATTTTCTGGACTTGGTAGAGACACGGCGTATCTGCGTGCTGGTGGAGACGGTGTGCTTCATCACGTGAAGGTGTGGGAGATTTAAATCTAGTAGTGGGAGATTTAAATCTAGCAGTTAAAAGGGCACTCGGTCCGTATCACAAACCCCTGACCTCTCGCACCGCAACCCTGCAGCGGATACTGTTAGCAAAAGGCTTTTTTTTTTAATTGATTTCTGGGATGCCTTCCAAATGATCAGGCTGACGCCTGCATAGCTGACCAGTTGCTCTCCACTTGGTTTAAGACCCTGCTAAAACCTGATCTGCTTTCAATTTCACTGATACTGCAGACTCTTAATTTTCACCGGTTTTTGTTTTTCCTTGCAAATCTGTCAGTCACACTGAACAATTTAGGTGCGATCTGTCTCTCTCAGGCTCTCCTTAGCACATAGCTGCCTCCCTGTCTTTTCTCGGTGGGTTGTTGCAGACAGATTTGCTTTCATGCTAGATGGGAGATCAAATTCTTTAGCAGAAACACTGCCCCTAATAGCATTGTTTGCAAGTTTTGTTAATTGCTCGTTGAGGGTGCCTGGGTTTGCTGTTAGTCTGTTGTTTCCTCTAAAAAGAAGTGTATTTGCAGTACCTAGTGATGTTCGTAATTCCCCTCCTACTTTGCCAAAATGCCGCTTGTGAGAGGCTGAGAGATTTCAAATGTCAGGCATGGCACCCAGGAGGACAATCTACCAGTCAATGCTGAAATGATTTGAACTAGTGAACTCTTGTTAAAACTGTTAATTGCTTTTTTAAAAACACTTAATGGAAATTGCCACATTTAAGTAGTCCATAAAACTGTGATGACACCAGCTTTAATCAGGTGTCATGAAAACACGTACTTTATAAGCTACCTGACCTGGTAACTTTGACGGTGGGAATCAGTCTTGACAGCCGGGTGTTTACAGCCCTGGATCATTCAGGAAGAGAAGAATAATTTCTTTATTTTATCTTGGGAGGATACTCTCCTCTAAAATACACCTTTAAGTGAAATAAAGTTTATTGAAGAGAATCACTCGAGTAAACTCGGAAGTCAGTAGGGTAAGGTGGTGTTGCCTGCTTTTGAATATTTCTTGCTGGAATCCACTAATTTGTACGGTGACCTTGCCGCAGACGCAAAACAGCCTGCGAGAGTTGAATGAAAGCCACTGGGCTGTGGTTTGTTTTGCTGGTGTGTTTCGTTGATTCCAAAAGGCAAAATGCTACAGGGAGGAACTGATTTTAAGAAATACCAGGTGTTTCTGGGACATATATATATTTTTTTTTCTTAAATATCAAGTGACTTAACTATAAATCCCATTGAAATCTTAGATGGAGACTTGAAGTATTTATGAAGGTATTGGGGTACGTCTGCTCGCCTCTTCTGCGGAAGATTGTTGATAATTGTTTTATCAACATGTGTGGGAGAGGAACATGTAGGTGCTGTGAATCCAGTTGGCATTCAGACCCTTTGATGACTCAGCCTGCTCGGAGGCTGCCGGCAGTGGGTGTCCTGGCTGCGCTCCAGTTCCCTGCGCAAAGGTGTTCCTCTCCTCAAGTCTTCTAAAAAAGGTGTCATTAATTGCTGTGCTTAGCAGCAGTCTCAGAAGAGGGCCTAAAAACAGAAGTGGCCCGATGAAGTGACATACTTTCTAACCCTTTGCAATGGACCCTTTTAGGTCACAACGTCTTAGTAAGGCACCGCAATGAACTTCAGAAACCTGCTCTTCTCTCTCTGGTGTTGCTTCCTGTTCATCCCCTTGCACCTTTCCTAAACATATTCTCTAAGTGATCCTGCTTTGGCAGGAGGGTTGAACTAGGTGATCTTTCGAGATTCCTTCCAACCCCTGACATTCTGTGATATACTTTTTTATTATACACTTAGAAAAAGTAATCTGTAGTCACTCTCGACTTGTTTTCTCTCTTGACACTAAGAGATAAGTTGAATGGAGCTAGAATAGCAGTGATTTTGCCAGAACAGACTGTTTTAAGTAGGACGTTGGTGACAAATGCTGGTATAAGATTGCTAGAAATCAGCAAGCCAACTGTTACCACCTTTGTGTCATGCAGTTTTTCTGTAGTACTATGATAAAGATTCTTTTTTCATACTTTTTAAAGTTTTACGCTGGCTCTTACCACAAGTTATTTGAGGAAGCTTGAAGTTATAACCTTGAATTCCAGTGATGTCCCTGAAAGACTTTACAGAAACTTTTCCACTTCTTTTGGGGTTGAAAGTTCACTTTATTAAAGCCATTTAATTTAAAGTCAGTGCTGATTTTGAGCAGAGCTTTGGAGGCATATGGAGGTGCAGGTGGCCCAACTTTCTAATGATGGGATGTTTTCGAGAAACAAAGCTTTACTGAGTTTCCTGAAGTTAATGTCTACATTCATCAGATCTCAGGAGGTTTATTTCCTAGGGAATACTTCTCTGACAGCCAGTGTTTCTCAAATTTGGGTTGTCCTTGGTCAGAGTGCTTAGCTACTTTTAGCTTAATGATATATTCAGCTTCACACGGAGAAGAGGGATTCTCTTCACTCTTTGCATTGGCAAAATGTAAGAATAGAACCAGAGAAACTTAAAATTTTAAAAAATTAGAAGTATTTTTCTTCTTTTTTTTTTTCCCCTTTTCAGTTCAAAACTGTTTTTGGAAAACAGTATTGGAAAACTTAGCAATTTTCAGAGGACTGACCACTGTCATGTTGTCAATTTCTGTGCTTGCTCATATCTGTGAAAACTTATTTTTCATTTCTTATGATTTGATTTTGATTTGCCTTTTATTGAGGTACTGAAAAAAGGACTGTGGTGCTGATACAGCAAAATATTTCTGGGATTGTCAGAGAGGGGTGTGCATTGCTGAAGTGTTCTATGCTGAAGCGGGTTTGGAGATGATATGGGTTACCCGTTAATGTTGGTTTCCACCTTTGCTGCCAGTATTCTAAACTTTACCAGAGCTGCTGTGCAGCAACTCCTTGCCTCTTTGAAGTTATGAAAGCACATAAATAAAAGCAAATATGAAATATGAATAGGTGACTGACATGGTATTTTTTTAAAACTTTGTTTGCCTGAGATCCTGGTATTTTCTACTATGGTCATTAATTTTTAAACTGTGAACCCTAAATAGTGCAGACAGACTACTAGAAGAGCTAAAAGTAATGTAAAGCAGAAAAATTTACAGTGGAACATGAAAATGGGGGTTTTTTTGAGCAGCTGTTCTAAATTATATATTCTTAGTCTTCCTTCTCCGAAGGGAAATTTTGTCTCTTCCAGTCAGGACAATAGATAAAGGTGAAAGAACCACTGCAAAAACATCACTGAATTATTAATTTGCCAGAAACACTGTCTCAGAAGAAAAGAACCTCTTCAGGATAGTATTGGAATGTAAAATACTCATTATTCACCAAACATGTAAAGATCTGCCCATATAAATAGTGCAGCTGGACCCACAAACCTGAGATCAATGAAAGACTTGAACCAGGTGATTATTTTCAGTGCAAGTAAACTAGCGATTTTTAAAAATAAAATATGTCTAGCTCAAGATACTATAATTCAGATGGGGAATAGCAGTGTTATGAAATCGAGTGATTACAGAGTGTAATGACGTGCTTTAGTTTTGATGTGAACAGGAAAAAGTTTCTGTTGCAAGGCTTGGCCTGAAGCTTTAAGGTTGTGGTCAGGGACATAGCGCAAAGCTTATGAGTCCCAGTCCATCTTTCCGCAACCACATATCCTTTAACTTTGGGTATCTGAAAAAAGAAAAGGTACAGAGGGAAGGTGAAGTATTAACAGTGGATTGTTTTCTATATCATAACAGCTTAATCATCTATGCTGGAAAGTCAATATATTAACTTCAAAATAGTCTCTGCTTAAGTTCTCCAAAACGATGGAAATTCAGCGGTCCTAGTGTTCTAGCTGCGCATTTGGTTGCTTATGAAATGTCATCTAAAAATGATGTTTCAGTAAGAAATCATTACCTCTGTTCTCTCAAAGGCAGCAGCTACGTGTTGCATCAGATTTGGTTTCAGCATAGTTTACTACAAAGTATGTCATATATAAATTAAACTAATATTGACATGAGGTGGTCAGGTAAGAAACAGTGGTTGATGATTCCTACTGGAAATTCTTTGACTGTTTCTCAAACTGAATATCAGCAATAACTTCTGTATGTTTGTCAAGAGGTGACTTCCCAGAGGGTGTTTGGTTTTAGTCCTGACCACAGAGTAGTCCCATTACCCAAGATATAGATTATTTCATCTGTATTCTTCCTGTTGCTGCCTAACTGCCTAACTGGCAGCTATGGAGTGTTTTAACACCTGGATTAACAAAGGCCTTTGTCTACCATTTATAGAAGATAAAAGGATTTGAACTTTTATAAACTAAACATATTTTACAGAACAGGAATAGATGAAACTGCAGTATGCTTCCTATTCTATAAAATACAGTCAATTTTCACTAAGAGCTTCAGGGGCTTCCCTCCAGCCCTTATTCCCTTCCTGTTAACTATCTGGGAGTTTGCCAAGGGAGATGGAAAATCTCAGAGAGTTTGATCTCCAAGCTGCTGAACCCCAAACCAATGAAATAATTTTGGTAGCCTGTACGTGCCTACATGGCAGATACATACACGGTGGCTTCCTTTAGATGCTGTGGGTTATAGTCTGTGTAGATGTGTGGCATTCCCAATCTGCATTTCTGAAGGCTGGTGCCTTGCTCATATCTGATTCCGGTATTTGTAGAGTTCACAGGAATCCTTCAAGGGCTTATTTGCTCTGTGTTCATCTGGGATGGAGTGAGTGTACCGTGTAAAATAATATGTCAGCTCATAAACTGCATGTACAGCAGCGAGATGCGAGCTCGTTTCACTTTTATCACAGGACCTTGAATCAGACTTGTTCTGCTGCCAACTCCCTGAACGCCTCCTTGCGATGTGCCTGGAATTCACTTGTCTGGAGGCATTGTTTTTTGGTGTACACTCGTGCGTTTTTTTCAGACTTTGGTGCAGGGAACCGGTTGCTTTACAAATGAGAGCCAGGAGGGATGCGGCCAGTGTGGCTGGGAAGCTTTTGCATTTTGGGGCCTTGCTAGGGAGCTCAGGGCAGGGCGCGAGGTCCCCTGACAAGAGCAGAATATTGTAATCCGTGTTGTTCAGACAAGCTGAACTCTTCTGGCTTCCTCTGCTCTATCTCATGGTTGGTGCTGTGCGGCCTGTCAATTTGTGTGTGGTTTTTTGGCAGCGTGGAGACCTCGATCCTCCTTTGTGCCCATGAAGTGGCATGACGAGTCCTGCTGGCTGGACACCGAGCAGCTCAGAGCAGAGAGGAGGAATGATGCCAACAGCTTGCTTTCTTTTTCTGCTCAGCTGCTGAGCTCTCTAGGCAAAAGGATGACTTCTTCCAGCCTCCGTTTCAGAGAACCAGTTCTAATGAGCATAATACACGCTGTGCGGCTTTGTGCATGGAGCGGGGATGTTTCAGGAACGTACGCTGAAGAGGGTTAGGAAATTTATGAACTTGACTTACCCACAGTGGACTTAGTGGGATATGTCATTCCTTGTACTGTTACAGTTCACAAAATGACTGCTTCCAGTCACAGCATTTTCTTAAACCTCCACAAGCTGCCTGTTAATCATGTTATCTTGCTGGTAACGGCCACAATGTTGGACAGCACTGTTGCTACAAACTGTTTTTTGTGGTTTTTTTTCATCTTCTCTCGCCATCTCTCCAAAAGCTGATCTGCTGTGACTAGGAAGATTTTTGGACTCTCCTGTGCCTCTCGTTTCCTTGGCAGAGGGGATACTTAACTACTCATAGATTGCTTCTTTGTGAGGTGTTATGAATCATGCTTTGAAACGAGCTTCTGTGTTGTCTCAGGAGCTCTAGAAGAGCTAACTTGTTATTTTAGAGCTCTTCGTATCCTTATGACAGCTTGTCAGAGAAGTTTTGCTTTATTTTCTTTTCCTTTCATCATTGTTGCCTAATTAGTAGCCAAACAGACAGCATTTGTTTTTGTTATCAAACTGGTAGGAATTTAAGAATTGTGTGCAATGCAAAGCTCTGGAACTGAATAATGAACTATGGGTCTGGTCAGATGAAGATGTGACTTGGCTGGATATATCCAAAGCAGGACCTGAGTGGGGAGGAAAAAACCATTCATGGTGAAGAATTTTACATTCTGGCCTGCCTTAAAACTATTATTATTGGTTTTCAAATGTCATTTTAACAGATCACAATGAACGGTTTAAGCTGTCTTGGTCTAAAATTAGGGGGCATCAGACTGAGGAGAAGTTCTGGACCTGACTCAGGTCTCCTTTATTTGTTTAAACAAGAAGGAACCAGTGAAGCAAACTGCTTTTTGTGATGATCCATGACACACAAAAAAAGGGGATCAGAACTGACAGCCCTCAGTAGAGGGGCGTTGTCTCCTAGAGGTGAGTGGTTATCGGACAGCATGTTTCAGTGCACGTGACTTTCTGAGCTGTGTGTTTTGTGTGTTTATCTGTACCTGGCTACGAATGAGGAGACCGTTCTCAACCAAGGAACCGATTTGTGCTGAGGAGTTAAACAGTCACGCGTTTGTGTCATTTGGAGAGTAACTATTGCCCTGTCTTTTCCAGCCAATGATTAATTGCGAAGAGCAAAAGGTTTCGTGCAACCGTATCTCATACCTAATGCAATTCTGGATGGGAAGACGCGTGGCGCTCCGCGTCCCGCATCTCCCTGATGAGGCAGCGATGGAGAGCAGACCTTCTTGCTGGCAGGTTTCCCGAACCAGCTCGCCTCATGCGAGGAGACTCGATCACCTTCCCACAGTGGGACCAGATGTCCCGACGCAGAATATAGTATTGCAAAGAAGGGGAAAAAAAATTAGATAAAAAGCTCTGAGGACTAATCTCTGTTTTGTCGAACAGTTGGAGAGCTCCTGGCCATGATGTCTCAAACGTGACAAAATTACCCCAAAGTCACTGATTTTACGTTCCATTTGGCAGTAGAAAATCTTCCAAAGCATTCAAATTCTGCTTTCCTTCATCAGCTCCGTTGGGAGGTAAAATAATTCAGAGTCAGGGATTATTGTATTTCGTGCAGTTCTGGGAACCGTGAGCCATTTTTGAACAGAATCCTTTTTTTCAAAGTTTTGCTTGTCTTGCTTCCTCCTGGCTGTGTTTGCGCAGCACTGGCATGTGTCTGCTTCTAGTGTGATGAAGACTTGGCTGTCTCTGGGAGGCTCATGTAGAGTCAGACCTTTGCTATATAATTCTCATTAATGTTAAGAGAAAAGTAGTTGGGAATTTCATCTCTGTACCTTGAGCTGATTATCCATCCCAGACTGCTGCCTCGGTGACAAGCTTAGACCCTGCAGCCTTAACGTGAGCGCGTATCAAACACGGCTCTCCCACAAGGTAGCAAGCAAAGTGTATGTTTCCTATGCATTATTTATGTAATTGAAAATGCATTCTCTTAAAAATTATTGTTGACTGTGCACTTCTTTGCGAGGCAGCCTGAAATGTGGGCATCTCTGACATTTAGGACCTGGGATGGGCGCTTGCACAGCCTTAGGACTTACACAGCCTCTTATAATTCACAGTCAGGGTCCATGAAGCCCTTTTAGGAGCTTAAGAAAAACAATTAGTGGTTTGTTTATTGGAGTTTGAGTTTGAGTGAGGGAAGATTAAAAAAGAGCTGGGCAAACACACGCATATGGCGTAGGAATTCTAGAAAAGTGCTTTGTTTTCACGAAAAAAAATGTGGTTTTGTTAGTCTTTTTCACGATTAGATGTACAAATTGTTCTTGCAGATGTGATGGTTTGCCAGGCAGGGTGTGTTTCTCTCTTTCGCTGTCAGTTTGCTCTTAAAATCATGTTGTCCCCACATGATAACAGGAGCACAGAGGTAGAATCCTGTGTGTGCAGTGACTCTCGGTGTTTCTGATGCCCTTTTTCATAATAGCGTCCAGACACCTTTTATCATTTGTATCAAAAAGCCAAAATCAGACAGATATTTTTTTAACTTTGATGAATTTTTTGCTCATCCAAGCAGTCTGCTGTTTTCTGTGATTATACACAACAGTGTGCATGGACAGTCATCAGTATCTCCCTTGCTGCTCTCAACTATGTGGAGTCAGGTAAATGATGATGCCTTTGACTCAACCATCTTCTGGAGTAGCCTGAAAACACTGAGAGCCAAACTTCAGACTGTGCTAAACTTCAACCAAAAACAGATTTGTGTTTGTACTAGCAAATTTAGGGCCAGTTCCCACGCCTGCTGTGGCTATCGGGAAGAGTTTAAGGTTCTGTTCTACAGGCAAATATATTTGCTTGTTAGTAATAGGCATCATCTGTAAGGCAGGAGAATGAATTATGTAAATTACTATCTTTAGCCAGCATTTCCACGTGGATTCAAGTGTCTTATTTCACCCTGGGTATTTTATCCCTGCTGGCTAGGATGGAGGCTTGCAATGTGCCATGGACAGCCTACATGTAGATAATGTACACAGTAGGTTTATTATTTCCAGGTTACAAAGAGGAATGCATCAGCACATTGGAGACATTAAAATGTATGGTTTCTCAGTGGCCTTTAATGAGGGTTTGCAGGAGGTCCTGTGCTCTACAAAAAAAAAAAAACAAACCACAACCCACCTTGGATTTTTCTCCTACTTTTTTCCAGGGTCCAAAGGGAAAGGAGGATTTTGCTGTGTATGTGTTTTGAGGATACCGTATTTAGGATAATCACAGTTTTTCACTAGTTTCTCACACGCACCCAAACATAAAACTAGGTAAGCTGTTTAGCTCCACATTATTCCTCTGTTGGTGCCTGAAAGGTCTTAAAGTCCCTGTGTCCATGCTGAGCAGCTGAAGTCAGTTGTAGGTGAGCTTTCCAAAGGCGGCTACTTTGCCTGGGTTTGGTTTGGTTTGTTTCCCAGGACTGTGTAAGCTCGCACAAATGTTCTTTTAGATGTGACAGTGAATCAGCTTTAGTTGTTTATTTTCTTTTTACATTTATTATCTATAAATGTACTAGCCAGTAGGTTTTCTGGCTGCAGTTATCACTGCAGTAGAAGGATTGAAAAATACTTCCAGAAGGAACAGTTTGGATGGGTAATTGTGCCTGTTCACCCCAGAAATCTGACTCTAAGATTGGCTTTTCCAGTCCAGAAACAGTTACACTGTGTGACTGCTCTCTTATCAGATCCATTCAAGAATCTTAGACAGTCAGACACTTAGAAACAAGTCACAGATTCAAAAGTATTCACAGAAAGTATTTAATGGCTAATCTCAGGTAATATTCAGTGTCTGCTGTGATAAAGTCAAGACACTCATGAAGTGCTCATGAAGGAACAATGGCTGATGTATGTTGGATATTCCTCACCCATCACTCAGCTCCAGCTACATCTGGAGGCAAGTCTGTGATAGCACTTCCCTTTATTTTCATGTCCACAAGGTCTAATGGACTATGGCAGAGACACCTTTACAGTTCCTCGCTATCATCGGATAAATTGCCACCGTATGTTCCAAAAGTGGTGCGTGGTCAGGCTTTAGTCCCCTGAGAAATGGTGGCTCTGAGCTGCCCTTTGCATCTCACCTGACTTGCATGTTCCCCCTCTCGAAGCATCATGTGTTTTGGGACATCTGCTCCCCTGTGGGACGGTGGCAGCAGGTGACACCACGAGATCAGTTAATGATTCTGAGTGGGTTCAGGCAATCTGCCAGGCTGAGCGCTCAGCTTTTCTCCTTTTTTTTAACTTGTCAGAAATTCAAAGTAAAAATACTTCAGTGAAGAGGCTCATCTAGAAAAACAGCGTGTTAATTATGGAAGGCAGTTTCTTGGCTATCAGTTGCTGTCCTGCACAGAATAACTTTGAGATTTCTATTTTTACTGTGGGAAGACATTTAAATCTGGAGCTACTGGCTTTGGTTCTGGTGGTTTGTTACCAGTACAACTACTCACTAAAATCTCTGACAAAGAATTTTTGGAGGCTATAGACTAGAACTGCAGTTTTCTCCTTATTCCTTGTCCATATTAGACAAAGTTTCACTCCATCAGGTCAAGTTTTCAATGTTATCAGAGAGTTTTGTGTCCAAGTGTCTGACAGCTTTTGTAAGTGGCTGCACGTGCCAGTGGCTAGAAGCAAGGCACTCGTATCATGTGATTGATGTTTTGTAGTATGTGGTAGGAGGATTGACAACTTTTCAGAAATAAGGCCAACATTTATAGGTTATATGCCAAGATGCTTTAAAAATATGCAAATCTATAGGAGAATTCAGGAGGTTTACATGTCAAGTCCTTTGTATAAATCATCATGGTAGCATTGGATCGGCATTTGCTAAGCAAATGTCTCCGTGAAACCTGGGGCTCAGTGCATGTAAGATATGCCTCAGTACTTTGGCATAATCTCTTTTTGCATGCAAATACAAACTATAATGGGGGAAGTAGGGGAAAGGGGCTTACCTGGTGTTCATTAGTCTTCAGTGTTTACTTTGATCGTTTTTTCTATGTTTTTTTAAGCTTTGAACTCAAGTCAGTCAGCAGAATGACAAACCCTCCTTCACTCTGAGCCAACTCTTTCCCAAACACTACGAGTGGGGGGTTTTACCCTGAAAGAGGGAGAGAGACCCTGCAATGATCCCCAAAATACTCAGAAAGAGCTGCTGGAAGTGATGGATGGCAGTATACAACTCTCAAGTAGCTTTGTTTAGTGTGTTTTGTGATATGATATAGGAGAGATAATTCTTACCCAGTGTCTTTTAAAGGAAATCCTGAGGGTGAATCAATTACCTCTCTTCTCTGAATCAATAGAGTTGGGATGTATTGCAGTTACTTTATGCTTTAGCGAGTGCTCAAGCACAAAGGATGGCCATTGATGATAACCACTGCAAAGAATGCCGTACCATTTTTCCCCCTCCTTCTTCTTTTAAGGATGCTACAATACCCTTAGTTCACACACTTCATCATTCATACTCACAAGCTTTTCTCAGCAAAGATTTAAGAGCGGAAGAAGGAAGCGAGCTCATCCAAACGCACGAAGTGCGCACTGAAACATGGCTTGTAGTCCTAATAACAGCACTTCCCGTTCGTGAGACTCTCCAAACCCTCGACACTTCTGAATTTTGCCTCAAGAACCTTCAGATTTAGGAGATGGAGTAAGGGGAAACGGGTTATGAGCTGACACGATGCTGCTAGCTAAGGTTAAATCAAGTAATTGAGGCTCAGTCAAGGATAAAAATATTTCCTCTATCTCTGAGTCTAAAGCAAATACCTTTGTGCTTTTTGCAAGATGCTTGTGTGTATCCCACCAGGTACACTTTTCTTCAGAAAAAGGTAGAGTACTGCTGTATGTAAGACCTGATATTTAAGCTTAAGTCTGATTATTTATGTTTATAAACTTCATTGTTACACTCTCAAGAATATTAATATGTGTGTATAATATGATTTAGCAAGTCTCTATTATAAAAGCCTTCTAATTGCAACCTATATAGTAACCTGAGAGCAGTATGAAATGGTAGTAACACAGAATGAAGCATGGTCTGTGGTTTAAGTTTTCAAAAAAGGTATCTTAAGACAACTGGGACAGCACTTTCTTTTTTCCCCATTTGGATCTCTCCATAGATCCAAATATATCTGAGAGATCTGTATAGGGCACTGTACTTAGCTGGGTTTTGTCAAACTGATTTCTAAAGAAGAAAATTTAAAAATGCCTTTCTCAATGTAAAGGAAAGAAAATTATACAAGCAAATGGGGACAGGTTAGAAGTGTGGGCAGAAAACTTTGACATGGCTTCACTTTTGCTTCTCTACAATAGTTTGCATCGGACCACCTGAAAACTCAGCAGAAGCAATAATGTGGAAAGTAGTATTAATCACCGTACAAAAATTATCTTCAAATCATGGCAGTGCTGGTTGGGAGCAAAGTCTGACCTCCTGCTTGAAGGGGGATGACCACAAACACTAGCCAGGTCACCCATGACTTGGTCAAGCCAAGTCTTGAAATCCTCTGAGATTTCACAGCCTCTCTGGTGACGTGTGCCCCTGCTGCTTTCACAGATGACCAGGCTGAACCTACCTGCCTGGATTTGTGGCTGTGGCCCGTGTTGTGTTGTCTGCCAGCACCAATGAGAATTTGACTGTTATTTTTGTGTTAGATTTTGTGGTAGTTGTAGCTGCCACTCAGTCCACTCCTAGTTTCCAGATGAACAATTTTGGCTCCCTCGGGCTCTCCATGCAGATAACGTTTTGTAGCTCACTGACCCATCTTGATAGCAATTTCCTGGACCTTTGACAGCTTCCAAGCATCACTCCTGAATGAGGAGGTCCAAAAGTGAACACAGTATTCCAGGTGTGGCCTCACCAGTGCCAAGCAGAGGGTAGCAGTAACTCCCCAGACTCCTGCTGTACCCCACATTGTGGTTCCCTGGCCTTGTGGTGGTTGTCCACTGTTGGTTTCCATCCAATTTGCTGCCCACCAAAACCTCTAGATGTTTTCCAGCAAAGCTGCTGTTCACCCAGGTGATTCCCAGCCTGTGCTCATGCATGGGATTAGTCCGTGGCAGCTGCTGAACTTCAGATTTCTCATTGTTGAGGGTCACGAGGTTGTCGTTGACTCCATCTTCAAGCCCCTCTGGGCTGAAGCTCTGTTCTTTTTGTTGACTCCCTCCCCTTAATTTAGTACCAGTCACACATTTGGCTGAGGGTACATGTCCGGTAATCAGTTTTATGCAGGGGTCTTTTAATGCATGAGGCATTATGGATGTCCAAGCCTGCAGTTTAAAATAGATTCAAGAAATGCCAATGAAGTTTTGCCTGAGAGCCTTTATTTATTACCAGGGCCTGAAGACCCTTTTTCTGCCTTGGAATATAGCCTTCATCTGCAGATATTTCAGCAAGAGAAACAGGTTAACAAATTAGGGGGAATGCAGGAAAGAAAGATGGCTGTGTCTGAAAGTGAATTTTCTGGGAGAATAACAAAATAGTTTTGATATATTTCATTCTGATTGAAGATCAATCAGCTTAAAAGGGGCAACTACCAACAAAAACGTTTCAAGGATATTTCAGGTACAGAAAGGGCTTTTTATAAAAGTTCTGTACCTGTTAACTACCAACACGGATATAAATGAACCCTGTCTCTAAAAGCTGGACCCTGGAACCACAGTGGTACAGCTGCATCACAGGAGTGTTTTGTGGGTTTGAAATGAACCTCGTTTGAGTGCCAGTGCAAGCTGCTAAAACCTTGAAGATCACCGTAATAGCTTAATGTGGAAATTAAATCTGTGCTCTGCCTCTCTGCACTTTCAGAGGAGCTGGAAGGAGCACTGCATTTCTCCCAAGGTATTTCTCTTTTCTCTTTTGCTGGGAGGGATCCCTTCAGAGAGGAGATCCTGCCAGCTTTCTTTTATGTTGCTTTCCACCGAGTTATTCCCCTTGGTTTCTCCTTGCATTCTTGGAGAAGAGCAGCTTTCGTACCTTCAGGGTGTAAAATCTGGCTCTGCTGGCGTGAATGGAAATTTTACTTTGTCTTAAAGGCGATCAGAATTTCACCCTTGGAGTCTGCTTAGGAAAATCGTTGGATTTAGTCTGAAGCACTTCACGTCGTGATGATCATACATAAAAGAACAACATTAACCTCCATGCCACATACAGAATTATTTCCGAGTGGAAATGAACAAAATTTTATAGAGTAATATTATTTGCAAGGCCTCCTCAGTGAGAGAAAATATTACAGATGATGAAGAGAAATAAGAATTACAGCATGAACTACTGAAAACCTTTTTTTGACACTGTCTCTTTAATTAGAAAAAATGAGTCTAACCAAGATGTATATCATCATTGATTTTTATAATAAGCTCTTAAAGCAAACATACATGGTGTCACCGTGCGATTTTATAACATACAGTGCTAACCATTTATTCTGTCGTATAACAGTTCACCAGCAGACGTATTTTATTATTTTTTCTGTGTAATAAAAAAAGATAAAATCAATACCTATTATATGGCCTACCTTCAAGGTTAAAAAGTACTAAATCTTGATGCTAACATCTTTCCTTGTATGCATTAATTTAGGAGCAATATAAATTCAGTGCAAATACATTTTTTAGCTTTATATTTTAAACTAGATCCTAAGTATAACGTGATTCAGACATTCAGAAACTAACATCGGATGCTGATGCCGTGTACTCACATCGATTGTTAAACTTTGCAGGAAATCTCACTGAAAACCTGCGAAAGCTGGTACATGGGCTGAGTAGGACGGGAAGGAGAGACACTGTGGTTTCACTTATTTGGGTGTTGTTTGTGATCCAACGGAAGCTCCTCTGGCCTGACAATCACATGACAATTAAATGGCTTTCTAAAATCACTACAAACATGGAGGCATTTTGCTTGGCTCTGTTGCAGGCAGTCATTTGACAACAATTACAGAGCACAGTTAATTTAATGATGAGAAGCATAAGAACTGAGAAAGTGAAAATGGAAGTGTCAGAGCCATCAGAAGCCTTGTCTTTGCTAGGCTATAGCTGAGTTACTTGAACGCCTAAGTGGGAAGCAATATGATAACGCTGCAGCTTATTACTGTGCACTTGGCCAGTGCTTCAAGGCAACATCAGAAAAAGAAACTCCAACACTTACCTCTGCTTATTCTGAGTAAGCTTAAGATCTAATGTGATTGCAGTATCATAAATGAAGAAGGACACGTCATCTCTCTTTTTCATTAGGCGACTAAAGCTTTTGGGTTCCCAGTGCAGCGATGAGGATGGGGCAGGTGCGAAGCCAAGTACACTGGTGACGTAACACGCACAGCGTGCGCTTAATATGTATTTCGTTCAGTGCTAAAGTAGGAATCTTTTCTATTCATTACTGCTTTTTCACCACTCAGCAATTAATTGTGTGCTGAGATACTTATGAATATGCAATTACTGTTTCCTGCCTGTGAGCGCTCTTCTCCTGTGTGCATGGGAAACGGTGGCAGAGAGTGAACTAAGGAATAGCTGAAACTCCCTGCTTATAACAATGTCCTTAACATGCAAAATGCAGATGATGCAAGAAATGCTAATGAACGGATTCATATTTATAGGACAAAATTCTGCCCTTGGGTGCTAAGTGCTGCTGCACAGGAGGTTCACCTGGGTGCCATCGCGGGCATCACCCACCCCCTGTGTTGTGGTGCTTATGGTGAATGAGATAAACTTTCAGTGGTGAAGACAAAAAGAAACAGATAACACTAAATACCTCTTATCCCGAGTCTTCTGCTCCTTTTTGCATCTGGATAATATGCAGTATAAAATCATTGCGAGTGTTTGGGGTTTTTTTTCCACTTGGCTTTACAGCTGCTCTCAGCAACTTCATGTAACTGCTTACACCTGGAAAGCCCCTCAGTTTATATCCGGTAACAGCTTGGAACGTTCTTTAAGGGACTTAGTGGCATGACTTCTTGTTAAAACTTAACTCTCCTCCCAGCTGTCTTGCAGAATAGCCCGTATTTTCCTAAGTATTTTTCAGCTGAAACACATCTTCTGAGAAAGTGTGGCTGGACTTTTGTCAGTAGGGTGAATGCACCAATATTGCAGGTATTTTCAATTTCTTGGACACTGCAGAAGGATTCCTTGTCACAGCAGATGTGAAGATCTCGTTGGGAATCCCCACGCTAGTTATCGAGTCATCACCGATTTCTGGATTTCTTCAAATTATTACCTTACATTAACTGTATCTCTTTCTTTTGACAAAATTTGAAGGCAAAATTCTGCTAACTACTTTGTATTTGCTCCGCTGCTTGTGGGTTTTTTTGAGGGCAGCAACTGTTCAGTGAACCAAATAATGCAACACAGGCATGGCCTTTTTTTGTACGTTATACATTTACTGGCTTTTATTTTTAGATGAATGTTGTCCAGATAAAATTTACCTTTGTTTAGTCTTGGTTTAAAACATCTGTAGAGAAATGAGCTGCTTCTTGCAAAACTAGCAGTGGCTGCTAATAATAAAATATAATTTATAAAGAAATGCATGGGGTTTTTTATTTTTTTTTAATAATTTGATGAGGAAATAAAAGGCTAGCTGATAGATTAATGTTTTACATGCTAAGTATAAGTTGGAGAGACATTTCCCTGCCAAGCTATAAGCTTCTGAGTACAGAGGATTATGAGGGAAATGCTCACGCAGCCTTAGCAGCATTACGAACAGCTATGCCACAATGAACAGAGCAGCCTCATTGCAGCGATCTAAAGCCACTGCTGTTTTCTTTAAGGCAAACATTGTTTTTATGCCCTACAGATAAATCCCATTTTAAGCTTTGATCAAAGCAAATACACTCACTTTGAGGCTTTGGGCGGATGTAAATTGCTTTGTTATACACATGCATTTGCATACATTTGCAAGGAGACGGGGTCTACATGTAATGGCATGTAATGGTGCCTTTTCTTTTTGCTAGAGCGCTGAAATTCAAGTAACCAGTGGTTTTCTGCCATTGAGAAGGCAAAAGTTCCTCTGCAAAGGCAGAGTGAAGCAGGATGGAGGTATTCACGGAGCTCTGTTGTTGCCAGAGCCGTGAGAAGAGGCCGTGCAGGGCCCTGGACATCAAATGAGTTGGTTAATTATTATTTTTTTGCAGTCCTGTGTGGTGAACAAATGTAAATGAAATAGTTCCTAGAGAGGGACATTTATCTTGTTTGGCCACTTGCAGTGGCTGTGCCAGTAGCGTACGAAACATGTAGACTGCCAAAACACTGGGTATCTGTCTTTGTTACAGACGTCCATTTGTGTTCTTAGATATTTCTCTACTCAGTTTCCTGAATTAAATTGGATTAACTTCTTCTCTCTCCCGATTAATGCTGTTAACAGTAATAACAACCATAATGTGTGAACATCTGGCATTTTAGTACACAGTAAGCTTTTAGAAATACCAGATATGAATCTATTGAAATCTGTCTCTATAGTGATTTTCCCAGCGTTTTGTGGCTTAAACAATGAATTCTTCTTTCCTCTCTGGTTTCCTTTCATTATCAAGGTTTGTTAATTCTTTAGATGCCAGGGTTAGATAATTAAATACCCCTTTGTAATTACCATGGTGCCTGTGGGTTTGAGACCTCTAGCTCATTAGGCAATATGCAGTCCTCCTAAGATATTTGAGGGAAATACTTTCATACTCATCAAAGATCTCTGTGGCAAATTAAGGTCAGGGCTGTCTCTTTGACAGGCTGAAGGCTAAGGTTTTATTTTTTTTGCCAGTAGTTGTTACCATTAAGGCAGCCCGTATCAGAAACAGCTTTCTGAAACCCAAATATTGAACAGCCAGTTCTTCAAAAACTTCTGTGCTTTTAGCAGCAAATATATTGTTCTTCTAAATTACCAATGATTTCTTCGCTAAAGCAAATAGAGAGATTTTGTGAGGCTGCCTGCGCTTACATGCACTCTGAGCTAAAGATTGGTCTTAAAATGTCTTCTGTTTCTTCCGTGCCGCAGCTCTTGACTGTTTGCCACAGTTGTTTATTATGACTGAAGAAAGAATTGGAGCAAACTTCCAATTATTCCCCCTTGTAATTTTGAGAAAGTGCTGGCTGTCAACCACAGGTGGGAAGCACGAAACTCACCCTTCGCTCCGTGATGTGTCCCGGAGATTTGCGTTGACCTTTTGTTAATCTATTTCGATGCTTTTCTGTAGCCATCTTCACTTTATTCAAGCAGATCTTGTGAACAGAATTGTAGAATTTGGGAAAGACCTTTAAGATCATCGAGTCCCACCGTTAATGTGATGACTCTGGGTTTGCGAGTGAGGATTTGGACTACGATGTGTGAACTCCTGGTTGGGTTCATGGTGGCGCTTTCGTTCAGTAAAGCTTTGTGTGATTTGGTGTCTCTTCACTAAATGGGAAGGAAAATCATGTTATAGAAGGATCATAAAGAGTGTCAATACTAAAATGGTGGATGATGGAGCATTGCTTGCTTAATAGAAAACAAGCAAATGCAGAAGGCAAACCCTGGAGATACATTAAAAAGAAGAAATGGGAGGTGGGTATGGCTGATTTAGGAAGTAAACCCTGCTTTTAATGTGGAGAGTAGTTGGAAAGGAGAAGAAAATTCCTTTTCAAACGGAAGGATGGGGTGGTGGGAGCACATGTGTAGCAGATGAAACGGGTTAATTGTGTGTCCCCATCCCCACCCATGGTAGATTGTCTCCTCTGCAGTGCCTGGAAAGGTTCAGGAACTAGACTGGAAGGTGAGTAGATCTGAGGCATCTAGAGAAAAACCTGGGTTGAAGCGTGTTTAAAATCCCTACAGATGCACAGTTAATTTTTGTGTGAGGCAGAAGCCAGCTTACGAGCAGTACAATGCGCTCAGAAGGGAGCCCCAAGATGTTTTTTTTCCCCGCTGGAAAATTAATAGGGAGTAGCAGGCTGCTCTTCTGCTGGCTGGAGGCAATCAATGGGAGGAAGGGCGTCCCAAAGCCTGCCGTCAGAAGCCTACCAGCACGTTGGGGGGGGAAGGGTGTCACCACCGATCTGCCAGATGGAGCATGTTAAAGGGCAGCCTGCTGAGCAGAGAAGGCACCCAGCTTGAAAAGCCAAGCGCATTGATGAGTGCACCATCTCCCCTAGGAAAAAAATGAAGCTGCAGAGAGTGTTTACAGTTGCATCACGCTGATTCAGAGAGGCAGAGTTGAGGGTGCAGGTGTAACTTTGATTTATTGGGTTATATTAGTAAACAACTGCGTTTGATTGTGGCTTGACCCAGAACGCCAGCTCTCCAACTCTAGGGCTGTGCATGAATCCCTGCTTGGAGCCTGGCCGGTTGAGCTGACAGTAAAATTTCCATCGACTACTGTGGAGCTCAGATTGGAGTCGTTACCTTGCAGGGGAGATGTCCTATGGGGCAGAGGACTCCAGCACCCAGGAGTGAGAGTTACAATGGTTGAGAAGTACCTGAACAACAATGGAAATGCCAGATCCAACTAAATTTCATGGAGACCATTACAGTCTCTTTGTCTTTTTCCATGTCCATGATTTTTTTTTTATTTTTTCCCACTCATGAATCCTGTAACAAGCATCAACCTAAAAGAAAAGCAGCGCATTGTCAACTTGATGTCAAGTGTGATGTGCCTCATGTGGTTGTCTCTGGTGCTGGGCATGATCTGTGAACTTTTTTTCCCAATGATTTTAACCCTACAGGTAGGATGGCTTTTGCTGACGTGGACTTTGAAGGCCATAAATAACACTCTAATTTGCAAAGTTTTCAGTTTATAGTGCCCTAGTGCATGGAGCTATGAAGCAGATTTTCATAAATCTTTTTTTTTTTATTAATCTCATCTGACGTTTTCTTTTTAGATCTTACCCTGCCAGCAGTTTTCCACTTTGCTGGATAAATGAATGCATATAGGCAGAACGTCCATGGCAGTTGAAAGGTTAATGGAAGGAAAATGTAGTGACATCAAAGTAAGTTTTATTAAGCGAAGCTTTGATTTTCTCCATTATTGGCTCTTCTGTATGAACAAACTTAAATTCTATATAAAGAACATGAGCACAGACTACTCATGAGCAGAAAGCACAAGAGTACTGCAAAGAATATTAATTTGTTGCTTTTCTGTAGTTCCAGCTGAAGGTCACAATGAATGCATTACATTTTAAGTGTCTCTACTTTTACACGTGTGTTAAATATTACCAGTTTCTTATTTTAAATAAATAAGAGGCTGAAGCAGAGAGTTGCATATTTAAAGATGAGAATAAATGTTTATGTAGCCCTAGGAGGAGATGTTGGATATTTTGGTTCCCAGTGTCGGTCCTTCCCTAAATGAGAATTTCTTCTTCATAAGGCTATTTCTGTGCGGATACTGGGCATGGCACTCTGTCAGCACTAAACAGAAAAATAATGATCATCCAACAGATTCACGGTTGCATGTGACACACCAAATTTATTTGAGAAAACTTCTACTGCTGGAAAATACTGATTCAGTGTCTGTGTGCCAATTACGGGATAACTACTTTTTGTGGAGAAGAGAGAAGCCTATTGTTTCAAGGGATTTTCAGAAAATTATACACCTCAAAGAGGTCACTTGCCATTATGCTTGGACAATTTCACTTACCTTAAAAAAAACCATGCACATAAAATAAAGAAAAAAAGATCCTATAATTTTCTAAATGGCGAAAAGAATTCTTCTCTTTCTTGTGTTCCTTCCACCTGGGTAAGCTGCTGTGTTATTAGTGCTGCAGGAGCTGAGGGCTGTAAAATGTGGAGGCAGGTTTCAATTTTAGGCAAAGCTGCACAGTCCTCACTTCATTTTGTCTTCATGTGACGTGGGGGGGTTGTCACGGACGGCTGAGAGGGAAAAGGTTTCTTGGGGAAGTGAAGATGGAGAGCAGAGGAAGGATGAACAAAAACCAGGAAAGATTCCTGCTTGTTGGGAGGGTGACCCCATTTTCAAAGACTGAAGGTCGGTGAAACTTCGACGAAGTCTTTAACGGAGGGAGGAAGCAGAACTCTGTGTGTGTTACAAGTATAGATTTGTGTGTGTGTTTTTAAAGAAAAGCACCTGACCTTTTTGTCAGTGGCTTTATTGAGGGATTTAATCTGGTCTTTTTGACACGGAGTAATATGGAAAGAGAAAATCGTTATTGGCACAGACAGTGTTTAACGTGAAATGTAAACAATGTTTCCCATGAACTTTTTCACTTAACAATAGATAACATATCAATTTCCAGCCCTGATGAAATATTATTGGGTATTACTTTTTACACTGTTTTGAGAGGAAGAACAACAAGTTCCTATTATATCCAGTGACAGCATGTAGTAATTTGATGGTGTGGTTCCCTGTAAATGCAGATTTTGTAGCGATGTACATGTCCTTTATGAGTCATGTTCCTTTTACCCTCTGTGTGACGGTAACTTCTATGGCAGATCAGATACATAACTTGCCACATGTGGGATTTATTCTCACAGCATGTATCTTGTCCTGTGTGGAAAGCCATGGTGTCAATGTAAGCGTACGTATAGCTGATCCCACACCAACGTTACTACACTGTTACTACAGCAGTACCATCAAAATGTGGTGATGTAGGGAAGAAGAAAAAAGGGAGACACAAAAAAAAAAAGAGACAAAACCACAAGGATCCAAAAATCCCATTGAAAGTCAATACAGCTTTAGCACAGGAGTTATTTATATCCTTTTGTAAATGTTATACACTTTTCCTGGGTGCAAAGTGCAGGTTCTCAGTGGAATTCTGGCTGAACACAGCAAGTCTTGAGGAGGATGGGAAGAAGATAACAAGGCCACTGGGGAAGGACACAAGGCAATGGAAATCGTCTCGGGTGTAGCAGAGTGGCGGGTAAAGAGGCATGAAAAGGAGGTGTGAGAAGGGTAGGCGCGCAGAGACGGGGGAGAAATGAGGGAGCTTAAGGGGAGAGTAAGAGCCGTCAGGCGCTCGAGGATGCTGGCTGGGGAGGGAGCAGCCTGGCTGCCCTTTGCCGGCAGCGGGATCTCAGGAATAACCTCGGTCGCTCCGCTCATGCGGTTGTATTTCATGTCATTTTAAACGGCAGGATTTTAAGGTGACTGGTATCCGCAGGTTTCTAGAGCTGTCCTGCCCACCAGTGAGCCGCATGGCAGCGTTTTCGTCGTAAATGAAAGCGGACCTGATGCGTCCTGCTGGGCAGAGCTGTTGTGGGCACAGTTCAGGTGGGTCGGGGCATCTCAGAGCCGAGGGGTCTCGGGACTCACGGCTGCGTCGGCTGGGACTGTGTACAACCGGCACTCCCCAGCTCTGCTGGCGATGCTTCCACCTGCATTCAGGTAGTATTTTCGGGTGGAGGAAGGTGGAATGGGGAAGAAGACAAAATGGAAGTTTGACAAGATGTGCACAAGTTGACAAAAATTGCCTGCCAGTCTGTATTTTATTCTAAAAAGTACTTCTTCCATATATTTTTTTAATCCTTCGTAGCAAAGAATTCAGCCATGGATTTTATTCTCGCATTAAACCCCCTACCATCATTGAATTTCCTTTTGCTGTAACTGATGGATTGTTTTAAGGCTGCACAGAGTTTCATGGTCAAAATGGAAATGAGTTGAAGAAAACACGGCGTAATTAAGAATTCTGCAATTTTACGTATCAGTTCCCTTATGATAATTGGCCTGCAACATGAAATATTTAAAAACACAATCAAACTCTGTCTGTATACATGGAGGATATGTTTGTGTATCTGTGTGTTAGCACTGCGCGATGTATTAGTTGCTTGCGACTAATTAGTTGCTAGCTACCCACAGCATCTGTATTTCAGGTCCCGTGGGATTCTAAGGAATGTGACCTTATTTTAATGCTTTTCTGTGCTTTGAGAATGCCTCCTTTGTATCTGCTGCTAGGATGTGTTTTGTTGCTTTAATAACACTAGTGCTTAGCACTTTTTTTAGATTTAGATCCCAGAGACATCTACAAAACTAGGCAAACATTGTACTATTATAAAATCGCATCTAACTACTTCAGAGCCGGCCGCTTAAACCCAGAACAGGCTGATTAATTACGGGGTGTCGCTGGTGCAGGGATTAGAATAAGCTGTTCAGCTCCAGAGACTTCCATCGGCCTCTCTTGCTCCTCTGCAGCCTCTCCCCATGCCATGGGGGGTATCTGCCTAAAGAAATATTCCAAGATATTGGGATGTTGCTCTGCTTTCCCCTGATGCACTTCTGTCTACAAGGTTGAAGAGAAGTTTGAGCTCAGCGGAGCAGATTTATTTCCACAATAAAGAATCGTGTTGATGTACTTGAGGCCCAGGGAAGTTTGATTAAAGAGGTTCATTAAACTTTGTCTCGAGTTTGGTATAATGCTTGGCGCATAGTCCTTAAGTACGCTGAAGTTTGCCAAATCAGTACTTAGCTTGTGTTTTTTATGAGAATGTTGTTTGTGTTTAGTCGATGATGCAAGATTTTTCGCTTTTTATTCAGCATTAGAGCTACACTAACGTTGGAGCATGTTCAGTGGCTCTTTTCTCTTTAAAGGCCGTATTATATAGGATACAACACTCCGGGATCTTGCCACTTGTGTTGATTAAAGATCTCATGACACTTCTGGCAGGAACGAGGTGGCTGGACTTCATGTCCTGGCTTGCACTCCAGTTTGCACTGGCCAAAACCCAGTATGGGTAATTATATTCTGCATGCCTTAATTCCCCCAGTAATTTCAATTAGAGTTAGTATTGTTCTTTGTGCCCGATCCTAAAATGTTGCGTGGTGTTGCTGTGTGATTAAACCGTTGCAACGTTCCATCCCAGAGGTAGGTAAAATGATCTTGGCTTCACACTTCGGAATGCATTTCCTTGGGATAAATGGGCAAAATAAGCATGGAAGATTATTACCGTTTATCTGACAAATATCGACGGCAAGGTTTTCTGCTTATTTGTTAGTCATCTTTTTTTTTTTTCCACACGAATGCAAGGAGTGTTTGGAACTCAAGACATGATGAAGAAAGTATAATTAGGCTTGTAGCTCAAGGTGCTTTAAAGGTTTTAAACCAAATTAAGATAATGTACCTTAATTGCATTTGCATAATGGCCATAGTTGAAATCAGGTGCCTTTTTTTAATGTCTGTGACTTCCTCAGCAATGTATGTGAGAGCCAACTTTCTACCTGTGGCAAAAAGGAAAATTAAAGCTAAATCTGCGTGGAGTTTAGTATGTGAGCAGAGTTCAAATGAAGATGTAGTTGTGCTTAGTGCACGGGGAGGCAGCCATCCTTATTCAAAGTGGTCACGTGTTCGCATTTGGGATTTACCAAGTCCTTGATCTTTTGAGATACTCCATGAGCTCATTCCATCTGGCTGCACACTCAAATGAAGCTTGAGTTGCAGAAGATAAGACCTGCTGCAGAGTGCATGCACGTGGGGTTGGTTTTTTTCCACCCCGCTATTCACCTGGCCTCAAGATGTCACACCTAAGCTGCATTAAAAAAAGCTTTGGTGACTAAGAAGCATAAATAATATTACAACAGCCTCCTGGAGTCAGAGGAGTCACTGAGCAAGGGCAAATCACATGTATGTTAGTTCCCGAGCGGGGAACTAGCCCTGGGGAACTGAGAGTACGTACAAGTTACCTTCATGTGCTGTCCCATATCAGCAGAACTGGCATGCTGCTTTTTCAGCCTCCAAACCCAACTCGTTCCTGGAAGTAATGTAGATCCTCGGGGGGAAAAAGAACAATCTTCCTTGCTCCAGAAATTGTCCTTGGTATCAGATGTCAGTAGCTCCCCCTCAAGCAATCTCAGCAAGGCTGAGACAATCGACAGCCATGCGTGAGCACATTAAAATACCATGGAAAACGCTGTTAGCCAGAGGAAAAATTGTGGGTGCTGGGAGTTATTTTAGAGGAAAAGGTTGCCTTCCTAGGCTGGTAGCACAACGGTTCCCTTGAACCATTTTGGGGCCAGTAAGAATCTTTAAGAGCAGCAGTTTTGGTGAGATGTTTCTTCTGTTTCTTTTGTAATTACAAAAGCTTTGTAAAATGCTCCTGAGCTGCAGTTTCTCAGCTTTAAATAATTCAGGACTGAAACCAGTGGTCCTTACTAAGGCAAAGCTCTTAACTGAAGTAAGTATTTTTTGCTTGAATGGCTCAGACTTGACTCTGAAATAAAACCTAGAACACTTGATAGGAAACAAGCTTTTTTAAAACAGAGTTAAGATGCAAGTAGTAACTATTCTTTTAATAAACGAATGTCCTTTCAACAAGGGCAAAATCACAGCAGCTCATGTAGCACTTGGATGTGTGTTTTGAAGATGAGCAGAAGGCATCAATGTTCTGGGTTTCATACACTGCATTTACTCACAGAAAGCAGGTTACTTGTGCAGTAGTATTTAGGGTTTTTTTTTCAGTGGGGCAATAGCTTGGCAGAATTCAGCCAGCGATATTGGTGATCTCCTGTAATTGTTCACGATAAATTATTTGCTGAGGGGAGCCTCTTTCCTATATAGGGAATACCCCTCAACGGACTGCTTTTATTTTTTGTTGTGATTGCCCTGAGGAATGTGTTGGCCATTGGTGATGAAGCTCCTTTAACTGGTGTCACTTGCTGTGCCCTGGCTCTGTGCAGGGTGAATCATCACTTGAAGACCTTTATTCTGGTCTCCAGGCTGTGACTCGCTGTTCATTTTCACATACGGGATTTTCTCTTCAGGCATTCACTTGGTGTTTGTAGAGGGTCAATAGTTCTCGATACTCTTTGTCCACAAAGTCTTAAGGGATGAAAGCAGGGAGCTCTAACTTGGAAGTGAGTCCTTGGAAACCATTACTTGTTTTTACACGTCAAAATAAAGACTTACAGGAAGAATTATCTTTTGACAAAATCTCAGCTGTGCTTTCAATGGACGATAATGGACCCGGGCAAACTAAATAGAAGTTCATTACCACAGTGATGTTTCTCACAAGTGATCTTAGTAAATAGGAGCCACACTTCAAAATATGTGTTGCCAAAATGGGGTCTGTACTAAGGCAGACTGTTCCTGCAAAGGAGAAATATGCTTGGCCCAACGACGTTTTTTCTGAATATTCATGTATATATCCATTTGAGATTTAAAATCCATTTTACTTAAATTTACAACTTTTAGATCCTGCCTTTTTTTTTTATTTGAAGAGGGGCAAAAGCATTCTGGATAAAGAGGGACTTGTTTTTGTTCCTCCTTTTGATTTTTGGTCTACTCCCTTAGAACCTTTTCTGAGTATGGTCTTTGGTAAATCGCATTGTGTGAGTTCTGCAGTTGCACTAGTTGTGGTCAAAGCATGTTACCCCCTGAAAGATTCATGTAGAGCATAATCTGTTCTAATGGTCAGTTCTGATAACTTTATTTTCAGAAGTGACTTATGCAGAGGGCACATTGTAATTTGCTACTTGGTAAAATGTCTGTATGTTTCCTAAAGAAAATAATCCTTATTGTAGTTGAGACTACAACTGTAAAATATGCAAGATTTCTTCTTGGGTAATTCAGTAGGTGCTGCCCATGCTCAGTCTCAAGCCCTTAAGCTGAAAAATAATATATGATAGTGAATCTATTTCAGAAGTTATATTTAAAAAACCCACATTGCTGCGTTATTCTTTCAGTTGATAACTATTTCTGGTATATATCTCATTTGCCTTGTTTGTGCCATCTGTTTTCTCTCCACATTTAGTAGAACTATATTAGTTACCCACCAGACTTTGAAAGTTTTAAACACTACTTTGGAAGTGTGTGAAGAAAGTTGAAGTCATTGTTGTCTTTTGGCTTTGAATTACACAGCTTCTAAGTGCAATATGTCAAAATAGCTTCTTTTAGAAAAAACACAACTACCACCTTGAAAAGTAAATTGAGTTAATAGTGGTGTAGATAATAGTCTAAGTTCTGTATGCTGCAGATGTGAATTGTCAGAGGAAAAAGAAGATAAAGCAGTATATCATCAATAGGACTAGATCTTAGATGATTTTTTGCATAATTTGCATAGTAATGAAAGACAATTATACTCTTGGACTTCATTGTAAGCTTATATGAATCACCTTCAAAATAATTTATAGTACATGTATGGAAAGAAAAAGTATAATTTTAGTGATGTTTCAGCTTGGCTATGTCAGCCTGACCTTCAATCACTGTCAATTGTTCCATTCAAACCAATCAATGAGAACATTTTTAGTAGCACCAAGTGATCGCTTATGACAAATCCATGTGGTGTGATTGAATTGGCAGTGCAAATAGACATGACTGCAGTTGTAAGTGCAGGGAAGTGGCCCAGCGACAGGAATACTTAAATCCGTTCTGTAGACCTAGGCGTGGCAGCATTACCAGAAACAAATACATGGAAAGGGTCGTAAACTGATCACCGAAGATGAGGGGATGGTTTGTTGAAAAAGCTGCATGTGAAACTTAAAGGACAGAGAGAGCAGCGATAGCAACATAATCGCAGTCGGTGTGGTGTGTTTAATTTCTACTCCGGATTAAATTCAGGTCTGCTTCATGCCATTAATGGCACATTCCCACTGCTGTAATGCAATTGTTTTCACAGAGTAGCTTGCTCTTCTTGGATTGGTGCTCAAAGCTTTGAGCTACCTACTGGTAGAAACCATGCCAATCATGACGATGACTGCCTCTCGTTCCCCAAAGTCTTTCGTCTCAGGACTAAGTGGTGACTTCACTTCCAGGTTGCAGACTGCATGTGGTTTCTTTTTGGTCACATCTGTCTTGTTCACAGTTTTCAGTATCAAATCCAAGTTCCCTTTAGGGTCCTCCATCTTTTCTGTTTAGCTACTTCTTCTCTCCTCTCCTTGCTGGTCAGTCAGGTCTTCTGCTTCCTGTGAGAAGCCTGAGTTAATCGAAGGGTTAACAAGCTTAATCAAAGCAGCCCTCAGAAGAAAGGGATACCACTTTCAGCAAGTGCTGTGTGCTGCTCACCTCCTCCTCAACTGGGAAAGGATTGCTGAGAAAAGGAGCCCCGAGATTCAGAGCAACAAGTAAAGGAGAGGAAAGAGAAAGGAGAACTCTCGAGGTTGTTTTTTGTGCATGAGTATGGTAGAGAGTAGCAGATGTGGAAAACAATTGTGTGGAGAGGGGAGAATTATTAAAAGAGCTGGAAATTTCAGTTTAAAACTTCTTTGGCTTTTTTTGATTGAGCTGTTGTAGGCGGGTCTGGATCCAGTTTAGGAGCTATTTTGGTTCCTCCTTGTGATAAGCATCTTGATCAGGATGCGTGCCAGCCCTCCTGCTGCTCCGCTTCTCACACTCCACTGAGCCCTAGGGCATTGCTCATCTCTGGGAAGGGTTATGGGTTATACTGAACCCTCTTATACTTGTAAGATGAAGCGCTAGCCATCTTGGTTGCCATTTTGTTTTTTAAGAGCTGAAGTAATGAAAGGCCCCTTCTTAAAACACAGCACTGCAGTAGCAGAAAAACGCTGCGTAAAGTGAGGATTTTGAAGGGGGTGATGCACCAAATGGAAGAATTACATCCCTGGTGAGCTGGGACTCAGTGGGACTGTGTTTGAGGGACAACCAGATGAAATAGTGACAATAAAAGCCAAGGGGCTGTGGTGAGAGAAAGACCAAGAGTAAATATTTGTGTTTCATGCTGGCTTGCAGAGGAGCAACAAGGTGGTATCTTCTGTTTCTACGCCCATAGAAATATGGCTTGTAAATAAATAAGATGTATTTGGGGTTCCTCATGAGATCATCTCTCTTGCTGGAATTACATCTGAGATGATTTGATTCCTTGAAGGGATAAGGTTACACGAGTAAGTGACAAGTGCAAGCTCCTCACATCTTAGCTAGTTTGTCCCAGCAGTACCTTGTTGCTCCTTCCCTGAAGACTGAGATGCTTCCATGAATTTACCATAGTGCCACGGGTCCACCTTGTGTTCCTGAGCCCTGGTTCAAGTCTTCTGCCTGTGCTTTTCCAGCCATAGAAAACAGATCCCCTAGTTTCACTGCCAGCTCCCTTTCTTTCGGCAGTGTATGTACCTAACAGAAATTCAGGTGTCCATCTTTGGGCAATATCAACTTTGTTTTCATGTTAAGCTTAATATTAAACTCCATCTCACTCTGCCTGGCTCTAAGTATAGTAAAACCTGTTGTCACTCCCACACTTGCTTTGTATTTGCCCAGTGCTTTGCGAGTTGTAAGGAGGAGGCACAGTATTAGTATCATTAACTGTTATTTCTGAGGATTATGGGAAAGAAAAGTCAACACAATCATTCAGCTGTGTTGCAAACTACAGTTCATAGCAAAGAGTTGATTGCTGTGTACATTATGTAAGTTCAGGCTGATTTTTTGCAGTAAATTTTGCCACAGTGAGGAAAACAACTAGCTTAGAGATAGCGTTGCACACCAGATCAGATCAAGCCAGGAACTCATATGCCAAGACTTGATATTTATCAATTTGATAAAGCACCACCTACTTCATTGAGTATATTCAAACAGGTTAAACTTGGCCCCAGGCTCCAAATACCACGCACAGAAAGTAAAAAGGGGTCTTAGTGAACCTTTCCCCTCTCCTCCCAGCTTAACTGCTCCATCAGAGCATATTCTCAGCGTTTCTTTTGGAGGGGGTCTCATCCACTGTTTGTCTTTTAAAACGCTTTAGTTACTTCACCCTCTCAAGATATATGAGGGAAGACACATTCTAGATGATAGCCTGATTTTGGGTGCGCACACCCTAACATGCATACCCGCACACCCTACCAGTTGGGTCCAGCAAGAACATTTCCCGTTAGTTGGGAGAGTTCTTGTAGGGCAGGTGCCCCGTCTCCATTCTTCAGTGTGCTGTTAGCCATGGGCCTGGAGGTCCCGAAAGAAGTAGGTGATGCTGCTAGAGTGAGCAAGGCACCTTGGAGTTAGACAGATGAATAAGCTCCTGAAATTTGCTTTGGGAAAAATCAGCCTCATTACGGCTCTGCAGAGTCTTTGAGGAAGGAGCTTTGTCCTAGCGGAGTTGCCTGCCTGAACCATTGTCTCTGAAAAAGCTCCGTCTCTCAGGGAGAGAGAATTTATTAATTTTCTGGATTGTTTGGGTTTTAGTTACTTTTGCTGAAAGTGTCCACAAGGGGCCACTCGACTGATTACTTGGGGATGCAGACACTTACCCACCAGGAGCTGGACTGAGACCCTCCAAACTCTGGGCACCAGAACGTGCGGCTTTGCAGCCGTTGGCAGGGAAAGCATCTGCTCCTGGCCTGAGCTACAGGGAATGAGACACACCGGGGTGAAAGGTTCTCTAAATTATTTTTTAAAGCCGCCAGTCTCCTAGACCATCTAGTTCTTGCCTTATTGTGTAGCTACTTTGTGGTTTTAATTAATACCGTGATTATACAGCAGACAGGCTTCTATAGCGTCTGTTGCTGCGGCAGCTAGACACTTTAATTATGGAGATTAAAACACAAATCAAGGACAATACAGAGTCGTTACGATGATAATTACCGGATTTGAATATTTGTAGAAAAGTGGCCACTTGAGCCGTTGAGGTTAACGTAGGTACAAACACGCCACTGGGTCTCTTGGAGCCCTGGTTGGGGCAGGGAAGGGAGAGTGTGGAGGACACCGTCCTGCTGTCACTTTCCTGACGTGTTCAACCTGTTGGAAGAATCAGTACTTTTTGCCTGCGAGGTGACAGATTTGCTCATCCAGGGTCAAGGACTCCAGCCTAGAGCTTCAGTTGTTTTATTCCTTTCTTTATTTAAAAATAATTTTTGATTAGTCCGTAAGGAACCAATTTCTTGTTTCTTACCAAAATGAAAATGCAGGAGGAATTATTATTTGCTTAAAGGAACCTTGAAACTTTATTTCATGTTTAAAAATGTGAAATTTTAATATAAGAATTTTTAGGTTTTGAGATCATGAGCTTTTTGGTGGGTTGACAGAGTTTCATATGTTTAATACAAATTTGGGAGTGTTCTAGTTCATCTCTATATGCATTTCTGATTTTTGGGGGGAGGAAGGAGGAAGATTGTTCGAAATAATTAATTTGCCTTTAAAATCACCATATAATTTAGGCTTGGAGCTCCATCCCAGAAAGCTTTCATAAGGCTTAAGCATACTCTCCAGCCTCAAAACAGGGTTAAAATATTTGTCTTCAGTTATTTTTATTTTACAGAAATTAATCTGTAGTTTAAGACTCTTTGTATATTGCTCTTTTCAGCTTGCAGATCCCTTCTTTCATGATAGGTGAGTGTGTGTGTTCTTTTCACTATGTTTTCTGCTTGCTTGCCTGTTCAGTTACTCTTTAAATAGAGGGAACAGAAGATGATCTCCCCTTAATTCTTGGCCCAGAGGTCTGTAGCAAATCTGTTGCTATCTGGCAGTTTGTGGCTGTCAGGATGCTCGTGCAGTGGTCACTGGGAAATGTAAATGCTGCTCCTTTGAATGCAAAGGACCCCGATAACCTTGGTTGCACGCTCCCCGATTTCGCCACCGTGCATCCTCCTGCATCATTGCCAAATCCCACTTGTCTCATACTGTCACTCTGGCAGGGAGTGGAGAGTCATAATCATGTTAGAAACATGGCAGGTTAAGCTCGGAAAGGGAAACTAGAAAGGGCCTCTCCAGAAGGATTTCTGACTGTTGAAAAATCTCCAAGTCCTCTCCTGCCAGCATTGCTAGTCACCAGGGGCTTGTCACCCGCGGTGCAATAAAGGAAACATTTCTTCTTTCAAACAATGCACCACCATGTTCTTCCTTAACTAGGCAGAAATAAGGGGCTACCAGCAGGAGCTAGCTAGGAACCTGCAAAGAGTGACAAATAAACCAAACAGAAGCAATCGGGTATGTGCAGTCGTTTGCTCCTCATCTGCTCGGAGAGCTGTCGAGGTGCTGCGGGCGAAGGTGAGAACTGCAACGTGGGCACTGTCCTCCCCTTCCTGTCCCCCTCGCTTGATCCGAAGTGTCGCTCATTCCCTCCTAAATGCACTCTTGGTTCAAGAGAAAACTCAGATGAAGCACAGAAAGTGCTTCCCAACTGTATTCCTGCCCTCTGCGTATTTCCTGTATGTGGAGGAAGGAAACCACGCCTTCAATTGTTGCTTTAATGTTTGTGCCCATTCATCTTCTTAGGGAAACAAGCTGTGTCCCCTGGGGAATTGCCCTCTGCATTTGGGGTAGGGATGGGTTTTTACTTGTAAGTGAAGGTAGACTTTAAGAGACAAAACTGGATTTTGATACTGTTGTCTCTCCAGGGGAGTGAGTACCTGCCTGCTTAGAGCAGATGAAACGAGCTCTTCGGGTCATGCAATGAAACTTTATTTTGTACAGGGTATTTCAGTTTTTAGTATCTCCAGCTATGCTGTAGAATTCCACAGCAGTAAGTGTGTGGTCTAAATCAGAGCAGAGTACAGGCATGGAGTGGTGCATAAATTAAACTCATAAATAACTGAAAGAAGAGCTTGCAAGGTGGGACAAAGACAAACTCCATGTTTTCATATTAAGTTTCATGAAAGATGGTATTGCTAAGCCTAAGAAATAAATGGTCATTTGACTGTGTAGCAGAAACTAAAAGGAAGCATTGTCCTATGGGTGGAAGACTGCTGGGAAGCATGATCTGTGTCGCTGGTCTCTTTGTTCATGGGGAGTTGTCAGAAGTAGAGAAAGAGACAGCTGAGAGTTTTCTGAAAGGGTAAAAGACCTTCAATCCTGTGGCTTGGGCTCGCACTCGTGATTGCGTTGCCTCTCGTCAGCTGAGCAGATGTGTCTTTGTGCAAGCTGTTAACCTCTAGGAAAACTAAAATAATTCAACTTAGTTTTGATTTGCAGTGGAAGAAGTTCAGTGTGCTTCTTGGTATCCCAGTGCTCGGGGAGCTGCTGGTTTCTGTGTGCACAGTAAACCTCGGGAAGGCCCTTGATCAATAATTCTAAATACCTGACTCAAAACACGGCTGATGTACAGAGTGAAGATTCAGCAGTGGTGCTGTTTAAGGAATTACATACAGGGCTTCCCAAAATAATGTCTGAGAAATAACTTTTCTTATTCCTTACGTGTTTTCTACAGTATACTGTCTTCTATATCGCCTGCATTCTGCTGTTGGCCTGCCAGCATCCTTGGCTCTGGGACTTCTGGAGTACACTGATGTTTTCCATTTGCTGGGAGGACGTACAGGAGCTGGTAATGAACAGCTCCCAAGGGACCATTCCTTAGATTATCCATCCATTGTCTCAGTTTCTAAGTGTGATGGATCAGTAATCATACTGGTGGCATTAAACCAATTAATAATAGAAAAACCATTAGAGTATTGTGTTGCCCTGAACTTACTAGAGGCTTTGTCAGAGCCTTTAGTAGTGCTGGGATTTCATCCTTGTTATTTAAACATTTAAAACATCTGAATTGCAGTTTAAAATTGCATTGGTCAAATGCTTAACTGATCCAAATATCGAAGAGCAGCAGGTATGTGTGTGTGTACGCAGCGTTCCTGTGGATGCACACCGTGTATGTAAATGCCTGTAGTTACATGACACGTATATTATGAGTGTTCCCATATCTGCCTATGACAGATCCTTTGTTACTGCTCCAGACTTATTTTCAGACAATATTGGACAATTCAGAGCATTAACAGTATTGCTTTTCATTAACAGTCTGGTTTGGGAGATAGTAGTCATTCGAGTACAGTGTTGTATCTCAAATGCTAGAGAAGTTCTTGGTGTTTTCAGATCCCCAGCTCAGTCTTACCCTGTCTCTATTGTAGGTCCACAGCTGGGTTGATCCCTTCATTCTTCCTTTAAAGACAATGTTACAAGGGAACCCCACCTGCCATCCCCATGAGCTGCTGGAGAGCCTTTTTCTCTTGTACTGTAGCATACATAAAATCAACTAATTCTGAACCTTATCTGCCTTTGAGATTTATTTTTTTTTTTGCATTAAGAATGCCCAGGCTGACATTTGCTACTAAGATTGGACTCCAGAAAATCAATTCTGCCACTACTGAAGTGCCCACATCCACTGTGCGTATGCAAGGAGGAGGAAGGTGAATCTCATAGTCCAGATGTACGTCCTGCTTTAGCTGACATCTGCGACCTAACAGACACAGCATATGCCTCTATTTCATTCAGATCCCCTTAGCCCTTTAACAGTGTGAGTCCTAATTTTGCTGAAAGTATGTCATTTCTTTAGTGTTTTGGGGGTTTGAATCTAGGACAAGAGTATCAGCAGAGAGCAGCAGGTACAAATATTCAGCCTGTGTATCTTATCAGATATTCAAGAATGCAGTAAGAAATGTCAGAGAGAGCTTTCTACAAAATATTTAATTAACAGCAACAGCTACAGAAATGAAAAACAACATCCAGGCAATTACAGTGTTCAATAAAGCAGCTCTCAGAGGATGGAGCAGCACCGGATTAGTGACTGACTGGCATTTAAATATGTTATCAACCAGTTAGGGAGACCAGAGTAAATTTGCTCCCCTGGGGATCAAGCTAGTAGAAGTATTATAACTATATTATTGTTTCTCAGGGCAATCAATTGAATTATATGGTGCAGTAGTCTAGGATGTTTGGCTGTTATTCCAGAAGCTGGTTACGTGATTTGTTTCGCTGGACGTTAATAGGATGTACTGGGCGAGATACTTCTGTCAGTTTGCAAACAGGGTGGGGTTTTTTTTGTGTAAAAGCAAGAATGTATACATTCCACTTTTGATTTTAAATACAGAGTGTGCTGGAAACTCTGTAATTTATAGGAGTGGTGGAATATGCTAATCTTTGGACGATAAAATAGAATACAATGAAGAATTTATGTTATTTTTACCTCCAGGGCCAAGTATATGCTGAGAAGGCATAATTAGTCTAAAACTTGTAATGCCTTCTTGTCTTATGATCATACAAAAGTGTGGGTAGTGGTTGGGGATTTTTACTGTTATAGATTTTACATTTAAAAAAATGGAAGGCCTAGAATAAATAACTGCTTTTAGTATGATGAATGAGATAAAATTACATGAACTGCAACCATACTTCATTGCAAGCTAATGCATTCCCTTTACACGTACATACAAGCTTGACGATGCGAAACCCCCATTTCATGATGAAGCTGTACAGGAGAGGCATGCTCCAGCGTACACAGATAGATGTGTCGTTGAATTTCTAGTTGCATCTGGTGGTTGAGTGCATTGCTTCCCTCTGTCCCTTGGTAGAATACAGGGAACCAGTGGAACTTGGAGGGAGTTGGCGGTTTGCAATGTCGGAGCTAATAAATAGGGTTTGTAGTGATTTCTGTTTGATGCTGACCAGTTTGGCAAGTAAATTAAAATGAATCAGTGTCCCTTCAATAAATAACTGGTCCAGACCCCACAGTGTATGAGCCAAAGGGTTGGAAGCCAAAATGCTTCCATAAGGGATCTACATTTCTTTGGTATCGTTCATTCTTCCTTTATAGCAGCAAGGTTGCCTGGGATAGCCTGTTGACACAGTATTGTAAGAGACTCTTTTTCGTAAAGTATCATAGAGTCATTTAATTGGTTAGGTTGGGTAAAGACCTTTAAGATCACTGAGTCTAACTCTTAACACCGCCAAGTCCACCAGTAAACCGTGTCCCTGAGCACCACATCTGCGTATCTTCTAAATACCTCCAGGGATGGTGACTCCAGGACTGGGCAGCTAGTTCCAGTGCTTGACAACCCTTTTGGTTAAGAAAGGAGGTGCAGAACAGCAGAGAACAGCTTATTTTTTTTTCTCCCATTGCATTTATATAGATTTGTTTTCCTCCATGGCCCCTTTCTTCTCAGTTTCTCTTCCAAAGGTGAGAGCAACCTTTGCTCTGCAGACACTAGGAGCCAATATAATCCTCCTAGACAGAGCAGCTATCAAAAGGGACACCACTGTGAATGATTTCTTTCACTGTATGTGCATGGTATTGGTGGTTGGAAGCAAGGAAGAGTCCTGGAGAGGTCAACCTGGTGAAAACCCAGGTGTCTAGCAGTCCGCTGAAATAGCTAAAATTTTCTATTAATGGCATGCTTTAGAAGGAACGACTGCCATTAAAACACACAGGAGGCTAAGTACCTTCAACACAATTTAAAAATACTCGTCTAAACACTGTGAACCTCAAAACGATGTAGTCAGAAAAATAATACCTCAGTATGAACACGTTTATGTTCATGAACACTCGAAAATACAGTTACAGACAAGCCCACTTTCAGTAAACCAGCAGGTGTCCCGGGTGCAATGTGGATTCCGTGCAAAGCAGGTCAGGTGGGTAGGATGGTCTGATCCAGCTGGCAGGAGAGGAGCTAAAGCAGGGTCCTGTTGCTCACTGCTGACCAGCTCGTCGTGAAGGAGAGAGGAGTATTGTGTGTGGCCTTGTCTTGCAGATGCCAAGATGCAAAACACATTGCGGAGTAACAAGTCCCTCACTAAAAATGGACTGTGTGCTGTATTTTGTAGCTGAGAAATAGCTCGTCAAGAAAAAAATGGGACCAGCTGCCCTGAGATGTTCCTGCTGGAATGAAGTTCTGGATGAGACAAAGTACAGACTGAAGGAAATGCGGTTTTCATCTCCGTTCCCGTTGCACCAATAACTGCTGAGGTGTTTCGAGAGCTCCTGAGTCCTCCTCAGCAATTCCTGGTAATTCCATGTCGCGGCAAGGAGAGAAACTCACAGAAAAGCTGTTGTACACCTCTCAGTCTGCACAATCCGGAATAAAAGAGACAGAGTAGATCCACTCTTACAAAGGTGCTTCAGAGAAAATTGGTCAAAGTGGAACCAATTCTCAATGTGAAAATCATGAAGCGGCCCTCTAAAGTTAAATATTAAGGATCAAGTTGCTTGAAGCTCACGATTTTCCCCATTACCTCTGTAGCACAGGGAACTGAGGGAAGCAGAATGAGAAAAAGGAAGATGTTTGGAGTAACAGAAGCCTGAAGTTAATTAATGCTCAGAAGGTGGTTTGAAGATGAAAATCACTGCTGCTAAGTGTTATTAATAGTGGAGTAACCCTGCTGTTAATTATAAATAACAATAATGCTACAGAGTGTGCTACATGCAAAGATCTCAAAATTCTTTTGAAATACAAATCACTGATTTATTCAGATATTCTAAACGGGATGAATGAGATGTCGAGGGATGTAACAACTTGTTGAAGTAAGGCGTTCAATACAGAAGTAGAGGAGTCCAAGACTGGAGTCCAGATCTCAGACTTGGATTTTGCAGACACTGTGCAGCAGAGCCCAACTTCTGACTTCTCTTGAGTTACATAGGAGTGTCTAATGGTGCAGAATATTACTGATTAACTGAGAAGATGTGTGCTTATACCTCTGATTTCTCTTCTATAATGTTAGGAAGAACAGGGAATCCTTGCAAGGCATCTGAAGCTGTATAAAGTGAATAAAACAGTCCTGCTCCTGTGCAGCAAGTCCCCTGAAAGCATCCCTGGGATTCCAGTGTTGGTAATAAATAAAAATAAAAGCATCCGGTATTGCCTCTCCATGCCACGGCTTTGTTTTCGGCATGGAGCTGTAGTAGGCTGGTCTCATAAACAGGTTTTGTAACTCGAAGCCTGCCACTTATTCCTAGAATTCTCAGAAGGGAAGTCTGCGGAGTGACGTGACTCAATCGGGGCTGAGCGAACAGTGACTGAATTTCAATCAGAGATGCTAATCACACCCGAGGACCCTCTTACTTGAAGGGAGTGACAATGTGAGAGTAAAATAAAAAGAGCTAGCTCCTGCCGTAAAAAGAGCACCTCATCTAGGTCTTGCGCTCTCCTTTCTGTGGCTAGTAGGCGTTCGCTGCTGTATTTGGCTCTCAGTTTCACCGGACTCATTTCAAATGGGAATTTCTAGTTCTCAAACTAATCTTTTCCTGCGAAGGAGGGTTCATTTGTATGCTGTTATTTTCATTAACAGTGTAATCTTCCGTCTTAATGTTAGTGTGTCTATTTTGTGCTTCCTTAGGGTAGCTGTGAAGTACTTCTCCACTAACTCGTGAGTGCCTCTGCTTTCGCATCTTACTGAGGACTATTGTGTATTGTGATCATCTGCTAATAGAGGAGATTAGCTGAATCACAGCAGTCTCCCAAGCAAGAGATACGACATTTTTTTCCTTTCTTTTTCTTTTTCAGTTGGCATTATAAGCTTGTCTTTTTATACTGGGAATAATCACTTTGTGTTGTTCTTTTCTTATTGCCATTTCTGCTCTAAGACTTCTGGCTGCAGAGTCCTAAAGCGCTTCCTTGTTTCATCTTCATGGCCATTCAGTGTGTTTAATGGGCTTACAAGCAAATCAAGACTTCCATCTTCCTTGAATGGAGCTTTTGTTGGAGTCAATCTGCTTGCACAACTGGGATCACAGGTGTATGCAACCTTTCAAGCAGTGGTTCTTGTACTCCAGACCATATTTGCCCAGATGTTATTTCGAGAGCGATCAGAATTATTAACGTATCGTTCAGCAAAATGTTGACAGAACACGAAGCATGAAACACCTTGCACTGAAATTCCGAACCCAATTAAATGGGCTAATTCACCTACTGCTTAATTGGCTGGAAGCCATATGAGTAATTACTCCACTGACATCCTCCAGAATTATATTCTTAATTGTTACATTTATTTGCATCACAATGAAATAACCACATCTCGGCTCGGCACAGCTCAGTCCCTCTTACAGCAGCAGCCTCGCCAGCGTAAGGGAAGAAGCACTTTTACGTTTCGTGGGGTTGCCTTCGTGCAAACCTCAGTTGGCAAGGTAGCAAAGCAAGGCCATGAGGGACACAGGGCAGGAGAAGGCGAAGTTGCTCTGTTTATTCTTGAACATCTGTAGCTTGTTATTGTCGTACGTGGTGGCTTTTATTGTAGCACGCCACGGAAGGCTCTTTTCTTCCCCCCTCCCTCTGTTATTGTTTGCTAAAATGTATGAATGTAGCAGGGCAATGCTATATTGGTTGTGCTTGCACACCGCAATATAATATCACGCTCCAGAGATGCAGTGTTTCTTTTTGCTGTCGTAAATTTATTTCGTATTTCCTTTCCTTCATAAAATATACCCCTACTTCTTTATACAAATAATGTCATTCCAAGGAAAATGTATGCAGAACCACTTTACAGAAAACCTCTATAAGCACTGTTTGGTCTTGCTATGTAGATCTACTCTCTAATTGCTTTGAATTTACTTTATTGCAAGGCTGGGGATTGCTTTGAAGTGATTATGAAAGAATAAGAAGGCTTCTGCAAAGGGAATTTAGGAAAGAAAAAGCTTTTAAGAAATCCTATTTTGAAGTTCCAGTTCCAGAGGGTCCCCGGTTACTGAAATGTAATGCCAATGCATTCCCTTCCCTTCATTCTCTCCAACGGTGCACTCTTCTTCATTAATAAGTCTTACACTGGCATGAAAATTGTTTCTTGAGATCATTTTCCAGCCATGTCATTTTGTTGTAGGGGACCGCAATATTACTGTATTTATTGGCTTTTTGAAAGTCTTTTGTATGCATTCAGGAATGTTTTCATCCCATTTCACAAGAGCTTTACCCAATTCTAACCCTGTTCCAAAACACAATAGACACATGATGGGCTTGCTGGCTGCCTGGTATCTTGTTTTTGAAGTACATGAGTTAGGTACAAAGTTCATCCAGTGTCTATTTAACCAAAACAAATTGAGTACTGAAAATAAGGACTTAGATGGAGAAGGGTAATGTTATTTAAAAAAAATAAATAAGTAATGGAGTAGTAAAAAAGGGAAGTGAAGCTTTGGACTCAAGTTTTTTTTAGATTTATGGGCAGTCAGGAGACCCAGGTAAACGCTGCTGAGTCTGATGAGAAAAAAGGGTGGGGTTGTATTTTTCAGCGTATAATAGGTTGGAGAGTTCTGTAAAAACCCTAAAGCAGATCCTGCCATCTTTCTGCCTATCCCAGTGTGAACGTTAGATGGATGACAAAGAAGGAACGGAAATCAGACCCATGTTCTTTTCTTCAGGCCTTAGGAACAGCGTGATTCCCAGACAGCACTCCCTTTTAGAAACCCTCCACGCTCATTTATGAATTGTGTATTTATCAACAAACTCAGAATTTCCATCCGTGAACAGAAGACTTGCTGGTTTTCTGACGCAAAGCTAGTAACATCAGCTCTTAATTAAATGTTAACAGTAACAAATCGCCGCCCATCAGATTCTTATCCCCTGCCAATCTGTGCGGGATCTGAAGATCTTCTGAAAGGCAAATTTCTCACCCTGCCTTGCTTTGGGTGCCCTGAACCCAACCTTACAAAAACATCACCCGCGTGGGTCTTCGGCCGAGGAGGGTGTACATGCTCAGGGATGCGCTTGGACGTGACTGATTTCTTACTGGTTTGGGTCTTGTGTGTTGCAGTGATCCCAAATCAATAGTACTCAGCTTTAGATCCTTGTTTGTTTGTTTGTTTGTTTTGTTTTAAATTGTTTTAAAAATGGATGTTTGGGAAACTTGTATCAGGGAAAAAATGGGTCTGAGAGTAAAATGAAAATTATCAGGCCTCACTGACATTGCCACAGCAGGTAAATAAAGAAAATGAAGCTGCTGGCATAGAAGGAAGTGAATATTTTTTTCAGTGCATTAGTTAAGCATTAAATTTGTGGTAAGTCATCGTTTCTCTGGTTAAAATGTGTTCCTGTTCAGACAGCCTATGGAAAAGTTTAAATGCGTTCTAAGTGGTTTATAAGCCGCACAGCGGGTCCTGCCATGATGGGGAAAATTCGTCTTCTCCAGCTCCGTTTGGGCTGTCACCTCCTGGGTGAGCTCTCCTTGATGGGTTCTCTATTGATTTTTTCCCTGCACAAAGATCGGGCACCTTTTCCCCTTCTCATTTACAGTCCATCTCCCCAGAAGTCGATCATACGCTCTTACCTATAACTCACTTCAAACGCTTTCTAACTTCAAAAAACACCAGTTCAAAGAACTCTGGTTCATTTGCTGGTTTTGCAGCAGTTACAGCCTCAATAATTAACTAATACCTTTTAAATATGTGTTTTAAAGATTAAGGTTTAAATCCCCAAACTGTGTCATCATTTGGAAGAAAGTCGCCTTAAAATTGCAGAGCAAGCAGAAATTACAGAAAAGCTCCAGATGGTCCAGTGGTTTGCTGTTTATTTACAGTAAACCGGTTCCTTCCCTCAGCTTTTTATCTCAGAAAATACAATCGGTAAGCAAAAGGTGAGGAGCTTTGTGAGGTATTGGAGTACTCTTACCAAACTGCAAGGGACAAAGCCACCTTGGCCCACTTTGGTGCTCAAAAAACCGGTGGGAAAGTCCAACGAGTGTTGCGCTCTCACCCATGTTGCCGTCCCATGTGACCAACGGCATCCGTGTCCCGTCACCCCGAGCCAAGCGAAGAGCTGCCAGTGGGGCTCCCTTGGTAAGACTTCTCTGAATTTTTTATTATTATCCTTTTTTTTTTTTTTGCTCTTGACTGTTTGTTTTGAGGATCTTGACAACAGCGCGTCATTATGTGACGATCTGCGGCTTTGAAGGTAGGACTACAAAAGAGATTTGACTGAAATATTTGGGATGCTTGCAGCTCTCACATCTCTAGTGTGGCTCCGCTCTGCTTTCGAATCTTTCCCAAGTAGTCGCAGTTTTCACTGATCACAGACGTTGCCCTAAATCAGAGAAAAGCCTTGTCCATCTATGCCGAGATCTATAGAGAACGTCTTTTTGGGTCTCTCAGTACATTTTTTCTCAACTGTTTTTTCCTGGTGTGCTTGTTTGTGCTCCAGCTGGGCCTTCTGTGCCTCGTACAGAGAAGCAAACCCTGCCAGCACATTACATTATTTATAAGGCAGAGATGCTATCGGATCTCACTCAGGTTGGAAGAGATTCCGCTTTCAAATAATTAGAGAATTTACATTTATGTAGTGCCTCTCAGGGAGACCTTGAAGCGCCGTGTCGAGTGTCAGTACGAATCTGGGATTGTTAGGTCGCTGCTGAATAGAAATAAAATCAGTCGGAGGGGCACTGGGGAGCAAATACCCCATCGGTGTGGTGAGAGGAGTTTAGATGGAAGATACAACAGGCTGCATTGGAACTTAAGCAAGCAGGCCTGAAGCAATCTGTAGAAAGCACTGGACTCAAGCATAACAAGGGTGGATGTAGTCCTGGCTTTATTTTTCATCTAAAAGTTATTTATGGCTGTGTAGCTCCTTATGCAGAGCAAACTGGGACTTCAAGTCCTGTCTGCAAGGGATGAGCAGTTGTCAGGTTTTGACAGAACGGGATTTGACGTGGCGTGGGGCGAATTCGGGGTACACCTGCGAGGCAACCACAGCCGCTCCTATCTCGGCTGTTTCCCGTCCCATCTATTAATGTCGTTTTCTAGTTTTAGCCACTACTTGGCATGTTTCTGCCTTCTCAGCAGGGACAGGCACAAAAGCTGCAGTTTCCTCCAAAGTTCATTTTGTCGGGATGTTTGTAACATATGCCTGTCTCTAGGAATGTGTTTGTTGGAAGGAGCGTATTCTGGAAGGATGCGAGAGATCCATATTTTAAGCGTAAAGCCTAGGGAAGAACTTAATTTTAGGGCATTTGCAAGTGGAAGAGCAGCGCTGCTTGTTCTTGCCTTGGCACAATGCAACACATTAGTTAAGCAGTTTGGAGAAGAAGATTAACTTACTGGAGAGGTCCCAAATGACACCTTTTTTTTTTTTTTTCTTTTTCTTTGGAAAATCAATTTTATATGGGAAGCTTTAAAAGTTAAAAAGAAAAAATAATGGGGGAAAAGGCCCAGGAATGCCTGGAGCAGGATGTCAGAAGCTGGTAGGTCCCAGGGTCTGATTTGAGATAAACTGGATTTCTGGTGGTGTCACTGCTCTGCTCCTGTGTTGCCAGAATTCTCAGGGGAATATCTGAGCAGAGATGTCTTCATCTGATGGGCTCGAAATCTGTTTGGTTACTATTTTTCGAAGACTCATATTGTGGCTGATACGAATGGTCCCTATTTAAGATCATGAGGGACCTTTGCACGTGGTGCAGCACAAACAGATATGAGGGACGGTTTGAGGAGACAGCAGAGTCTGGGAGCTTCAGAAGGTGGAAATTTGAAAGCTGGCTAAATGAGCTATGATATTTATGTTGATAAGTTCTGATCAGATTTGTAACTAGCGGCTTTTTAAAGCGTAAAGTGCTCCCAAACTCTGGAAATTAATATTGTACTGATGGACCTGCTTGAACAAACATAATAAAAAATGTGCTCTCTGTCACGGCAAGCTGAAAAAGCAGATGGCAGTCGGAAGCTGAGCAGCATACAGAAGTTTGAAATTTTAAATTAAATCAATTTGAAGCTTTGTTTGTGCCTAAGGCAAGCTTTCCCCTCAGATGAAGGAGAGTGGCTAGCTGAACTCTTTTACATGGGCTCTGGTTTGGAAAAGGCTGCTGAAAGATCAGACATCCTCTGTGGTTGGCACCATTGTTTTAGTCTGGGCTAACAGTGAGACAGAAATATGGAATTCAGGTTGGTCCTGAACAGAAAGCCTTTGCAAAAAAATGTAAACTCCTGTAGTGAGATGGGTGCAGGAGAGGGGCTTCTGCTTTTACACAGCGTGCCATAAATATTCAGATTATGTCATATGTTTCCTGTGCTCTGAAAAGATTTAAAAAAATAACCGAAGAAGAAAAGAATCCTGCAGCAGAAATACACACCATGGTGTTCTGCTACAATAAATCAACTCGCACCTTGATTTAAACATCATGAACTGTCTTGACTTTCCTGTAAGCTCACAGGAGATCACAGAGTAAAGCAGGGAAGCTGCTCCCTGGGCAAAATTTTGTTCTCTCTCTGTATAAGAGTTCATTAGTAAGATGGGATGGGCCAGACCCTGAGGTCCTTATTTTTACTTACTCAATACTCTCCCAGATTTTAATGAGAGCTTTATTTGAATAAAAACTACGTTTTATCCCAGGCTAGCAAGATTGCTGTCTTCTGCAGATTCGTAAGCTTTTTTCTGCTGCCTCTTAGCTTTTTGATAATTGTGCCTTCTTTGTAGTTAACCAGCTTTGTGTAGGGACCCTTGGAGCAGGCATCAGGCTTTTGCTTCTTGGCCACTCACTGCTACTAACTTAGTGGTGAAAAATTATTTTATTTTGGCTGGGTTTTTTTGGCTTCTCTGTTTTGGAAATCATCCCATCAAATTGCAGCTGTACTCCTCTGTTACCTTGAGCTCTACAAACCTGCTGCTGATAGTTTGCGTGATTCCTACCCTGACCAGCAATGCTAAAATCAGTCCCACAGATTTTCTTAGCTTCTGAACTCTCAGACCTGCTCTGGGGTGGAGGTTGTGCAGCTGGTTTTGAGAGGAGGATGCACACGCGCACAGAAGGGAAATACTCATTTTAGCAAAGCACAAGAGACAATAGACATTAGAAGAAAATCAGTTTAATGACTTAATTTTGGAGAAAGAAAAAATAGTATCAGGATTCTCAAAAGGTGGCTGAATTCTCAACCAGCCTTTTAAATGAATGAGCCAGTCTGTTCCTTGCTCTTTCTTTAGGGATGCTGGTCTGCTGCTCAGCCATTTGGTCAGGATGAGTGGTTCGTGCTGCAATAAGCATTCACCTGGAATCCACTGTCACTATAAACTATACCTTTATCTGGGAGAGTAGATGTTGAAGTCACTAGAAATGTAGCAAACTCGACTATATTGAAATACCAGCTGTAATTACTGCAGTTCTCCTGGAAGAAATGTAAAGGAGAAGACTATAATGCTCAACATAGTGCTCCACCACGTCCTCTGGGACAGACCAGAATGTAAAACCAGTGTGGCACTGGGCTGAAGCGTGAGCTGTGCGAAGGAAGGACCGTGCGTGGTTCCCTCGTCAGGCACCCAGGTTGGATGAGTTGCTGCTTTGCTTATCGATCATGGGAGCCTGTGACAGACTGAGCTGCAGATCGAGCCAGGACAGATCACCAGCGTTGTGTCGCTGAGTGCACTCACTGCACAGCACTTAGAAAGGGGGAGACGCAGGTTACAGGCTTAATTTGACTTTCACCTGAATTTTTCCCCTTCAGCTCTGTGCAGCTGTGGTGTTCCCCCACTGCACAGTGGTGGAGACGAGTTGTGAGCTTCTGCTCCTGACACTGTTGCTCTTGCCAGTTATATGGGTAATTTCTGAATCCCATTGGACTTGGTGGACTGGAGCGGTTGGTTGGTCTCACGGCAGCTGCAGCAGGATGGCACCGGTGACCTTGGTGGCTGTGCACGGCCCATGAGTGCTGACAGTCACACACAGTTGCCTTCTTCAGCGTTGCCTTTGATGGTACGCCAATTGGTACTGAAAGGCTTGCTTACAGATGATAGGTCACCGCTGCTATTAACATTTTTCTAGTGCTTAACCGCTCATTCTTTTTTTCTCTTGCGTCCCAGCCGGCTGGGGTGCACGATGTGAAGAGCACTGGACCTATTGCTCGGTGTCACTGACATATTCAGTACATGCTTCCCTGACCACTGATTATTATCCTTGCTAATGCCCAGGGCTCCGCTGTAGCGAGGCGCTTGGCATCACTGCCAGCTGCACTAGCTACCAACCAGCTGGCACAGGACAGGGAAAGGGAATTGAGAAAGGGAAAGAGGCCACACTGGAAGAAAAATATATTTTAGACACGAGTACATTCTTCTTGACAGTAGAGCTCCGGAGAGATCAGTGTGCCTTTTTTAGTAGTAATAAATAAATATAGCTCGTGGACAAAACAGAACCTGGGGTTTAACTTCCCCTTTATCATTAAATTCCAGTGGTTTCATTTGGCTTTAATGATCTTACTCTTTTTGAGGACTTTCTGCAGGAATGACAATTAAAAATGACAAAGGAGGAAAATTGTCCTTGTGCTACTTCTCTCGCTCTGTCTCAGCAGCGTGCCTTGCAGTTGGAAGAGCTGCTGTGTGCTGCTGGGTGGGATATAGTTAATACAGCTCAGTGGTACCCCGAGCTTCTGGAAACTGGGAACAGCACAGCCCAGGGACCTGATTCTCTTTGGGGAATTTCTTCTCCTGTTCCAGCTTTTTGACCAATGTCAACATACTTTCTTTCTGTAGCCCCCAGCTGTTTTTAAAAAAATCTTCCAGCCTGGAAGACTGCAGAAGGAAGAGGCTAGACAAAATAGTCATGATGTTTCCAGTGTTGGACATCTGCATAAGGGTTTGGACTGAGAGGTCCTGAGCTATTTGCTCTTCTTGCAGGGAGCGCTGTAAGCGTGCAGCCTGCGTGTGAAGCAGATGCATGGCATGTGGAATTCAAAGATTTACCAAAAATGCATGTAAAGAGTCACTGACTCCTGGAGGTGGTAGAACCACAGAGTTATGGAGTCATTTAGGTTGGAAAGGACCTCTAAGAACATCGAGTCCAACTGTTACCGCAGCATTGTCAGGTCCACCACTAAACCGTGTCCCTAAGCACGAGATCTACATCCTGGATATTCTGGGTCTGCTTTCCAGTATGTGCTGGGAAGTTTCTAAGGCTGTATCAGGGGTACCATTCTGCCTGTTTCCTCTCAGATGCCACCTCCCAGAGACAAGGACTTTTCTTGGCTTCTCTGATAGGCAACCACTGCTGGGTCCCTACCCAGCTGGGGGCCACCGATGTGGTCTACGAGAGCAGAGCAGGGATACTGATTGTGTGTACACAGTCTGAGTTCAAGTGAAAAGGCGATAAGTTGGTGTAAAATTACGCCTTGACTCCAGCGGAGCTATATATCTCACCTCAGCTGGAGATCTGTGCCACTTAACAGTGACCCTGGCTTCTCCAAAGGCTCTTACAGACATCTTGGCGTTAGGTCTCTCTGCCTGTCTTTGATTTAGGTGTGTCTTGCATATGAGGAATAGAAAATTAGCTCTGTCGTGAAGTTGGATGTTACATTGCCACTGCTATTGGGCATTCGTGTGGTGAATTAATCTGCCTAATGTAGCATCAGGGCTCAGGGCCCTCTGCGATGCTGTCTTACGGGCTTTATAGGTATAAACACACTTAAAAATGTAGCAGCCTAACTGCATAAATCTTCAGACGTGTTTGCATCTGGCTACCCTTGGATATCCAGATTTAATTATCTTCAAATAATTAAAAATAATATATCAGTGCACTGCGATACAAATAAAAAAGACAGGGGTTTGGGAAGCCTCAGACACCTCTATTGTGTCTTGATAGATGCGCGTGCGACGTGCTTTTGTGCGCAGGCCCAGCGTACCCAGGTAATGATGGATCAAGTTGCCCGTGTAACAACTCCCCTGCCCCCAAAATGGTAGCTATTTCTTCTTTCTTTTGTGTGTCAGGAATATGTGATTTTGTTGTCAGCACGTTTTTTGTAATGAAAAGCAAATGGTATCCAATATGTCTTGGAGAAAACGTGCAAACAACAGCAAAATTATATGTTGTTAAAAAAAAGATATGTAACTTGTTTGCTGTCAATACAGCTCTTAATGACAGAGTACGAGGAAAATGCACCCAATGTTCACTGCTTGTGTGCAGTGATATGTGTAGGATTGGAATATATATATGTATTTTGAAAACCATACCTTGAGAAATTAAGTTACAAGTATTGGATACACACCTGCAGCATTTCGTAGAGTTAAGAGTGTACGTGGACTTGGTGAACAAGGACTTGTTTCTGTAAAAGCTGTGTGAATTGAAAATCTCCGGCTAGTCTCTTCAGAGAGAAGACATAGCTCCCTGAAATTACTGCTGGGCAATTTACTGTAATTTGAAGTTCAGATGTGGAGAGTAATGTTCTAAATCACAAGCCTGAACAAGGGAAAAGCCAAACTAAAAAAAAAACCCCAGTATATTTGTGTATGTGTCTGTACATACATGTGTGAGCGTAGAGTAGGCATGGGAAGAGCTTTCCTTTTTTTTTTGCAGTATTCCATTAACTTTCCAAATAAGTCGCCACTATATAGATTTTATCCTCAAACTGGAGTTGATTTTAAGCCCCTGTGTTACTCAGTGTAACTTGAGAAATGGAATTTTTTTCAAAAGCTGTCTCATTCTAGGAAAGATTATGAATAATTTGCTATTCCTATTGCTGGTGGAATTGATTGTTCTCGCCTTGAGATCAGCTAGGAGACATCTGGGGTAAAATCACATACATAGCAAAATGCCCATTGACTTCACAAGTGTCAAACTCTCCCCACATGTGAAAACGTAGCGCTTGCATCTAGTATACATATTTTGAATGAAGATCCAGTCATGCTAAACCTTGCTCATGCAGTGAATTTGTGCAGGAAGTGAATAAAAAGGAGAATGAATACTTGAAAAGAAGCTCATGGGCCTTGATCGAATGACTGTCCATAAATATTTGATGCCGATATTTGTCCTGCTCTTGCAGAGACTCTTAAAGAGCTTTTCCTCTGTGATCTTTACATGACTATTCTTTTCTTCTATCTTCTCCCCATCTGTAGGACTGCTCAGTTCTGTTCCAGTTGTGAAAGTTTATGTCTCAAAAGTGGAACTTCCCTTAAAAATGATGACAGAAAAAAGAAAAAAGAATCTGCAGGCTGTTCATAGGAACATGTTTTTAGTAAAAAGCTATTAAACTGTTGGCATTTGCCCTCCACAACCTGGTTTATATGCTACTAATGCTTCTCAGTGTAGCCAAGTTTCAGATAGCTACCCCCCAAAACTGTCCCTGTTTCACACAAATCCGCGAATTTCTATAAGTTGTGTTTGATTCCTGCGTTATGAAAACATGGGGGGTACGAAGATTGTAGAATTGTTTAGGGAAGATTTCTCTCGTCATCCCTGCTGGAAACCAACATGATAAATTCAACTGGGAGGGTCCAGTCCAGCTCATCTGCTCGTTCACTTGGTACCTGCTGCTTTCTGAGGCTTCATTTGCGACCTTTGCAACCTCTGTTTCTGACCGTGGCCACATAAAGCAAGACCCAGCAGCCCCTAAAGGATGCCCTGGGCACTTTGAACAGGGATGTGCAATCCCCCAAAGTAGTGCACTAAGGATATCTGTAGCAAGCAATTAAAACCTGCCTAAGACTTTATTTGAAAATAGATTTTCTGAATCTTAATTTTCAGCCAGAACGCTCACCCTAGGAAAGCCTCGGAGTTTGGCTGCTGTTAGTGCAGGTCTACACTCTTGTAACCCGTTAACTTCAGCAATGGCAGTCTTCATTTACACCCTCGTAGGCTGCACCAAAGTGCCTGGGAGCTGTGGGCACAGGCATGATATTCGGCTGCTCTTTGCTGCTAGAAGAAACCGTGTAAAGTGACGACGCTGAAAAAACAAGTGCAAAAGTGGCTGCTGTCAGCGAGGAGCAGCCTTGCTCCCTTTGGCTTCTGTGCACCGGTATCTAGCTTGGTTATCTCTGCGGAGATTTTACGTGCGGTACCGAGTGGCAAAAATCAGGAAACGAACAATTGTGTGATCATAGTTAGTATTATTATTATTTTATTTTTTTTTACAGCTGTAAAACAACAGTGAGGGGAGAACAACTAGGATATAGTTTCAGCTCTGCTGTGGCAAGTCCTGGCCTCACAGCTCCCATTAAGGTAACGAGAGCTGCACACCTAACGGCCCGTACCCTGTAATTAGTAAGATGCAAGCAGGAATCTGGATCCAGAGTATTTTTTAAAATTATTTTTTGTTTCTTCTAAATATTTTTTTTTGCATCTAAGGCTTGCTGTTACATATATTTCTGGGGAAACAGGGCTGTTTGGTGAGAGTAGCTCACATGAAACTTTGAAGCGTTTAGTGTTTTTAGCAAGACGTTGTTACAGTTGGTGGCTTTCCCCATCAAGAATGACATTAACGAGGGAGCTGGTCTTAAAGATGTGTGCCATTTCCCAGTGAGCTGAATGATATCCATACACGCAGTCATTTGAAATGTACAAATGCAAAAATGTGAAAATTAATTCAGAATATCTTTGTGATCATTTTGGAATAATTAAAAACTGTCGCAAGCCCTTTTGTTTCTCGATTCAACTGCTATGACCACTTTTTTTTTTTCCATGGTAAATTGTATAGCGACCTTAATCTGTGATACCGGAAGAATAGACTTTTAAATCAAAATAAGCGTAGGGGAAAAAAAACGGGAGCATATTAATTGCTCCTTCTTCCTACACAGTTTTTTTCCATTCTCTTTCCTTCAGGCATTCCTTGCATAAAAATATCCATTCACCAACTGTTCACCAACTGTTCCTCCACTCATTGCCTTACCTTAGATTTCATTTTAAGACACCAGCGAATATTTGCTCTTCAGCCTCCCAGTCTTTGAAGTTTTCTTCACGTTTTTAAAGGTAGCAATTTGAGGATATGTCGAACAGCAACAGTGAGTTAATGAGCACTTTCTGGAAGGGGCTTAGGTGTTATTAAACTTACGCTTTTACGAAACTGTTACTAGAAGCATCACACAGATTAACCGAACTGCCGGCAGCGTATTCCTCACTTCAGCATCCCTCAGTGGTTTAATTCATCTCGATCTTCTCCTTCAACTTTCAGGACTTTCCAGCCGTGTCCTTCATCATCATAAGATCAAGCGATGCCTTTTCAGACTTGGGAGGTGGTTTTGGGAGGGAAGAAAGTCGTACTTCGACACTACTTCAGTGGCACCCTCACCTCTTGATTTTGAATGGTGTTTCTTTTGTCAACGGTGAAGAGACAGATGAAGGGTTTTGTGGGCTTCTCCTGGGGCTCTGTCTGCAGCTGGTTACTGCAGGCAGGTGCGGCTGGGGCCGCAGCGGTGGTCACCGCAGGCAGCACATCTGCACTGGCACAGGCTGCCCAGAGAAGCTGTGGTAGCTCCCTCCCTGGAAGTGTTCAAGGCCAGGTTGGATGGGACTTTGAGCACCCTGGTCTAGTTAGAAATATCTCTGCCCACAGCAAGGGGCTTGGAACTGGATGATCTTTCAGGTCCCCTCCAACCCAAACCCTTCTGTCATTCTGTGGTTCATCTGCTTGAGGCAGGAGTGGGGCAGGACACAAAGCAGTGACCAGGGGCAGAAGGACCCTCTAAAGGGACCTGCAGGGCTTTTGATGGGAACAAACTCTAGATCCTGCCCTGTACCCTGTAATTTGTATCCTGGTTTTCCTATAGCTATTTAAATTGTTTTCCCCTTCAGGAGCAGAGAAGCAGATTGAGAACTGGGACTGTATCTATAACCATTACAGTAGACATTCAGCCTATAACAATGAACTCCTGCAACTACCTACTAAATTATGCGGAAACACCAATTCCTTGAAGACTGTGGACAAGTGTAATAAATATCTCCTGTTACTAGCCAAGGGGGGGTGACTCTGCAGTTTCTCTTCTTGTTTCCACATGGTGGGCCAGGTGGCCTTTTCCTGCAAGGTAGCTGAGATGAGCAAGACATTTAGGAAGCAGCATTAGTGATTTTTTCAGAGCTTCCTACTGAAGTTCTAGGGGAAAAAAAAAAAGCTTATTAAAAAAGAAATAGACTGTGCACAAACCTGTCTCTTTTTTCCTGAGAATGGGGTAGGACTCCTAGCCTTAAGAGCTATGAAGCCATGCAAGGTGTTACAGCTGTGCTAGAAAAAGAAGGGGAAGAGGAGCAGATGCTGGCTGAACTCCTGCTGCATCATTCCTTTTTTTCTGTCTCTTTAATTTTTAGGGGCTCCATCATCATTTAGATACCGGTGACAGCTTCTCTTCTAATAATAATATAGGCACAGGAATTGAGTGAGACCTAAGGTCCATCTGTTCCAGTATCTTGTCTCTGACAATATTCATTACAGTCTTTTGGAGGGGGAAAGTAAGAGCTGTGCGGGAGGGAAATACAGAATAATGTGATTCCCTGCATGGTCTTCTTTGGATCTATAATACTTAGAGACTGACCTAACCCTGAGGCACAGGGTTTTACATCCCTTCAGGTTTTTTTCTGTCATTAATTATGACAGTGCTGGATGTAATAGTGGATGTGTTTGTTGTTTCTGTGGTTTTTCTCCTCTTCCCTTCTCTTGAGACGTGGGATCTTGCATCTTGTTTATCTGAGGGAGGCAGGACGTGCTCCTTAACAAGTGAATTCTAGGGACATTGCAAAAGGACCAATGTGCCCTCTCCTCATTACTCTTCATGCCTGATTATAAGCAGCCCAGGTTTTATGGTGGAGCCCAGAAGAACTACTTGCAGAGCAAGTATTCAGACATATTGTTGTGTCTTTTGGCTCTGTGGATTAGTTTGGCCAATTTCAATATATTTTCTTATCTCTGTAATGTGTAGAGGCTTTTATAGAGTCCCTCAAAGGAACATTAATATGCTCCGCACAGAGATTATTTTATGTGCAGGATGAAATCCCTTGCCCCTCTACTTTTTCATCCATTGTTTTTAAAGCCCAAATATACACTGGTAATTTTGAAAAGATTTTAAAAGAATAGGTGGGATTTGCTCATGAATCAACTGTGCTTTGATCTGGCTCTTAGCTTCCTTAAGGAGCTCTAAAAGGTGATAATATTTCAATATTTTTTTATTTCCCTCAGCATCCCACTTTCAGAAGGGACGGAGGTGTGTGAGAAGCATCAGGTTTTATTAGGTTTGGATTTTTCTTCAAGTTTTTCCTTTCACCTTTTGGTTAGCAGTGCTTTGATGTATCCGTGTTGAGGTTTTGGATGCACCCTATTACTGAACAATGTTCTGTCATACTGACTTAGTACAGACACTGAAGTTCTCCTTGCTTAAACGTGTAAGTGGCAAATGTAGAATCTGTAATGAAATACAGAAAAAAATTTGCTGTAATATTTGAGATGCTTCAATCTGGAGAACAGAGCAGACAGGACATGGAATTTTGTTTCTCTTGTATCGTTCTTTGTGCTTGTTCCATGAGTCTGGTAACAATATTCTGTATTGTGCTGCTTCAGTTTAGAAGAAGCTTTACTTTACGAGTGTACTTACTCTTTCTTTAGCATCAGTTCATTCTTGGCACATAGGGAACTGTTCCCAATTTTCTTTTGTCCTTATTGGTACTTTCTTATGTGACATTCTCTGCATTCATATGATCTCTGACCCTAGCAATGCACAAGTCACTTCTGAGTCAAATGACAGATGAACCCTGTTCAGGACAGCTGCAAAAAATATTCTTTGCTGCAGGAGCTCTTTGCTGCCATATTCCCCAGGGACAGATGTTTGTTTCCCAAAACAAGAGAAAAAAATCTTGTTGCGAACAAAAGAAAATATTAAGCATCATTTTACCACTGACAAAGAATAAAAATAATTTAAATCTGGACATGAATGACTTCAGCAGAGCATAGATTATTTTTCAGGTTGAGTGTGCACTCTGCAGTTCAAAAGACAGTTGAATATTCAGATTTTTTTTTTTTATTCATCATTGCAAAATGCATCAAATCTATTTTATTTTTCTTTAAACTGAGTAACATGCTTAACAGTACATTTTCTAAGGCTTCTAATGGTGAGGCAGTTTGTCCTTTATCAGAGTAGCAACACATGGCTAAACTAACATAGACTCCTTCAACTGTCTTATGCACGTGGTTAGTCTGGTGGTGTTTGTGTTGAATTGCAGAGAGGTGATAAGGATGCAGCAACCGTTTCATCCAGGTTTCCATTACAGAGTTGGATTTCAGCTACATCCCTCCTCGTCTGCACTATTACCTTGTAACCTAAGAGTAAAAAAAAAAATTGCGTTTCGCTCTGGCTGGCTGGATCCTCACTGGCAAGGAGCACCCTTTCAGATAACCTAGGCAAAACCGAACAGGTTCTCTGGAGATAGAAAGCCTCCGCATTAGTTCTTTAATTGTTACTTTTCACATGTTACTTAATTCTTCTGCATCCCCTTCTTGCAGCCCATCCAGTTACTGAGTTATATCACGTACGAATCACAAACAGATGATGGGTCCTGCCATTCCAATGGCATCTTCCAGGTCTAGATGCAGACATGGTGCGAACATCCCCCCAGGGAACGTAAGATGCTCCCGATTCATCGCTGAGCTCCGGGATGCCATCTGCAGTTCCCAGCACTCCTTGCCCTTTCAGGGCAGCCACACTTCCAGCGTGGAAAGTTAATCATATCTGTCTCAAACTTTTTGTTCCCAAGTTAGTAATTCATTACGGTGGCCCGCAGAGTTCAGCGTTTTGGCTGAGAGCTGTTTTGATAAATGAGTTACGGGCTTTATTCAGTAGTTGTTTGAAAAGTAAGGAAGTTTTGTGCCAAATGGGGCGAAGATTTCAGCGCAGATACGTGACAAGATGCATGAGGACCTAATGCAAATATGGATTATGGTTTCTCCGGCTGTCGACATCGTCTTGAAATTGTGATTCTTCCTGATTTTTTAATTGTTTTTAGAGGCTGCCGTTGTTATGAAATTCACTCAATGAAATTTGACTGCAGCTTGCATGTTTTGAAAGTTTTGTTACGAGCCAACGCTGCCTGGGTGTGCGGAGTGCCTATCGTGTTATCTGCCGTTGTCCTGAGAGAGAAGTACTAGGTTGTCACATCAATTTATTTACAGTGGTAGGGCATCATTTTAGCTACCTTCTGGGTTTGCTCCAAATTTCCCTCCCCATTCTGTTAATGGTCGCTTTTATTAATAGGATACAAACCTCAACAGTCATCTCGGGGCCCTTTTTGTCATCTTAATGAAAATGAAGCTATAACAGTGATACACTTCCAGTGCAAGGTGATTTTGCTGCAGTAGGGTGGGCAATTACTATTGCATTAACATATCCACGTTACATTAATGACGGAGTGCCACGCTTGCTATCAGGAGGCTGTGGTTTACTTTTGTCTTGCATGCCAAAAGAGATCATTAGAGTTCCATGAATAATAGAAATCAGAGAAGAAAAAAACCCACCCTATTAGTGTATCTTATCTATCTTCCTGCCAATATAAAATTCCTTTTTTTCAGCGCGTATTCTGCAGTTGTGTTCTTTTTCCTGACAAAATGCCTGTGTTAAAATTCCTGAATAACTCTCGGTGGGAAACGTGATCAGAGTGCTGTTAGGATCAGTGGCAGGACACCTTCTGATTTCAGCACCAGCGAAATCAGGACTGTAAAAACTCGAACATGTTGTGGTAGGTAGCTTCTTCCAAGCAAGGGTTTAATCTGTAAATCAGTAGGAGATGTATAGGGTCTATCCAGTCATGTGCTGTAGCTATAGAGCATTTGCAGGACTGTGGTGGTTGCTGGATCCGGGCAGCTAGAAGGCAGATGGAATGAAAGCGATTCCACCCACGTTGCCTATTGATAACTCATAATTCTTTTACCTTTGGAAAGTATTTTCAGATCTGTTCTGGTAAAAAAAGGTACCAGATATTTATTTTAAAATAACTTGCTGCATGGGTTACAGCTTTATTCCGCAGCTGCTGTTTTATTTTTTACTTATGAAGACAAGGCATCGTGATGGGAAGAGGACCTGAGATGCAGACAATATGTGCCGCTCTTCTGTTGCCAGAGGTTGTGAGAAAGCATCATAATTTCCACAATATCCAGGTGAAAAATTTTCTGAAAGCAGAACAATTAGTATTTTTTCAGTAAACTCTGAAGTATGTGTTTTGGTCGTTCATTTTTGTCACTGCTCTTTGGACGCACTGATTTCAGTTGCTGATGTGGGGCCTGTTTATATTATTTGCTGATACTCTGCTTCATACCTCTGCCCTTCTGTCCTCTGCATTTTGCATCCTTTGCCGAGCGGGAGCCCTGCCACTCCTTGCACGTCTCTTAACACGCAAAGTCCAGTGCGTGGCCATTTTCAGAGGGGGGCCTGAGAACAGGCAGCGTGTCCTACAGACTTGAGGGTGAAGTCCCACATATAACTTAATTCTGCCCGTGTTTCATATTCCTGGATCACACAATACTCTACACGTGCTAGGTCAGGGTGCGGGGAGTGGTACAGAAAGTGCGTAAAGGGGGCCTGTAGGAGAGAAGGGGGGGGGACTCTTTGTCATGGAGTGCAGTGATGGGACGAGGGATAACTATTTCAAACTGGGAGAGAGTAGATTTAGATTAGATATTGGAAAGGAATTCTCTTCTGTAAAGGTGGTAGGGCACTGGCACAGGTTGCTCAGAGAAGTTGTGGAAGCGTTCCCCTCCCTGGAGGTGTGCAAGGCCAGGTTGGATGGGGCTTGGAGCAACCTGGGTTGGTGGGAGGTGTCCCTGCCCAGGGCAGGGGGGTTGGAGCAAGGTGATTATTAAGGTGCCTTCCAACCTAAATTATTCCATGATTTTGTGAACTTTCAGATTGGTCAATGAATGCTGGAATGAATGAGAGTGTTTTACACCAGAAAAGCCTTTTAATTGCAGGGGATGACATTGGGCTGTCCATCCTGCTTGGAAAAATCCACCTATGACTGCTAAAGTATGCAAGAGCTGCAGCAAATGCTTGTGATTTAGAGATCTGAATAACTTACACTTGCCAATAGCTATTATGTATGGGGATTATCCACCCTCTCAGATAAAAATATGCTTTCTAAAATGTGGAATGTAGGGAAGATTGGGTAATCTCGAGCAGTGCTAAAGCTCCTGAGGCAGGGGACAATAGGTGGTTTCTCTGGGTGACTCTCCAACCCTCTCTTATTAGGGCTGTGCTCACTTTCAAGTTTTTCTCGAAGTCTGACATAGCAGCCTCACCGCAAATCAGCCTGGGTGGAGAACGTGTCCTTTGACTTTGAAACTGTCCCACAGGCTGAGTGGTGTCTGATTTTGCCATCCCACTTTTTCCCCCGCGCAACGTGCAAGGTGAGGATGAGGTGTGGTTGTGTGGGTAGTAATTTTTAGTAAGGCAATAAATAATTGATAGATGCACAAACAGGATCTTTACGCTGTCAGATGTAAAACGTTACAGGCTATAATATTGCTATCAGGCATTTTGGCTGAGATCAAGTATAGTGTCAGCTTTGGTTTATGTCTCTTTCAAGGCAGCCTCGCAGCAGATTCAGAGGTTGTGAAAACATGTTCTTAAATTGTTTTTTAAACTTTGCTCTTTTAAATGATTTTATCAGAAAACGTACTTATGTAAGTAATTATAGGAGTTTATCCTTTGTATGCTAATAAATTGACATTTACAAACAAGAAGCATGTATGTCAGTAACGAGATTGGTGGCTATAAAATAATTTCTATTTATCTCATCTACTAATATCACTCAGAGAAGGCCTTGGGCTTCCAGGCAGCAATAACATAAATACCAATTTAAGAGGTCTAGTCAATAAAGTACACTGCACACGCACTCCAAACGTAATTAGTTACTCCCTTCTGTTCCCATCGCGTTACCTATGGATTACGTCTATGGATTAGGCCTTCCAGAAATGTTTCTCTCTTGCTGTTTTCCCCTCGCTCTAAACCAGGGAGGTCAGGAGGTAGCTTTGCCTAGAGATATACCTTCACCATCGGTCAATGCCACCCCCAGTCTAGGGAATTTTCCCCTGGGGGAAATCCGAGGGGGGTTTTAGCGCACGTTAGTACTTGTCTGAACACCCAGGAGAGGGATCTGGATAGGATAACACACAGAAATTGAAGTCGTATCGAGATCACTTTGGAACTCTTACTCTGTTTAGAAAATGCAGGAACCAATTTCTAATTATGTTTCCTGCATGTCAGAACTGCAGGTTTTCCGCCATCAGCCAGAGAGCGAGGCAGTGTGAGACCGCCCGCCTTTCTTTGTAGTTTGCTGGTGCAGAATGTTAACCTCCTCCTTCTCCAGCGCTTTCCAACTGGAGGCTAATTATCAACAGGGGTCCATGTTGCATTTCTTTCAAAAGCAGATTTCAAGGCCGTGAAACCCAGCATAGTAAGTAGCTGAACCTTAAAAGATGGGGAGGGGGCAAAAAGAAAGACTAAAAGAATCTGTAGCGTAAGTTTGATTTAGCAGAAATAGGTCTTTCAAGTTTTGTTTGCTTACCTTAGCGGACACGTATGAGTCAAAAATACACAGCAGATTGCAAAAATAATAAGCTGGAAAATAATATGCCATTGGGGGAGTGAATGGTGAGAATGGGAGTGAAAAAGTCTCCCTTTTCTGAGGTTATGGCTAGTACTAATGCGTGAGTTTAGTCTTTGGACCTGGGGAAGTGTGAAACTTGTGTTGGTGTACTAACCCAAATCTTGCAGGCTGTATTAACTAATTTTCAAGTAAATTCGGTTGAAGAAGCTTTGACAAATGGTACCGTGTTGAGACTTGCAATTGGGTTGAAATAGAAATGTTTTTTGTGGAGTTGTTTGAATTTGCCATTATTTAATTTAAAAGACGCATAGGGAAAATTTTCTAATGTCTGAGTGTCTCATTTCAAAGTGGAAGACTTGAATATGGAGCATTTTGCTGATTGTATGAAACACTCTTTTTTTCCAGAATTTTCCTGCGTTGAAAATTTCAAAATAGGGAAGAGTTGCTTTTAACTGGGATGAAGCTGAATGCCAAAATTTTAAAATTTGACAATGTATCAAGACATGCATCCATTGCAAAACTCAATTTATAAGGTAAAAAAACAAGTATGTGGCAAATTAGCTCACTCTGTGATAGTCACAATCAGGTCAAATTTTCATAGAAAAACAACATTTGGAAACTACGATTTGTTCCATCATAGAGCAGAGGAGAGGGTACGTGAGAGGCAGCGCCTCTGCTCTGCTGCTCCGAGCGGACGGAGGAACAGCCGAGGCTGTGCCCTGCAGAGCCGTGCCTGGGCTGAGGGTGCCATAAACTCGTGGAAATTAGATACAGGAGTTACATATAAAAACATCTTCTGTGCTGCTTGCTCGTTCTGTCTGCTGTCACACCCTGAGCTTTGTCCACCCACTCTTTTAAAAGCCTGAAGCGCAAAGACTTCCACTTGATACTTTTATTTTTGAGACTGTTTCTTAAACAAGTATGCAACTGAGCAATTAGTCCTGGCATTATTGGAATGCCTCTGCTTGCTTGCTTTCGTTTTTCCTGCTTATCACCCTAAATATTAGGATAGTTTACAGGCTGGTTTGCAAAACAGTATGAGAGACTCTGAGATGATGATTTTTTAATTGGTATGAAGCACCTCATGATTCTGCCTAGAGAGAAGATGCTTAGGAGGGGATCTACGATGGCTGGTATAATTCCAATTGGTGAAAATAGCTTCCAAAGAGTCAAAAAATAATACAGAAGTGTTGGACTTGTAGAGGGAAGGATTTCTGATACAGACCAGCACTCCAGCAGTAACTCCCCAATGCCTGAGTAATATATTTCCATGCTCAGCCGTTCTTTTTGCATTTCTCTTGGGAAACATTGGAGCCACCCAGTCCAGGAGGCCTTTACATGGGCTAGCTCACTCTGCCTAAAGCTACATAAAGGTTCTTTTATTTTTCTTGAATCGCAGCTTTTCCCTTCTATGACCTTCCTAGAAATCCTTCCATTTCCCAATAGGTTTTAAAAAGTTAATCAGTGCCTTGTACAGCTCTCAGTGGTAGAAAATGCTACAACGCAGGCTATTTGTTCCTAAATCTACACTTGATATAAGCAGCAGCAAGCAATATATATCCTCATATATACACGCACACACATGCTCACACCTTCTTTGGCTGACCTGGTTATTCCTGTGTTCCCATTAGCCTGCTAGGCTGTTCAGTTTAACCAGCTGCATGCACTAAATAATAGAAACATTTAATGTTTTGCCGCTTGAATGGACCCCAACAACAGTTTGGAACAATCTCGTCCCAGCGGATTGTGATTGCGGAGCGGCTGGATGACAGCCGTGCTTCCTTCCAGCCATTTGCAGGGCTCTGGCTGTGCCGCGACTCCAGTGAGGTGGAAGCGAGGGAGAGAACATGTGCTATTTTCTGAACACTCTCGGTGCAAACAGGAGCGGGATGTGCATGTGTGTGCCGGCGTGTTTACACTTCATGCAAATTCAGATGTTCCTATAGCAGCAACAAACCTCTTGCTGCTGCTGGAGAAGCTCTCAGAAGTTGTTTTCTTCTGTTGATAAATTTAATTTCAATGTTTTACTGTATCACAGAAGGTGTTCTCTGCTGGGGAAGACCTTCCTGCTCAGCGCTCACTGGCTGCAGGCATCCCAGGGTGGAAGCAGAGCTGCAAATCAGCCCTGGATCTGCTGACAGATTTTATGAAGAGAGTGCAAGTCTCATCCCCTCCATCCCCCTCTCTCCCCTCCCCTTCTCCTTCGACAATGCCCTTTCATTGCGAATGGAGATGCATTCCATTGATTCATCTCTGAGCCTGAAGGCCTGCATGGTCAAGTTCTTAAAGAATCTGAAATATCCAACAAAAGGACTTGGCAAACCACCCCCGTGCACCTGCTGTGTCCTGCTGATGGTCAGCTGGTTCCTGGTGAGTCCAGCCATTGAGGACAAGCTTTGTTCAGTGCCCCCATCAGCCCTTCTCTGACAGAGCCAGCCTCTTGGAAACGAGTTCAGAGTAGCTCAGGTGGGCTGAAGGATCCTGCAGAGCAGGGGTTATCTCTGTCATCTGATGGCAACCTGCTGAGACCCCGTAACTACCGAAACTTAGTTGAGATTCTTCAGCCTGAAGAAGAGGAGGCTCTACGAAGACCTTATAGCAGCCTCCCAGTACCTGAAGGGGCTACAGGAAAGCTGGGGAGGGGCTGTTCACAAGGATATGGCAATGGTTTTAAACTAGCACAGGATAGATTTAAATTAGACGTTAGGAAGACGTTCTTTACTGTGAAGATGATGAGACCCTGGCACAGGTTGCCTAGAGAGGTGCTGGAGGCTCCATCCCTGGAGACATTAAAGGTGAGACTTGATGGGGCGCTGAGCAACCTGATCTAGTGAAAGATGTCCCTGCTGACTGTGGGGAGGTTGGTCTAAATGACCTTTAGAGGTCCCTTCCAGCTCAACACATTCTATGGTTCTATGACTCAGCTGGAAGGGGTTAGGAACCCTGCAGAGGGGTTGGTGGCCTCAGCTGGCTACCAGAAGGGCTGGGAGCTGCCATGCTGCCCATGCTCTGTGGGCTGCAGGAGGCAGAACCGGTGAATTACCGGGCGTGGAAGAAAACGTTCTGCAGAGGGCCATGGGGACAAGGATGCTCCCTCATACATCTCGGTACAAAGTGCTGCTGCAAAATGCAGCTGATCGCTGAACTGTGTCAGCTGAGACCCATGGATGAAATACCTCAACTCAGCTGGCACTCCCTCCAAATGAAGTGTTTTCTTCTCTTTGTCCAGACAGAAAATTGGAAAATGTCAGCTTTGTTTTCTGATGAAAATTCATTGTCTGCCAGCTTCCCTGAAAGCCGCTGGTAATGCCTGGTCCTAGCCTGCATCAACGGGAGTCCTAAAATACAGCTAGTGACAACAAGAAGTGGTAAAAATACAGGCTGCTCTCTTCTTGTAGATGCTATTATTCTTCCTACACCTCTATGGGGGCCTTATGTGAGTGTGGCAGCTTCTATTGATAAAGAATGCTGTTTCTCCCAAAAGAAGAGGAATTTATTTATTTTTTTTTGCTACAGGGGGAACTTGTCATCTGACACAAGTGTTTTCCTCTCTCAACCAGTGTTTTGCTTTTCCATACATAAATGTAGCACGGCTTGCACCCTCTCAAATGCCTCCGCTTCTCTGAAAAACACAATGTTGTGTACGTCAAATTGGCCCATGCATTTTTAATAGTCTTATCGACTGGATTTGGGAAACATAAGGATAAAACAAATCACTATACTATGGAGGAAAAAGCCATTTGCCCAAGTGCGTCTGTTCACCTTTGATTTATTTCAGCAACTTTCTCCTATATTTTCAGTCTATTCCTTCCTCTTAAAAATAATCTATTAGTCTTCTAGTATTTTGGCATTTGTTTCTGCAGTCTGCTTCTCAGCCTACTCCATATTCACATTCCTTTGATATATACATATGAAATAATGACCCAGAGCTGAAATACCAGCTAAACCTGGTTTCTGATATAATCCCCATGGTATTTAATTTTACTTTCTTAGGCATCTAAATTGATGGCTTGTGTGATTGGTATCTCAATGTATAGTAGTGCATTTTGGAGGAGTTAAACATTGTGCTCGAGCTGGGAGTGTGAAACCTAGCTGAACAAAGCCCCTCCAGATAAACGAGCTGCGTGCTGTTTGCTCAGCGCAGTGTGGATAACCTGAGCCTTGCAAATGCTGCCTCAGATAAATGCTGCAGAGGGAATGTAGAAATCAGCATTTTGAAACATTGGCTGCCTCTCAAAGCCATCCAGGCTGTTCCTTCAGCCACCAGCTTTGGGTGAGCAGCCTTTCGTGTGGGCTCTGGGACGTGCTGGGGGAAAAGGAGAGTCTGAAAAGGGGTTTTGTGTGTGTGCGTCATTTGACAAGAGGACTTGCTTTTTCAACAAGTAAGTTTTAATTTCCTCTGCCGTCTTCAGGCAGGATGTTGGTTAGGATGCGATGGAGTATGGTCCTGTGAGCAGCAGCGTGAAAGTATCTTCCAGGGGGGCTTCTGGATGAGCTTGAACGTCTGGATGCCTTTTGGGACGTGGACTGTTGTGTTAGCTTTCCACGCATGCTGTTATGTACTGCATAGCCAGTCTGTGTCTTCCAGAAGCAAAACTATCATAGAATCATAGGATTGTAGAATACCAGGTTGAAGGGACCACAAGGATCATCTGGTCCCACCTTTCCTGGCAAAAGCATAATGTAGATAAGATGGCCCAACACCCCGTCCAGCTGAATCTTAAGTGTCCAATGTTGGGGAATCCACTGCTTCCCTGGGGAGATTGTGCCAATGGCTGATGGTCCTCATTGTGAAAAACTTCCTCTTGTGTCCAATCTACCCATTACCCCTCACATTTTCCATGTGACTCCTTGCATAAAGAGAGTCTCCAACTTCATTGCAGCCACCCTTTAAATACTGGAGCATAGAGATAGGGTCTCCCCTAAGCTTTTCAGTCCCATCCCAATGCACTGTCCCTGGGCCAAACAAAACCTAGCTTCATGTCTGTCTCCTCTCTAAAATACAGTCTTGTGCTTTTCTGTATTTTGTTGCTGCTATGAGTCTGCGAGGCTTGTGCTGCATGTACACATAAAAATTACTATCAGCAGCATAATGAAGAGTGATATACACAGCCGTGTCAGCCCTTCTCGTGCCGCAATCTTTTATGTTGGTTATTTAAATCCACCAACAGTATTGCTGCAGCTTCACAAGATATTGGTGCTTTTTAGTCCAATGGGAATGATACGGCTTGTTTTCAGCTGCCTTCATGAGCAAATACTAGTGCTGTGGGATTTGAAAACAGACTCTCAGCATCATGAGGATGTGGAGTGGGTCCTTCAGTTGGACCAGTCTGTCTGGCCAGGGCACTGGTGCAGGTCTGTCAGTGAAAGTAGCCTAAAATTTATTGTAGAAGCAGGATATCATGTTTTTGCAGTTTACAGCCAGTTACTAGTATGGGAAAGGATAGGGGGGAAAAAAAAAGTTAAAAAATTCATTGGAATGTAAATTCTTCTGAATTAGAATGCATTTTCCCTAAAGCATCCCTTAACCAAATGGGCTGCGAGGCTCTTTCTCTCAGGTGATGTTTTAGCCATTCTGATTTTTTGTGATGGGTGTGTAATTCTGTGACATGTCCTTCAAGAAACATTTTGTTTCTGTGTTCAGTGTTGACCCAGAGTCAAAAGAGAGAAAGGTTTTTGCAGATTTTTTGTGTCCGGTAACTTCAGGGAATAATGCGCTTTTAAAATATTTCTTTTAATAAGCTTAAGTGGAGAAAATTGAAAAGCATCATTCATACTTTGATGTCCTAAAGTATGAAATCTGAATAGCTTACTAGCGACTAAATTCTATCCCTTGACCATGGAGAGAGGCAAGATTTAGGAACATCTTAAGATCAAATAAAATAGGGTCAGCTTTGTGATGTAGAGGCTGTGCGATTCATTGGCATATGGGAGTCATGAGTTCAAGCTCTGAGCTCAGTATTTCTCTTCCAAGCTGACATTCCCACAGAGGGCTGCAGGGCTAATATTTTAAACACAAGCCTTGAGAAAGGCACCGGCAGCTTCATGGGGAGGCCAGCGGTTACAAAACTCTCCTAGAACATGGGACACCTCTGTTTGAACCCATTAAGCTCCAGCTTTCTCCGAGATTTTAACTAAGGTTCTTCTGTAAAGCAGAAATAAAAGCACTTTTGTGTCTCACTGAGGGTTTTTTTGAACATCAAAGGCACGCCAGATTGGAGTTTAAAAGATGTTTAGAAGAGTGAAGATTCAGTTAAGCAATTTGGAAAACCATTCAGGGTTCCCAGGTGCCTGACTCGTGAGCTGCGCTGTTTCTTAAGCTGGTCAGCCATTATTGACCGATATCCTGAGATAAAGGAACCTGGAGAGATTGTCACTTCATGGCCTGATGTTTAGAGGTGATTTTCAAGACTCTTCATCTGCCGTGGGGAAAGTAACGTTTGGGAAATAGCTGTAAAACATGGTTAGACCCCTGCTGCAGTTTATTAGTATTCTTTATGCAAATCCACATGGAAAAAATTGCTCTGAAGATGCCCGCTTAGGAATCTAAATACTGACAGGCTTGCTAAGACTGCAGGAAATTGGACATATAAAATCTCTGGCCTGACCTTTGAATAACCCTCATAGCAAAATTATTCAGTTTGCTTTACGCAGTCTACTTTAATTCATGTTGGAAGAAAAAAGGCGTACCTCAGAGCAGAGAACCTGGCCAGGTGTGAAGGGCTGCAGCTGATGTGTCATCACCTCCGTAGCTGAACACCGAAAGACTGTAATTGCGTGTGAACGTAAGCATCTTCTTTCCAAAATCAGCTGATGGAGAAGTTGGCTGTGAAGTGTTTGAGATTATGAATGTTTGCCTGTATGTATTTAACAGGAGGCTTCTTGTGAATCAGACAGAGCTGAGATGGTATCAAGGGTGCTCTAAGCCTTATGGATGTGGATGATTTGGCCACAGCTTTGTGATGATAATTCTACTAATATATGTACTACCTTATGCTGAAAAAATGTATTCCTCTTTTACCGGCATGAGTATATTAACATTCATGATGTGTTGTGTTTGCCTTCAGCTTCTTTAGAAGGGTGTAAAGGAACCTTATTTTGGTAACTGTTTTGATAGACTCTTAATAACTTGCTGGTTATTGACAATAGGCAATAACCTAGTCTGTTATTTATACCCAAGTTCCTCAAAGTCTTGCTCGCCCTTCTTCTCCAGAAATATTTGGAGGAAGACAGTACACCTGCCCAAGGTACTTACGGTAGGTGTGTGGTTGGCCAAGTTTCACCTGTGATTATGAAGAGCAATAGACTCCTCTAGGGATTCGGTGGATGCATCATTCTCTGTCTGCTTTGAGAGAGGGTGGCCTCACTCAAGTGCATTAGGTCAGGAGGTGTGAACCCAGGCTGCAGGTGTGGAGGGAACGATTTGACTTTGCGTCAGGACACCCACCTGGTGGGTGCTTCCTTAACTGACTTAGCTGGGGTGGCTCCAGCCATCACGACACGGTGCATCAGGCTTTACCGCAGGCTGCAGAGGCATTTCCAGCAGCCTTGGCTGCATTTTTATGTGCCGTAATAAAGCCACGCACCTGCATTTTGGTGGCGGCTGCAGAATTCTGCTGTTAGAGCAATGCTTTGCTCGTGCTTTTATGCATCACCCGTTACACCTGCTCTTGAGGTATCCCTGCGAAGAGACAAACGGAGAGAGATGCATGCACGACACAGCACTGAACCTCTCCCCCAAGTTCTTGGGTGGGAACCTAGGCAGTGGACCATCCCTCTCCTTACTCACACATGTATTATTCTAATGTTCTTCTTTAATTAATGAAAATGAATGCAGAAAAGATAAGTGACTTATCTGATTCCCATCTGAAGCTGGATAAGAACTTACTGGCCTGGTCAGTAACCCATAACCATCCCTCCTCAGAGCCTGCAGAGTACAGAAATATTAATCCGTCCTCTTTTCTTTATGGCTTTAATTATTGTGTGCACTGGGTATGATGATAAGTGGATATCTTTGTGTTAAGCAGCTAATTAATGTTTGGAAGTTAGTCTTTTGTTTATTGTAGAGTTTTGCATGAAACTATTCTCAGCTGTAATAGAGTTCATGAAATACGCTCTGGAGTTTCCAAATGTTAGAGGCAAAAAGATGAGGTGGTGCAAAGGGCCATCAATGCACGTTGACTTCTTTTGGTCCCACATACATCAGAAAAATGAAGTGAAACCCGTTACTGGAGGACTGATTGCAGCTGAAGTGTACCTTGTTTAATCTCACATGTGCAGGATGCCTTGTGAGGCAGGAAGGCTATCAAGATACAGTTTTAATTAACATTTGCTTTTTAGATAATGTGCACAGTTTATTTTGGCAAGAGTTCATTGAATGTGAAATTTCCATAATTAAGATACTTAAACCTGCAATATTTTGTTTTCTGCAGTATTTTTTTCCAAAATGGCATAAATTCTGCAGCGTTTATTACCCAGCAGACAACTAGTACAAGAAAGAGCAATTTCTCCCCCTGCTTTTTTTTTTTTTAATCTGCTGTTAGCCTCTTGGTGTTGGTGCCTTCTTAGGCAGCATCTTCTTTTTGTGTTTGAGCAGTCACAGAATAAAAATAAAGGAGAGAAGGTATAAATACAAGTACCTGTTTCTAAGATATACAAATCTTGTATTCATTTGTTTTGATATGAACATTTGAAGGAACTCACTATATCATCTGAACATTCCAGAAAACTAGGTGAATTAGCGAGTCATCACAGATAATGTATTTCTTCTCTGTCCTTCGAAAGAAGCCAGACTTTTAAAACACTGTTGTATATATTTAGACTTATAAAATGTCCTTTCAGAGATATTATCATTCTCCTGTTGTAAGAAGAATAAGAAAATAGGTGTGATAAACCTTCCTTGGACTAGATGGTGAGTCAAAAAAATCCACGTTTTTTGGCTGTTCCTCTTTTTTTAATGGTGCTTTAAATGAATTTGCTGGAAAACTTTAGTTATGTGTTACATTTTTCTGTCGTGGATTCTTAAGATGAGGCTGGAAAGCTCAAAAACCAAACAGAAATGGTTGATGAACCATGAGACCTCATATTTTAGCTCTCTGTAACGTCAACAGATTTTCACAAGAAACAACATTGTTAAACAATGTCAAATTAAAAGGGAGAAAACAGCTTCCATGCTGGTTGTGTTGGGAGGGCTTAGAAGAGAATGATAAAATTGCTGTTCAGAGTGATTGCTGGAAAAAAGATGAGATTCTTCAGAGCACTCGGTGTCATTGGTAGGGGAGGAAACATGCAGATCTGTTGTGGGACTGCGAGTTGATTATTTATTGAGGGACTTCCAGATGAGCGCAGAGGAAGAACAAATTAAGGCTAAAAGGTTATTTGTTGGCTAAACCCTCTTGCTTTTAGATATTGTCAGTAATTCAGTTTTTAGCTATGAAGTAGCTCACGCTGAGAAACCACCAGGAATCCCATGTGTGATGTTTGAGAGGTGCCGCCTCCATCCCTGCGTGCTTGGAGCGTGTGTTTTGACGTAAGGGTTTACAGACTGGGAGGAGAACGGCTCGGTCCTACGAATACAGGTTTTTCTGAACTGCCTGAGTTGTTTCTCTGTTGCCCAAGGAGGGAGGAGAGCTGAAATCATGCCAGCCCCCCCCGTGCACACGTGTAGGCTCTGAAAGTGAGAGCTTAAATCTGAACTGCTTCCCTGGGGCTGTGAAATCACTCTGGCTCTTGGTCCCTGGAAGGAATTCATCTGCACCCAGTGTCTGCACCCAAAATTTAGCATGGGTCTGATTTTTTTTTCACAGCTTAGCTCTTACATATAGCTGTGTGATAGTGGAAGTGTGGTCAGTCCATCAGAGCATTTGCTTCTGCCCAAATCCTTGAGGGTACTGGACCAGGTTATGGCTTGAGGAAAGGTCTGTATGAGACCTCACTTCTCACCTGATGACTCCTGGCTGTGAGTAACCACTGCGATAAAACCCAAGTTTGCTTAACAGAGTCTCTGGCTGGAGGAATGCTGCATCGATTGCATCCTCAGCATCTCAGAGGGTGTAAATGCTAATTAGCATCGGTGATTGCCAGAGGGGAGGATGGTACCTGTTGGACTTGAAGGGGTGCAGCTTGCCCTTTCTAAGCAATAAATCTATATTGGTTAAACTGCCTGTGTCAGAGCGTTTGTGGAATCAAAAAACTCTGTCTGCACATTTGAGCAAAGTTATTAGTCTCCGTTAGCACATGATTGCAGGTATGGGTGACCCCTCACCAGCAGATATTCTAGATACTCAAACAACGTTGAGAAGCCAGAATCGCGTCCTTTGAGTGGGGAGGAGATGAAGAGCAAAGCACGAGCAGAAGAGATGCTGTGAGTTTATTCAAGCTAATGACAAAATTTGCATGAGGGTCCACAAATGAAAACATGAGCTGCCCACTGAAAGAATATAGGAATTATTTTCCTGTCGTTAGAATGACAGCTAACAAGACTGTAACCAGCTGGAGAATATCCATGGCTTTAAATGAACATCACATATCATCCTCTGAAAATAATGTAATCTCTTCACGGCTTCGGTATCCCTAAAGTATGTGCTAGTCATTAGCTGTTATGATGTACATAACGGTCCTTCCGTTTTGAGGTCTTTTCTTCATCCATTTTCTTCATTGTCCAATAGAGAAGATCTGAAAGTACGCACTGTTTTAATATGAACAAAAATTACTACTAAGTAAGAATAAAAGAGAATCTGTCAGTTTATATGCTGCTTAGGAAAACATATAGTACAAATTCCTGGCCAGATACTTCTGTAATTCTGTCCTTGTGCTCCTGCTTTACCCGTATCTTCACATTCTCGCTCGGTTCTTTTTAATCTGTGTTAAATATGTTTACATTTGATTCTCTTACAGGCTCTTAACTACTTTTCTGTGGCTTTCCACACTGTGTGAAAAAGAGCCAGGTGTGCCATTGCATCCCATTTATCCTTCTAAAAGTGGGTGGACGAGGCAGACAAGAGTAAGGGGAAGGAGAAAGTGGATCCGTTATAAGCTAATGGGTTAATAATGACCGCGGACTGTGCGACGTCTCTATCGAGTTCAGCGCCTTTGTAGATACAGCTGGGAAATTGCACGAGATGGGTTTGCTCAACCACAAACACGCTCGCACAATAGAGGCGAAAATGAAAACCAGAGATAAAAGAAGCAGTATATTAGCTTCACAGAAAGCTGCAATACAAAGGTTTCAGGAAACTGTATTTTGAAGAATTAAGAAAGTTTTAGGAGGTAAAGAGGGGTGACTGGAAGGGATATATTGAACAATCAGTGATTGCTGTGCCTTAAAGAGGGACTCCTCAGAGACTGAGGCTAAAAGTGTGTGTTGAAACAGCCGAAGTAGTGAAAGAGGAATACAGAGCTGAGTTAAATGTGAAAGGAGGAGGATAAGCTGGAGTTAGAGTCAGCAAAAAGAAGAAAAAGAAGCTCCTTTAGAAATAATCTATAAAGGAGAAGGAAGTTCAAGAAGGAGAGCAGGCCTATAATAAATGAAGGAAAGGACCTATTTAAATAGTAATTCAAATGGCCAAGGTGCTAAAATATTTTTTAAACATTTCTGGAGCAAAGAGAAACATTAGTTTCTGACTCCAGGGAATTAGTAGTGCTAGCCATTTGTTTTTGACGGGGCAGTGTTTTCCCCAATAGTTGTGAAGGTGTATTATGTATGTTATTTCTGGCATCCAAGAATATACTAGGAAAAGCTACAGGCAATAAATGTGGATATAAGTGGTGAAAGGTACAGAGGAGCATGGTGAGAGCCCTCGAACCTTTGCAGCTCAGGAAGGCCAGATGCTGTGGAGCAGCAGTGGAAGAGCTGACGGGCTGGTCCAGCATTTAGAGGTGCAATGTTACAAGCCTTGATCTAATTAGCACCTTCTGAAGCAGTGGTCAGGACAAGACGAGGGGATGTCTGTGTGTCTAAAGTAACGAGGAGAGTCTAAGGGGATGCTAGAAGTGTGACACTATGTCCAAGTTGGCATTAAGAGGGATTTCTAACTGAAGGATGTAAGACAACACCCTTGGGTTGGGTACTTGGGCTGATAGGGCACGTGCCTGTGACAGCCCTATACCCTCGACTGGCCTCTTTTTTTTTCCCTTCCTGTTTCTTTCAATGGGAAAAGAAATCCTTTTCTCCCATTTGAAACTCAGCTTTAAAGATAAACACACTTAGGTTGGTCTTGTGCAGAGTAATGAACTTCACATGCAGGGATTTAATTAGCAGTCTCTGTGTAAACGAAACGGGAGCCGGTAAAATTGGAGTTATCTGGTGAAAAGCTAATAGACTATCAGTTTGAAAACAGTATGTAAAGTGATTCTGGCAGTTCCATTTGAAAAATATCTTCTACCATCAGTAAAATAAATGGAGCTAAAATCACTAGTGTTAGAAGGCTAATGAAACTAAGTGCAGTAAAGAATACAGGTTTATAAAGACTAAATCGCACTAAGAATGCGCGCTGTGGTTTAAAACAGAATCACCGACTCTTTTGGCAGCGGATAATACAATTAATGTCATAAATTTGGATTTTTCCAAAGCGTTTGATATTGCATTTCAAGAAATCTATTTGACAAATTAGTTTAGCGAGGCTTGCGACGTGAAGCATGGCCAAGAGTCTGCACAGCAGAAGCTGGATGATGGATAGCCAAGTGTTGCAGTCAGGAGAGGTACCTAATGGGGTTTTCTGGGGAAGGTGTTAGGTCCGGTTTTATTTAACCTCTTCATTAATGAGCTGGGAGAGGGAGTAAGTGTGCAAATTACTGATCTTCTTTTGAGATTTGCAGATAAAAAAAAAAGCAGAGAGGAATAAGGTGTGTGGACAAAAAAAAAGATATAAAAAAATGCCTTCACCTTGAAAATAAGAATGCCGGTGTGTGTATATATAGCTTGGGAGAGCTGGTTGGAAGCGCCCAGCTGGCACCAAAATAAGAGACCAAGAGGGCAATAGAAGGAAACAAATCAGACGTAAGTTTGTAATAAAGTGTGCCAATATGAAAAAATAAATATAAATTTAGGGTGTATCTGGCAGCGTTTCATCATAGTGCGGAGGATGTGGCAGTATGAATCACATCTCTTAGGCCATTGGATAGTCAGATGGGAGGAAGTATTAAAAAATACACTGTGAAAAATAATCTTATATTGGCAGGTGGATGGTTGAAGTGATAGACCGGTCTTTTACCTGTACTCTGTATTTCTCTAAAGTCAAGAAACAAATAGTTGTAGCCTGGATTTGTTATGCCATAAAGCTACACAAAATGCAAACTGGGAGATAAATCACACAGGTGACAAAAGGGATGACAAGGAAGAAAAAGTGCAAAGCCGTATGCTTAGCACATGCAGTTTCCAGCTCCTGTGACTGAATTTTTCTCCTTGTAGAGAGTTTATTCATATGTGATCTGCACTTTCTGTGGTGCTTCCCAGCTGATGAACACTGTGATGTGACATCTGAAGGATTTGGGAATACAGAAGAAAACAACCCCACAAAACAACAGAGGAAAAACACTTAAATTTAAGAAAAAAAATAGAGTTCAAATGCAGGCTGACAATAATATGTGGGGGTTATTTCAATGAGGTTGCAACAACTCTTTGTATGATTGCAAAGGGTGCAGGACTTTCTGTGAAACAGGTGTCTCATTAAATTAGGCTTATGTTCAGGAAGGTTGAGAATGATTTTTTTTGGAAGGGGTAGAGATAAATGGAAATAACAATTTTGAGCAATTGTTAGTTCAGAGCGACCATCAAAGCCCCGAAAATGTTATTTTTAGTTGCAGACGGCTGGTGAGAGAGAACTGAGCGAGCTCCTCTTGTTCTCTGCAGAGGGACCGGGTGCTAATGAACACATGGGGTTTCTCAGGACAGGGAAACAACAGCTTACGCTCGCTGGGCTTTGTACTCCCACAGCTCTTCTCATCAGCAGGTTGCAGGTATTTATCCACATACTTCGTTAAGTGGGACAGTCTGTTGAGCAGTGAGAGAGCTTGCAGTTCAGGTATAATCTTTGATAAGAACACGAAAGAACCAACAAAAAAGAATCCCACCGTAGGTCTTTTGACCGCGGGGCTGAAGACTGACAAATTCAACCTGGCTTTTCTCTGGGAAGATATGTAATTGTTCTTAGAGAGTTGCTGTGATTCAAGTTTACACATATTTTCCTTAAGGTTAAGTTACTCAAATTCGTACATAAACTATCCGTACTTTTTTTAGTCCAATGCACTCAGCTTAGACCTGATGTTGAGAATGCATTTTAATATTTCCATGAATTTGACAAACAACATAGGTCTGCTTTGCTCTTGAAGTGCTGGTGAATTGTTTGCTCTTCATAACTCATGGCATGCACCTGACTCCTTCAGACTCCAGGTGTTACTTCTGTTCTCTCCTTGGAGGACTGGAATTTTCCTGAGTTCAAGTGGCTTTTTAGAGACAGCACATGTGGCGTTCTGTAATTTCCAAGCAATTTGAGGCATTTCTCGCTGACCCAGGTTTGCCACACATGTACTTTGCAGGTTTTATTTGCTGTCCATCTGTGCTAGTCTCCACGACGTCTTGGGTGTTTTCCTGTAAAAGGGAGAGCGTTGAAGTCATGTTGTAGTTACAGTGAAAGTTTCTGCTGGTGGAAGGTAGATGGTAAATCCCACACTCCCCTCGCAGTAACTCCTGCCTCCCTTCTGCTGCTGCCACAGCTCCATCCTGCTCCTCCGTGACCCGTGCCATGGACTGTCCCCAAGGAAATAGCATCGATGATGGGGTACGTTCTGGTAGGACCTTCTTCGTTAGCTGTCGGTTCTCCTATTTTCACTGTTTTTTTACAGAGCAGAAGTCCTTTCAGAACACAATAGGATGAAACTGCAATGGCACTCCTGAAAGATGACATTTTGGAATACCTTTATGAAAGAGGACAGTGTGAAGTTATGGGAGGATTTATGATACTTGCTTTCTCTGCATGATTTTTATGGCTGCTGTGGGGAAATTTGCGAAATGAGCTGTTTCCCAGCGTACGGCTGCGTAAGGGAGAGTGCTGATATGCATTTTCTCTATCTTGTGTTTGATCATTTTTTCTTTTCAAGTCCAACCTGCTACTGCATTCACTTATCATAATCTAGTATCATGTACCCATTCACATGTGCTTGTTTTGTCCTGCCATTTATATACCTGCAACCCTCTATATAGGCATCATTAATGTATGGATGCAGAATAAGCCCTCAAATGATGCATCATGATTAGGTTCAAGTGTACGGTGTGTGATAAACCCGCTGTATCCAGGAGATGCATTAGAGAATTCTTCGTGGCACATGAATCACATACCTGATCAACTAGTAGGAAGTGCTTTTTCCATTAAAGAACAGGAATGAAACAATGCCCTTTTCGATAGATAATATTGTTTTGTGCATGCATGCTACTGAGCAGGAGACCAATGGAAATATTTATGAGTGGTAGTAATAGTTAGCTTTTTAAAAAGCAGTATAAACCCATGTGCTCCAGGTCACGTGGCAAGCCTTGGTGGAAATAAAATGAGTCGGGAGGGAGGGATGCAAGAAGTGGCTCCTCTGTTCAAAGCAGTGTCACACGGGTGAGCCCAGGCTGTCCCAGAGATCTGCGTGTGATTCGTGTGTTCGTGATGGGAAATCAGAGATGCCCTGGCCTGGGGAGCTGCGATCCTCTTGCAGTCGGATACGCTTTGTGTTGCTAAACTGAAGATTGTGTGAAATCAATTGGGAGGGGGGAAAAAAAAAAAAAATCAATGCCTGGTTTTTCAGGATGAAAAGGCAAGATAGCCACACAATTAAGCACTGGAACACATTTTCCACACTCTTCCTGTCAGGTACTCCTGATTCTGTGTCTTGGCTGTTCATCAGAAATAATTAAACTCTCTCCCATGGGCAACAATTACTTGCTTAAAATATTTGAGTAGAAAGAGTGCATTTATAATTACCTACCCTTTTTGAAGGTGAAAATGGAAATTATCTTTTGATGAAATAAACGTATGGGGGGAGACTTCCCCAGTAGCAGAGCGTGGCACCCGATGGCAGTTGGGACGATGCTCCTGGGCAGACGCGATGTGTGTCTCCAGCCCTCTGGTACGTGTAGGCTCTCAAGAACTGGCGGGAAGGTTTTCATTTCAGAGTTAAGCTCATGTCTAAGGCCCTGCCCATTCAGTAAGAGATGTTTATTCTGGCGAATCTACGTATAGGCTTGGCATTTTTAAGCAGCAGGAATGAAGAGGGAAACGTATCCAATTTGTACCTATCAAATATCTCCCTTTTATTTAGTCATACCGCATCTTCCTTTTTCATGCTAAGAGTTGTCTTTGTTCCTTTTGACTCCTACTCCCAAGGGAGTTTGAGCTTTGAAAGTGTTTCATGTTTCAGAGCAGCCTTTTTTTCCCCCTCAGATTTGTTTACTGATCCATCCTTGGTAAGACCTTTTAGTGAATGTGATAGGAAGGTTATTAAAAATAAAATATTCATCAGGAAATCAGCCATAAACATGTGGGCTGGTTAAAATTCAATTCTTAATTCTTTCAACCTTGACATCATTTTGCTTTTTGCTTAATATCTCTGTATACAAATTTCTGAGCTAATTTATTTTATCAACTTATGCTTATTTCAGTTGTTCACACAACTCGCTCTTGTCTGCTTAATAACATCAAATAACACGACAATGGTAAAAATGACAATGACAAATGGAGGATTGTGACAGATTGGCTGAATTTGAGTGTCTCTTACTGAGAAAAATGTTTTGGGAGTGCCATTAATTGCTTTCACAGCAGTGAGTTATGTTTGTGCATCTTGTCTGTCACTCGGTGCCTGTTCCTGGTCCTACCCGGCGGAGCGGTGCCCGCTTCTCTTTTCTAATTGCCTGGGATGATCGTGCAGGGAAGCCAGGACAGGGATACAGGAAGGAAAGCAAAGAAAGACAGTTCTGAGCAGAGGTAGGAGCTGGATTTATCTGGATTATAAAATGCAAGTGGGGACAGAAGCTTGGTACAAACTGATGTCTCTGGGAAGGAGGATGGCAGCGATGGAGGTGAGCAGCTGCCGCCCGGTAGCTCTGGTGGGTCACATTCCACAGCGTGACTCACACCGAGGCTGTAGATAATGTTCGTTCTGGTGGTTATGTTCTTCAATTTTCTAGAAAGACAGCTTGTCCCAGTGGCTCTTCCTCAAGACCTTCTCTCTTTTCAGCATCCTTCTGGTTTCTCCCACTGCTGTTCCTGCTGCGACACTGGGCTTTCACGCTAGTGTGGTTGTTCACCCAGACCTTCAGTCCTGTCATGGGGGAGAATTAAAGTCATCCCCTCCAGCACTCTGTTCTCCATTTCCCTTCTGCATTTGGATGCATTGGTTACCAGGCAGAGTAGATGCTTGCTCCATTTGCTCTCCAAGATGTGGCTGAGCTGAGGAGCTGTACAAAAGCGCATGGCTCTCACCTGTCCCACACCTGGGAAGCTTGTACGGGGCTCGAAGGGCCATCCCTGTCCCCTGTAGGGGCAGATAGAATGAATTTCAGTCCAGCCAATACTTTATTGCATTCACTTTTGCCTGTCCAGCAGTGCGCTGCTTCCTTTGTCTACTCCAATTTCAAGTGGTTTACACATGGATTTTAGGCTTTTTTCAATTAAAGGAAAAATATGCTTCAGTCTTTTTAGACGTCTTGCTTTGCAAATCATAGAATCACAGAATCATAGAATGGCCTAGGCTGGAAGGGACCTTAGAGATCATTTAATCCAGCCTCTCTCCATGACCGCAGCCAGCCGTTGCGTGTCAGCTTGCAGTATGTTTGAGTTCTAAAGGTCAGGTAGGAATCTGCATCATCAGAGAGCTACCAGTGCTCAAGGTGTCCTCAAAGGCTCCGCGCTGCTGGGGAGGGACACAGGACAGCTGCTGGGGAGGGACACAGGACAGCTGCTGGAGTGTCACTGCTGCTGTGCACCCCTGCTCTGGTGGTTGTTCTGGGGAGTCACCGTGGTCTTCACTGCTCAAGGTGGGGAAGGAAAGAGCCTCCCCTGAAACCATCAGTGTGATGAGCTGTGCCAGGAGAGGCATTTCATTTTCGGTTTCATTTTCAGAGCAATTCAGGGCGATTCCTTGGGGTGATCACCCTACCTCAGAGCCTGAAGAACATTTTTCATCTTAGTGATGTTCATTTTATTAAAGAAGAAATAAGAGGTGACCGTGAAAGGGCAGGGGTTAGACGCAGGGGTGTTCATTTCTGAGCCTTTGCTGAAGCACTCTTCTTCAGAAGCGGGAATTTGCCGATTTGGTTTCTGACCCGTGTGTGTCCCTTAGCCTTCTGCGAGGGTTTTCGTGTGCCTAGGATGAGAAAATAATTATTTCTTTTTATTGCATGCAGGTTTTCTCTGCCTTCTTTCCTTCAAATCTCCAGGTTAAATAGTCAGGATATATCAAAGGGCAGGTTTCGAAATACATGCACTCAATTGCTTGCTGTCCGTCTTAGTTGAAATCATGATTATCCTTTAGAGCAGAGATTGATTTTCTTCCTTGACCGCATTGTCTTTCACAAGAGGAGAAGATGCTCACCAAGCCTGCATAAACTCTTGCTCTCACCTTCAGTGGAGGTGAGCATTTTTTTTAAGTGCCACAGGTACTTGAAAACCTTGTAGGGTCATGAAAATCCATGCAGAGGCCTAAGGAGCTCAGTCTTGGAGTAAAATATCTTTTTTGATAAATCCATCTCTCCTTCTATCCTTTCCTCAAAAGGTCAAAGCTAATGATTTTCCATATGGTTGGCACAATGGAAAATACAGCACAGAGAATCAAAGTTTGTTTACTTCTCCTATGTATATCAATACGAGGGAAAAACATAAATAGTTTTCCTTGCAGGCTAGTGCCTGGGGAATAGAAATCTGGGAATAATTTGCTAGTCTTAGTGTATTGTGAATGTGCACTTCTGCCTGATGGCAAATGTTAAATCAGCCTTGGAGTCAGTCACCCGCCATAAACTTTGCACGTCCTAATATACAGAGAAATGTATTTGTATCCCAGTAGAGAATGGACTTTGAATTAGCTTTAACCACGCAGTGTCTCAGTTCTGCTCATGAGCTTCAAAAAGAGAGAGAACAGCTAGAAAATGCATATTATGATACTTGATAGACAATGGCTGATTGAAATGTGAGGCTAGTAATGTATTTGCTGTCCCACTTACCTGTAATAGAAGTATGAGGAAAGCAAAAGATTTTCTTGTTCCTTTTTACTTAAATGGGGGCAGTTCTCATCTATCTTTTCTTGCTGTACAAAATTGTTTGGGTTTTTTTTTTTCCCCGTGAAAATACAAACGTGAACTTCTCCTTTTCTGATGTTTCCGTCTGAAACGGGTTATTTTAAAACCTAACAATTTGGAGTTGGGGATGTGTTAAGAGCTAACATTATTTTTTTCCGATTTGTATGTAATTTTTGCCCATCAGAGCTGGTTTTGGTGCCAGTTGGGGGCAGATTGTATATCAGTCACTGGCAAAATTCTTAAAAATTGGGCATTTTAACTGATTTGAACGAGGTTGCCCATGGTAGTTGAGTTTGCAGCATCTGCACCTTGCGAAATACACGGACAGGGGATGTTTGTCTGTTAAAAGAGTGAAACCACTTTTTGGGTGGAAAACAAATCAAGGCTTGCCTTCTGATACAGAAGAAGCTTGTCTTTGTTTCTTAGATCAAAGTGTGATCCTGTAGTTGAGCCTGTAAAATGCCCGGCGCCTCCCCTTCCTCCCCGGGATCCTGTAATGCATTGATTCATCAAAATCAATCGCACTTTCATGAATTAGTCATTCGGTTCCTCGCTGCATCTGGACAAATTATGTACTCCTTCCTGCGTGCCGATATCTCGGCTCTGCTCTCTGAAGCAAGTGACGCTGACTGGCTTGTTAATGGGCCAGGCTGCTTCTGATACGGAGCTGGCTGACAGCAAATAAACAGTTATTTTGTAGGATTTTGTTTGATCACCTGCAAGAATCACCCCAAGCATCAGTGATGAAGGGACTCGTTGCCTTCCGGTGGTGATGGCAGGGAGAGGAGTTTTGAAAGGCGTAAAGCGCCGCTGTGATTTAAGGATGGGTTAAATGCCACGTTATCACCATCAGGGGTGGGAAGCTGTGCCTGTCGGAGCAGCAGGTTGGACCGTGGGCCAGGAGCCACGTCGCTGCAAGATGCTGTGCAAACCCTCCTGCCTCTTGGATGCTTGTTGCTCAAAAGAATTGGAAGTTTGGCTGATGACAGGCTGCCCACTGGTATGGTAAACAGCCTGTACCCTGTGCTGAGAAGGGGGTTCAGAAGCAGCAGAGTATGGCAGGCAATCGTGGAGCAGCCTGAGGGAGTGACACAGCCTGGTCGGTGTGGGGTGGGACTCTGAGGCAGGACTTTGCATCTCCTGTCCCTGCTCAAGTCCCTTACAGTGCCCTGAGCCCCCAAACCTCTGGCCATTTTCTGTGTTGGGAAAATGGGGGGTTGCTGTGAGGATCTTCTACTGATGGCGGCACGTTCTTGAAGATCATAGAATCACAGAATCGTTTTGGTCAAAAAAGATCTTCAAGATCATTGAGTCCGACTGTTAACCTGTAAACGGCAGGTCCACCACGGAACCATGTCCCTGAGCACCACATCTATATGTCTTTTAATTATCTCCAGGTATGGTGATTCCACCGCTTCCCTGGGCAGCCTGTTCCAGTGTTTGACAACTCTTTTGGTGAAGAATTTTTGCCTAATATCCAATCTGGTGCGACTTGAGGCCATTTCCTCTTGCCCTATCGCTAGTTACTTGGGAGAAGAGACCAACTCCTACCTCACTACAGCCTCCTTTTGAGTGGTTGTAGAGAGCAATAAGATCTCCCCTCAGCCTCTTTTTCTTCAGGCTGAACAACCTTCGTTCCCTCAGATGCTCCTCATAAGATTTGTTCTTCACTGGCTTCATTGCCCTTCTCTGGAGCCACTCCAGCACCTCGACGTCTTTCTTGTAATGATGGGCCCAAAACTGAACACAGGATTCGAGGTGCAGCCTCACCAGTGCTGAGTACTGGGGGAGACATTGATTTCTGGGTGCCAGCTAAGCTCTCCCTGTGAAGCCCAGCACTCTCGTCGGAGCAGGACGTACCTGCAGCTCCCACTAACTCATCTCACCAATGAGTGCAGCGTGTGGCGTGGGCATCCTTCCTGAATCCCGTTGTCTCGGGCTTTGAAGCATGAAATGTAATCATTATTGCCTTATTGCTCTCTTATCTCCCTTGGGTGTTGTACCCTCTCTCTTGTCCTCTCGGTGCAGAAATCATTGCTCACAAAAATCCTCTTGCCTCTTTAAAATCTGACTGGACCGTTTGACTCTCTGGCCTCGCGTGATAGGAAATTCTTCAGGCTGGCTGTGTGAACAAGTATTTCCTTTTATTCCTTCCAAATTTACTGGCAATTATCGACTGACCCCTTTGCTCTTGTGTTATGGGATGGTATGAAAAGAGAGGGATTGATCAATCTTCAGTATACTGCCCTGCAGAGTTAACGATATTTTATTTTCCTCTGTTATAGGAGAGAGAAAGAGATCTTTTTTCATTCCAAGTCTGATCAATTCTTAAGTTTTTCAGGGCATTCAAGTTCCTGAACTCTACAGATAGCAAAGAATAAGATGAAAAGTCGTGGAGTTGCTCTTGAAATAAATCGTTGAAGAAGATGAAGAAAAATCAACGGTTGTTCATTTATGTGTATTGCTTTGTGCCTAAATAAATTAGAATCAAAATTGTCCATCGAAGGAAATTCAGGCCTCCGCTGCATAAGATCTTCAGGCAACATTTATGGAGTTTGAGAATAATGTTTCTGGTAATAAATGGCAGAAATATTCTGTTTTCTGCATCAGCAGATATGAGGATTAAAGGATTTGACCATATTAAACAATTTTGCACAGCTTTGGCTCCCAGGGCTTGCAGGCTGCATTATCAGAGTTCATCTCACAGCATTTCCAGACCTGATTTAAGAGGAGAATATGTTCCTGCTTTGTAAGTTGTCACTCCCTAATTTAGGCCATCTTTGACAGAATTAAAAAAGCAAAGATAAAGAGATTATTTCTCTTCTCTTGAAAGTGGGATGGCTTCCTAAGGCTCCCCCTTACCCCAATCAGCCATTTGAAATGATGGAGATAATTGAATTGTATTGTTTCTCTGTACTCCCCTGAGCTCTGCTTGCGCTGGACTATCACATTGCTACGGAAACTTGAAAACGATAGTAGCTGATCTTTGTTTGGGTGAACAAGGTTTCCTCTGCCATTTGTCATCATAATCAGGCTGGACCTGGGGTGTAGCAACTAGCCCTGTGGTCCCTCTGAGGCAGATACCTCCCACTCTATTTTTTTATTTTTTTTCAATTCTAAATTTAAAACCGTGTTATGATTTGTTGTTATTTTAGCTATCCAGCATAAAGCCACAGCACAGGTACCAAAATAAGAGTGAGATGCCTTAGAGCATCACACAAGGTGTGAAAGAAATCCTGAGCATCCTCTTGCCTTCAGGGTTTGCATCAGACCAAGGAAGTTAGTCCCTGCACTGCTCCAAAAGCTCCTGCTTCCCTCTGCCGAGAATGGGGTGGAGCAGGTATGGTTTTAACTCAGTTTTTGACTCATTTAACCAAGTGTATTTTCTTACCATTGCTCTGCAAATGTTGTTGCAGGAAGCTGGCCTGATTTGTAACCTTATTTAAAACCATCCCGCCTGCCTCAGTGCCGTTCCAGCACTTCTTTTTGCAGCGTCGAGACACCTGCTGTGAAAGCACCAGCCTTCCCCTGCTTTTGAAGAGTCATTGCTTCGACATGGTCTGTGTGGATGTTTTGACTTCCTTTACACGTTTTCCAGCTGGCTGTGCGGCTTTGGGCCCATGGATCAGGCACAATGCCGAAATACATCATCACCCGCTTGTGTCGTGTGTGTGTACTGAGCGCTTATTTTTGCGGTCCAGAGAGGAAGTTTTGGCACGTTATCATTTTCACTTAATGTGTCCCTTTATCTGATAACCACCTAATGGACTCCTGAGAGCCCTAGAGACTGATCTGATTTTAGAATTATTTTTTTTTGCATTGAAGAATCATTAAATTCTGGGTGAAAAATGATGTAGATACCTATTAAGCAATGCTTGGGTAGACCCACCAACTCCATTTTAGCTCATCTTTCCTCATCGACCAGTTCCTTTTTCCAGACCAAAAAAGTGATTTTCAGTCATGCAAGCCCATTTTTTTTAAATTTCTAGTGAACTATAGTGTCGACTACAGCATTAAAATTCTCCTCCGGTGCTGCATGTCACAAGCCACATTTTACAAAGCTTCTTTACCTTTATCAAAGAAAACTCTTAGAACTTTGAAGGTCCTGAATGCAGATATCTGCACACGTTGACTCTTGCTGTCTGCATGGGATTAATCAAGGCTGTCACATATCTAGCCGTAAAACCTTTAGTACTTTTAAAAGGTTTGAAACTGCTATATTTATCGCATGCATCAGGGAGAGTAAATGGTTAAATGGTAAATGGTATCAGTAGGAAATAGCTTTAGTTGTTGCAAAGCAAGGCAGAGATGAGCCCCAAATGCTAACCAGCTAGGAAAAAAAAACAACAAAGCCCTTCTAAATATTAAACTGAGATGCTGTTCTTTGAATCTTTCTCAAATATTTCCTCTCATATGCACACATATGCAAATCACGCTGTATTCGGTGGAATTTGCACATGCAGCCTGGTGAAAACATTCATCAGTTCCTCTAAATAGGCAATAAAAAGGGTAGCGTGCCCTTTACGCGGCTGGTAAATACCTCATTTCTGAAGAAATCCCATTGTTGACTTTGTCACTACAAGACATTAATTTTAAGCTTCTGATTTTGTGCACGTAACATCAGAAGTCCTCTCATGTATTTGTAGCACTCTGTGTCCAGTGCAGGCGTAATGCGGAAGTTTGCAATTCTGTTTTGATGCTTTTCAGCCTAATGTTGGAAAGTTTCTGTGAGATTTCAACCTAGAGGTGGAAGAACTTTGTCAGAATTTTGACGTTGCATTTGAGCGATTGCAAACCAACAAACGGTATTGATGGTTTCTCAAACCTAATTTGAAATTCTTGAGTCTGCAAAGCTAAATTGGAAGTGCCACCAAGACAGATGTTGCTTTTCCCTAAATTCTGCACTTCAGCTTTTAGCTTTGCTGGAGATTCAAACAAAAGAGAAATGGTGGGGAAGAAATAAGAATGAATGGCTCCTTTTCGTCTTCGAAACAGGTTTGAGTATGGAGGAAGCTTGGCTAAGTTTATTTTTCCTTTCATATACTCCTTGTGCACACACGTACGAGTATGTATGTGCTTATAAATGTGTAACACACAGAAAGATACAGCACAAGTAAAACACTAGTTAGACAGAACCATTGATCATCTGTCCAGGGGATAACCGTGCTGAAATCACATATGGATCTGAGTGGCTGTTACTGTATGATCCCTGCCCAAACGTCCTCGTGCCAGAACAAGATGGGCTTTGTTGTATTCAGCTTAAGATGTTGGGGAAGGCACCAGCAGAATCTGGCTGGGGAAGAGCTAATGTTGGGGCCACACCAGGTTTTTCCAAAACTCCACAAGGAATTGTAATCCTACTGGTGTAAATGGCAAGGTGTGCGCACTGATACTGAGCAATAGACTATGCTTTGATGTCCTTTTTATGAAACCATAGTGATTTTCAGTTGTGAGTTGTAGAGGGGCAGATCCTGAGAGGTGTTGAGAATCCCTCGAGAGCTGCTGAACAATTTAATTCAGAGCTGAGGGTGTCACGCACCGTGTAAGATGAGCACCTACCTGATTATGCACGGCTGCGACACTTCACAGTTCTCCCATATGCCTTTCTTAGAGTTGAAGCATTGCAAAGGGTAAATTATCAAAAAGGTGTCCAAATAATGATGGCAATTACATGATTAATTAGGCGTGGAAGTGGAGTTGCTTAAGAATTTTCAACAGTTGGTGTTTAATAGCAAAGAAAATGTTGTGTAACTAAATAAACCCCCTGATATGATCAGGTGGATCTGAAGGCAGGTAAGTCCATTTAATATGGAATTGCAGAGTCAGTGTAATTACTTACCTAATTGTGTGCCCAAACTTGTTTGATGCACTTAGTGTGCATGTATAATTAATGATGATATATTGAAAAACCTTCTTACTGTAAATGCTTTCCTTATAATTTCCTAAAAATCAAATTGCTGAGGCAGAGATTAGAATCTGATTTAATATATACGGATAGAATTAGAATTTCTTGTTGTGGTTTTTGCTAGCTTAAAACAGATAAGCCTAGAAATTATCTGCATATGATCTTGTACGTAGGAATGGACCTAACACACTGTAGTGCAACCAGTTTTATGAATAGTAATGGTTCAGATATTTTTCTCAAGTCATAGGGGACAGGGGAGAAAAAGCAGAATTTTTTTGCAGGTAATGCAGAAGTGTCTTTTTTGAAGCTTTACCTTCTGCCCCAAAGCTCCCTACTTTGAATGGTCCTGGACTGGAGTAGCAGTTAAGCTGAGCACTGTCTGCTTTTGAGGTACACACGTGAGTGTTGGGTTATGGCAGCACCAGCTCTGATACCGAGTTTCTTCAGGAGTAAATCTCGTCATAGAATCGTAGAATCGTAGAATTGTCAGGGTTTGTGCAGTAACAACTTTGCTCCTCACAGAGCTGCTGTTTTGCTGTTGTGCAGTGTGACAGAGGTGTCAACGGGGCAGCTGGCAGGGCTGGAGCTGCTTTTTGGTTGTGGTTTCCACAAATGTTGAAGCTGCAGTGCATCTGTAGATGTTGTGGCTGTGTCAGGGAGTTTTAAGAAGCTCTTAGAAGCTTGCAAAGCTTTCTCAGCCTCCCATGCAATTGGTGTTTAAAAGTGTTTCTAGAAGATTGGGGTTTAGGAGAAGGCAGGAGGGGAGAGAAACTTGTGATGTGATTTTTCTTGGTTGGCTGGGGCCCTTGGCGTGCAGGCAAGCTGGTCGTCACGCTTCCTTATAATGGGGAACATCACAGGGAGCTCTAAAACAGTGAGGGACCCTAAGCTGAGCTTCATGGGTGGCTTCCTGTGTCACTGTCCACGGTAAAAGCTTTGGGTGAATTGGTCCGTAAGGTACGTGGCAACCTGGAGAAGGTCCCAAAGTGACAGCTCAGCTGTGCTCCTGCCTCGCAGAGGTGCTTCCCTGGTCTGAAGACAATGTCTGAGTGTATCCCTGGTCCAACAATAACTGCACTGCCTGCTTCTGCTGCTCATGTTGCTTCTTTCCAGCATTTTCTTTTTCTATAATGGGCAAATCTCATTTCTTGAACCTTTCAGGCAGGTTTGAGAGCCAAATGATGGAAGAAAATTCATCATTGATTTCTTCAGGTTTCCTAATAATCTTTGCGCTATTACCTCTTTCCTTCCTATTTTTTACTTAACACAGCACCGATCTGTCATTGCTCCTTTTTCATCTTATTATTTTCAGGCTTTGGTTTCCTGCCTTGCTTTTCTTGATGGGCTTAACGCTGCTTCCCGTGATCTTCTGTTCATCTTTGTTTTCACTGACACGCACAGATCCCCTGTTCGTTCTGGCATTCAGATCTTTCCTCATTTCCTTTCTATCTTTTAACAGTCTTCTCTCATCTCTTCAGATATGACTTCCAAGCTGTCTGGCGGCTTCTTCTCTTAGCTACCCTGCAGTACAAGGGAAAATAATGCGCTCTGTGCAGCAGGTCCGGTGGGGGAAAGCAAAGCAGATTGCTTGATTTTTTTGGTTTTCAAACAGTAGTTTAAATGAAAACTGGTTTAAGTTCTTGAAAATACACAGAATCAAAGAACTACCTTGATCATACGAAAAATAGAATTCTATTTTATGAATATAAATTAAAATGTATCATGTGTAGGCTATTTACTGCCTGTTATTCTAATATTCCAATTTATTTTGCTCTCACTTATTCCTCCCAGTTTTTTCTCAGTGCTACTTTTAAAGCAGGTTTCATAGGTATAAGTTGTGGAAGAAAAAATAAAGTGTAGATTATTACAACAAGGAATCTGGAAAATGACTTAGGTCCTAATTTTCTGTCCTACATTTGGGTAAACAAATCAAGAACCTAACTGATTTCAGAACAGCTTTATGTGGAAATGCATATGTAGTAAGATTTGTGCTTTAATCACCACTAGAATCCAAATCAGTCTAAAAAAGACTTAATCTTTGCCTGAGGTGGCTGCACCAGGACAAGCTGCGATAACTCTTTCCTTTTAGCACCGTTTGGGTTCTTCTGCGGCGCTCAGTGATGTGAGGACAGTAGGTCGGCTGGACACGTAAAAATTAGTGCAAAATGGATCAGTAATGATGCTTCAGGTCTTCAGAGCACTTCATGGGCATTAACTAATGAATTGTCACCAAAACCATGTAACATAGACAAGTCCTTGTGAGAGAGATGAAGAAAATAAGGTGACAAGGGTAAATCATGAGCTGCAGAACACCTGAGAGGAGGGGAAGGGTTTGTCGTGGAGGAATTTCTGGCCAAACATGCAGGAAGGCTGAGATTTCGCTTTCCCTGATGACTGTCTCTTGTACAAAAAAATTACCAAAGGTGGGCAAATGCCATCCCTTCCCCTCTCATCCTTTTCCTTCCTTTGGCAAGTTTTTATTGCATCTTGCTCTTATAGATGTTTCTAAAAGGTCTTGTGTACAGTAATGTGGGGGAGAGTGTAAAGGTCAAAAATTGTGTCTCGGAAAATGGTATTTTTTTGAATTTCCCCGTCTGATGAGTCATTCATTGCTATGACATATCGTGTCTGCTTTTGTTAGTCATGTCATATTAGACTCAGTGAGCGAGAATGATCTTGCCTATTCCAGGCTGGCTGATTTTATGAAAAAACTTAAATTGAGAGTGACACTAAAGTGCAAAAGAGTAATCTGAGGGAATGCAGTTAGTTTGCTTCAGATCTCATTTCTTCTGTACATTGGACTGACATGGATGTTTTTCTTCATAACCTGCAGTTCACAACCAGCTGAGTTCTGTAAGATTATGCACTTTACAAGAGTGACACTATTTTATTGAATTAAGTAAACAATTTGTCACTGCTAAAACTCAGTGTTGGTAATTTATTACAAATTACATCATTATTTCACAATACAGGACAAGGAAGTCAGATGAAATGCATCTAGCTAATTCCAAATTTCAGGATAATCGATGAAGCCTTTGTTAGATTAAAATATGATATATTATCTAAAGCCATTTAGCTGGGCCTGAGCTAAAACCCAAATATTTCTATAACAACCTAACTATTAATTTTGAAAAACAAGCACATGTTTCCATTAGCATTTGCAGTGAGTTATGTGTCATCACGTTCTGATGACCAGATCCATGGACAATGTGCTTTATTGGGTGCTGTTCGTCACAGGGTCCTACTCGATGCTGCGATACTGAGTGTTTGCAGCAGCAGAAGGAGCCACGGCAGTTGTGCATAGAGATGCCTTTCCTTTCCTGCTCAAGTCTCCAAAAGTCTGTGTGCTTCGGTGGTGACACCCTTTCCACAGACAAGTCTTCCATCAAATTGTTGAGTTTGTATCTAGCAGGTGTTGAATTGAGCTTTGGCCGCTCAGTGCTCTGAAGCTGAGAAGGAGGCCTTGGATGGGCAGGATCGAATCACAGAATCATAGCACAGTTTCAATTGGAAGAGACCTTCGAGATCATCGAGTCCAGCCTTTTCCTAGCACTATCAACACCACTAAACCATGTCCTTCAATGCAGCATCTAGCAAGTAGGTCGAGAGAGGTCCTCCTGCCCTGCTACTCTGCCCTGGTGAGGCCACATCTGGAATATTGTGTCCAGTTCTGGGCCCCTCAGCTCAAGAAGAACAGGGAACTGCTGGAGAGAGTCCAGCGCAGAGCCACGAAGATGATGGAGGGAGTGGAGCATCTCCCTGTTGAGGAAAGGCTGAAGGAGCTGGGTCTCTTTAGCTTGGAGAAGAGGAGGCTGAGGGGTGACCTCATTAATGTTTATAAATATGTCAAGGGGGAGTGTCAGGAGGATGGAGCCAGGCTCTTTTCAGTGGCGTCCACTGACAGGACAAGGGGCAATGGGTGGAAGCTGGAACACAGGAGGTTCCATAAAAATATGAGGAAAAACTTTTTCACAGTGAGGGTGACAGAGCACTGGCAGAGGCTGCCCAGGGAGGTTGTGGAATGTCCTTCTCTGGAGACATTCAAAACCCATCTGGACGCTTTCCTGTGCAATCTGCTGTAGGTGGTCCTGCTCTGGCAGGGGGCTGGACTAGTTGATCTTTGAGATCCCTTGCAACCCCTGACATTCTGTGATTCTGTGATTCTGTGAACATCTACCTGTCTCTTAAACTCCTCCAGGGACGGCGACTCAACCCCCTCCCTGGTCAGGCTGTTCCAATGCCTGACAACCCTTTCAGGAAAGAAATTCTTCCTAATATCCAACCTGAACCTCCCCTGGCACAACTTAAGGCCATTTGCCCTCATCCCATCACTTGCATAGGATCACAGAATCAGAGATAGGTAGGTTTTGTGGGTAGGTTGTATTGCTACAATCCTGACAGGAGAGTCAGTCATTTTTTCCAGCCACCGGAAATTTGAAAATGTTACCAGGCGGTCAAAAAGCTGAAGCCTGGAATGTTTTCAGTGATTGAAAAGGAAGACAAAATTTTAGAAAGAAAGTCGTCAACTGGGTGAAATATTTCCTTTCAAGCTATTTTAATAATGATTTGTGTGTATGTTGAAATGGTATTGAAATTAGAGGTAATGATTTTTTAAAAGTCAGTATGAAGTTTTTATTATCTACAAAACTTGTTGATACGTTGATTGAAAGTTATTTTTCCTTCAAAAGCAGTGTTTTAACAAATCTCTTATTTTCTGATTTAAAAAAAATCACATTTTAAATTTCCTAGGATTTCTTTTTTTCCTTGGGTTGGTTTGTTTGGTTTTTTTAATTTTTATTTTTGCCATGTATTTTCCTGGGTCAGTATAGCCTTACTTCCTGTTAGGAGAGAAGGACACGCCAGCCAATAGTTGTAGGCAATTTGTGCAATCTAAACCAAGCTTGTAAGTACAGGGAGGAGAAGCACTCTTCTAAATCAGAGGGAGAACATTCAGTTATAAGGTCTGTTTCTGAGGCTGTGGCTCCTGCTGACTTCCTAAGGGAAAGGGCCCTCTTTTTTATACAGAGGTTTTTCCCTCCCTCCCCTTAACCAGCTGGATTTCTTTCTGCCAGAAATTCCCCTCTTGGCAGTGGATGTGCTTGGGATACTTCTCTGATTAATGACCCTAGTTAAGGGCCGAGTTCAATTCATCTCACTTCACTGGAGCATTATATACTATGTCTTGTCATCGCTGGGGAGACAGTCTTTTGCAATTATCGTAGGTAAATTCTGTCTCCTGGCACACAGGTGATGAGTCCTCTTTTAGCTTTCTCCAAAGAACAGGGTTGTGAAATACCCTGAGCTGTGTTGACTGTGGAATAACCCCTGTAGCTGTTATTCTGCTTTTGGGGAGGAAGCAAGGATTGCATTACTTTGCTTTCAGGATTTTTGAGGTATGAGATGAAGGTTTAGGCAGTTGGTGTGGCGGACTTGAGGGAGAAAAATAAAAGTAATAACCCAGCCTTTACGTCTCAGTTTCCATTCTGTCTCTTTGGTGCCTTTATAAGGTTACGGCTGTTTGCTGTCTGCCTACAGTGAATTGAAATAAGTTAAAAGAACAGCAGCATTTCAGCTACTTTTTTGTTTTGTTGTTGTTGTAGTAGAAGGAAAGTGGACTTCCCTGACTACTAAAAATTATTCCTCGAGCAGTTTATTTAATATCCCCACAGTCACAACTGCAGGAAATGCAAACCAGAATGGGGAAAGAAAGTAACTTTTAGTGTTGATGGAAAGGCAGCTCCGTTGTGCAGGCGAGGTCCAGCTGCCACCACATGTAGTGCCTGCCTTTGTGGGGCTTCACAGCCCCTTTATTCAGCCAGAGACTGTAAAAGAGAAGCCGGCAGAAGAGGAGCTTTGTAGGCCATTTATGTCTCCTGGATGGGTTTAGGTCACGTCTGTCTTCCTGCCTGGTCCAGGAATGCATGAGGTGGGAATGCAGGTGAGGAAGGAGATGGCAGAAGCTGGTTTGCTTGCGACAGACACAGGGCACGGTAATCCTCAGCCCCGTGCCCGTCCACTGCTGCCTTCTGCTCATGAGGGAACGGGGAAAAGCTCCTGTATGTCCTGAGTTAGACAGAAGATGGGCTGACAACTCATCCAAGCAGTTGTACAGTTCTGCTGCAGTCCAGGTGCAGAATTCTCTCTCTGTGCCAGAGCGTGAATGTAACAAGAATTCATTTGCAGCTCTTCTTTCTGCAGAGCTTACGAAGCGGTTCAAAGGAGTTACCGGCATCATGAGGACTTTGTGCATCAGATTAGCACATGATCTGAGATGCATTTCTTGAGATGACTATTGGGTTGCATGGCTTCCTGATGGCATTGCTTGTTGTCACATGATAGACAGGAGTGACACCCTCTTGTCACACTACATCCCCATCCTGGTCACTTTTAGGTGTTTGCACCTTGTAGTTCAATGAACAGCATGAGCTCCAGCTCAAAAGAAAACAATTTATGAACTGTTTTATTTGAGATACTGCCCAAAGTTGCTTTTGAAAATGATTGTTAGTCACCTCTGTCACTTTGATGCTTTTCAAAATTGTATTTCCTGTCCAATTTCTCACTTTGTCAGACAGCGGTAATTAAGGTTTAGCGTGCAGAATTTTAGCCAGAAACGAGTTGCTGTGTAAAAGATGTACGTGGGCACTGGGGAGTAAATTTAGCAGCTTTCTAGTTGTAAATATTCTATCACTTTATGAGATTATGACCATGATACACAATGGGAGTTGGAGATGTGACTGAAGATGAAAATGTGGCTGTCTGCTGGGGGTGTTCAAGCACTGAAATGCAGTGGGAGCTGTATCAAGCTGATCTGGCCCCTGGGTTAATTTATATTCACCAAACCCGTAAACCTGGGAAATGAAGGGAAACTTCTAATAGTTCACTGGTGGAGATAAGATTCTCTAAGGAAAGACCCAGCACTGGTCCTAGCATAGCTTTTTGTGTCTCTCCCTTTTCTAAATCTTAGATCTTCAGGTCAGAAATGATGCCTTGGTTTCCAAAAGGCAGGAAGGACAACTCGCTGGGTTTGCAAGGGCTTTGGTGAGTTGTACTGAAGCCTGAGGATGAGTAGCTGGCAGCCAACCCTTGATCCTTCGCCTGGTCCATCGACTCATTACTCCGTGTGGTGTCAGGAGTAGATCCAAGCAAACACAGATTAAGACATAACTCTCTGAAAGTATTTTTTAATGAAATTTCCCTGCTCTGAAAACAAGACAAGGAGCAGATGCAGTAATTGTCCCCTAGACCAGGGCTTTCACAAGGCGTCAACGCTGTAGGTTGTTTGGATCAAATGCCTGCTCTGTCTTCTGGCACAGGAGAGGAATCATTGCTTACCAAACGCTGTGCTGTGTTTGGGGTGCAAATTGTCTTCTGGGTAACTCCAGCATTATTTAGAGAGAAGGATAAAGACAAAGGATTACGTATCTGGATTTCTGTATGCTCATAGTTGGAGCTTTACTTCTGGTAAATCTCTAATTAAAGTCAAAGGACAAAAGCACTCCTTCACTAAGGTATTACACTGTTAACTCTGTTCCTTGTTCTGTTGCATGAGAGAAGTGATAGATTGAGCTACCCGATAGTTTATACTTATGGCATATGGGTTGTTTGTTTTTTGCAGCTGAGCAGAGCGACAGCTCTGGACTTGCCGCTGTGCTGAGCGTTACAGATTGCGTTTACAGTTCCTCCATCATTCCCTATTTGCATGGACATTTTAGTGCCTCTGGACCTTTGCACAATTATCTCTCAGGATTATTAATCAAGTTCCAAAACATTAACACGTCCAATCAAGCTAATGGAAAGAGATGGGTTTTATTAAAAAGAAATCCTGGCGAGGCCTGTAGCCTATATAATAAGATTGTTCCATAGAATCTCTAGATCTGACGCAGAAGAAAAATCTCTTAGGTATGATACAAAGCAAGTAGACCAAAATAGATGTGACGACTGAGATCTTGCTGCGTATGGCTAACCTGTGGCTTTACAGCAAATAGCACGTCTTGAATAGTTTAATTTTCCCCTCGTTTAAAGCATAAGTTCCATGTATGATACAAAGTTATGTAATACCCTCCATAGGGCATGTTTTCTAGCAGTTTTCAGGGTCTTCACTTTCAATTTACACAGTTTGTGTATCTTCGCTGGGAATGGATGGTTGCAGTAGCTGCATTAATGAAACATAACATCTATCTCAGTGAAAGCCAGTAAATTTATTCACCATAGATGTGCTAGCTGAAGTGTCGGTAATACGACTGCATCTACGTTTCCGTTTTGATGCAGAGTGGTAGTATGGCTTGTGAAGCCAGTCCTCTCGTTGTCCCCACTGATTGTGTACTGATTCAATTCACAGCTCAGTTTTGCTGTGCACAGACTGCCCCAGGCAACGCTTCCCAACCTCTAATGGAGATAAAAGGTCTGAAACAGTGATAAGTTTTGAACCACACGCATGGTGGGCATGTTTGGTTGAGGGGAGCAGATTAAATCTAGTCCCCAGCGAATGCCTGAAATACATATAGTGTAGACGTAAAAGCCTCAGTACCAGATTGAATCTAATGATTTACTTCTGGTGTGTGAAATTACCTGCTAATGTAGACGTAGCGGTAAGACTACAGTGAAGAGACTGCGCATAGTTGGCGACTGTGGATGTAGTCACTAAGCTGTTGTCTCCTGAAGTTTACCAGCAAATCTACAGTTGTATATTGGGCTGAACTGATGGATCATGCACTCATCAAATGCTGTGCCTGCGTACCTCATTTCCTCTTTTAAGTCTTACTAAAAATACGACAGGACCAAAACTGGACAAAATAATGCGTTCCATGCATGTTACTGTAGAAGTCAAGATCAGCGTGTTGGCAAGTGTGAAGGATGAGACTTGCTTCACCACCACTTCGGCACCACCAGCTACTGCCTTCCCATCCTCAAGTACGTTTCTTGCCTGTAGAATGACAGTGGCCTCTGTTAAGGTTTGTTTTCACTGATATTTTCAAGAAAATGAAGTTGTAGACATATCATGGACCTGAATTAGTAGAGACTAAGAAAATGTTCAGGGCCAGGATTTTAGTTCTGACTACTGAGTGTGTGCATGCTCGTGTATGTTATTAATCATGTTTTTTGGTAATGACTCTGTGCAGTTACGGTAGCTTATAGGTGACTGATAGGGATTTGATCTAACCAGCTGGTTAATGAAGGGCCAGTGATGAACACTCCTTTGCTGAACAACTTCTTGGTTATGTCCAAGGAGCCTGTAGCTTTAATATGTTGGCTGTAATCAGTAAATGTTGGGGGGTTTTTGCAGCTTCTTGGAGACAACTGTGTGGAAGATAGTGAGTAAAGCAGAGAAAATGTGGATTACTGGCATAGACTTGTCGTTATATTCTACCAGAGAGACATTGAGCAGACCCTAACCAAAATCTGTCATTGCAAAAATACTGTAAGATGCATAAAAACGTGAAACAACAATATAGAAGACACCCATGCCTCTTTATGCACCATCTTGCTTTACTAATGCCAGAAGGATATTACAAGATGGTTTTATTTAATACCACTTGTGCTGTTTCCTGTTGTCTTAAAGTCTGATTACTTAATTCACTGTTTTAACATCCCATTTCTCATCTGCCAATGCCCTGCTGCAGTGCCTTGGCAGAGAAATATTAAATTTGGAGGTGGTTTATTTTTTTCTCAATTTGACCTTTCTCATTCCTTTACATTTTAAAACTCACATTCAGAAATCTAAATTTTGGGACCAAATGAGTTGAAACTATACCTTTAAAAAAAAAGAAAAGTCCCAAACCATTAATAAAGTTGCCCCTATATTGCTGTGTCAGCGACAGTGTGATTAACCTGCCATACAAATGTGGGTGCTATAAAATGAACTTGCTCCAAGGCAGCTTTGATTTGCATGCTCAACACTTTCCAAGTGTTGCATTCATAAATCAGAAGGTTTTTTGTGTGTGTCTGTTCTGGGTAAGTGTTTTTCCTTCATTCTCCCCTCCGTCCTGCAGCCCAACGCGTAGATCATGGCCATACCAGACCTGCCCAGCATGTAGATTTAGAGATACTGATTTTATTTCTTAGGTACATGGGAAGACTTATTGCCCAAGCTTTCTAAAATAAATACACAAGTCATTAATAGCTTGTGGAAGAAAATAATAAAGGGGGAAAAGCTGAGAAAATGACCTGCCAGTACATTAGCAGGAAATGTGGTGTTACAGAAAGTACATGTTTCCACCCATTCTGGGTTCATACAAGCAGAATCACTAGGAAGATACATCTAAATTCCCTTTTATTTGAAATTCTGCATTTCTTCTGGAGAAGCTGAGCTAGGGGTGCTTCAAATAAACATAGCCCAGGTCATACTGTTTGCTAGGGGGTGTCGCGTTTGGTGCTGTACTTCTTAGCAAACACTCTAGTTGTTTGAGGTGGGAAGTATGGCTGGCTCTACCCAAACATTATCGATGCTAGGTTCATTTAAACTGCATGAACTTAATTGACTCGTTGTGGAATGGGATTTCATTCTTCCCCATCACAACGCGATGTCCTCATTTGATGATACTGATGAATAGATTTTCCATTCCTGAGGACAAACTTTTTAAACAGAGTGGTGACAGCTAAAGAAGTGGAAGAAGTTCTTCTGGGAGAGGTGGAAGGCTGATCTGATGCACTAGTTCATTTTCTTATATTTTACCCATAAGAACATGGTACCCACAAGGATAAGCAGTAGCTTCTGCCTTAACATCTCTATTGGAAACTTAACATTAATACACCTGCATAAGATCTGAAGACTTACTCCTTATCATCTTTCACCTAGACTACTCAGTTTTGTGACTATTTCAACCTTTTCAACCATTTAGAGACAACCCACAGCAATACTGTCTGCAGATACAGGAGCAAGAATATGGGGATACTCTAAAATATTGTTGACTTGAATACTTGTCAAGTACCACTGAATAGTTGTTGACATGTTTTCACCTCCTGATGTCAGCCCGTGAAAGATCTCTCTGGGTGACAGCACCCTGGGTTCAGATTTGTTGGTAGAGATTGGCAGAGCATAACTGTGTTTGATTTAAGTGGGTACATAGGATGAAGGTGAGAGAACAACAACAAGGAAGCTATGAAGCTTAAAGGTATGTTAGGAGTTCCAACGAGTTCCAGCACAAAAAAATCTGGAAAACAGTATTTTGTGGAATTCATGTCCTGCACACACAGACCTCAAACTTTAAAGATGGCTTTTAATTCAAGAAATTTGAACTGGTATCTTTCCTCTAGTTCCTTAACTACCTAAGAAGAGATGTTGAGCTTTGGGAATTAGTTGGCATTTGATCCTGAGCCACAAGTCTAATTTTCTTGAGGTTTTCCTGAATGGGAGGAGACAGGAAATGTATCGTGTGCTACACAATCAATGAAGTAGTTGGTGATACTTTAATATGTGGAATTTATTTTTAGCTGTAAGTACGGATTATGTATAATGCATATTTAAACCATTTCTGTTTGAATTCCCTCTGCAGCTGACAGGGCGCGTAATTAAAAAGAGAAGCTGGCTACGGCCCACTAGACCAGGCTGATTCCACGTGGTCGGCTTGTGAAGAGAAGATTTCGTTAAGGAAAAATGGGTGTTAGATCTAATGTCAACTGATTAGAGCAAGGGGGGCTGAGTGTGGTGTTTACCAGAGTGAATCAAGAAAAGGTTAAGGAAGGAGAACAAGGCAAAGGAGAAGAAGTTTGAAAGCTGTTGTGTTCCTCACATCCTGGGAGATAATCCCACTGGGTCCATCAAGAGAAATGTGGTGCACGGTACTGAGCTGCAGGTCCTACCGGGGAGAAGGCGTGGAAATGGGGAGAAAAATAGCAGCAAGTGTCACTTTCTGTGCACCAAATATGGGGAGATTAATCATCATAATAATAACAACAATTATGGTATCATTCTAATTTCATAATAATGTACTTCAAATGAATGTTGATACTATTATTTATTTAAATACTTACTCTCTCATGTACAGCATTGTTTCAGAGCAGGCAGGAGAAGATGACCTAGTCAGGATTGAAACACAATAAGCGGAATATGCGTTCTTGGGGGGGGGGTGATATTTCACGGGAGTTTTTCTTTGCCTTTCCTGCTTTGGCTACCTTAATTTTCCATGATTAAAGTTGCACTAGAGGATCTGCAACTCTGCGTATCAATACAGAAAGCACTGCTTGAGAAATAGTCAAGTAGTGCCAATATTTGTTACACGAAAGATACAGATTTGCTTTGTTGGTTTTTCTGTTTTTTTGTTTGGTTGTTCTAATACTACTCTCTTGTCTCCAGGCAAGAAAGCAATTCTCCTTTTGCCTCAGAAACGTGGTATAACCTCATGTTTCGCTGGCAGGGGATTTAAAATAGCCACTATAATTTACATTATAATTGTGTCATATTTTTTACTTCCCGTACAAGTTCCTCCTCGTTTGAGATTGTTCTGTCCTTTAGCAAATAGCGCACTTACCTTTGGCTCTGCGGGGAGCTCCTGGCAATCTCGAGTCAGGAATATAATGGAAAAAAGGCTCACCTGATGATTTCAAGGGGATTACAGATTTAGGGAAAATAATCCGGCGGATGGGAAAAGGGAGGAGAATTCCGCGGGGCACTACTGCAGCAGAACAAATATTGAACTCTGTCGACAGCGGCTTGCCTGTCTTTCAACACATCTTTTTTTTCGCAGCGCCGAGGAGGGCGAGAGGGAAGGCGGCTGGAGGGACCTTAGGGATGCCCCTGGTACGCGTGCAGAGGAGGTGCACATGCAGAACCAGGTATCTTCAGCACAACAAGCTGCAGGCAGTCTTCGCATCACAAGTGCACCTTGCTCTGTGTTTTAAGGGGATTGCCAGGCTAAGGGGAGCATTACAGACTTGGCCTGAATGGCATTTTTTTCCAAGCCCACTTGGAAACATTTCACTTGGAACACACTGCAGGAATGACAACTGTTGCACATTTATGCTATGTGAACGCAAACTTTGCTAAGAGCTGCAGCACTTGTCCAGCTTGCAGAGGAGATCGATCGTTCTGGCCTCCGCACGGCTCCGCTCTTCGCCATTCGGCTTGTCCCGTTTGAAATACAAATGATAGAAATTAGTATATTAGCAGGAGAGACTGCAGGATGTAATTGTATGTTGACTGAAATGTTGCTGATGGATGGACCTGGGGAGATGACATCTCTTATTTATGGAGAGGAGAGCCCAGGTAGTTGATAGATTTGACAAGAGCACAGTGGCAAAGCAAAATAACACTGAGGCAGAATGAGAATGTATTTCCTAATGGCCTCCCTCGCAGCTGTATACACTGATTTAATCTCTCCAAAGCACTCCATTGTTTATGAGGCCTGTGGGTACAATTTTATGCCTGACTGAAGAGGTTGCTAATAGCTGCCATATTTGTGTTTAAGGACCTGCGAAGGATTAAACTAAGTATTTTAAAGCAATGAGCCATAATAACGTAATAATATATTGAAAATAATAAACAGCTTTTTATTCAATAATTGGCTGCAAAACTGGTGAACTTCGAATGACAGAACTACTAATTATGAATGCAATTGCTAATCATATGTTCATTGGGGAATGCAAATTAAAACCATGCCATAAAGTCTCTTATATATGCCATAGGCAACAAGTCATGGAGCAGGATGGTAGGCTCCTTTAAAAAAACGACAAAACCCACAAAAAACCCATAAGGGAAACCCAGAATGTTCCTGTAGGAACACGTGGTGATTACTCAGGACTGCTTTCTCGGGGATAAAGCTGTTTCATGAGGGGAGAAGTATCTGTTCTCCTCAGTGCCAAGGTGTGATGTCCCATGTTGGGACATTTTGTGTCTCAGTCAGGGTGAAATAATCTCCAACCCACAATAAGTACTGGCACACTGGAAGTCTCTTTTTCTCATTTTTGAAGAATGATATTCTTCTGTCCCAGTATTCTTACTCTCTTCCCTTCTGTAGTTCATGTGGTTCCCATCCTTCAAAGCACAGCACCATGATGAAGTTTCCTGTCTTTTTGAATAGCCTTTTTTATAGAGCAAGTCTGGTAGAGATGATCTGAATAGATGATAAGGTGAGGAGGTTCCTTAGTGATGAGCTATTTTGTGCTTTTTTTAGCAAAGTATGTCTGATTGAAGCTTACCAGGGTCTAGACCACATAGACTCCCTGGCTCCTTCCTGCCTCAGTGTGGGGCAAGATCTCAGGAAGGCACAGTAAGAAATCACTTTATAGACAGAGAATATCTGGGTATGAACTTGTGTTGTGGTTACCAAGTCAAGTGTAGCTCCACACTGATAAAAGTACACACAGAGGAATGTAGGTGCAGAAGCTACAAGAGATACTGTCCCAGCAGAGAGCCTGCTGAGGGTACAGAACTTTCCTGGAGCTGAGGCTCATGGACCAACTGCAGTACTGCTGATACAAAAAAATATTTCGCACAGCCTGTTGATAAAATAAACTTAGTCTGAACCTGCCTGTCAGTACTGAAGAGTAATTCGAGTTTTACAGGTGGCTTTAAGGTCTGTGAACCAAGAAGTCTTGAAGATGCTGAGGATAAGCTCTCATCAGCATCCGTGTGTTCAAGGGCAGAAGCCTTCCTCAGGCCACTTCTAAGCCAAAAGCCATCATCTCTGTGTCTGTGCCACCTGCCCATCCCCAGCCTGGTAACAGATAGTAGCTGATAGTATTGATTGCAGTTCAGTGTTCTGCAAGAAGTAAGTTTGCTGGCCCAAAATAAACTGTTGGGGAAAGTTCTGCTGCTTGCTGAAACCCTGTGTACGGTCATTTCCCATGTCATCACAGCAATTGCTGCTGCTTTCATAGTTTTGGTGCAGGGGAGTCTTACCCTAATGCTTGATGATGTTAAAAGGAGACAGAGCAAACTCTTCTGCTGCTGTTTCTCATCGAAGGCTGTGCTGGCTTTGTCGCGGCTGAAATCTCTGCCAGATTTCCAGTGGGACATGCACAGTTGAAGGTGTTACAGGGCTACGCGTCTGCCAGGGTGGAAAATGTGGAGACGTGTCTAGATCTGAGTCTCCCTGAGTAATATTTATCTGGGGCTTCCAGCAGAAACTGTATACATGGCTGCACAGGCCATATAACTTTTCTAATGAATATATGAAATATATATGTCTCTTAATTTGCTCTTAGGAGCCTTCAGGTTTCCATTAATGACTTGTGTCTCTTAAGGACCTTGAAATTCCAAGCTTATATAGAGGTGCCGGCATAATAGCCTAAGGGACAAATAGCAAATCACGTGCTTAATGCCCTCCAGGAATTAATGTGGAGGGGTAGTAACAGTCCAAATGTCTTGATGGGTCACTGAGTCAGCAGTGGCTCCTGTGCAGCGCCGAGTGCTGCTTCTCCCAGTTCAAGGATGACAGACAGACCTGTAATGACAGCACCGACTGGCTTCTAGTATTATAAGCTGTGGGTCTTGTTTTAGCTCCTTACCTTAAATATCCGTGTTAGAAATCCTTCAGAGGTAAAAAACATTTTCCAGTCAAGACATGGATGCTTCCTATAGATTCTACATTGATTTTATTTTCATATTCCACTGATATAACCAGCATAGCTTACATATGCCTTGGTAGCTGAAAAGGTGGTTACCAGTGGAGCAGCTTCTGCAGCTTTTTTGGAAAACCTGTCTATTCTAAATGTCACTGCTGAGGTTGGACAACCTTGTAGAAAATGTGCAGTCAGGCTCGATGCAGAAGCTGCTGGGTGAGTTTTCAGCACAATTTAACGCAAGAGTTTCTGTGAGATGACGGTGGGAATCTGTCTTGAAGATGCTTCCAGTGTGGGCCCCAGGTATCTGTACTCCATGAGCGACAGCAGGACTGTGTGGAGGCTGCTGAGTTGTCCCAGTCGTCCTCAGAGAGAGGAAGGAGGCAGGTAGAGCTGCTGGAGCTGGCATTTGGAGTCAGAGAAAGTTCATTTTTCAGTGACCACTGGAGAAATGCAGATTCTTTATATTTTTTGGTGTTCCAGTTTAGCCTTCAGAAGAACAAAACAGGAACATGTGGCTTGTTTGGCTACAAAACTCGTCAGTGTAGTTCCACTACAGGGAATTGTTTGAGAAGAGTTTTCAGACCAAAAAAAAAAAGCAAGTGAATAAAAAGAAACAATAAATCTATGAGCATTTTAACTTGTTAAAGAACAATTTATGGACAGTGAAGGGGCTGAAGTCATTGAATAAATTATTATCACTGAAATTATTCAGCCTTGTTTAAATTATGGAAGATGTTACCATCTTGTTGTCTCAAGCCATGTTGCATACTTTATATGCAGCGGTCTTCTGAGCCCTTCTGAGATCTTGACGTTTTCACTCTTTCCACAAAAACATCATTTTACTGCAACTTGTGGGAAGAGCCTGTCACAAAGTGACACATTATGAAGGTGTCAACACAGGATTTGGTGGCCCTGGCTTAGCCGAGCTCCCAGACCAGCTGGAGGAGCAGCTCTCTGGGTAAGGGGAAGGCTGGGTAAGGGGAAGGTTCCCTGGGCAGAAGCTGGGCTCCCTGGGTACTGGTTTGCGGCTGAGGAGTGATTCCCTGTGGGGATACAGCTTTTATCAGTCTTCCCTCTCATCAGTGTCAAGTGCAGGTGTCACTGCAGCTCACCTGCTGGCACAGAAGCACGCCGCAGCCTGCATGCATGTAAAAACCCTGTGAGTGGAGCCAGGGAGATACCTTTCTGAGATGCCCATGGTCGTAGCATTCTCTCGTGGCAGAGGATGGGGCTTGTCCCAGGATGTCCGTCTTCTTCAGACTCTGCACTGGAACAAGACCAAGGACTAGTCTTGTTCTCCAAGAAACAAATACTGCTCAGTGCAGCCAAAAGTGCTGTTTCTCCGGGATCCCGTCTACTCAAAGATGTTAGAGAGGCCTCTGATATTTCCTTGGAAAAATCACGCTGAGTTACAAAGAAGGAATGGTTCTGGTAAAGATACAGGTGGTACCAATTGTGCATTGTTCACAGCCGTGGAGCCATGTGCATGTAATAACCACCAGGTGGGCCAACTCAACCTGGGGATTGAAAATCAGCCTTGTTGGGTGGGGCTGAGGTCTTGCAGCAGCCATAAGCCCCACCTGGGTAGTCCCCAGCTCTTCTGGGGAGGTAGCTCAGCGCAAAGCAGGGGCCTCGGGTGAGGAAGAAAGACTTTTCCAGCAAGTCCTGCAAACATGAGGAGAGAGGTGGAAGGAAAGCTGAGCTGTTGCTATGGAATGTTCAGAGTGACAATAGTCTTTTATTATTGTTTTTTGTTCTCTGACTAAATTAATTAACACTTTGGATGCTGAGAGCAGGAGCAGGTACTTTTTTTTTTTTTTTTTTTGGCTTTCTGGGAAGTATAATTACATAGAAATGCGTATGCCCCGTAAAACAAGAGCTGGTGTGTAATTCTGTTGATCTGTGGGAATTGTGGAAATGTTTGTATGAATCAGCTCTGTGACAAAGGTGTTTACGTAAGAAGCAGTTCTGCTGCTTTCTGGATTTTAAGGGTTAAATCACGAAAATACGAGTGGCTTCCTCACCCCTGTAGTTAAGATCCGGATGGGTGGTGAGTGGAGGGTCACTGTAATACACCAAAGGTGCTGAGATGAGCTTGGTTGTGTCAGTGGGGAGAGCTGAGAGTTGAAGATCAAAGTCCAGGAAGTAAGGATTAAAGGCTCTTTGTCTTTTTGTAGTCTGTACAGCTCTGCTTTTTTCCAAGTTCCAGATTATCCTCTACGTGCTCTATGTGTTAGGTCTCGCATCATGCGTTTTCAAAGGAGAATGTGTGTTCCTTGTGTCATTGGCTTTGGGGATTGATTTGGGGAGTTTCCCTCTGAACTACTATGGATTTTTTTTTGCTTTTGCTTTGCATTGCCTCACCTCTGTGGTGTTGCTTAGAGCATGGATGTGGATGCCAGCAACCTGTTCCTCTGCTCCTTTGCTGTGGTTGTTTTAGTGGTATCTTAACAAATTCACAGATGAAGGTGGGGGGAATGTCACAGAAAAGATGGGTTTAATAACCACTTGTAGAGGAAACAAAAGTAAATCCAGTGACAGCTCTGGCAATTCCCACCTTCGTTATTGCTGACAGACGGCACAGGAATAAAAACGAGCCGGTTTACATACACTGACACTAATGTACAACCAATGGTGATGTCCCGGAGGAAATGTCACCAATTAGCATGAAAGCTGCTGCAGTTATCAACTTAGACAAGATTTGGCCATGGAAAGTACAAGGTTTTAAGATGAACCTGTGACTCCTTCTCCCAAATGCTTTCCTGTCCAAATGCACGTGGAGATTTGTGAGACAGCTCAAGTGAACTTCTTGGTAGGCTCCCGTGGTCTGGTGAAGTAGTTTTCCAAGTGCCTCTCTTGCTTCCAATGTGGGTAACACAGTGCTATGGTGAAAATAAATACATATGCATATATATATATATGGTGAGAAATAATGGGATTGCATGGCAAAGTTTAACAGGTCTTTATAAAGAGAGATGGAAATACTGAGATGTGTGTTGGAGAGATGGAGAATAGCAGGGGAAGGGTTTGGGTGCCTTCGCTTTGCATAAACTGCTCAATACCCTGTGTTTAATCCAAAACTGGACAGGAAGAAATGAAAGGGGGGAGGGGGAGGACACTGCCACACCATCTGTAAAAGCTGCCACGACAATTTATGCTGCATTAAAAACCTTTCCCTGAAGCTGTGCTTTAATAAGATTCCTAGTCAGAAGTCAAACTCTGCCTAGTAATTCATTCTAAACTCTCATAATGCATTTATTAGTGTGGAAACGGCAGAAGTGAAGCGACCACATTTGAAGTCTGTATTCAAAATTAGCGAAATCTAGTGTTGTTCTGCGTTAAAAAGAAAGGAAAATGAGTGCTGTAACATGCGGTGAGTGATATCTTTTGCATTAGCAGGTGGCTAAATGAGCATTGTTTGAAATAAAATGTTACTAGGTTTCCTTAAAGTAGATACTCAGTGTGATAGATTATTTTTTTCATCTCGGTTAAAGTTATTGAGGTGAAGAATGTCCCATTATAAAGGAATTTTTTTGAAATGCAGGGATACACTTTATCATATTATAGCTCTTGCATCATATTAAATGCTACTTAGGTGTTTTATTGAAATCCAAACTCTTGCTTAGCGTTTCTTTGCCAACAGTACAAAAGCTTATGATTCACAGCTTCTTACATAATAGATATGTTAATGAGTTTCTGCATGTTTTATAGCTTTGTATTATTCTAAAAGCTATTAATCTGTTTTTCTTGATTATCAGTTATGGTAAAACTACTGTAACTTCTCTCCAAATTTCGTTGCTGCCAAGCAAGTTCAGCACTTGGAGAACCAATTTCTTTAGCTACCTGTTGGACTCATTAAACCTGATTCTTTTCTTCCTGTTGAAAATTGTATCTAGCCAAAGACCCGGTGTATTTTTTTTTTCTGACTACAAGAGGATAAATTCTGCTTTGGGGTACTTGGTATTCTTTCATTCAAGTAGATTGGAGTCGTGCGTATGAATCTCAGGCCCTAATTATGTTTCTAATAATAGAAATTTCTTGCTATAAATATGAGTCATGGAAATGATTCCCGTATGTTTAGGCTACAGATGTGACTTCTGCATATTCATTAACCTTCCAGTTCTCCACTTGAGATATGGAAATGCTTGACGTTTAGTGGAGGACATGGGGAGAGAGGCTATTTTCCGCATCTCTTGGGAGGGGTTAAAGCCAAACGAACAAATCGTGGGAGCAAGTGACAGTGGTTTCAAGCTGTTCTAGTGTCCTCTCTGTCATGGACCAGTTTGGGGTGAAGCAGACCCTGCAGTAACTTCAATCTGGAGAGACTTTCAGAGCTGGGGGCATCTCATGTGATGCAGTTTTGACTCAGCATAGTACTTCACACTTTCTTTTCTAATATTTTCATTGAACTGATTTATTTACTGAATGGAAAGAAAACATATGTATAGGTATGTGTTTCAACTCACTGTAAGTCATGTAGCCTAGATGTTTAAGTTACCTGGTTTCTCGTTATTTCTGCACGAACTTCAGGTTTCACAGGGATATGTGTTGTTTATTGTAATAGGTTGTTTTGTGCACATATTGTAGCCTACTTGTAGTCCCAAGAACTGATTTTACTAAGAAAGACTGCCTGCACTGCTCTGAGCAGTGGTTTGCATAAAAATAGGAAAATAGCTATTGTATATAGTGTATATTATGTACTGTATTTTTGATAAGACTGTATTTTGATAGTAATATTATTTCTGTTTTCTTCTCCTTCGTAGCTTTAGTTGGTATCGAACCAGGACATTAGTGATTAAAAAACGCCTTCATTCTTACACATAAAAAGGGATGGCAAAGACATTTTCTACAGTGCAAAAACAAATGTGTGGACCATGAACTGCTTAGTTCCACAGTGCAGGTTAAAATGGAATTTAAGTGATGCCTGAATCTTCCTGTGTCCCAGCTCCAAAGGGTCTGTGGCACCCACAGAGAACAACTACACTTTCACTATGAGCATTGGTCTGGGTTTAATTAACAAATCTCATGAGTACGGTATGGTAGAACAAGCTCTCACTTTACCCTGATTTTACCCTGGCAACTACTGATTTATATTCCCAGAGTGACAAAGCATTTTTTTTTTTTACATCCAGCAACAAGTTGTTGCTGTGGCAACGTCAGTGTTGAGCACCATTTGCATCCCACCCTTATCCCAAAGTGAAACCCAGTAGATTCTGAAACTCCTTAAAAATTATTACTGTAATATTTTTTTAAGAGAAGCTTTACTACACATCTCCTTTCTTGGGGTTGGAATAATTTATGTTCCAGGAAGGTTATGCATGAATCTATTGCATCTTCTGCCAGCCACTGTCTGTACTGGGCAAAGTCCAGTAATTTTATTAACTTCTTACAGTTGCTCCTGTCTTTACTACTGAATTTCCAGGTTGTACTCGGTCTTACAGCAACTCTGATTTATGCCGTGACTGAGTGGATGCCTTTTTTTTTTTTTTTCTGAATATATAGACTGCTGCTGCAGAGTACACATACCCAACTCTAGAAGACTTGCTCTACCCAGAGCTGACCTGCTGACATCTTCTGTTGCTCAAAGAATGTATTTCTGGCCTTAGAAGATTATGCTTGTATTCTGATGGTGTTAAAATATTTGCTCTCTTGGGCAAAGGGAGAAATAGCTAAATGGCACACCTGAGGAACAAGCCCATGTGGCAGCAACTGTATATTCTGTGTATTTGATAATATGAACTCTTGACTAGCACTGAAGAGCACGTGGGTTCCCATCTAGAGCCTTACAACAAGAGTTTGCTAATAGAAATGTTCTCTACCTAAAAGAAGTGTCCCATTCCAAGCATCTGTGTTCTTCTGTTGTTTCTGCCAGCTGCTGGTTGCCCAGGCAGGTTTTGGAGTCTCTCTCCTTGGAGATATTTAAAACCTGGCTGGACTTAGCCCTGAGCAGGGAAGTTCTCCAGATGTCTCTGCCACCTCAGCAATGTAAGGTGATAGATCCAAACCATGCTCTAGCACAGGTGCCATCACTCCGGCTCCATTTGTGTGTTGATTTAGGGTAAATACAGCAGCTGGAGCAGCCTCCTGCCATGCGGGGTGCACTGTAAGGGCTGCTCTGCTCTCTGCCTGCCTTCCTGGGATGGGACAAGCAAGCATCATGAGCACTTTGTCATCAGTGTGTCAAAAGCAGCAAGAAAATACCCATGATGCTGCGCCTAGTTTTAGTATTGACTGGCTGAAATTATTTACCATTAGTGGATGAGCAGGTATTTGAACAATCTTGGGTTTTATTTATTTATTTTTCTTGCAGGGCTTAAGTATAATTAAAAGGAGATTGACTGAAAATCAAGTTTGGTTTATCTGTGGGTGACCCAGCAAACCACATCTTTTTAATTTCATGCATTGATGAGATGATACGTCATGCTTCGTACAGTGCGACAGCTTGCTACATTGCATAACTCAACGTGCTGATGCAACCAGGCATGCAAAATTAACCTGATCATCAAACCCAGGAAATTCAAGACAACAAACATCTTCCTCTGCAGTGTGCATCGTTTCAACAAACCTTGTTATTCCTCATCTTCCCTCTTAGTCCTCATCTGTACAAATGACAAGAATGGAGTATTTTGAAAGAGGTGATTGGGTAAGAATTATGTGACACAGTTTTCTCTCTATCAGGGAAGAGGATGGGGCTTCTGCTTGGCTTTTGGAGCCAAGCTTGGGGTGAAGAGTGGCTTATTGTGCTTCCTGCAGAGGCTGTGCCGGGCTTTTTAGCAGTGGTGTGAGTCTGTAGTTCCCACATGTCCTTGCATCTTGCTCTTAGGGTTGCTCCACTGGTGCAGAGAAGCTGCAAGTCATAGAAGCCTGGAATGTTTTGGGTTGGAAGGGACCTTAAAGACCACCTAGTTCCAACTCCCCTGCTGTGGTCCAACAAACCTCATGTGACTTTGCCTTTCTCCATTTCCACACCACGCAGCTGTGTAAGCACCAGCTGCCATCTCTGTGGTTAACTTCTTTTCGGAGTGACATGGAGAGGGACATCCCAAGGAAGGGAACAGCTCAGCAGATGCAGGGCTGCTCCATGGGACCGTCTGCAGCCACCCCTGAAAGCTGCCAGCAATACTAGCTGAGCTTGCTGTGCCCCACGTGGAGCATAATTATGAACTGCAGGGAGGATAAAAGGCTGATGCTGGGCATGGATATCTTCAAAGTCAAAGGCCGTGGCATGCCACATGTAAGCTTGAGCATCCAGTGCATTGCTCAGGGCAAAATTTTTGTTTTAATATCTGACATCTGTCAGTCGCTCCTTGCATGTTCACGGGTGAAGTAAAATAATGTTCTGCAGGAGTTTCTCGCATGGTTGCAACAATGGAAAGCTCTGAAAAAACGCTCCTCGTAACTGCACTTGGAAATATGGGAAACAGGGAGGGGTTTCTGTGCTGTTTTACCTGTCTACCTGTGATTTTTACTGTAGTATCTGAGGGCAGCTCAGGGAAGTCCCTGGCCACAGAAACAAGTGGCCTGTGCTTGCTTGAACAGTGAAAATCTAAACAAAACGGTTCTTAAGGATCGAGCTCAGTGTTGGGATTATTGCAGTGAGTAGAATAGATTTGTGGTGACAGTGACACACAGCTGTTTACCTGTAAGTTAAAGTAACCAGAACATGGGCTTGGGTGTCTCTGGGTGACCAGAGTGATGTCCAAGTCGTGGTGTTTCTGGCTGCTAGAAGTAATTTTGGAGCAGGAGCTGCCATCAGTTTGTGTAGCACCAGGTGCAATGGTCCTGCTGTCCCTCTCATTTTCGTGTATATTAAAAGAGGAGAAAATGAACTGCCTGAAATCTATTTCTCACCTTAATCCCCATATCAGCAAATGGGCTTCTCTAAAATAATGTGAATTAGTATGTCTTGAAGAGGTAGAAGAGGGCCCTGACAGTTTGGAGTCCTTAGATATTGTTCTTGCTTGAGTTGCTTTGCATTTTCTCAAAGTGTACAGTGCCCTCTGGCACAATATACATCCACACTGCATCGCTAAGTGCTGAAACTTCACATCTTAATTCTATGTGAGTGGTTTTCTCTTGAGGCTGTGATGCCTCTGTGGAGCAGGAGCCTGATAGCAGCACTGAGAAGGTTACGCATTATGCAGAAAAAATGTTGATGGTGTATTTAAAAATATCTTCACTAATGTCTTTTATTTTTGTTTCTGTCTCGTATGATCGTATTTGAAGTGCAGCCACTTTGAGGTTCAGTGACGAAAAGCCTGTTTATTTGAAGCTGATGGAGATACTTCAGTGGGGGATGACTGGGATGTAGGGCTCTAGGATAAATTACTCCACTTGTATTTTCTTTTCCTCTTAATCTGGAATGCACACAAGCCACACAGCAATATTGTCATCACTTTGCACTTTCCTTAGGAAGTGTCTTAATATTCTGTAATCCTCTTTGCTACAGAATGGGGACTGAACTAAGATGGAATTATATTTTAATATTTTAATGTAATTCCTCGTGAAACAAAAGGGGGACGGTGTTCGGGAGCTGGCTAGATATATGGCAAATGGGAACTAGACAAGCTGTGTAACATCATGGCCAGTTTCTATGGCAACAAAAATGTCAGCTATCCTTTTGGCTGATTCTATTAATCTGTGGTAGAAGCACTGATACTGACACATTTGGAATTTATTTAAACAAGAAGGTGAAAAGATAACCTCAGCGCAGCTTATAAACAAGGGAGAAGTTAAGCCACTAACATAATGCTATCTGACATGTATATAACGGTGTAACAGGCAAGTAAGACAGTTCCAAGGCAGCCACTCTGAATTTTACCAGAAAAGTGATTAAGCCGTGTACCAGGAGGAGTTACCCGCTATTGTTTCTATCTTCTTGACAAAATTCCAGATTCGCTTCCAGTGTTGCTGTACCCAAAAACTCTGCCCTGTGTTCTTCCATGTGCTGTGGAACCAGTGGCCGGGTAGCACAAAACCCCTCAAGCGGGGCAAAATCTGGGTGCCTGGGACATCCTGAACTCATTGCCCAGTTTCCGTAGTCGTCCCGCTCTGTGCTTTGATGACTTTATTCCCAGTTTTATTCATGTAACTGGAGCAAAGTGGCCGCCCGAGCGAGAAAGCTGTGGTACTTGGTGATGAAAATGTGTGGGCTGGCCACTGGAAAATGGAAAAAAAGCGGTTGCAAGGAAACAAACTCCATTTGCTGTTCCCTCTATGTGGGTCAGATATTTTCCTAGGGATACTCAGAAATGATTTCCCTTTGGTGCTTTATCCTTTATGCTCTTGTTATTGAAATAGCTAAATGTTTTCCCTCTTTTCAGTGTACCATGACAATACAAACTGTACGGTGATGTTGGAGCACAAAATAAATGTGGATACAGATACTTGTCATTATGATAAAACAACATCTTTTCATCTTTATCTTGGAATTACAGGCTCCTCAGGAAGATGACAGTGTCTTGTTACGGAAAATGAATTTTCGGTAGTAGAAAGATATCTTTTAACTTATTCTTGAATTCTTCCTGTTTGCCAGAGGCATGCAGAAAAATTAGCTTCTTTCCCAATTCTTTTGCTGCTTTTATTAAAATTCATAGTACAAAAAGTGCCATATAAAAGTGCTTGGTCTGTGACTGAGAAAACGAAGAGCTGGAGAATGCGGAGCTGACATTATTATAAGAATATTAGCTGGCTGCTGGCTGGTTTGTATTTTGTTATTAAAAAAAAAAAAGAGTAAGCCCTCAATGTATTTGTCCATTTCTTTTTAGGCTTGTGAGATACTGAAAATAATTTAACACAATATGTATTTATATATTTCTGATTCACAAAAGTGCCAAATTCCCAAATGGAAAACTTGCTAGAGCTGTAACCACAGCGTAGCTCCTGAAAACAGAGTTTATGTGAACTTCTGCATTTTTTCAAGTTCAGTAAAGTGTTCTGATAGCAATAGGAATTCTCAATCTTGCTTTGTGCTTCTGTTAAACAAAATCCTGTTCCTACAACCTGTAGATCAGTCTTTTGCAACCCTGTGCCTCCTGGCTTTGTTAAGCGCATGTTGTTGCGCAATTGTGGAAATATATTATGTTTCGAGCTTTTATGAAACTGGAAAGATAAGTAGTGATTGTGTACAGCAAAACTGGTGTCTCCCAGTTTCTAGTTCAGGATCATGTTAAAGTCAAATGTCTTATCAACCTGTGTATTTAACATCATCAACTTATGAAGTTTTGCTTCTTAACTCCCGTGGGAGTTTGCCAGTGTTTTAGACAGCTTTTCCTTTTGTCTTTCTGATGTAGTAGCAAAGAAACATAGGTCATGTCACTTAATATTACAGAAAATGGAGCAGATGTGACCGAGGCTGCACCAAAGAACTTGAAACAGAACTGCCTGCCCCTGTCTAGGGGAGGATGGAGCTGCGTGCAAAAAAACCTCTGCTCCCTCTTAAATCCTGACGCAGTTTGAGCTGATTGGGAGCTTTCTCCAAAGATTATCTTGATTATTTTGCAGTTTTTTCCTTTCAACAGGAAATTTTGACAAACTGTAGTTGGGAAGGTTTCTCTAGTCCTGCTACCTGCCCGTCTCTTCTGCCAAGAGATGCTTCCTTCTGGACCTCCCTTGGGCCTCCCACAGACTGGGCAGTATCGTAGTCTAGGTCCTCACTAGTCTAGATCACAGGGAAGAATGTCGCTTTAATCCTGAAAACCAGGGAACAGCAAAACATTAAACATTAAGGGACTAAAATAAAGGAAGCGTGTTCTTTATTGTGGATTAATTGTAACAGCAAAACCAGACCTTCTCTAAAGAAGGTGAAGTCCCCTCTGAGGGGAGAAAGTGCGGGAGTGGAATTTCTTCTCATTGTTTTTATTCTTAAGCAGGACTGACATGTACTGTATGCAGGAAACATTAGCAACTCTTAATTCAGATGGAAAGTCATGCCAGAGACATTGTGAGAAGAATGCAGTCTTTCCTTCTGAAGCCATTGACTTGGAAAACTTGCGCACACAAAACGCTGACCTTTCGAGGAGTCACAGACATTAACTTCTGATTAAGTACTGTGTTTAATTTCACTGAGCATCTAACCTGAGGGCAGGCTCTAGCTTAGTGCACTTTGAAGTCAAATGCCTGGCTCGTCCTATCATGATCAAAACATACATTTCCCTTGCTAATACCGATGAGTCAAAACCTTTATTGCGAAAGCGGATATGTTTTGATTTAAGTCGTGCTTGTATGATTTTGAAGGCATTATTTGGGATATCTGCTGTAGTGGTTTAAAAATATGGATGCTTGTTTATTCTTTGGTCTTCTTTTGTTCAATAACCCCAGCTTGGATCTGACAGAACGGACTGAAGCTGCTCCAGTTGCCTGAGTTTCCAGCCCTGACCACTGAAGTTGGATTTCTGTGTCTGTCTTGCCTTCAAAGACATAAGCACTTTTTATTTTTATTTTAGTATTATTATGATTTTATAGATGTTTATATATGCATACACACAGGTATTCATGTGTCTGTATAAAAAAGTTATGTATATGCCTGTTATACAATACTATATATTTCCTGCTATGTTACAATGGTGAAATTCAAGTATCAAGCATTATGTTTTAAAATCCAGGCATTCATCAATAATGTGATAGTGGCCTGCCAGATGCCTGTCTTGTCAGCCAGATGTTACTGAAGGAGCTCTTCAATAAGCCTGCCAAAGGACTAGAAATCACGTTGTTGGCTCCTGGCAGGTTTTGATGTATGTTGGAGGTAGAGCCTCGAGTATGTGTGTGCCTGCTTTTCTCAGCAGGACTGGTGTTTTCAGGGTCACATCAGAGCAGATAGGCCAGAAGTGGAAGGGGGTCTGAGATGGTGAGGGGTAGCAGAGAGCTGGCCTGATGTTCATTAGCAGGTTTCATGGCCAGCCAAGTGGCTTGTTTGACACTTCTAAAAATGACAAATACAGGTGTGACTTTATATGTAGTTTCACCTCTAAAGGATACAATCAGAAGCACTTAATTGTAAGCTGAAGGGCTTCCTTCTGCTAATAGCTAATGTTGGTTCTCCATCTGCTTGTGAAACAGGTGGCCAGGTGGTAAAATAATAAAATCTCGTAGAAAGATGAGACAGGGCAAACTTTTTCTTCTCCCTTCTTCCTCACAGCCTTTCCTTCCTTTCCCTCAATCTACCTAGCTTAAAAAAAAATTGTGTGAAGGCAATATTTGCTATGTGAGGTTGGAAGTCTGTACCGTGGGTATTTACTCAGATTGCTGTTGTCCTGAGCTTCCAGTGATTGCAAGGGGTTTGATTGCAAGGGTTCAGGTTATTGCAATAGAAAAAGCCAATGCATGTTGGTAGGGTGCAGTTACGCTTGTGTGGGCTCTCAGATCAGCTCTGCTCTACGCTGTGAAATGTATTTGCTCAAGGACTTTGTACAAGTGTTTACTTTCACCAGCGAGGCACATCTGGGAGGGTTTGTTCATGGTTGCTTCATGTGGCTTGGCCAACAAGGAGTCCGATCACAGTAACGTGGTGGCTTGCAGCAGGCTGCTGCTTCCTTGGAGGAGAAAATCTGTTTTCTTCTCATTGCCGTAAAGGTCTGATCGTCCTTGGGATGGAATGCAGGGAAACCCTTCTCATTCTGAGCTGCTATGTGTTTGCTCCACAATATGTGAATATAGTTGAATTGCCTCCTGCCGAAGAAAAGCAAGTTTAGCAGGACTTGCCAATAGTGTCATTTCTTAAAAAACCCCGATCTTTCACTGGTGCACACTAGGAAATCACTTAACAATCACAAAGACTACCTCTGTTGAAATTCCCTGTGGTGGTGAAATTCCCTTCACGGTGGTGAAGCTTCCCACCATCTAACCTGGCTGGATGACCAGAGGGTTTTCTTCCTTCCGGATGTATGTTGGCACGGTAGGAGATTCACCCTAGTCAGTGCATGAATTGAAGTCTCTTTGTGTAATACTTTGAGAAAGGAAATAGCGAAGTATACTAACATGAGAGGATATTGCCTTTAATTAGGCTGGACGTGTGCTGAATTCACATTAGAAGTGTCTGTTCCGCATTAAATCGGGCAGGATTGGAGCTTTTGCTAGTGCAAACTGTTGGGGATGTGGTGAAGTTGATGCAGACGTGCTGATTCACTCCTCTCTATATGCGGCATTAACGCTGATCCTTGGTACCAGACTAAAAACGTCTAAGACGATGCAAGACTGGGATATCTTAACATTTTTAGGCAATTGCTGTTTTTGTCAAAACTGTCTGTAGCTTTTCTTCTTCAGTGCAAGATGGTTAAGTAATGAGCTATTGGAATAATGTCTGTTTGAAACATCCGCAGCCATATGGCAATGTGGGAGGCGAGGATAAAACAGGGACCGGGCACGGGTGTTTACTTTGAAACACAGATAAAAAGGCAAGTTTTGTGCTGCAGCTTGGTTACATGTTGGATCAGGTACTAGAAACTGAGTAGTTCTTAATTACCTTTGTGTTTAGTGAACTTTAAAATCCTGAGCATTTAAATCTGTTGTATATTAGTCCTCCTGGTTGCTTTCTTCCCATGTTTGAGTGAAGCGACAACCAACTAATCCATGTAGTCATTAGATGTTATTTTTGACATGATATGAGCTTATTTTCAGCACTGATGTGAGCTACGTGTTGTTAAAACAGGGAAAATGTTGCTTAGGAAGGTTTGTAGAACTACCTGGCTGGGCTTGCAAGAAGTCTTTGGAGGTTTTGCAGTTGTTTTAAGACCAGTTCAAGACCCCCTGGCAAGCGCTTGGGTGAATAGTTTTTTTTCCCAAAGCGCTGAAAATCACGCGCTCCGTCCTGAGGCAAGCCACAGCTGCAGGAAGCCAAGTCCTTTGGGAAAGTAGGTGGGTTATTTTGGTAACTGAAGTGTGTTTGGAAGTGACAATTTATAAAAAAAAGAAGTCTCTCTCGAGATGAATCTTCATTTGGGATTGGGAGAGCTCTACTGATTTTTGCCTTGGAGCTTTGCACCTGTGCTGTTGGCTCCTACTTCCCTCTCTCCCAGGGCGGGAGCCCTACATCTTGTCCGTCTGCTCCATCCCAGGATCTCCATGTCAGAAACCTTTCAGGGGTTGAGGGAAAAAGAGACCTTTGTGCACCCGTCAATGAAGCCTCTGGAATCGGGTGGTATTAAGGAAATGTTTTGGTTCAAGAAAGAAAAACCTCCTGTGGCCTGCGTGCATTTCATGTTTGAAATACTTTTGCAGATTAGTTAGATTGATGATCCTGTTGGGTAGGATGAAGGTGAATATGTAGGTGAAGAGAGATGTTTACTGCATTGATACAGTCCAGCAGTTTCCTCCAGGAATATGTTATTGACTGCTGAGTAACTAAAGGATACTTGGGGGGTTTTTTTGAAAGGAGTTGTGGAACATTTTCTTTGCAGAGTGGAAGAGTAGAATGAGGGGGAAAAATATCTCAGACTCTTTTAATACTGTGTGGGCTTTTGATTAGGGAGCACTCTGTATGCTAATTGAATGTTGTCTTATATTAGCATAATCTTGGGGTTATGTCTGGTCAGTGTTAATGATAAGTGACAGAGACGCATTTCAGAAACACTGTTTCATCAGATGGGAATTATATCCTGTAAATGCAAACCCAGATCATAATATTTAATCTTTGTGTTGGTTTATACCAGCTTTACACTATTTATACTGATTTGCTGCTGGAAAACATACCATCTTGCATGTTGTCTCCTAATTGCACACATACAGTACAGACGTTATACATGATATAGTGTATAAATATATACAAGATAAAGACTTCTTGAAATTTGTGTAAATGGGTTTTAAAATCAGTTTCAAGATAAATTGCTTCATAAAGGACATGTATATATACTTATGTACAGCATGTAGCTTATATGTACAACATGTACATCTGTTTTTGTAAACTTCATAACTGTTAATTGTGTGTGCTTTAAACTTCTAGGACCCCGTTGCCTAGAGAGGTGTGCTTGTAATTGTTCGCAGGATAAGTGTGTGTAATGGCTATGATTTTTGAGCATGATTATTGTAAGTAGCTGTGCATCAGTGAGCGTTTAAAAGAGAAACAGGCTTTTTCCATGTAGGAATCCTTTTTTAAAAATATCCTGGGAAAATGACTTTGTTCTACCTGCAAGTAGGTAACTTCACTGAAATTAAACAGAAACAAACCCAGCATCTACCCGTCGGTTTTAGTGCTATATACAAATATCTTCGCAGCTATTTGCACTTGAAGTGCTTCATTTGCCAGCTCTGACATGGCATTTGCAAATGCAGATTAGTTGCAGAGCGCTGTTGACTGCTGCTGCTTTCTCCCCTCAGATGTGGCTTCTACTGGACATCTCCTGCCCAGGCTTGTAGGCAGCAAACATATGGTCTGGTTGATAGTTTATGGAATAACTTGTTGGGACTATTTCAAGTGTTCCAGAAATCTCACAGGCTAAGATGCGTGGTTTTCAGTGTCGCGTTCGCCTGAAATGCCAAAGTTAAGATATTCATTTGCTCACTTGTATTGTTGCATGTCATAACAATAGCGCAGACTGAGATAGGCTGTGGGTTAAATTAACAGATACAGATCTCTGCCTTTATTAGCCATTTGCTTCAAATGCAAACGCTTTTGGGGATCTGCATTACAAGAAAAATTGCTATATCTTATTAACAACTGAATTCCACAGAGTCAGTGGCCAGCAACAGTGGAATTGTCTGTCTGTCTGAGATTAGTTTCTCACTTCACACTGTACAGCGCTTCTGTTTTATCAAATGTATTCAGTGCTGGCCATCACTCGGGGAACTGTCTAATTCTTCCTTGTACTTCTGAACTGTGTCAAGTGTTCAGGGAATCAGGTTTTTATACAACTTGAGTTTTTCATAGCCAGTAGCAAATGAGTGTGGCAGACTGATTTATTTTTTCTTTTATTTTCCTGTTTCCTCAAAGGTTGTTTTCATAGACACCCTGCTACGTGGGGCCAGGATTCAGCTGATGCAAGTCACTGTAGCAAAGAGAGTTTGATTTCAGTTGCCTGGCAGGACATATCTATTTATATCAGCTAATCTTAGATGAGGAACTGGATTCCTGAAGGATGAATAGACTCAAAAAGTGTCTGGGCAAAGGGGAGTTGGGGAAGGCAACACAACTTCCGTGTGAGCTTATTAGGGATTTTTCTTTCCCTCTAGTTAAATTCTATCCCAGTGAGCTGAAACCGTGTAGATTAGCTTTGCCCAAGCACTCTTGTCTCTTCTGCAGTCTGTCATGCTGGATGCACCCACATAGAGAGAAACCTGAGGTGTTTCCATTCCTTCTCCTTCTTGTTCTTCTTTGGAGCCAGGTACCTCCTCCTGCTAGGAGGATCAAGTAGTGGACCTGGGTGAGGGACAGGCACACAGCTCATTTTGGAGTTAATCACAATAAATCAATGTTCTGCCCTTTGAGTTGTAAACAAACCAGGTTCCCACTCTGACTGTCTGACCCTGTTGGCGCAGAGGGGTGGCTGAGCTGTGGGGGCTCAGGCTTTGCCACTTGAAAATCAGAAGGACAAACATGGTTATAGTTTGGAAACTCCCTTGGGCACCGTGTCTGTAGCTCTGGAGGTCCCAGGCACTGCTGCTCTCTTGGCAGCTGCAATGCCCACATGCCAAACTGAACATCATCATCTGTATTTTCTGGTGGCTGCCTTAGTCACCTGATTGTTATGTGATCTCCGTGACTGCTTTTCTCTTAACGTGTCTGGAGCTGGTCCAGGATCATGCCTCTGGTAGCCTTTTCTGTCTGTTTGCTTGTTTGATCAGCCTGCAGTTGATTCCTATTAAATAATTTTCAGATAGATACATAGCATGAGGCAAAAATGAACTTTAACTTTGGTTGGTTTAAAGGTAATTTCTTAGGTGAAAGCTGCAAATCACCTTTGTCCTTTTGTGACTGTAGCTCGTGTGAAGTGACCGAGGGCACTGCATTTATGCCTCCATAAAGGATGTGCTGTGAAAGGGTGAGTCTACACATTTCAGGGCAGAAATGTGGTTTCTCTTGCAGAAAGACTGTCATTTTCTTTTTCCTAAGCCTTCCCTTCCTACCAGTTTAAAAGAAGGGGTCAGACCACTGCATCAAAAGACACTTTCAGTACCCATGTTTAGGTACCACAGTGAAACCCAGTTTTGTTATCGTTATGATTACTTACTTTTTTTTAATGGAGGCTTTCAGAGCTCAAAAGAGAGGTGGAGTTCTGAGCATTTCCTCTTGCCCAGCTTGGCACCTTATTCTTTTGGGAACTCTTGTTTCTAAGCCCCTCACTCTTTTTCTTGTCCTGCCAGGGAAATGCTGGTGCCCAGGTCCAGGCTGGGGCACCTGCCCAGGCACTGCCCACTGGGGGTTTTGCCATGCAATCCATCCTTCTGTGAACCTAGACTGCCGAGATTACTGATATTTCTAAATTAGGCACTTCCAGTCCCAAACAAAACGTTACCAAACTTTCACATCCCAAGCTGAGCATGGGGGAAAATCATTACTTACTCAGTATTGTAAATACAGAAGATTATTATCCTAATATGTTATCCAGCAGTAACAAGCTGAATAATTCAGCACACTTTTAAGTCTCTATTCAGAGTGATGAGCTAAAATAAGAAGTGTTGATTAAGCTAAGTGCATACCTCGGTGTAGATGGATATTGCTACTTCGTTTGTCTCGTCTTTTCTGAATAGAGGAGGTCTCTGATAAATAGACAACTATTCTTGTAAGGTTTCTCATAAGCTGCATGCCTCTGCTATTTTACTGTCTCTTTAGTGTGATCACTTGAAACCCATATTGCAAAATTAGTTTTTTCTATCGGAAGCTTGTATGCTTCTGATGAGTTTTGTTTTTAATCCTAACTCGCTGCTGGAGTTCAAGCGTCACAAAGAAAACCTGACTGTTGGACAATGATAAAGCATGAGCATCAGCTTCTTGTATTTTCTTACAGTATTTAAAAATTGAGGATTAAATGGTTTTCGTTTACCTTCCTCCTGCTGCTCCCCTGTTGAAGATCCTAGAGCTTCTAGAAAATTCGTTAATTATTATCACAGTTGAATAATGCATCTGTATCTAACAGGTTTGCTCTTCCTCCTGTGAAGAGCTTGTAGAGTGGGAGATGGGTTTGTAGGGGGGTGTCTCTGTCACTTCTTCTGTACTTGCATGAAGAGTGTGAATGTGCTTTCCTGGCAGGTGGAACCTTCTAGAGCCATGGAGCTGGTTCTGCTGCCTTTGTGGTGGGCTGCCATACCCCCCGTGGGGGGTTCTAAGCAGAGAAGGGGAACCCTTTCCAGTGATCTTGGATACCTTCATCATAAATAACCGATGTCCTGGCATCATCCCATTAGCAAACCAATTTTCACCGGTATAATTTGGTCTATTGACCTAGTATTCTGACTGTTCAGATGAGTTATTCTGTGAAACAGATGTTTGCTTCCTGTGTGCTATGATCCTTATTCCAACAAGTCCTGAGCAGCTGGAATCCAGGTTTAGTTGTTACTCCATTTGCGTATGGAAACCCCTGCTTGCAGCACAAGGTTATGGTTAGGCTTGATCTGTGGATGCACTTGCCGGACCACTCCTTAACCTACCCCTTAATTCTCAAACTAAAGCTTATGGATACGAGGAAAGCATAAACTTTCGGGTTTTAGTGGTGCTTTATCCAGTGCAGTAAAACCATGCAATATCCAGTGCAGAGGATGTGAAGATGAAGATAGCTGACATTCTGCTTAAAGCATTGTGGCAAGGAACATGCTAAATTTTTCTTTGGGAAGCTTATTTTTCATAATGCGTGGTACATGGATGGAACAACACTATTCCTGCTGAAATGAGCTGTCATCGCTTCTGTAATTAGCCCAATGTTAATGGGATGATAGGAACTCACTGTAATTTCAAAGATAAAACTGTGTTTTAGAGGCTCGGTTCCCAGAGAATTGATAGAAGAATCTTTAGTGCTGGTATCAAGTATTTAGAGAAACTTCAAATAAACTTTTACGATGTTTGCCTGAAGTAGAGAGCAAATTGTTTGTGTAAAATATCAAAATGCTAGGAAAACCCCACACACGTTCATTTAAATCTTTTATTATGTGTATATATGCTTGAAGTATAAAATCGTCAGATTTTGATCTGAGTTTTCATTGTGAAGGCTCCATCTATGAAGATATTTGACTTGCACCGTTTCAGTCAAGTTCAGAAACTGGGGTTTTTGGGTTTTTTTCCTTCTCTGTCAGCACGGATATGGAAAAGCTGTTACAAAATGATCCCTTTAATCCTGTACCATTTTTATGTGCTGATTAGAATCAGGGTAATTTCAGCCTATGTTGAAGGAGTTAATCTTCCTGATGGAGATGTGAAAAGTAGAAGCCATTTTAAATCTCAATACCGCATGCTGCCTTAGGGATCACACTGTGCTAAAACCCAAGATAAAAAGGCCTGACAAAGATTATTGACGGTTTACCTTTTAATGAGCAACTTGGATTGATTTTTGTTTCCCTCTGGGGCTGCTTGCTTTGCCCTGTTTCCACCCATGATGTCATGATTAGCAAAACAACAACAACAAAATTAAGGCTTCATATCTGAATAATTGCAGAGAAATACAGAGTAGCCATGGCATTAAAGGGAAACCTGTGCCAAATCCCGTTGAACCTCCCAGGAAAAGCCAGAGCGCTTCAGTCAACAATTTGGTGCTTCTCCTATCACAGGAAATGCACCTTCTACCCAACACAACTCTTTGATTCTTCATATAGTGTGTATTATATATTTTGAACAGTGTATCGTTCTGCTAATCGACAAAAAAAACCAAACCCCAAAGCCTTCAAATGCATTTCCTGTTATTACTGAGAAAAGCAATGATTTTTCTCCTTTTGCCAAGCCCCCACCCCTCGAAAGCCAACACTGAACAAACTGCCTCTGGCTACGTTCCCATAATTTCGTTCAAATCCTTAAGCTTCAAAAGAGAGCAGCTCTGCCGCCACGAAACTATCATCCCGAAAGCTCTTAAGCTCTGACATCATCTATTCTGTTTTGAGTCCTTGCGTACAGACCTTGCCAGGAAATGGAAATCCCTTTTTCACAAAGGAGAAAGGGTATGTGTGTGGGTTTTTTTATTTTTTTTTTAAAAAACCCAAAAAAATATTAAAAAAATCCTATTCTGCATCAGAATGAAACACTATTATTAACAAACAAAAAAACACAAACAAAAAAAAAAAAGAGGAAAAGAGAAGGAAAAAGCTGGTTTTCCCAGGCATGACTTTCCAGAACAAAACCCTGTTTTTGAAGAACAGGATGCGAAGCCTTCCAGGCAGGCAGATGGGAAGCCGGCGGCACAGAACTGTTCTGCGAAATGGCAAAGTGGAAACTTTCCCGTGGAAATCTCCTGTTTTCCCGAAGGCAGGAGAGGCACGTGCCTTCTGCGCTGGGTTAGGAGATGGCTCCAGCCTCCTGGGCAGGGTTGGACAACCTGTCTGTGAGCAGCAGGAGGTTTTTGGGCCAGCTGGAGTGAAGTGTAAAGAGCGTGTGCGACCTCTCGGAGACTGTAAGGGCTGGAAAAATGCGAATCCAAGTCAGGTTGTGAGAACTGAAGAAACCTGCTCATATGTAGTCATTCTTCAGAGTTATGTTGGGTGGAGGTGTTACTGGAAGTGTGGTGGTTAAGAGACAGTGGTGCTTTTGTGGGACTGTGCAGAGCTGGATGCTGTAGAGCATTGTTCCTTAATGCACTTGTCTTGTTGTAGGAGAGATACTGTGGAGGATGGAGAGGGCAGAAGCAGACACATGAGGGAAACTGCTGGTTAAATTGCTTGAACTATTACTAAAATCCTCTTCTCAAAGTGTGTCATGTTGTCTTTTTGTTAATTTTTCTTCTTTGGTTTTACTTAGACAGCAGGTATGTTCAATAACTATGAGTTATCCTCAGCGGTGTAAAATTTCAATTTGTTAAAACGCATTCTTACCTATCAAATTGGCAGACTCGAGTAGTTATTCTGCTGCAACTTCAAATCACCGCTTCAAAAATTGATCTGGGCTTAGGTATGTCTTTGCGTGTCCATGCTTATTAGCTTCATGTTGTGATTAACTTAATGGGCTATGGAATTTTGCATGTACTCTATGCAAATGCAACTGAAAAACCAATTATTGAAAAGTGAAAAATGAACTCTAGGAGACAGTCATTAGACTATTAGAATCCCCAGGTCCTTTGGAAACTGTATTTTGGTAATACGTGGTTTTAATACTGAATTCTAACCCCAGAAAAAGCAATTGGCAATTATGTTTTTTCAGGCAGTATGAAAACATTTTGACAGGCCTGCCTGCATGGGCTACTAAGACCTACTGGGCTTTACGAGTCGGAAAATTAGTCATGGCTTCAGTAAAATGTTGTAGTCCACTTAGTACCCTATTTTCAAGATCCTTAGATGTACAAGCATCCGTGAATTTAGCTTGGGTGGCTGGTGAGCATAATCCATATTAGCTGGGCTGGATCCAACAGCAGAGATGCTCCCCTGGCTGCTTCCTTGCAGGACTGTCTTCCAGCAAACGTTTCATGCGTGTAGATTGTGATGAAAAACCTCCTCTAAAGGCCGACTAGCTAATTTAGGTGCTCAAGACCGTGTGGACAGGCTGTTACAGCATCTACTGAGTCAAGCAAGTACATAAACATTGTTGTGTTACGGGGTCGTAGTCTGGATGGCCCTGGTAGTGTCAAGTGGAAGATGGTGCTGATGACTTCTGCCCCCTCCGTAATCACCCTACTTTTAAGTTCTGTTTCTGTTTATCTGCAAAACATACTACAGGTCGCTGTCGTTCACCTTTGTGGCATTCAGAGGTCAGTGGGCCCCTGATTTTGGTTAAAAGCCTCTTCAAAATGAAGCTGCTGGTGGGGGCATGGTTCACACGTTGCTAGCTGCAGAGGACACTGCCCTGATGGTGCCGTGAGCTCACAGCATCTCGCCGGTCTCCCAGAGAGAACCCAAGTATTCAGTGAGCTGTGCTCTCTCAGGCTGGACCTCACACAGGTGTGTGTAGGGGATGGAGCTCAATGTAAAGTCAAAAAACTGATGTAAGCCCTTTGTGGAGGGAATATTATCAGTCCTTGAATATGCAAGGACCAGCTCTGTTGTGCCGTCTTTCCTGCTGGTGAGTTATAACTAGCATTCGGCATGCACAGATGTGCACTTGGGCCCTTTATCCTTCCTTACCTCCAATTTCCTTCGCACGTTTGCCCAGTTTTCACTATTGGCTGTTTCCAGTCTCCCTCCACAACAGGTTTTGTGCATGTGGGTGTCTCTGTGCTGGCAGACTCCTTGTCCTCTGCGGGGTGGAGGTGTGCTCCTGTAACACACCTGGCATCTCAACATCGGTGGGTCTTGCATCGCCCCCTTGTAGAAATGGTTGCAGGAGTGGGAACTGTCACTGTGTGGGAGGATTGGTTGTTTGGCTTACTTCGTCTGGAAAACACTCTCGTAAGGAGGTGACAGGCTGGAGGACCTTGTGTAGGAACGAGTCACCCCGGGCTCCGCGGGCAGTTGGGCAAACAGATCGGGGGCAGCATCTGACCTTTCGTTTTGGGTAGTGCCCAGGCATAATTGGATGAGGAGGTGGGAGGGTATCCAAAGAGCACTGGCTGTAATTTAATCAATTGGCGTTTAGATGCATGGTGATAAGTGTCAGTAAATGCTTTGGGTGGATAAATGTAAGGTAAAACCAAAAGGAAGAGAAAGGAGAATGTGCAAATTACAGAGATCAGTTTGGAAGAATCTAGTGAAGAACAGGAGTGAGATTTGATGAATGCATTGGGGAAGCTAGAAGCTGCTGGACATAAAGCATCATATGTTAAACTGGTAGCCTAAAGCCATTTAAAATACCCTCTATACAAATGAAGAGGAAAGAATAAGAGTAATCCAAGTATAGCTAAAGCATGTATCGAGTAAAACAGCAATAAGGAAAATTATGAAGCAAAGAGAAGGAATAAATATGTGGAAAGCAGATGTTGAGACTGAAGGGAAGGCACATAAAAGATAGATGTAAATAATAAGACATTTGTCTAATCCTTGAATGTAAAATGTTAGGGCTTCAAGAACTTGTAAAGGTTATTTACTAAGGCCAGAGTGAAATACTGTTTAACTACATTGATGCAACGCAGGTATGTGCATGTATTCTTTGCTGAATAGGACCGGTTTGATTACTTAGTGCTTATATAAAAAAAATAGTAATTCTTTGTTGCCAGGAAGGTGGGAGATAAATGCTCTAAGAAATTGATGTAAATTTCTGAGCTCGTAAAGGAAAGCAGGAGTGAGGAGGGGCAAACAAAATTACATATAGAAATTACACACCTTCAATATTGATATTTATATTGGAAAACTTATGAGATAGAATTAGCAGAGAACTGTAGAATGCCATTGTTTTAGGTGTGGGAAGACATTGATAAATTTTCAAAGACCCTTAGGGGGTACATTCATACACAGGATCTAGAAAAAAAAACCTGCTTTTAAATCTGACTTTGGAATAAGAGAGTCAAAGACATTCTGTGAGAACCTAATAAGATATAATGTGGAAAACTTTTAAATCAGGATAATTAGTATTCATTCAGTATTACATAATCACATGCAACATCTAATTAATTCTTTTTAGGAACCCATGTCAGTAGCTAAAAGAGAGAGTCAGAATGCACTAGGAGTTTGGTAAATCTGTCTTTAGAGCACATCGTGTTCAAAGACTCCTCTTCCTCTGGTAGCGGAGAAGGGCAGGTGTCTCTAGTCTCTACTTCAGAGGCAAGGATTTCACTTGGAAGACTTGAAGCAGTTTTGAGGTATCGGCATAGAAACAACAGAAGGAATTGTAAATGCTTGGTATGTTAATAACCTGGGAAGGGGAATTTGCAGCAGGATAAAAAAAAATACAGACAGAACTGGGAAACTGAGTTAGAGCAGGGGAGGTAAGCAACCTATAATACTTCTGAATGCATCGCATAGATTAAGAGCACAGACAGATAAGCAGGCAGCACAATTTATGGTAAAGCAAGATAAGCCTATAGACAGACAAAGCATGAAATACAAAAAGATGCGGCAAAATAACCTCCCTGGCGGTGCGCTGGCAAGATGGGAAGAGAACAGATGAGAAAGGTAGTTGGATGATGTTGCCTTCATCACAAATGTTATCATCGGTGCATTACAGCAAACAATATTTTAAGGCACATGTAGCAGAATGACATTTAAATCAGATGAAATAATCTGATGCCAAACAAAGCACTGGGGACTACCTCTGCAGTCATGTGTATGTAGTTTTGCTTGCAGCTTTCTCAGCCATCCACCCAGACAACATATGGCAGAGGGTAGCCACATTTTTCTTCTGAACTCTTGAACTGTTTATATGTGCTGCCCTCACATTTGCATATACTGTGTTGTTAGATGTTGTATTGAGCCTGTTCATTAAAATTAGTTAATTTGTTGTAATGACTTCTAGTTACACGCACACAATTGCCATAGTCTTGCAAAGGGAGAGAGTATCAAGAAGTGCTATAATTACACTCAAGATTTCCAGAATGAGATTTCTGTACTCTCTAAATGTAAATTCATCCCCCAGATAGTTTCTTTCAGCTATTTATGCTCTGAAAATCTATTAGCTGTTTCTATTTCTGTGAGGATAGCAGGATGACTGTTTATAAAGAGCCATGTAGATAAATCAATAACATTTGCAAATCTGATGAACTTGGATGTGCTGCAGGTTGCTGTGGCCAGGCTTCTCTGTAGTGTAAATACGATTCACTTGACTCGCTGTACGTTCCCAGGTGCCAAAGTGTGCCTTTTTTTGGGCAGTGTTCTCAGTGATATATTATTTCTTCTTTTCTTTCTGGTGAAGTAGATGCAAACGGTAGTACAACTCCAAGCTAGAGCAGGATGAATCCCCTTCCTCGGTCTTCTCACCTCCTTCCTCTTCTGATGGATGACAAGGAGGCAGAGTCCTGTGCATGCTGTGACGGTGGGAGGTAGAGAGCTCTTTGCTAGACATCTCTCTGGTTTGTGGCTTACTTGCCATATGCCTCAGATCCTGAAAACTCAATCCCTTTTGTAAATCAGTGGTGGGAGGCAGCCGCAATATTCTCTGTATCCTGCCTTTCTTGCCAGCTCATAGACATAGGTTGTTCCTGGGTGCATCCTTAAAAGAGGCTGTCCTTCTGCTTCCTTATGTGCAGTTGTGCTTTTCCAGATGTTCTGATGTAGTTGAGCAGTGAGCAGGGTTCACATCTTTGAACTAAGATAAGTCACGTTCAATTTTAAGCAGTTATTAGACCTGTAAATCTTACTTCTGTAGGCACCAATCTTCCGCGTTTTGGGATGTCTGACATGGGATTAGCGGGAAGAGGCTACCACAGCAACACGGATCAATATGGCCAAGACATTGTGCGGGTATGATGTGACCCATCTTGGACATGCTGCTTTCAAAGCTAAATCTTCTACTTGTGGGGCATTTGGGTTGCCAGCACCGAGGGTGAAGAGCACAGCAACCCATTCCTAAATCCTTTACACATGTTAGAGCACATCTGAAACAACCCCAGAAGAATTTGTAGCTTCCCTTGGTCATGTACTTCAAATTAAATGACAGCTTTTAATCTCACCGTGCTGTAGATGTTCAGGGCGTTTAGAGCCGTGTGTGCTGGACTGTTTGTGTTTGCCTCTGCTGTAACAGCAATGGAGAAAGGTCTTTATTCACCAGAAGATCAATGATTAATTCCAAGATGCGGAGCTTGGAGCTGATCCAGCCTAGAACTTCTCCAAAATTTATAATATTTAGATCCAGGATTTTCCAATTTAGGCACTTTTGTAGTCCAAGTAGGGTTATAAAGTGTTGAAGCAAACTCTCAAAATACTTCCCTTGCCCCAAGAGGAATAATCTGGGCAATAACATAAAAAGGTTTTAATGTATCCATTTCAAATAGTGGTTCAATAGTCTCTGAAGACGTCCCATTTAATTTGGAGTTAATTCCACCTTCATTGCTCCATGGATGCACTTGAGGTGCTCTGTTGTGCTTAATTTGGGTTCTTTTGAATGCCAGATGCAAAGAATTAGAGTAATTATAGTGTGTAACTCAGCTTTTAAAGGCTGTTTCCTTTTTAGAGAGTATAAAGAGTATATAAATTGTTCTAAACATTTTAGAGGGTATTGATGTCCTGGAAGATTATACAGCTGGAAATAGAATGCAAGTTCTTTGTGTTTCTCTATCCAAAGATAACATCACCGTTTCTGGCTCCTTTCTTAAGGAAAAAAAAACCCAACAACCAACAAACCAACCCTATCTTGGGGGGTGGAAAATGATGTGTGTCTGCATGTGTTCTCTTTGGGAAACACACTGTCACCTTGATGGAAATTATCCTGTAGGGCCACCCTACAGGTGTAGGAGACCTCATCATGGATTCATAACCTATAGTGATGAATATTCTTTGGATACCAACATAATGCGAGTACCCAATTTCAAGTCAGTGTTTTATGCCACCTCATAAGAGCTGTTGCTCATGGGGAGGAGATTGCCGTATGCATCTGCAAAAAAAAACATTTTGTGCCTACAAAACCTCAGTCAATACTGGTTTTCCTTCATGCTAGTGCCTATTGTGGGATCTTACCCCACTGTTTGTATGTGCTTGCTCTTATGTCTTCTCTGAAACTGCACCATCAGAAGCAAGGACTTTTTTCGGTGTTTCTGCAGCACCTGGCACATGTGGGCATGAAAACAAAGGGTTTTTTTCTTGAAAAGCCAAGAAAGAGAGGAAAAAAATAAAAGCCAAAATGTGCAGGTTTGTCAGGGTTAACTCTTCAACCATTCTAGAACACAACTGCGATTCAATCTGGAGCTGTACTGCAGTTTTCATAAGGTTTTAAAGTGTGCTGAAGTTCAAAAAGGAAAACAGTAAATGTTAATACAATATATCATAGAATCATAAAGGTTGGAAAAGACCTTTAAGATCATCAAGTCCAACCTACAGCCCTACACCACGCTAACAATAAACATTTAAATACTTGTGCTCTCTCCTTCTGGTGCTATCATGCGTGACCGCAGATTTCTAGTCCAGAATAAAGGCAGTGGGCAGAGGCTTTGTTTTCTTTCTCAGTATTTGGATGCAATCCTACAGTTATTTCTGGCGCCGGCATTTTTGGTGGTTGGGTTTGGGGCGTGCAGAATGTGTTTTCCCCCTCTGACCGTGCAAAAAGGAGCAGCTGCTGTGGGGAGTTTGCCTGCACCAAAGAACTGACTCTTAGTCCTAAGTTTTCTGCATGTTTTATTAGCTCTCCCGGTGGGAAGTGGAAAAGGAATATATGATCTGCAAATCTGAATCAAGTTTCCTGTGAAAATGTGAACGTGGTGCTGAGGTATGGCCTGTTTTCGGTGCACCGTAGTTCATGTGGGCAAAATGTGGTCCCGGAGGTACCTGACATGGTGCACAGGCTGTGATGAGATGCATCATCTCTGACGGGGACCTCTGAGGCAGTGACTGCAGTGTGGGAATTGTGCCTGACAGCTTAATATTTCAGTTGCAACTGGCCACACTTACAGTAATGAGGATGTAATTATATTTGTTTTTAGCCTGGTTAGAGCCACAAACATATGGTACAGTAGAAGAAATTATTTTTGGGTAGCGCTCCTTAAATATTTTTTTGGCAATCAAATGACTAGGCCTTTCCCAAGGGAAACAGAATTTCCCATAAAAGCACTCTACTGGCAAGTCTTTGCTACTGCTCTTCCCCCTAAAGACAAGCCACGCTTCCTCCCATCTTTGATTTGGCTGCGAGTCTGGACAGTATATTTGCTGTTGGCAGTGCTTGCATAGCTTGCTGTCCCCTGGAAGGGGGGGTAGCACAGCAGGGTCTCTTTCCTTGCTATGCAAAAGGCTAATGTGTTGAGAAAGTTACTTTAGGTTTGACTTGCTTTTTTTTTTTTTTAATTATTTTTCCCCTCTTGGAAAGCAGCTATACCTACATTCATCATCAGTGCAAGAGGAAGTGATGGATTCTATGGGCTGCAAGTATTATAGAGCTCAGCTGAATAAATAGGGAGCCATTTTCTGAATGTGGATGTTTCCGGTAAAGCCTGAATACTGAAGGTGAGAGATTGGTAGCATTGTCTCCATGAGGGTCTGTATGCTTTTTTCTGGTCACCCTTGTGTGCAGGGCTCTGCAGTGCAGTCCACAGACCTCGTTTTCTGCGGCAATGAGAACTTCTGGTCGGGGCATCCCATAATGAGTCAGTAGTCTGGGTCTGTGTGTGCCTAAGGCAGGTTAGACATATGCTGCCTCCTCATTAGCATGGGAAACTCTGCCAAAGAGAGCGAGCGCGTGCCTGGGATCCCAGGTTCGGCGTGGTGGCTGGTTGCTCCTTCTCTTTCTTCTGCTTGGAATAATTGCTGTGGCAGCCCTGATAGGGATGGTGCAGTTTGACACACGAACTGTCAGTCAGGTTTGTGTCCTGAAGGGGCTGTTTTGTTCAGAAGCGGGAGGGATCTGATCTCAGGCGAAAGAACCAAGTCCAGTGATCCCAAATAATATCTTTGTCAACATGTATGGATTTATGGGGCTGTAAAAATATTGCCTAGGCCGTGCGAGAGCCTTTGTAGGGGAAAACAAATCTAGTGTGAGTGGTTCTCCGACCAACCTTATTTTCCATGCTTGCTGAAATAGTTTCCCAGTGTTTTCAATGTAAAAGGCACGCTTTGAAAGCGAGAGCTCTGACCTCGCTCAGTAGCACAGTGATTCCTGAAAGCTGTGTTTCGCTGGAAGCTTCTGCTTTTAAAGGCCAAAAAGAGCAAACAAGGATGCACCATGGAGTCAAAGCTAAAAAGAATTCCTTCTCTTTTTTGTTTGCTCTTAGAAGCTGGGGAAGAATGTTGGGGCCAAAATTAGGGATTGAGGTATTGGTATAGGGAAAGCTGATACCTTACAAGTAGCGAGATGAATGTTGTATCCAGAAACACCTCCTGAGGCAGGTTCTCTGTTCTCCCTTCTTGCAGCGTTCACAGCCCTGATCCCTCTCCTGAACTCCATATGTACGTTTATTTCTTGAAAGCTGGAGCCAGTTGCACCGTTTTTTTCCCCTGCCAAAGCAGAGTTCGGGAGGTAGAACTGGAGCAGGAGCTACCATGCTCAAGGAGGGAATGATGGCATGAGTCCTCTTGGGAAAAGCAGGGAACTGAAGCTACATTTTTCTCGTGTGATGGGCGCAAGGTGAGGGCTTTTCTGCTGAAGGAGTGTTGATTGTGCCCGTAACCTGCCGTGCTAACGAGGGGAACAACTACAGAAACTACAGAGCACAGATGGGTTACTTAATAGCTTTCCTGGGAGTTAGTAGGCCATGGAAGTCAAGTCAGGTATCAAAGTTGCTTTGATTTTTTATTTTTTATTTATTTATTTTTTTTTAGTTCATGAAAATAACAGAAGGATTTCTCGTTGCTGATAATTGAGCTCAAGTTTGGATTTCATTCAGGCAAGGAATTTATATCTTTTTTTTTTCCCCCCATCCTTTCCTTATCTTTGAGAATAAGGTGGTTGTAGTCAAACCATTTGGTTTCTGGCAGGCAAAACAGAAGAGGGGGGAGACATCAAGGTGAGGAAAAACCCAGCAGGAATATTTCCATCTTGCAGCTGATGCTGTTTCTCTTGGAAGCTTTCTCATAAATGCATGTTTTTGCTTTGGATCTATTCTGTGGCAAGACTAAATGATAAATTGGATGTAGCAATAAAAAAGTCGTCTCTTCCTCCAAACTGATTCGTTTATCATGTGATGTGCTATTGTTACAGAAAATTACTCTAAGTACCTATTGATTTCATGCAGTTGTATGCGAGGGCTTATTCTGGAAGGGCCTGAGTTCCTCTTTGCTTCTGGGGATTGGGGCAGGAGCTGCGTGGTACCCCAACAAGGTGATGCAGCACTTTGGGAGAGCCAGACCCCAGATTCAGCCAGCTGCTTGATGCTAGTTCAAATCTTGGCTTATAAATATCATTTATAATATTTATTTAGTTGGGACATCAGTTCCCAGGTGCAGTTTTGATGCATTTCCCCCCCGCCATATTTAACAGTTTGCGAATCATCTCCTTCATTAGTTCTTATTAGGCTCTGTAAACTGAAATGGGTTCAGAAGAACATATTTTCCAGGATTTTGTAGCGTACCTACCAGTGTAGTGATGGATGAGGAACAGCAGGACTAGTGAAAATCTCCTTTTGCCTATTTCTTGTGTTAAGTACCTTGGTTATTGGGGAGAAAGAAGGTCCTTGAGATTGGGTGGGTGGGGAAGAAACCCTCCCACAAGGCTGCCCAAAGCCTTGGGTGCAGGAGTGATTTTGACTGACTCCTGGCAATAGTCTGTCAAAGTAAGAGGAGGCTTCACATGGCAGCAACAAACTGTGAGCAGCATTTTCTGAAGTAAAGATATCAAAAGCCTGTACGTGCTTTGCCGAGAAGGTGACTGATGGCGAACTAATTTAGCTCAGCTAACACTTGACTTGCTCCTTCCCCTCTGTGACGTGAATTGGTGATGTTTTATCTTGCTTTAGTCTATCTTAGGAAGATGCAGGTTGTCTGCAGGTGGGACAGTTGTCAGGTCAGAGCTGGCTGTAAACGTCAGCAAGGCCAGCAATTGCCTCGGGCAAAGGATTGCCAGGGGCAGCAGACTAACTCTCTACTGCTCTTTTAAGTAGGAGGGTAATTGAAATCATTGCCACAGTGTACCATAGGGTGTGGCATTCTCCATCAGTGACTATTTTGAAGTCCCGTGTCCTATTCAGTGCAGATCAGGTGAGCTGTTCAAGTACTTTTGTCAAAGTACATCTACAAAATTGCACATGTAACAGAAAATATTTGCTGCGTTCCCAACTCACTGTTTCTAGTGGGGTTGGTAATTTAAACAAGAAAAAAAAAGATAACATCTCCTTGTTACAGTCTTGAGTGAGCCATGTAAGATTCCCTATGCCATGAGAGATGCTAATGGGAATGCTACTGGTCCCCTTATAAATCAGTGTAATACGTAATAAGGAAAGCACAGTAGCTCACTGGTACTTCTCATCTGGGCTGGAAGCTGCTGCTGCCTTTGGGGTGCAGGTAATAAATTGCACAAATCAACAAGGTTGCATCTTTTTTGTGTGTTTCTGAATGTTGCCTGGTTTTCTTCCTGTTCTTGTTTGGAAAGTGAGGCTGCAGCTCAGCCTGGTGCAGGAGTCCACTACCAGGCACCTCGTCTGCCCTTCAGACAAGGGAAAAAAAAAAAGAGACTCTTCCATCATTCGCGGCTCCTGAAATATCACTAATTAGTGTCTGAGGAATACAGACTGCGTGGGAAGTTAGACATTCACCAGGCTGTTCATCTGGGAGCCGTCTGAGGAACAGCTCTTCCACACTGGACATCTGCAGGGTTTAAAAAAAAAAAAGGGGGAAAAAAAAAAAGACACAGTTCATTAACCAACAACAACATTACCCATAAAGCAATTGGGGAGACTAATCACTACCACTAAATCTTAGTCTGTTTACCGTCAATTAATATTTAGTCTCCCAAATTTGAAACTCTTTTGTTCGTGTGCCTCGTGTCGTGCGGAGTTGCCACAAATCTGGGAATCATGACGGGCGGTGGTTTGCATCAGCCCCACGGGCCCTGATGCTCTCTGCAAAAGCCTTCAGGGTACTAGTCTATTAAAGAGATAATAGTACAGATTTGAAAGCTTCAGCTGATTAATTAAATGCAAACACAAGATTGTACTCACAGGCCCTTTCAAAGGACTCTGAGTCCTTTTCTTAAGTCTCTTCAACCTTGACCTGGGTACGTGCTTGCATAAAAGATAAAAGGTGACCCATAAAGAGAGAAAAATGGATTTGCATTGTTTTTAAACTTCACTTTGTATGTTGTGAAGATCTGTTCCACTTCCTACACACGCCTGCTCTCATTCCCTTATGAGTAAGTGGAAACCAGCGTTTTGTGTTTCCAGGCGATGTGCTGGGTTAGGGCAGCATGTCAAAAGAAAGGAGACGAGGGAGAAACTTTCTGCCTGGTTCATGCAGCACGTTGGCAAGAAGTAGGTACGGCACAAACTGCCTTCCCGGTGAACTGCTCCGGTCTGCGAGACCAAAGGAACCTGAGAGATCACTGTCTGGAGAAGTCAGTCACCACTAAAAATAGGAATGCGCTGTGGAAGCGGGGGATTGCCTCTCTGAGAGCTCTTGGGTTTGCAATGGTGTTGAGGGTGTTGAGCTCGATGAGGAGGCACCTGCTCTGCTGAGCCCTAATGGGGCAAGGCACCAAAATCAAGGGCAGCGCCTCGGCTAGGGATGGTCAGCAGTGCTGGGACCTGCCGTCTGGCTGGGCAACACAGTTCCACCCTACTCGTTTAGGTGAAATTTCATGTTGGAAAATGCTTCATTAAAATGATTGGAATCTCTTTTGGGACCAGTCGGAGCAAGACTGTTGGAGGAAATGTTAATGTACTTGGGGATTCTTAAGATACGGTTTCGTTTGTTTTACTGTTTACACAGAATCACGGAATGTTCAGGGTTGGAAGGAACCTCAAAAGATCATTTAGTCCAGCCCCTCTGCCAGAGCAGGATCACCTGCAGTAGGTCACACAGGAACGCGTCCAGGCGGGTTTTGAATGTCTCCAGAGAAGGAGACTCCACAACCTCCCTGGGCAGCCTGGGCCAGGGCTCTGTCACCCTCACAGGTAAAAAGCTTTTTCTAATGTTTTTGTGGAATATCCTGTGTTCCAGCTTGCACCCATTGCCCCTTGTCCTGTCGATGGACGTTGCTGAAAAGAGCCTTGGCTCCGTCCTCCTGACATTCCCCCTTGACATATTTATAAACATGAATGAGGTCACCCCTCAACCTCCTCTTCTCCAAGCTGAAGAGACCCAGCTCCTTCAGCCTTTCCTCATAAGTGAGATGTTCCACTCCGTCCACCATCTCTGTGGCTCTGCGCTGGACTCTCTCCAGCAGTTCCCTGTCCTTCTTGAGCTGAGGGGCCCAGAACTGGACACAATATTCCAGATGTGGCCTCACCAGGGCAGAGTAGAGGGGCAGGTCTCTTGACCTGCTTGCTACTCCCCTTCTAATACACCCCAGGATGCCATTGGCCTTCTTGACCGTGAGGGCACATTGCTGGCTCATGGTCATCCTGGTGTCCACTAGAACCCCCAGGTCCCTTTCCCCTGCGCTGCTCTCCGGCAGGTCAGTCCCCAACCCGTACTGGTACATGGGGTTATTCTTTCCCAGGTGCAAAACTCTACACTTGCCCTTGTTGAACTGCATAAGATTTCTCCCCGCCCAGCCCTCCAGCCTGTCTAGGTCTCTCTGAATGGCTGCACAGCCTGCTGTTGTGTCAACCACTCCTCTCAGTTTCGTGTCATCAGCAAACTTGCTGACAGCGCTGAGACTTGATCCTTTAAATTGAATTGAACCTTATGCATTGCGAATTACTGTTATTTTTTGTTCAGAACAAAAGCGATTTTCATTTTCAGGCGACATGTTTTTCTAGAAAAAGTTATTTTCTAATCTGTTGCTGCTGTAACCCCTTAGACTGTTTAATTGGGTGTTGCCAGTGAATATACAGAATTATAGTGTTACCAGTCATTGTACTACATTACAAAGCTGAGTTCATCCAAGTGTCCAATTTTTTTCTCTGTGAGTTTGTCCCTGCAGACTTCTCTTTAAAGTTAACATTTGTCCTTGACAGCACGTGTATAACAGAAGCGGTAGAAAGGACCAGATGTAGTGTTATGGAGCTTCTTTGTTCTTCCCTTTATGATAAAGCACAAAAATCCTACATAGTTTAACAAAACTCTGGTATCTGGTCCTAATTGCTGTAAGTAAAGCACGTGTGATCTAAATGTTAATCAGATTTCTGCATTTAATGAGGGAAAAAGCAGCTATTATATGAGAAATGTTCAGGAGCAGGAGCCGTTCGTGTTCCAATCAGGTGATTGTGTATTTGAATAGTATTTCCATTTAAATAGCTTTATCGCCCCGCTGATTCCTAAGCACTGAGTCAAAACAAAAACTAACAGCTAAATTGATATTATTACTAAGGGGGAATGAATAATAGGCAGTAAATCCATACCTGCTGGGAATCATCAATGTGTTCGTGGACTAGGTAGGTGTAAGGGTTTGCACCAACTCTGTGGAACTGTTATAGTTACAGAGGAGCATCGTGGGGGTGTAATTCTGTCCTACTGAGTTCATGTTATGTTTCCGTGAGATTCCCCCTCTGCTCATTTTACTAGTATTGATTCTCATGAAAGTGCTCGGTCATGCAGGGGACTCCCTTCCTAATTCCCAGCGTTTGGAGAAGCCAAGCCTTTCAGGCAGGATCATTGAAATTCGTAGAGGTCCTACAGGACACAGACTCATTTCCCCAAATCGCATTCGCCACTAGAGCATTTCCCGGGACATCAGTGTGAGACTATTGCTGTGGCCACCCGTATCTCTTAATGCTCCTGAAAGGATTATTTTATAATCTTATCCTGTGAATGCAACAGCTGTAAGCCCAGATAAATTGCATTCCTCCAGGGAAAGTGAGTTCGGACTCATTTTAACTGCATCCCAGTGGAATTATATCATCTAAAATGTTAAATGGTTTTTGGGCTGATTGTGATTGTGGGTGACTCAATGGAAGAGCCACCTTAGGATCTACTGGCCTCGCTCTGTATAAACCAAACGTAAAACAGGCTGGTATAAACTGATGCTGAAACCAAGCCACCAGCTCTGATGTATTTGCAGTGGGACTGCCCTTCAAATAGTGGCCTTTGGGAGAGTGTCACGAGAAACACATTTTATTTTAGATTTGGCTATTCTTCTAGCACGCACAGCTGTCACGCTAGGTTGGATACAGATACAATTAGACCTTACGAATGTTCAGAAACTCCGGTTCTTTCAGGCTATGCTTTGCAGCTTCACAGATGGTAGAAGCCAGATGAGGTTATATCATGATCATCAAGTCCTGCCTCCTGCATAGCCTGGGCCAAAGGATGTCACTCAGCAGCACTTTCATTGGGCTCAGTGCTTTGTGCTTGAACTGGAGCCCTTTTTCAGAAATACAATCAGGCTTCTGTGAAATGATGGTGAATCCAGCCTGCCCTGGTTATCAAAAATAAAAATAAGGGGGAAAACCTGCTTTTTTTTTTCTTCCAAATGGGAACCCTAGTGTGACTTCTGCTCAGAAAATGCTATATTGGAAGGGACCTGTATTAGTGCAATTCAGAGCACATGAACTTTGGTCCCTGTGCAGACACCAATCCCTACTTGCTTTTAGCTGTTGAGGTATTTTTTAGGGTATTTCAACACAGCTGCGTAAGAATCTGCTCACACTTTAGTACGTTTACTTGCTATTTCTTCCTCTCTTGCAGCTCCCTCAGGGACTGCTAAGTAGAGTACTCTTGTGCTTCTCTGTTCTTGATGTTTCTGTTCTAACCACTCTCCACTTTTGCATAACCATGTTCTTCAAAGTTCAGGTCCCCTGTGCATACGTACAAAGTAGATGAACACTTGTACCATATTTTAGGTGGTTAATTAATAATGGCTAAAGAACAGGTATTTCTTCTTTGGGCTATTTCCGTTCTTCAGCAGAAGGGTGACTACGTTTTTTTCTACTTTTTGCTTTGTCTGCTAGTCAAAAATCATAAAAACTCCCAAGAAAAAGCATTTCCTAGGTTCTTAGCAACCTAACAGTGGTAACATCAAGCTTTGGAGGTGGGGGCCACACTGATTTAGAAATTTAGCATGAAAGGATACAGCAGCTTCTGTAGGAGAAAGGCTAAGCCCTAGTGCTGCAATATGCCCTACACAAGTCAAAAGTGAAATGCTGCTATCTGGAAGGCATCTGTGAAACACCTGCTTGTCTTCTATGTATGTATGTAGCAGTATGTGTGCAACAAGGGAAAGGTGGTGTATGTAGGTCTGACAGAATCCCAGTGTGACAGAGGTTGGAAGGGACCTCAAAGATCATTTAGTCCAGCCCCTCTGCCAGAGCGTGATCACCCAGAGTAGGTCACACAGGAACGCGTCCAGACAGGTTTTGAACGTCTCCAGAGAAGGAGACTCCACAACCTCCCTGGGCAGCCTGGGCCAGTGTCCTGTCACCCTCACAGTGAAAAAGTTTTTTTTCTAAAGTTTTTGTGGAACCTCCTGTGTTCCAGCTCGCACCCATTGCCCCTTGTCCTGTCAATGCACGTTGCTGAAAAGAGCCTGGCTCCATCCTCCTGACACTCCCCCTTGCCATATTGATAAACATGAATGAGGTCACCCCTCAGCCTCCTCTTCTCCAAGCTAAAGAGACCCAGCTCCTTCAGCCTTTCCTCATCAGGGAGATGTTCCACTCCCTCCACCATCTCTGTGGCTCTGCGCTGGACTCTCTCCAGCAGTTCCCTGTCCTTCTTGAGCTGAGGGGCCCAGAACTGGACACAATATTCCAGATGCAGCCTTTGCAAATGTGAAGGAGATGCTCCAAGAGGACAAGTGCTTTGTGTGGTGAAAAGGTCCCCAAATAATTAAAATCCTGAAATGCAATTTTTGCCTTCATACTGCATGTACAATTATAATTGCATGACAAAGAACAGACTGCATGTGATTGTTGGTACCTAACGAGGAAAACTATCTTTTTGAAAATGTGGTTGAAGATATCAAAGATGAACAGGACACAGTCAAGAGCAAATCAGAAATGCATATAATGGCTGAATGAAAAATAAGTATAGCGATAATGCAGATATATTTAGTGTTGGGCTATTTTGGAAACTGGGTATTGGAATTTCACACTGGGCTTGGTAGAGAGATATGTTTGGTTTCATCGTTACAACTTAACGCCTGGGAATCAATTCTTACACACTGACTCTTTCAAAATGTTAAATGGAGAATATTTTCTGACATCTACACTTCCAGCGATTAAGATTGGAAGTGTTTACTAGAAATTAAATCAATGCTGAAGTCTTGGAAGAGAGCTGATTGCAGGTTTGAAATCTGGGATAGATGCTTTGTTATTCTCCCATTACTAATGATTGCATTAGTAAAGAAAGAAATCGATAAGTGTGGCCATACTGGGGAAGCGGAGTGAAATGACTGAACGATTGGCAAAAAGACTTCATAGTGCGAGACAACCAAAAGATGCACGAGATGAACTCCTTATAATAAAGAGCAAATAAAGTGTTTGCATGACAGCTCGGCAAAATTCCCCAGCTCTAGGGGCTTTCTGCAGATCCAGCTCAGCTTGTCTGTGAGAGCACTAGAAGGTTCCCCTCCAGTGTCAGACTTAGGGAGGAAAAAAAAAAAACCAAACAGCCCACAGATGGAGTCAATAGTGCTGAATTGCATTTAGCTTTATGTTGAAGTGACAATTTTTGCATGGTTTTAATGAGAGACAGCCCCGGGCCAGAAACTTCAGCCTGGGATGCTGCTTACTTTCTGCCCTGGCTTGTTTCTTGTTGGTCTGAGACTGTTCTCATCCCTTTCACGTGAGAGGGCCACCCTGTAGCGCATAAAAGCAGCGGGACTTGCGTCCATCATGTGGTGTTTGTTCTGGCATCTCTCCCCAGGAAGAGAAGTGTGAGCAATGGAGTGTTTTATTTTAATAGCATTTTTGTTTCCTTGGTTTCGTTGTTGTGGGAGTCTTTTCCGAGGCAGAACGAGTTTCTTTTTTTGGTTTTCAATGCATCACTTACTGTGTACTGAAGTTAGAGCAGGGAGACTCAGGGCTTGTGTCTTGCATTTGGGGTGGGTGGGTGGGTTTGAATTTTCTCATAAGCTTTGCAGTTGATTCTGGAGCCTTATGCTTGCCTTCAAGAACATCTGCGTTCTGCCTGGGTAAGCTTTAACTCGTTGTGCAGAAAGAGTTCCCAAAGGATGACCCGTGGGCACATGCAGTCTGCAGAGTCATTTTGTGTAGCTCACAGAATAAATAAGATATTGAGTCGCAGATGAATTTTGGTAGGCAGACACCAGCCTGGCGTTTTGCCTTCATCCCAGACTTTAGGGTCATCTTTTAAATACCTTGGGCCAAGATCGCGGACTGCTATGACAGAGAGCGACAAAGCTGTCCAAAGATGACATAACCATTAATATTGTTGATCTGGCTATCGTTTCACATCAGCGTCCTGAAAAAGCAGAGCTGGAGGAAAGCCTTTGCCACAGATGGCAATGGGAGAGCCCATGGCCACGAAAGACCAAGACATTGAACGCATTGACCACTACAGGTGGGAATATTTCAGCGAAAAGTGTTTTTCTGTGGGGCTGTGTTCTCCAGGGGTTGGTCTGGATTCAGCCATGAAATCTCCATACCTCTGTTTTCTTCCTCTATAAAATTGATGTATTTTGTTTGTTTGTTTGTTTTTTTAATACTGCTGTTGAAGTATAGAGCTTTTTGTGCTCTGAAGCCAGGTGAAAGGAAACAGCTTGACAAATAATTTCAAGTGTCGTAGAGCTAAAATAAGACAACTGGAGAGGTATCTGGGCACAAAAATTGTAGAAGGGAAGAAAACAGAAAGAAAAGTACAGGGAAGGAGGAGCTATAAGCACTGTTCTTCAGAAGGCTGCCAGTGGTGGAAACCTTGGGAATGCATAAATAAATTGGTACTCCTCATTTGGAAAATAAATGTGTCTGGGGTTTATAGAATTAAGCAGTAAAGTTCATTGCAGCTGGATATGAAATGGAGAGGAGAAATTCATGGGGAAAAGAAAACATTAAAGGTGAATTATTGAGCAAAACCCAAACAGTTAGCATGATATTTAATAAGGAAAGTACTAGACACTTTGTTATTACTTATAAAATCAACCTGTAAAGGCAAAAGAACACCAACAAACTTCAACATATAAGAATAAAAGAAATAAGTTGAAAAAAACATGTACTTGCTGTCTGTAGAATGCCTTGAAGATGATGAACGCAGTAATAATGCTAAGATTACTGTTGGGCACAAAGTGAGCTCTTGGTCCCACACAAAACCTCTAGCCAACCCGAATGACCGGGTCAGTAGAAATTAAATCAGCACTGAGCCCCAGATAATATCTGATTGTGGGTTTATGTCTGGATGGATGGTTTCTTTCTTGTTTCCTCATTATGACTGATTGCAGTTACTGCAGAAATCAATAGTCCAGGCATGACTGGGAACTGAAGCGGATTAGGCAGAAAGGCAGAATCGCAGAAGAGCTTTTTCGGAGGCTTTACAAATCCTGCTACCGATCCTTCCAGGTGCATGGGTCCTGCTAGCAGGAGCTGAATATAGAAGGCAGAGAGCTCTCAGTCTTACCTGGTTGATAGTTGGATTGAATATTGTGTATGTTTTCATGTCAGATAGCGTGTGCTTTGTCGTGGTGCTGGAATTCCTTCCTGGACTTATAGGAAGTGTGTGCAAGTCTGGCTGCGTGGAGGGAGGCACTCCTTTAAGAATCTTTGTTGGGGACAGCAGCCCAAAGCTTGCTGAAAAGTTCTTTTTTATGCTGTACTAAACAGAAAAAGAAACAATTACTATTTCTGCTGGGGTAAGAAAGCAACTAAAAGCTTTGAATCTGGTCATCTGAGAGCAATAACTGAAATTCAGTGATAAAACTTTGCTCTGATTTCCCAATGAACGTTTAAAATACATATTTATATATAAATGTTTTAAAAGATTTCATTCATTACATGTTTGCTTTTATCTTACTATTTTATTGGTCTTATCTGTGCTTGGATTTTTATGTGGTATTTGTGGACAACAGCAAAAGTGTTACGTTCTTCTAAAATTAATTAGTAAAATCCACTCTAGATCAGGTGGTTTATCATATATTAGTTATTTTCCAGCATATGCTTTAATAGATTTTTAAATCAGACTTTTCAGGTGGTGTATCTGCACACCCCTGAGTTTTCTAGACGGGGCTCACGGAGAAGCTAGATGGGGTTATTGAGTTTGGTTTCCACAGAATCTGACGTGATACCTGTGTATTGCGTTAAAACTCTTGTGTGTACCACTGAAACTCCTACTGATCCAAAAGCTTGTAGGAAATGGGTTGAATGGACTGTAGGAAACTGATTTTTTTTTTAAAAAAAAAGGCAAACAAAAAGCAGAACAAAAAAATACAACGCCCTCTAAACTCTGGTTTTCCGATGAGGGGGAAATACATAAAATGCTCTTTTATGGGGAACATAAACGTACTCTTGTGCGGTGTGCACTGCACATCATCCCCCACGATGCCGGCGGTTCCTCTGTGCCCTCTGCGGGTGGTGGGCTTGGGGCTGGGCTGGGAGGGGGGACCTGCCTTTGTTCGTTTCCCAAGACCCTGGGTCTGTGTTTCCAACTTCTCTCCCTTTCAATATTTAACAACTTTTGGGGGTGTTGCTGTGCATGCTGTAGGCCCGAGGATAAGCAGAAGCTTAATTTGTTCCAAATGATTTTCCACCCTTTTTCCTATTGTTTATTATTTATTCTGCTTTAATTTATTCACAAGATTAAGTGGGTAAACAACATCACAACTACTTATTGCTACACAGTCCAGTAAGCATAATGATGCCAGTTTTAAATGTTGAACAGCGCTGATTAGAGCTGTTATGCTAATATTCATTTGTTTGCTTTACCTTTACCACTTTGCTCGCATACTTCACAAATTAGGGTATTATCCTTTTTTTCTTTCCCCTCCCCTTACTGTTTTTATCATCCAATGAAGGTAATTTACCATTTTTCCATTTGAATTGTAAAGCTAATTGAACTTAATGGCTTTAGAAAAATCAATAATTTCCTACTGTTATTGATATAATGAAGCACATGTAAGAGATTATCCAATAAAGACACAAACCACTTAAATGAAGAATTCAACTCCACATTGAACTATTTAAATTCTCTATGTAGGCGATTAAGGGCAGATCCTTGTATGTGGGGAAACAACACTAACTTTAGAACGTTAAAGTTAAGACACAAACTGCAGATCACAGAGGAGTGCTCCGCTCCATTTGAAACCCATCCAGTTACACCTAGAAAATGCGTTCAGGCTTCACTCCCGCCTTCCTCAGGACATCATATCTTCTGTCATTTGCCAGCTGTGTCCCCTCATATGTCACTAACTTCAGTGACTATTCTTCTTGTAGGACAGTCATGAACCTCCAGTGGGTTTGAGCATGTCCCATGCAGCTGAAGCACGTGAAGGTTTACCCAAGAGGTTGTACATTTTCTATGTGTTGTCTGTAAAAATATACTACTGTGTTTTCTGTGTTGTGGTTTGAACTGGTTGAAGTGGGAAGGGCTGGTATCACCAACCTCCCTTCTAGATGTTCACCCACGGTGTCGCAAGAGAGGCAGCCCATGTTCTGCAAGGGGATGGAGTCCAAGGAATTAATAGGGATCACTGCAGTCCTAACAAACCAGCTTTAGCATCTCGTTTGTGGCAGCCAGGCTTCTGTGATTTAACGTACTCTATTTTTCTGGTTTTAGAAAGTAATAAAAGTCCCATATTAAAATAGGTTTGAGGTCAGAAATCATCCCATGAGAAGCCTCCTCAGCTGCTCTGCTCTGCCGTGAAAAGGGAGAACTGGAGTTGGTTGGTTAGAAATGGAAAATGTTGAGGTTTCTTCCCCAGTTTAAAAATACAGGTTTATTTGAGAACTGCCATTAGCATGCACCCTGATTCTGGCAGAAGTCTAATGGCTCCTAGGAGAGTATGTGAGAAACACCAAACACCACACTTCTAAACCTTTAAATCTGGATCAAAACCATTAAATCCCTAAATGACATAGGAGACATTAAGGTCCTTAATTTAGGGATCAGTGTAGTAAAAAGGGAATGGCAAATTTGAAATTAATGACATTTAAATTACTGTTTCATTAGAAAACAGTTTTGTCACAGTATTTTACTGGATTTAGGGTACACAGAGATCAATAGCAATTCCCTTTATTTAAGGCACTTGTGATGTTTACTGTGTTATTTTTATTTAATTTTTATTTATTTATTTTGGAAAGGGGTTGCTATTTGTGAAAATGTTCTTTTTTGAAATAGTAGTGGAATTAAATGCATTTCTAATTGCATTCTGAAGCTGTGCTAGTTTGGCACTTGTAAGTTGTGCATTAATTCATGTGATGAATGGGTATTGAGACCACATGATAGACAATTTCTGCTGGATTTGCAAAATGGGAAAGGTAGACTGGAAGGGAGTCGGTTCATCACTGTAGGTTAGGAGATAAAGAAGAGAGGGGGCTGCCTTAGCTCAAAAAAATAATTAAAAAAAAATTATAAATGCCCAAACCTGGAAGTTTTTTAATTTTCCTCCCAAAAATTTCGGTAGATACCTTGATGCTGCTTCCTGAGCACATCAGGATGGCGACGCTACCTCCACTTCATTCCATGTGCCAGGACCATCCTCCCGTGGGGTGCTGGAGTCCCCCGCCAGTGTGAGGAGAGAAGGTACATCCCAATGTATTTAGGTTTAGATTGTACTGGAAAATAATCTCCGTGAAGTAATCCAATTAAACCCCCCCTAGAGCTACTAAGGGAGGATGGCCGAGTGGAAACACTTTAATTTAGGAGGCAAAGGCTCTTGTTGCAAATACCTGAAAGATTCCAAGGAGAATGAGTACCTTTATGGAGATTGCCCGTCCACAAAGCTGCATTTACAGAACAAAGTGTTTAAATGAACTGTTGACAGTCGGCAATGATTGCCTGAGCGCTCTGTGCATCCACCATTTAATGTCTGATATTTTTACTTCCCCCCCAGCGCAAAGTGAAGGCTGGGGGGGTCCTGCCATGCCCAGTGCCTGGACTTGCAAATACTTCAGGAGTGTTTTCTTCGATGGTGTTGGAGGTACTTTTGCTCCAGTGCTCCCCAAAACAATTTTCAGGATGACATGAAAATGTCATGGCATGAAAAAAAAATAAATTTACAAAGAACGGCAGGAACAAACCACTCCTTTCTAGCACTATAAAAATTGTGACTATTACCTTCCCAACATCCTCTCAGGAAATGGCCTGAAACAGGACTGATATTTGATTTCTTCTTGCTGTATTTACTTTATAAATAGATACTTCATGGGTCTCATTCTTTACTGAGATTGAATTAGTGGGTTAAATAGACAGAAATATTTCTTACCATGGCATACTGATCTCTTAGCATCTTGCACTGACCTGATAACAGGCTAGCAGGAGAGTAAACTTAATTTTTTTTTTTTTAAGCTACAGACTGACAATAGAGGACACTGAATATTTCTGAAACCGAGATCTTCTTTTCTGTCATTAAAAAGCCAAGGAAATCTGAAAGGAGTGCGAATTCAAGGCATCTATCACTGCGATTATTGAAGGGTTTTCAAAGAGTGGCTTATCACCTCCCCGGCTTATTTACCTGATAAACCGAAGCCTTGTGCTTCAAAAGCCCCGGCTCCTCAACCCTGACGCGGTAGCCACCTCTTAGCGAGGATGAATCCAGTGTGATGGCGTTGGGCAAGCAGAAGGCACCGAGGTCTTTTGTTGCAATTTGCACTTCAGAAAAAAAAACCACACCCCCAAAACGTTTAATTATATGAGCACTGGCTGCATAAAATGAACTTGAGAGGTGGCTGGGGGTGGGGGGGGGGCAAGACTTCACCTCCCCTGCTGTGCTCTTTGAACTTCATGGTGAATAAGGGTGAAGAAGAAGCTGAAGTCCGCAGTTTTGGGGTGTCCTAGAGGAGTCACAACACATCCTGGTGAGCCGCTGAGCCCAGGTGTGATCGCTTCAAGCCACAAGATTTAAGATCTGATTTCAGGTGGTCTTTACTGACCTAGTTGGGAAGCACAGTGACCTACCAAAGCAGTGAACATGCTTGGTAGTGGTGTTTGCCATACGGGGCACCCGAAAGCAGCTTCTGCCCCTGGAAGATTTTTGTGAAGGGTCCCCATTTCCCCTCCCATCCCTCGTTGGTGCTCCCAGGGCTGCGGAGCCAGCTTGCCCATGCTGCCATCGCAGCCCCCCTGCTTTGGCGTGCGTATTAATCCTGGTTCGAAAATATCCTACGGATGCTGCATGCAAATGTACCGAGTGATTCAAATTGGTTTTCTCTGTTTGTAAATGTAGTGTTCTGTGACTGCTCAGGGGCACTTCCTAACATATGCTCCTTGATATCTGACTTTTTTTTTTTTTTTAACATTTTGAGCAACGGAGGATGTTTGCAGCATAGGCGTGTGCTGCCCTGTCTCTCCTCCCACCCCACACTGCTCACCTGGAGCCCGCCTTCTGCAAGAGTGGGTTTAAATCCCAAAATGAAAGTTTTTTATTTTTGGATGGGTTTATGTGGGGGACACACACACAAGCAGCAGAATGCAAATTCTCTGTGAATGAAGCAGAAAAGCCCTATCCTATTCCCAGAATTTCAGTTACAGGGAAGTCTATTATTCAGGAGGTTTGCATGAAAATAGCATTACTTATCTTTCTGCTTTAAATTGTCTCTGTGGGCTGGGGATCTGGTAGAGAGAGGAAAGCCCTGCTGCTGCTCTCAGAGCCATGCTTGGGCTACGACCCCTGGACAAGGGAGCTGGGGAGCAGGGAAGGCACAAGAGAGCCTTTTGCTGCCCTTCTCCACACCAAACCCCACGTTTGCTTCTCATGGTGAGACTTCTTGGTCCCTCTCTCCTTGGTCAGTGACACCTCAAGGTCCACTGACCCGTAAGCACAGATGGGTGCAAGAGGCTGAACATTCTGCTGCTCTGACCTGGCTGTCCTGCCAGTCTGTGAGAGGTTCCTGCTCTTGGTTGAGGCATCCCTAAAATACTGACCATGGTGGCCACCTCACTGCAGGGATGGTCCCTGGTGGAAGGACCAACCTTGAGTCATCTGTGTTGAATCCACTTGTGCTTGCAAGCCAGCACCCCTTCATTTTGCTGGGTGGGAAAGCTGAGGTTGCCGGAGAGATGCTGTCATCACTCCGGTGGTTCCCAGGGGGGCAGCCCCTGCCTCGAGTGGGAGGTTTGCATGTAGCAGCCCAGGTTATGTGACCAGAAATTGCCGCGGTGCATCTGGCGAGAGGCTGCTGTGGTTGCTGTGCTGCCGGGATGGAGTGGTGCTGCCTGGGCTCCAGAAGCACACAGCCCATTCCTCGAATGCCTGCCTGCGCTGCAAGACTTAGGCACATGTTTTAACACTAATTCCTTCCATTGAAGAGGAATGAGTACTCTTGACAGTTTGCTACTACAATTAAAATTCATGTTATCCTTCTTGGAGCTCAGACAAGTTTCTGTTGTCAGCACCTCCAGAGGTCCTAGTTTAGCTGCTTCTGGTTCATTTAATGATATAACAGTGAGAAGTGCAGATATTCCTTTTAATGTTGATGTGTAAGGCTTAGAATTAAGTGTCTCCGATGGTTGCTGGGTACTTTATGCTATTGCCAACCCCATGAACTCTTTAAACATATGCTAATGAGCTTGACTTGCTCCCCTTCCTTCTGTATTATCCATGAAGGAAGAAAAGTCAATCTTAGTCTTGCTGCCTAATGGCCTCTATACGTTGTAGTTAGCACAAAAACACTGTGAAGTGATGGAGATCAAGAGTTAAATGCATGAATTAAGCAGAGTTCCTCTGACCACACTCCATTAGAAGAGAAACTGTCTCTAGGGAGACAAAACAAGATTTCTCTTTATATATACATTATGAGAGTCGCCCACTGATCCTCCAGGCATTTTGAAACATTACTGGCACCCTAGTGATGTGGCCAGAATATAATTTGCCAATATAGCTACAACTTTCTACCGGAGGTGTTGCTGGAATATAGATGTGCTACAGCATAATAAGGTTGGAAGGAGAATGTATGTTATACATAGCGTTGCTTTCTATCATGCACCTCACCTCTCAGCCCTGAAAGAAGTCTAAAAGGTTTATTAACAGGAATTGCATTTATTTCAGCAGTCTACACTGCTTTTTATTTTTAAACGTTGCTTTTGGACGCCTGTGTGCAGTTTTCGGGATTGGCTGGCAGCTGTTTGTGTGTAATTTTGCCCAGAAAAATAGAAGGGGGAAATTATCCAGCAAAGCTGCTGTGATGGATTAATGCAACTGAATCAGAGTGTTAAAACCTCGTGCAGTGGCAGCAGGCTCTGCGTACGTGCACCTCTCCCTTCCTTGTGCCTTTTCAGGCCTTCCCCCGTGCAGGCTGTGAGCTCTGCTTGTCCTTGGTGGGATGTCTCAAATATCTCCAGCCTCTGCTGGCACTGTTCCCCACTTCTCTGCCTACCACATCCCCAGGACCTGTGCTTCTGCATACACTTCCTAATTCCTCCCCCTACCTGGGAGTGCAACAAGTATATTTTACCATATGTTTTGTGTGTGTCCTGGGCAAGCAAGCATCTTAACTAGGGTCTCTGGATGCTACTTCAGCACAAACGGTAACGTTTCCAGCATTGACCACTGTGTTAACTTCTCCAGGGTGCTCTAGGAGTTGACTTCAGCATTTGTGCTCTTCCATCTTTATGGTGGGCAAGGAGAGACCAGATAAACTGAAAAGGAGAGAAACCTGCTATATGCATGTAGAAATTGTGCGTTATGGAATGGGGTTGTAAAGATCTGATGAGGTATTTGAATAATATCTTGTTAGCATCCCCCAGTACATACTGTGTGACCTTTCAGGAAGGTGTCTACCGTCACCTGTGCTGGCTACTTTGGAGTGAAAAACTTGAAAGAATGGGAGTACAGAGCATGTTAACACCAGAGAATGTTTATTTTTCAAAGAATTCCCTGAATTTGACTTAGTTCTGTGACAGTGATTTGGGCAGACACCTTTCCTTCTGTTGCTCTTTCACGTTTCCCAGAAGTATTCTCAGAGGGACCTCCAATCTTGCACAGAGCACATTAGGACATTTTGACCCTTCTAATAAGTTATTTAGAAGAAATCCTTTAATCTGTAGTGATAATCCCATTTGACATTATTTGCCTTCCTTTGTATACCTGAATATGAGAAGAGTTCTGCAGAAGTGGAGTGTCATAAATTGGTTCTAAGAAGAATATGCCGCACTGGCTTGTGATCACTTTCAAAACAGGAGAAAAAGAAGAAGTCTTCACGTGCTGTTTTTCTCAGTAATTCCTTAGCCATTGGATCTATTTGCAATTATTAAAAAGGAGTAAAAGAACAGGAGGAGCTAATTCAGTGCCCATGCTGCTTCTGCCAGGTGTAGTGTCCAGGCCTGAATTCATCTGACTTGAACATGAGCTTTGTGACATCGTTGCCTACAGCAGGCCGACACGTTGGGCCTGGAGTGCAGCATGAGGCCGTGCAGCGTTTGCAGCTATTTTCTTTTCTCTTTGAGTGCCGAGAGCCACCTTTTAGAGAAATCAGCGGGAAGAACGCTCCGGTAATCCTTTTAGAGCTTGTGGGATCCGTGTTTAAGTGCTCCTTTGGCTGCTTCCCTCTTGAAGACAATTCCTTACGGTAGGATCAGTGTTCTCAGGTGCGCTCTTGCTGCGGTTTTGTATAGTGCACACAGTCTTCCTTTCAACACTAACATGCCACGTGTATAAATCTGTCACCCCAGGAGATAAGCTGCTAGATTCTCATCGCCTTCAACTTGAAGATGGGCACACAGGAAGGTTTTTTTTGTGGTACTTCGCTTCTGGTGCTTGCTCACGTAACGCGGTGAATGCATTTGTTCTGTGAAGATGTGGGCTTGGGTTTAGTTTTGTAGTATTGCCACATTTCCGGGTTTCTCTCTGATATTTACTCTTTGTGTTCTGCTCTCCCCCATCTTACTTTGGTTGGACGCAGGCTTTTTAACGGAAAAGCAATTGCTGAGGGAAACATGATGTGTATCAACTCTGTGATCGTGGCTATCAGTTCATGGAATTCAGCTGAGACTGTATCAGTGTAAAGGCTCCATGAAGAAAATTTCCTTCATAAAATTCATCTTGCATATCATGACTCTCTTTGTCTGCAGCGTTCAGAAGCTCACTATTCTTTTCCCATAATCTACTGAACAGTAACAGTGAGCTCTTGCATCTCCAAATCAATACACAGGCTTTAGCTCCCGACTGTAGTGAAAGTTGTGTTATTGTATTAAACAGCAACCATTATCTTTCGTGCCTGTAACTGATCGTTTTGTTCTGTATTTAAGTGGAATTTATAGAATCATAGAATAGTTTGGGTTGGAAGGAACCTCTAAAGGTCATCTAGTCCAATCCCCTGCAATGAGCAGAGGACATTAAGAAATTTGACAACAGTCACCTCCTGAAGCTTTAACAAAAGGCAGAAATTCCCCCGGTGCTTCGGGCAATTACACATTAGTCTTTGCGGAGACAGAAGATTATTTGCTGATTCCTATTTGCTGATTCCATTATGTATGCTCCAGTACATAATGGTTTGTTAATCCTTTAAAACAGCATAGCTAGAAATACTCTCTTGAAATTACTCTATTTTGGTTCTATTTAAAAAAAAAAAAGCCATAAAAATGATGAATTCTGTAGAGTCTCTTATAACCACTGCTTTTTTTAATGTGATCACTATCAGGAAACTTATCATTATAGTAGCTGGACTGTGTGCTATGTGGTGAACCGTTTCCTTTTGAAGATACTCATTTTCCTTCCGTCGATTTGATGTGATATGCTTGCAATCTAGCCAGGCAAGAGTAATAGTGGTGATGAAGACAGCTTGGTGTTTTATTGTGCTCTAAAATAATTCCATTAAGATCTAGTCTCTTTCCTGAGATGAATTCTGTGTTTTCCTTTTGCTGCGTTTGAGATCACTCAGCTGCCAGCTTTACCCACAGCCCGGTCCTGATGGAGAGCTGCGGGCTCTTTTGGCCCTATTAAAGTCAGGTTTTACACTCTCGTAGAATCATAGAGGTGGTTGGGTTGGAAAAGGCCTTAAAGATCGAATCTAACTGTTAACCCAGCACTGCCAGGTCCACTGCTAAACCATGTCCCTGAGCACCACATCTACTCCCGTTACGCTGCGTCTCAGCCTCGCTTGCAAAAAATTGCAATACTGCGCTCTGCAAAACAGGACTGGGACGTGGAAAATGGAATGTGACAAGACATTTGGCCACGTCTTGCTTGATACTGGGGTGCAAACCTCCCCCTGCTGAGCTCAGCAAGCAAAAAGTGTTCCTTATGAAAAGGGAGAGGCTGAGGGAGCTGGGGGTGTTTAGCCTGGAGAAGAGGAGACTCAGGGGGGACCTTATCACTCTCTACAACTCCCTGAAGACAAGTTGTAGTGAAGTGGTGGTCGAGCTCTTCTCCTGAGCAACTAGCGACAGAACGAGAGGGCACGACCTGGAATTGTGTCAGGGAGGTTTAGGCTGGATCTCAGGAATTGCTTCCTCATGGAGAGGGTGCTCAGGCACTGGGATGCACTGCCCAGGGAAGTGGTGGAGTCCCCATCTCTGGAGGTGTTTAAGGAGAGACTGGAAGTGGCACTTAGTGCCATGGTCTGGCTGATGTTGTGGTGTTGAGTCACAGGCTGGACTTCATCTCAGAGGTCTTTTCCAGCCTCAATAATTCTGTGATTCTGTGGAAAAAAAAAAAAAGGCCTTAACAGCCATGTGGAAGCCCTGCATCACTTTTCCCTCAAACCCATTTTATGTTCCGTGCCTGCGTGCTTGGCTCATGTGAGGCTGGTGGCGATGCCGTCCCACGAAAAGGTTGCGACTTCTTGCTGCTGCTGCTGTGAGCTTGAAGGCGGCAGAGCAGCAGGAGGTCCCTCTCGGATCCCGTCCCTGTTGTAGCGAGTATTGTCCGTACAAGCTGTAATAGATAGTCCTTTCCCTGCAGAGCTCGCGGGCTGATAGACGAGGCTGCGAGAGTTACATTATCCATCTTCCACAGATGGTGAAAAGAGGAGCAAAGAGATTAAGCCCAAGGTCACAGAGGAAGTGTGTGGCAGGACCAGGAATTGAATTCAGCTCTCTTGGGTCATTGTCCAGGGCCTTAATCACAATACCTGCCCTCGCCTCTATGCTTTTCTATTATTTAATCAGCTGAAGAAAAAAAAAATGCAAATTGATTTAATTAAAAGGAGAGAGCAAATTTCTCGTTTCAGCCTGGATTCCTTCTGTGGTTATGGAAATTCTGAAGAATGGAGAATAAACATATGTAATTTCTTTTCTTGACAGATGTGTTTTCGTTTACACAGCTGTGCAAAAATTGTATTTATATATTTTGTGGTATAATTTTAGCCTAGAAACAGATCAGATATTGGACTACTAAGAGGTGTCATTTTCTAGCTTGCAGAATAATCCTCTTTCTGGCAAAAAGTCGGTCATGTTTCTTCTCACAGACATGATTTCTTCCTTTAAAGTGTCTTTCAAAATTATTTTATACTCGATGAAGCAAATCCTCCAAAGGCTTCATTATTCTGATAGTAGCATCATCTGATTGAATATTTCAATCATAATGTCCTTTGGAGAATTTTAGCAGTTTCCACTTGGGATTTTAGAGGCTTGGATTCATGTGTGTGTTCTTGAGGTTTTTGAAAAACTGGTGTAGGAAATTCAGATAATTTGGGATGCGCAGAGTTCATTGGGGAGGTAGATGTTAATGTTTACTCTAGCTGTTGATTAGAATATATTAGATTGCCTCTTTCCAGTGTGAAAAAAAAAACGTAAATGCAGCTTCTTTGGGCCCTGCTCAGCAAAGCATTTAGGCAAGTGCTTATTTTCAAGGCTGCGAGCGTTGTCCGAGCGCGTTCCCGCCATGCGTTATTAGTAAATCGCAAAGGTTAATGCCATAAAGCGTCACTTGTCAGATCCGAGTGCTGGGGGCCTCAGCAAAAAAGCGTGCAGGAAAACGTGGTATTTGTGGTGTGTGCTGCCCAAGGCTCTCCCGCACCAAACTACTCCTTATATTTTGGTGTCGTTCTCCTTTTCGTTGCCGGGTTATTGAGAAGCCGTGAGCCCCGGCGCTTGGGGACGCGCTTTGTTGCGACGCGCGGCAGCAGCCTCGTCGGGCTGAACGGGGCTGAGGGCATCGCTGATATCGCAGCCTCTGTGAAGGGCAGAAGGGGAGGAAAGCGGCTTTTCTGCCTTCGTATTTTGACCCTGTTCGCTGAAAAAATATCTTTAGATAATTCTGAGAAAATTCCGCGTTAGTTTTGGGAAGTGATTTCCTACAAGAATGCCAATTTTAGAGCTTTCTACAGAGCTCATGGTACCCTGGTTGCCTCCTTTCCCCTCTTTACATCCTCCGGGGAACGTATCAAAGATTCTGGCCTCCACCTTTGAAGGAGGAGCTCCTCAGGCTTATGTTGCTGTGTCTGAATTGCCGCGGAGCTATGGGCTACACGTTGAGGTTGTTCTGCTTATTTCAGGCTCACATTAGGTTTTATGAACTTTAATGAACAGTAGGCAATAAATTTGCTGAAGAAATTGGGTTAGCCCGTGATTAACATTCAGAGTGATGCAGATGAGTGTACCAATGATGGGAACATGTGCTCACATCACGATGAAATGCAGATGAGAGGCCCTGGAGCAAGCCCAAGGATGTGGGCCAGTGCAGTTTCATCTCTGTCAGCTTTAATCTGATCTAAAGCGCGAGTGCTACGGGCCTGCAGAAGGAACCCTCGAACCCTGGAAAGACCAAAACGCAACTTTTGTTTCCTGTTAGAGGCCATTAAAACATTTTCTTTCCAATCAAAGCGCCGCAACATAAAAGCTCGCAACCCTATATCTAAAAAACAATATTTCTAGCAGTAGGGAAGAGAGGGGAAAATGGTTGGAAGATGCCTCTTGATTTGGTTGAGCTTTTATAACACGCTGCTTTACTGAGCAGTCGTTTTAGTCAATTGAAACCCAGCTGAGCCTCATCGTCTTATGACAGCGCCATTGTACAGAACAGATAAAAAAAAAGATTCCACCGCCTCCCCCCCTCTTTTAAATGAAGTGCAAAGTAATGCTAGAAAGGGAAAGAATAAATCAATTTTAAGTGGTAATCTATGAAGTTGGACAGAAAATGATGAGAAATGAAGCAACTGGTCATAGGAAATTGACCTTGAAAATGGTGTTTATCTTGCGGACGCAGCAGCAGGCCGGTGACTGAGGGGGGAATTTAAATCAGAGTTTCTTTGCTTTGCCTCTCAGTTGGGTTTTGGGGGAGTTTCTTTTAAGGCTGCGTTCTCTCAGTGGTGCTGGCAGGCAGGATTTATTCCTTTGTGGCAGTCTTGTATTTTACTCTGTTGCTTGAAAGGCTACGTCTGGTTGGGAGTGGTAATTGCCTAGGGTCAGGAGAGTAGCCGTGATTGTGTAATGGATTAAATATGCTAGGAAAAGAGATGGCATTTTTACCTGGCTTTAATTTCCATACAAATAAACACCTTAAAGCAAGTAAAAAGGACAAATGAGTAATACATGTCACCTCTGCTATTTGAAACTATAACACCTACTTACACCAGAAGGATGGCTATTGTGGTATTATATACATCTTTATTTACAGTAAAGGTACAGAAGGGTGTAGGAGGTGACATATATTGAATTTTCACTAAAACTCTTCTAGCACAAAACAATTGACAGTGTATTTCCATGATTTGTGTCTTCCTAGGGTACCTGGTCAGGAGTCCTTGAGATTAAGTAAGTGCTTTTTGGTTCAATTGATGGCAATCTTGTTGAGCCTTCTTTAGCATCAGCTGTGTCCGTAAGTAAGCCATCTGCAACTCATGGTGTGGGTCATCTGCTCTTCTCGGGCATGTGCTTGGCAGGTGTCTCAGTTATTCCCAACTAAAACATGAAGGCAGAGCTAAAGAACTAAAACATGAAGAAGCAGAGTCATAGAATTGTTTAGGTTGGAAAAAAACCTTTACTATCGAGTCTAGCTGTTAACATAGCAATGCCAGTTTCGTCGTTAAATCATGCCCTTAAGCACCACATCTACACGTCTTTTAAATGCCTCCAGGGATGGTGACTCCACCACTGCCCTGGGCAACCTGTTCCAAGTAGCAGTCTGCCATGCCATGGAGACTTTATGGTTTTGTTGGTCAACAAAACAGCCTGATATTAACACGTTAAGGATATTAACACGTTAAGTTTACTGAAACATTAGAAATCAAGTGGGCTATTTTATTTACTTGGTTGGTTAATATAATCGCTGACCTCCTTTGCCAGCACTGATTCTCTTTCAGCACAAGTCAAGTTGCAAGCACAGGCAGAAAGGTCACTGGGGCTGCCCAGGTGTGAGCGAGAGCAGGTCAAAGCCTTTAAGTGCCCTATATTCTGTCTGCTGACCTGTCATGGTCCTTGACTTCCACCTTAGTTCCTAAGAAAGCTGAGGAATTGCTCATACTGGCCCTTTAAAGGTGTGGTCCAGGCAATATCTGCAAGTAGCAGTTGCTTCTGCTTGTACGGCCACCACCACCCCCAGCTCGGTGTCTGTAAGGGCTTATTTTCCTGGATGAGGCCATGTGATTTTTTTGAAGATGTTTCCCTTGGCTGGGAGCATTCCCTGACCCATTTGGTCCTGCATGTGGCTACTGGGACAGGATCAGCAACAAGCATCTGGAGCAGGCGAAGAAACACAAAGGGGGAGCGGTGGAAAGGGGGGGACATGTTCGGAGGGGAGGGGGAGCCCTGCTCGCTGCAGCTCTCCATGGAAAACACGTATTGATCCAGCGCCGGTGACATGCGGCTTGGTTGTGTTATTACAGCGGTTGTGCTCTGATGGGAAAATAACAAATAATAAATCTAAGCAATGTTTTCAGGCTGTGCAAAAATGAAGAATTTTGAAGTGAGCCTTCTCCAGATATTTAAAATTCAGCGAGGTTTTTTTGTCCTGGGTCTTGAGATGTTAATGACTTTGACTAATTGTCAACACCACCAATTACTATGACTGATACCTTATCATTTCCCACAATGAGCAATGCTAATTAAAATTGATTGTGCTGCTGTTCTGGCACAGCAGCAAGTTTCCTTTTCATTTTTTTGTTTAAACATGAGCTTATTGTGCCGATTTGGTGAATTAAATAAGGAAAGCTCATTATTCTGATGTTTATTTTTGAGCAGGGGTTTTAAGCCACATTGGAAGCCTTTTACAAGTGTCAAAGAAATAGAAGAGCTGAAAGAATTGTGTTTTTTGGAGTACCAAAACATACACTTAATAATATTTAGCACTTTTATACCAGCTTTTTACGTGATCACGTTTCTGTATGTGCGTAACTACTTCCGTTCTTCTGTGAGGTGGGTAAGCACTTCTATGTCACAGATATTGAAGCTGAGACACAGGAGCTTTGATTCTCTAATGGCAGTGCACTTCAAGCTATTCACTTCAATTAGATTACACATCTCTGTCTTACAGCAGTTTGAGCTCGTTAAGCTACGTTTGCAAGACTGGCTTGCTTAAATTTTATACAAACTCGGCCTTTTATTTCTGTCTCTTTTTTTTTTTTTTTTTTTAAAGTCTGATTATTTATTTTTCTCAAAGATAGGATCAAGACTACCTTGCTGCTGGCTCCTGCCTGTAAGTGTTGATTCTGCACACGCAGGGCACAGCTGTACAGGAGGGCAGGAGTTATGGCAGCCTTCTCCTTTTTGGGGAGTTTTGCCTCATCAGCTAAATATCCTCATGTCAGGAAGGGCTGTTCTTTATCGGGGAGGAGAAATGGCTGGATTATGGCATGGGTCAGTAAGTACCCTGAAGCTCAGGTGTTCTGTATCTCCTGTGCAGCACTGCGGTTGTATTGCGAGTTCCGCTGTGGGTTTTTTTTGTATGAACTTTTCCATTGGAAATGTTTATGGGATAGGTTATTAATAGAAGATGTACCTGGTTTTTGAGCTATTCTACTGGTATCCTCTTCTTCAGCAGTTGATTGCAGTTAATGACACAAGTCTGTGACCTTATCCTGTTGGAGATTGATTTAATCTGAACAATTGATTCCTGCTGTGATCGATATGTAATGAGTTAATCTGTGATGGACATAAATGCATGGCATTGCCTGAGATATTCCTTATTTCCTCCTACTTAGTCCATAAAATAAGTCAATTACTTCATGGTGGTATTAAAAAAAAGTCTTTTAAAGAATTCTATATGTTACAGTTTTTCATAAACAAGATCTCTTTTAGGGCCTCACAGAAAAGGAACCCATGTTGGCCCTTGTCTGAGTAGTTAGAAAGGAGTATGTCAATCAAAAAACGTTTTACATTTATTGGGGAAAAAAAAACTTTTAAGCGTCTGGCACTCGAAAGCAGGGTAAAAATATTTATATTGCAGAAACACTAATACCGAAAATCATATCTGAAAATTAAATATTTTTTTCCTGAATGCTGTTTCTTGATTATTTACAGCTACATGAATTTCCCTTGAGCATTGATCTCTTCTGATTCCTATACGAGCTGCGAGCAACCTTATAAACCTGTAGAGCTCCTTAGACCGTGGTGCCATGTCTGACTCCGGTGCAAATCTTCCTTGCTGCAAAAAAGGAGAGGTGCTTCCCTCCCCACCCCTCTTGGCTTGGCTCTTCCACACCCCCAGCAGTGTTCGTGGGGACCTAGATCAAGCTAAAAATCTGACTGAGAAGTAATTTTAAAAATAATTGCAAAAAGAAAGGTTTTCAGCAATAACCGGTTATTTGGCATGGGGTTTCCTCAGGGTTCTGTGAAAGCCAGGGGGGCACCAGGCAGTGGGGGCTTGGCTGTGGGGTCTGGGAGCGATCCCCCCGCCTGGCGCAGCAGCGCGGTTTAATGCCCGACTGAGCTGACCCGGCACGCGAGGCCTCGCACTGTTTCTCTAATGGTGCTCTCCTGGGCGTTTCACCGAGGTTAATTTGTTTGTGTTGACAAAGCGCTAGGAAAAGTGTGAAGTGTTTGGACTGGACCACTTCCCTTTTTTAGCAGCACAAGGGCCGAGAAGAGCGGCGGTGTGCGTTCGGCCGACACACACTGATGGCACCATTATCAGAGGGGAACGTGTTGCCATTAGCACGTGAAGCTGTGAAATAACATTCCAAGTGCGTCTTCCTGAAGCACATTGGACCTAATTCTCCTCTCATCTCTTTTGATGTCCCTCCGAGGGCTACGTGGAAGTTGCTCACAATTTACACTGCAGAAAATCAGAGAGGAACGGTGCATGGCCGACTCCCCCAGTGTAACGAGCTCTGTGTGGAGGCCCAAGTTTTTCCTTTCTCCTGTCTTTCCAAACATCCCTTTGAGTTTTGTTGTGAAAAGTCAGTTATGAAAATTGAGAGTATGGGGGAAGGGAGGAATATGTCATTTGGGTTGTGATTTGCTGTTAATTAAACTTTAGTGTGACACATCCTTTATGTCAGGGGATTCCTGATTCTCATCTCAGTGGCCTGGTAGAACAGAGGAGCATCTCCATTGAGATCAAGACTCATTATTATTTTCCTCGTTATCATCACAATCCTCATCAGTATTTGTTCTACAACACTGACTGTGAAACGGAAGTGTAGACAGGGATGACCCTTGCCTGTTCTCGTTAAAAAACTTTCATTTTTAACAGGTAAGAGACCCAAAGGCTGAGAAAGGGAAAGTGACAGTGAACTCATGGCATAGAATTAGATCCAGCTACTCGCAAGTCAAAATCAGCCTTTCTTTCCACTGCAAATGACATGATGAGATAATCAGTTTTCATTATTTTCATCCAAGTACGAGCGTTCGCACACGGGTTGAAACCCCCAGTGCACAAGATGGTGATGGATGTTATCAGACAGGTCTGAGCTGCATGAAGCTCACATCTGTGCAAAAGATAGGAATGGAGTCTTGACAAAATATCGTGCGAGGCAGAGCGGGAGGGTGGTCAAGTTTAGTAAGTGTTCCCTAGAGAGAGAAGATCTGGCATAGAAGGTAAGGTCCACAGCCATGAACTGTTCACGTTTGTTACCCTAAATGGGATTTTGAGAACTCTTCTTCTTTCTCCTCGGTTGTAAGAGTGTTATTGTGGGGAAGATGCTTATTTTACAGTCTCAGGCCTGAACTGTCTTTAGGTAGCTGGGAGCACAGTATGATTTTCTTACCTAGTAGCAGCTCCTTCCTGAGATGGGCTGACATCAGGACAGAGGGGCTTGACCTTGGAGGACAACCATTGGAAGCAAGGTTCAACTCCAGCTCAGCATCCCTTGAAATAACCTCTTCAGACCCTCTTGTGCCCACCACAGGGATGCTGTTGGCATGAAATGCTGAGAAAGGGCAGACGCTGCCAGAAGCATCTGGGAAACAAATTCAGAAAGATTGTCCGGATGTAGAATGACATTTGGGGGCAAATCCAGGGGACCTGACTGAGATCCCATTCTTGTCTGAATAATAATGAGTGTAGGGCTGGAGAGAAGCTGGGCTCAGACCACAAATGCAGACATACCCTGGCCAGTCAGTCTGTTTCTGGACCTCTTTTGTGACACGTGTGGGACAGCAAGAGAAGCATCTGCACCAAGATGTGACTGCAGGAGACCTCAAACACAGCACTTATTTGATGATCTGACCACCGTGTTTTGCTGATTACCCTCTTGTAAATTCTACAGAAAGGAACACATAAAAAACCATAAAAAGGAACACATAAAAAAAGAATCACTTTGACTGGACCCGGGGCTTTCTCCTTGAAATGTTTAAAATCAGTTTTTCTGGACAATCTGGAATAGAAAAGTCTCTTGCCAGCCTGACAGCTCATTTCTTCTGGTCTGAGATGTAGGAGGAGGCGTGTGATTTTTGTGACTCATGTTCTGACAACCAACTGGTAATCCTGCAACCATCCCTTTAGAGCTGATAGTTTTTCTTTCTGCTGATGGAAAGTCATCTGGGAGTTGGGAAGCGGATGGAGTTGTTAAGGCTCTCACATAGAAGTGGTGGGATACAAACATGTTGAAGTTGTAGGCTGTACAGGAAAAGCTACAGCTCTCTCTTCGGGGAAAACCACAGCTCAGAGCATAACAACTATTGAAAGCTTTGGGGTTCCAGGAACAAATCAAAACTAGTCAGGATCAACCTTACTTCCTGCCTGATGAAAGAGGTGCTAATCCTGCTACTCATAAAGAATTTAAGAATATAAATGTATGAGCTGCAGCCTGGAAGATTAGAAGAACACTTAAATAAATGATAGAGGCTGGATTGACAGAAAGGCTGTCATGCTGGTCAACTTTTCTCTATTTCAGTCTAGCCCCTATAGAACTCCCAGTGACAGAGAAGCACTCTTGTAATAGTGGTTACCAGGATCCTTGCCTGTGGCCGATGTCCAGTGGTCCCTGTCATGCCATTCAAATGCCATCTGCAGGTCCTGTACAATGCACTTAACACTCCGTGGGATGCTGGTTTAACAGCAAGCTCTTTCAGATCAACTCTGGGAAAGACAGACATGCCTGCCAGAGAGTGGACAAGTATATTGGGCTGACCTTGTCCGGCTGCCAGATGGCCTTTATGAGAGTGAGAACACCCGGATGTTCTCACTCTCCCCCCTCAAGAGAGTGGAAAGAGAAAATGTGATGGAGGAGCTCATGGGTTGAGATGAAGATATGGAGATCGCTTACCAAGTAGACTTGGGGAAAATGAGTTTAATTTATTTTTGCATAAAAATAGAGTAGGGTTGTGAGAAATAAAGACAAAAACATCTCCTTCCCACTTCTTCCCAGGCTCAACTCCACTCCTTCAACCCAAACTCCTCTACCTCCTCTCCCCCTACAGCAGCACAGGGTGTGTGGGAATGGGGGGTTATGGTCAATCTCTAACAGCCCTTCTGTGACGTTTCCTCCTCCTCACGCTTTTCCCCTGCGTGGCCCCTTCCATGGGCTGCAGTCTTCCTCTAGCGTGGGCTCTCCATAGGCTGTGATTCCTTCAGGAAATATCCTGCTGCTCTAGTGTGCAGTTTCCAGGATCTTCAGAGTGGATATCCTCTGGTCCTCTCCGTGGGCTGCAAGGACGTATCTGCTCCATGGTGTTGTAGGAAGTTTGCCCCCGTGACTGGAGGCACCAGAGCTCCCCTGTCCAGGAGGAAGCAGCTTTTGCTTGTGGGGGGAGGGGTTGGCAGCTGGCAGTGGTGGGGATCTGTGCTGGGTTTGTGGATCCTGGAGGTGAAGAGGTGGTTTTGATGCATTTTTGTGGTAATTGCAAAATGCCAGCTGTGCATTGTGTCTGTCCTGTGGTAGCCGTGGTTTCTCCTTCTGGGAATTGTGTTAAGTTGCAAGCGTTTTGTAAGGTTATCTTTGTTTGTTTAAATGCTTATTTCAGGGATTAGCTATATTTCAGAATATCTTAAGTATAGATCATCTTGGTTTATAAAACAGAGGACAATGCTAACTTATTGCAGAAAACAAACAGAATACTTTTTTCTGTAAAAGAAAATGTCTTTACAAGTCAGAGAATTAATGAAAAAAAAAAAAAAAGCACCAAATTTCTTCCTCCCTTTCCTGACCAAATGTTGAAGATCTGCTCAGGTTCACCCTCTTGCTTGGTTTTGCTGCATTAGTTGGCACTCCCCACTACAAAACCCTGTGCACCCCAGCGTTTTCTTGAGGTTGCTCTGGGAACTCCGTTTGGGGAGATGCTTTGATTGCAGTGAAGCATTTTGCAGGTCAACCTCTGGAGGTGAACTCGCGTCAGATTAAACGTTTGCTGCACGTAAGAAGAGGTTTGGGGCTGTTAGAGGCCCAGAGAGGGTGGCAAGCTGCTCTCTCCTCATGCGAGCGTTACAACCCGGTGTGTTTGCGTAGCACGTGGGTTAATGGGCCGTGGCTCAAATTTGCTGGAAATTGCCCGTGACCAGAGTGCTGTGGTGATGTTTGACCTCTCCTGGCCGCAAACCAGAGCAGTGTCCCCTTTGGGTGAGATCTCTGCTTCTCTTCGCAGCAAGCTACAAGTCTACAGCTTTTGGTACGTTTTAAGGGGAGAGGATGCGCAAAATACTTTTTCCCCTTGTGGGGAAAAAAAAACCCAAAACCCCAGACTTTTAGGGCGAGAGAGATATTTTAGCATTGTGGATTTTCCTGATGTATTTTGTGGAAAGGCAGTGGGGTTGCCAGCACGCATCTGAGTGGCTGCTGGAGCACAGAGCTGGGTGTCAGGGCAAGCTGCGAGGTTCGTGGGTGGTATTTTTGCCCCTCTAGAACTCGGTACCGCTATTGAGCACAGTCTCTCCAGTCATTGGAAGCGCACAGGTGCTCGGCAGAACAGATTGGAAACGGCCTCTGCTGACTGGGCAAACGGAGAAGCTGTGGTTTGTGCGTGGCGGATTGCAGGGCATTGCATATTTTTCATTATTAACTCTGAATCCATACAATTAGGGGTGAAAAAAAGATACTGTTATCTGTTAAGTCTAATGATAAAATAATACCCAAGGAAAACAATTGATCCCTTCCCTGACTTCTCTCAGTTCTAAAATAAGAATTTTTGTTGTCTCACCCATTTGTCAGTGCACCGCGTGTGCTGGCGTTGGCAGTACGTTTTGCATGAACATCAGCTCCACTGTCCTGTTCCCTTCTCTTCCTTCCACCAAGACCTGCCTCCTTTTCACCCCTTTCTGGGGGTGATGAGGAGTGCTCCTGCTCGATGGATAGGCAGGACAAAATGCCTTCCTATGACACCAGAAAGAAAATGATCCGGGGAGTTACAGACCACTAAGCCTTTCATTTGTACCTAGTAAACTGGTTGAAATGATAAGAAGAAAAGAAAACATTTGGGAGATGCTGATAAGATCAGGCTTATCCAGTAGAAAGGTGCTGTAGGATGTGGCTGGAAGTGATAGGAAAAGCCTAGGCTAGATGACCCAGCAGGTCACTTACAGTCTTTCACTCTTAATCTCTTAGAAGTCTTTGAACTTGTCAATAAGAAATGAAGAGAGAGGAACTGGCTTATCTCATTTATTTACTGTATTGAAAGGTCTTTAGCAAGGCCTCTCCTAGAAAGCAGTCAAAAAAGACAAGGTAGGGAGGTGAAAGTGAAAAGTATACTCGTGAATCAAAACCTGAAGCAAAGATTAGGTGTAACTGGGCAGTTTTCACCATTGCAGAGGGTTAAACCAGGGGCTCTTTGTATGTTCTGAAGTCCTATATCAGATCTTTGATCTGGGATGGAGAAGAGGTGGAAGGGTAGCCAGGTTTGTGTGTCACAAAAAGCCACCAAGTCCAGGGAGGGCAGTGAGGAACGTCGGAACAACTTAAACAAGCCAATGAATACATGACACAACACCCAGAAAGCGTTCACTGTTAATGGATGGCATTTGTCCACCCTGTGGTTTCCTTTTGAATTTGTTATAGTCACACCAGAAATAAGAGTCTTTGGTTCTGCAGTCCATGTAGGAGAGGACCTTGTTGGGGCTGCTGATGGAGAAGAGATGACCTGTTTCCGCTGATAACCTCCTCAGGAGGGTCTGTGTTTCAGGAAAAACTGTGCCAGTGACTTCAGACTCCAATTAATGATCCTTTTTCAGAAGTACAGAAGGGTTAGGCAAACGCATATATAGAGCGCTGTCTAAGGAAACGGCCATGGCACTCAGCGTGAGAGTAGTCATGTTAGTGAAGAAATCCAGATTAAGAAGCTTCACGTATCAGTATGAACCATTTCCCAAATTACTACTTGGATTTTTGATTTTCTCCCTGCCTTTAGACACCATGTCTTGCTACTTTTAAATAGCCTTTTGAAATTTGGTATAAAAGTTAAAAAAAAAAAAAGCTATTTGTTTACTTTGCCTGCTGCTCTGACTGTCGCAGCTGTGTGTGTTCCCCGCAGCACTGATGTAAAAGACTCCTGCACCTCTGAACTGGTGGAGCCTCCTACCTTCCTTCCTCCCCTCCCAGCTCTCTGCCTCCCCTCTCTTACCTTTTAAGCCAGAGAAGAGCTACTCGATGTCCCTTTTGAAACCTCGAACTGGAGTCCTGAATGTTGCTAATTAGCAGCGAGAGCCTTTTAAGGAATTGAAACGTTGCATTGTTATGATTTGAGAAACAAAAGCTGAATAAGAACTGTAACACTAACTATGAATTCCACTTTATTTTTCTCTAATGCAGGCTAAGCTGCCTTACAGCAATCTTTTAAATGTAATGATTGAGACTATTATAGGAAATACTATACAAAGCAACATTTTTTTTATTATTTTTTTTTTGGCAGCCTAAATAATAAGTAGGGCAAGGTTTTAAATGAGGCTAGAGTAATGAATGCTGTACAATAATTTTGATGATAAATTTCCCCGGAGGATAAAGTGGAAGAACAGAAGCAGGCTGTATTTAATCATGCAAAGTTAGAGGAATGCAGACCAACAAATATTTATAGAGATGCACATTTTTTCTAACCTTTTCTGAGATATGCTTGCCCCGTTTCACCTGAGAAGCTTAGCAGAAATTCATTTTTTTTGGTGTGTAATAATTAGGAGGAGGAATTGATCACATAGGGTCAAGTGTTTCTTTGATGTAGTGCACAGAAATTCCTGCTTCCTTGCAGGCTGGAGGACTCAGACAGTAAGGCATTTGTTTTTCACAGCTATTTCATTCATCAGTGAGTCTGAAAAGCCTGCTTTGAGCAGATACACAGTGTGTGATGACATATTCTGCAGCTGCTCTTCACCTGGTATTGACCCAAGGAGGTATGAACCCATTGCAGAGCAGAGCACTGCAGAGACTTTGCTCCCCAAAGCACTGTCATTGCCTTCCTCCACTTCTACATGCAGAATAATAGTAAGGCCTGTGCATTGTATAGCAGAGATGAGATCTGGACTTCTACGTACTGGGGAAGCTCAAAAATCTTTGCCCCACGCTCCATCAGCCCACGTAGACCTGCCTGTGCCCATCTTCCTCAAAGGTGCCCCTCCTCGGCTGGGGTTTCTTCTCATCTTTGCCCTTTGTCCTGAGGAAGCAAACACAACTTCAGAAGCTAAGAAATGGCACAAAAAGTCACGGCTGACATTTGGCTTAGCATGTTCTCGGGTGTTCTGCACAGATGCACGTGCTTGTGGTAGAGTTAGGCACTCATTCCATAAAATATAGGGTTGAGTTGCATTGTGGTTGGTTTTTTTTTGGTGTTTCTTTTTCATAACTCTTAAAAGTACAGTGTTTCGGTGGACTTCAGCTCAACCTGCAATGGTATTCACTTGACAGAGGCAAAAACCTGGAGACTTCTGTTCTGCTGATCAATACTTAAAGCATATATTGATTTCCAATTTAGGTTTTAACTTCTTAGCTCTTAGAAATGCTCTTGATATCAATTTTCACCTTGCCTGATGTTCATTATATGCTGAACGTTATGGCAGTGAGCAAGCTAGGATCTCATCTGGCGAGACGATTAGTTCTAGTGACTTCAGGACGGCAAGGTGCGAAGATTTACTTGTCTTGTGTAAGCACCACGGTAGCATGAAATATCTGTGTTTAAGGCAACGACCTGAGAAATGCTTTTGTTGTGGGCTGGCACAGGCTTCCTCTTGCGTTTCTTAGTCTGTGTGTTCCATCCCTGAAATGATATAACAAACTAATTAATAGCGCTGTTTATTACATTCATGATGTTTTCTCATAATAATTCATAGAAAATGAGCCTGAGGTCCACAGCTGGGGTTGCTGGATGGCTGGAGTTTATTTAAGCAGTAGGACACACATGGTAAGCAGTGCATTCCTATGTGATTATGCCTCCCGTAGTGTTAGGAGGCACAAGGTCAAAAGGCTCAGTGACTTTAACTACCTGAGAAGTGCCATGTAATCCCCTGCAAATGGGCTGTCTACAATGTCTTATTGCTGTATTGGAGAGGGAATTAGTTCTTTTTAAAGGCAGTCCCATGAATTACCTCTGTAATTGGCACAGGTATGACATCACTGACTGCCAATCAGAAATCCTCTTTGTCTTGGATTTTAACACCTTCCTTTCAAGTTGAGGTCATCTGGACAAACGGATTTTGTTAAAATTGTGCTTTATCCTCTTTGTGCTCTGAGCCCCATCTGCTTGCTTTAGCAAGGAAGGCACCGTTTGTGCTGTGCGTGTGCTGCGAATTGCGCTGTGGTGGCTTTTTGCGTCGTCATCATCATCAGACACTACCCAGGGACTGCAGAGTCTTTGCAGAGCTGTTGACATGCAAGCCATGGCCAGACTTGTAGCACCTAGAACATGTTCAAGGCCAGGCTGGATGGGGCTTTGAGCAACCTGGTCTAGTGGGAGGTGTCCCTGCCCGTGGCGGGGGCTTTGGAACTAGATCATCTTTCAGGTCCCTTCCAACCCAAACCATTCTGTGGTTATTTAAACTTAGGGAAACAGGGGGAGAACAGACAGCAGGGTGAGCAGTTCGGGATGACGGCACCATGGACGGGATTTCAAAATCAGTGCGTAGCCATCAAATTTCTTCAGCCTAGCACTGTCTCTTCCTTTTTATTGGCAAACGTAACCCCCAATAATAAAATCATCTCGATTTACAATTATTGTTGATAAAAGTACACATAGGTTGCAGCTTCACTAACTTTAGCAGAGGAGGAACAGCTCCTGAGAAGGATTCTACTTGTCTTGGTGATATTGAAAGGACGGTAGACAGCTGCTGCTGTTTTCAAAGTGGGAGGAGATGAAGGGACCCCCTTTTTTTCTCCCCACTTCGAGTCTCAACAGAAGAGCAAGTCAAGACACAGCCCTGTGGAAGAGCCCTGCAGCCCCTTGGCCTTGTTTTACTGGCTTTCAGACAGCAGTTATTCCTTCAGCAGGGGACAGAAAAGCTGGCAGTAAATCCCGTGGTCAGTCCCAGGGGGTGTTTTTCCTTTGAGAAAATGGGAAGAGATGCCAGAGGTCATGTCTCGCCTGCCCCTTGTGCCCATGGGTGGGTGGGATGAGAGTGTCCACGCATGGGAAGGTGCAAAACCCTCTGGTTGAGGGGATGCTGAGAAAGTTGCTGTGCAGTTGTGGAGGGTTTGGAGGGCAAAGCCAGAGGAATCATCATCTGATTAGAGGGCAAAAATTTAACAAATAGTTTTAAAGGCTTAAAATAAATCTATCTTTGTAACCTGACAGCAGTGGTTTTTTCCTTAGATACGTTATAGAGGTAATGATACCTCTACAGTGAACTCAATTAACCTTCTGCAGCCTTCCATGTGACAGGGGATCCTAAATCTTCTTTTTTATGAGTCTGCGTCCAAGATTTGAAGCTACTTGGAACTTAACATTAATAAATGCCATTTCCTAATTGGTGCCCATTTGTTTGTTTTTTACAGTGAGAAAGCCATGGTGGCTGTGAGTGGGATCTAGTGCTCATGGTTGAAAAGAGCTTTCCACACAAGAGTGAGGTAACTTTATATTATCATTGCTATTATTATTGGCCAGATTTGTTGCTTGTGTGGGGGTGCCTTTTGGGTTTTCTGTTGTTCAATGATGTTACAAGATGATCTTCAGGAATTCAGCTTTGTTTCTCTGCGTTGTTTTGTATAAATAGATGTTCATTGCCAATAAGAACTATGTGACTCTCCCCTGTCTGAGACCTGGTGCATTTGGAGTGTCTTTTGGAAGTGCTATCGGAAAAAGAATACCCCGTGCATTTGAACTTCCACAGCTCAGTTTCCCTAAGATTCTTCCTTCTGCTTTATGATACGTCCTAGTAGGTGCAAGTTGCATCAGGAGACTCAGTAGTGTTTGCTCCTGCCTCGCTTCTGAGATCTTTGCACGAACACGTGCTGTACAGAGCAAAATGTTTCGTCTGGGCGGGAGGATGTCAGCGATAAATGAGAAAACAAGAGAAATGGATGATCCCCCCATAATGCATACCGTATAATATAATCATTGTTGTTTGATGAAAGAGACACTTCTAGCAGCTCTCAGTGCCCTGCTAGGTATGTCTGGATTTATTATTCAAAAAGGCACAATCAAATCTCTTCATTCAGTTGACAAATGGGAGCTATTCAATTCAGTATCTGCCTCTTATTTATAGCATATAGTGGGGTGATTTATATGCTAGCAGCAGATCTTCCAAAACAGTTTTAATTAGCAGCACTGGCTATTAGAATGAGAGTCCTGCAGCATCCCTGTCATACGCATCCCCTTAAAATTGCATCGAAATCTTACTCTTTGCCAGGCAACGCTTCTCTTTTTTTTTTTTTTGTAGTACCAACCAGAATGTGTACCTGTGCTTTAGTAGCTCAGAGGATGCATTCATGTTTGCAGTTCCGAGGGGGCAAGCGGGGGGAGGTCAAGGAAGGTAATGCTATTTATTGCTTGAGTAGCCTGATCTTGGTAGAGAGGAATCCCTGCCCATGACAGGGAGGTTGGATTAGATGATCTCTAAGGTCCCTTCCAACCTAGACCATTCTATGATTCTGTGATTCTGTGATTGCTGTGCCTTGGGTAAACGGGGCAGTCCTCGGGGCATGAGGGCCGACACCACATGGGAGTCTGCAAACATCAGAAGTGACTTTGGTTTTGAGAACAGCTTAAAGCACCTGAAACGCCAAGGCCAGCAGCTCAGGCTGGATTCTGTGCTGGATTTCTGAGCTTGAGGGGTGATGGGTCTGTGAAGGCAGGAGCCCTCATCTCAGCGCGTCCTGTGGTCAGAGTGTTCACAACATTTTTTCCTTGCGCATTGTCTGGTGATGTAAGTAAGCATCTCCCCAGCTGTTCCCTTATCCTCAGAGCGGCTCTGGCTCGTGGTCTAATTAGTATCCCTGAGGTACAGAGCAGAGTAAGGCACGGCACGAAGGTGAGTTCAGTAAAGGCGCTGGTTTGAGTCTCTATTTTCACACATCTAGTAGGAATGTAATCCCTTTGAGACCTCTGCCTATCCATCAAACCTGAGATCAGCCAACAGGTTCAAAAGTTATTTGGTGACTGACGGAACAATTGCACATCTTGTGGGTTGTTTCTTTCTTCGGTAAACGAGGCTAAAAAAGCTCAGGAAACACAAAGAGTATTTTTGCGTGTGTGTTTTATGCTGTGTGTGTAGCATGCAGAATGGTCTGTTGCTTCGTTCCCACTGATCTTTTTTTGACATGAGCAATGCAGTCATTCTGTCTTCGCATCAAATAAGCCTTTGTACTACTTGTCACCAATGCGCAGTGTCTCTGTATATGTGTAAACTCAGTGTTTGCTACATCGCCTCGTCAAAACTGTGCTGGTGCCCGCAGGTGGGTGGTTCTGCTAAATCTCTGGGTGTTTTACAGCAGCACGCTGTCAGCGGCACTTACTCTGGCGAGCAAGAAAACCTTAGAAAACCCCAAGTTTGAGGTTGACAATAATATGAAAAGAGAGGACGTGAGCACTGGAGCTGGACGCAGATGCTTAGTGTCTCTGCGTGTCCATCCCTTGGAGGAGGTCAAGGAGGCAAGGCACAGCTGAGAGGGAGGAGGCTGAATAAAGTTCAGCACTGCCCTGTACATTTGTGGTGTTCAGGAGACTGACGGGAAAATGAGGAAAGGGGATATGAGGACATAGAAAATCCTGCTGCAAACAAGCCTGAAATAAATGTAGTCAGAAGGAAGGGTGAATAGGGATGGAAATGGTTCCTGGAGTTTGCAACTGGGAGGTGATGGGCTCAAGTAATTCACAAAGAAATGCCTACGCTGCAACAAAGTCACCATCCTCCGGATGAACACAAGCTAGAATTTGAAATTATTTTTTTCCATCTACAAAAATTCTATTTAGATATTTTTATTTCCTTTTCTGAGCATATTGATAAAACACATTGTTTAAAGAAGCTTTCAAATTATTAACATATTTGGGCTTGTCTTTGAGCCAAATGAATAGTACTTGGTAAGCTGTCTTTGGATATTACACTAAGTGCTTTTCTACTGCAATTTTAATAGAGTGTAGGGCTGCATGTGATAGTGTTACCTATCAGTGATTAGAAAGTGAAGGGCTTTCAGTGCTTCTGTACTGCAGAATTGGCTTTGCTTGATAGACCGGGCATTATACATGTAATAATTTTTAAATTTGGCCTTAAAGTAGTAAGGCTTCCTCTTAAAATTCCACTTCTCCCCAACATTTTGAAAACATGAATGGAGGAGGGAAAGAAAGAGGAGAGAGAAGAGTTTTTGTTCATAAACACTTAAATATTAAATTGCGCGGTAGTCAGTGGTACAGACTGAACTCTGCCAGTGGAAAGTACTTTTAAATTACCAAAAATATTAGCATTGTAATTATTGAGCACGGATAATAGTTATGAATTATGGATCAGTCAGGTTAGCCAAGTCACAGCTGCCTAGTAGAGAAAGGTATGGTGGGAACGTGAGGGAAGGCGATTGAGGATTCCCTCGTAATATTTTCATAAGCTCCTCTCAGCGAAGGACGTTGCTGCTTCTTTCGCCGGTCCTAGAGAGCTGCGAAAGCCCTCCGAGGGCTGGAGCATCCCTGCCTGAGGAGCACCAGCTCTGTAGGAGGGCGGTCTCTGGGCCACCGTGGCATTCTGGTGTGCCAGCCCAGCTGGGTGCTGAGCTTTGTTTGACATCGTCACCGTTTGTCACCACTGAAAAATCCTGGCGCGCTCTGAGGCGCTGGGAATCACTGCCGCTTTTCAACCTTGTCTTCCCGGAGGAGGCTGTGGAGGGTGTCAGCGATGCTGGAGTGGTTAAGGACCATGGCTCTAACTTTGCTGCTGACCCATTATCTCATCTCAAGAAAATAACTTTCCGTCACCGCCTCTCAGTCCCCCTGTCTGGAAAATGAAGATAACGTCATGTCATACCTCTGCAAAGTGTTTTGACATCTGTGAAGGAAAAGTGCAGCCTCGAAGCACGCAGAGAATATCCTACTGCCAGACGACTCAAACAGGAGCTCCAGGCACCACTTGCTGTTACGATACATACATTTTTATTTACTTTTTTTTCCTCTGTGATTGAGGTGAGCCATGAGAGTTGCTGCCCTGTCCCTCTTCGTTTTATAGGAGCAAGTTGCTGGTGTTGTTAACACACAGCTGCTCTCCCAGTGGTTGATCAGTTTGTATCTGGCCAGCTTCTTGCCTTTTCTTCATCTCTTTTCTCAAAAAATCCCCCATGGTTTTGCTTTTACTTTGTTTTCTAGAGGAGAACTGTAATGCGTTTGAATTGTTTGTAGTAAACTTTTGAGATTCAGTGACCTTTGTTAATCAGGAAGCGGATGGTGGGTTTTTCGAGATCTACAGGAAGAATTAATCATATGCAAACTGCCTGCTTTAAAAAGAATTTTACTGAATTTGGGATTTCCCAAGTAGCCATCAAAAGGTCAGAGGCTGGAGGCAGAAGCTGTAGCAACTGGGACAATGGGAGCTGGAGAGCACTGCAAGAGGACAGTTTCAGGAGTGGAGAGAAACCTATGGTAACACCTGGCATTAGGGAGAGCCCGGTGTGTTTGACAGACTGGCCTCAGGACAGAAGTTTGGAATATCTAAGGAAACAATATACAGACTAGCAGCATGCCATTGTACCTTGCTCATATTTTTGCTTGCGATATTCTGCTGTTTCAAAAGCAAGATTTTGTGCTTTCAACAAAGTATTCCTTAGCCCTACAAGGCTCTGTGTGGCTCAGAGGAGCCTTGAGAATTGTGAAGAAGTTTGCAGCCAGCTGCTGCCCTCTCAGCTGATGGTACAGTCCCTTCTCCCAGGGGTACAGGAGTCTCTAAAGGAGAAGGTTTGCCCCATGGACCCTGCTGCCCTCGGCTCTTGGCGAGAGCAATGTGTCCCTCCAAATGTCCACTTACACCTTCCCAGTGTCGCTGGGCTGCAGCCAAGGACCATCCAGACTCCGGTCCCCTCCGTCTTTCCTGAGTCTGATCTACTTTGTGTCGTTGCTAAATGCCTTCAGTGAAGTGTAACTTGGGGAGATTTCACAGTAAATCCCTCACCCCTGTGATTATAGCTCTGTGTTATATTATAATTATAGCTCTGTGTTAAACCCGTGGAGAAAAAGGCAGTTGTCAAAAGAGACGAACGGTCAATGTCATTGATATCCTAGAGGCCATGATGTCTTGATGAGTGGGCTCCTCACTAAGGAAGGTCTTTTTCTTAATTTTACAGAACGCTGCATGTTTAAGCCAAACCCCTTCATGTTGTTTTAATGTGTTTTGCTGTACTCAGTAGTGGTTTTTACCTGCGAGCCCTTGGCACGCTGTTTCTCAACAATGATAACGTTGGGAGATGTCTCACAAATTAGTTGCAGTGCGGTGAAGCCTTTGGTTTCCTGCTGTGCAGCTCTGTCGTTCACCCCACTTAGCTTCTTCCGATGATGCAGTGGAGCCTGTTCTCATACTTGGTTTAAAATTTTTATCAAGCCTTGGAGAATAATTGCATTACGTGTTACTGGAAGCGCATTTGGAGAGTTTCATTCACATCTGGTGACACACATGAGAGTTTGCTGAATTTCTTCTTTACCTGAACGGGGGAAGGAGATCTTGAGCACTGAGGGAGGTGGCACCTCACCAGCCATCCGTTTGCACTGTGCGCTCTTCATTTGGCATTTACTTGGGGTTGGTGTTCAGAGGGACCTCACTCCAAGATGGCTCAAAGCCCAGGGGCTTTTCAGGGCTCATCCTGCAGCAGCGAAGAATGAGCATTGCTCTTTCTCCTGATGACTAAAGAACAGAGCTTTGTCTTTAAAGAATTCGTTCCTCAAAACATTAATGGAAAAGTTACGGGCTAGAAGCATTTGCATCTGATCCAGAACACACAGAAAGTCCGGATATGAATGATTTAAAGACTGTGGAAAAGCATAAAGATGTTGAGGTGAATTTACTGCTTTGTTCAGTGCCACAGAGTGTGTGAGGGCTCTTCACTATGAATTAAAGAAAGGTTCCAGTCATGAGATATTACGGTTTAATTCAGACATTAGTACAGCCAAGGAGAAGACCGTAATGTAACTTCACAACCAAATAGGATTTCCCATACTGGGTCACATCTATGATGTGTTTGGTCCTGTTTCTATATGGACAGTGCTATGTGTGTCAGAAAACATAACGTGATGTGGGATAGTAGGCAGCTGTGGAAGGAGTTACTTGGAGCAAGCTCTGTCTACTAATAGTTGGCTCATATCCCAATTCTGACCGTGAGAGTTCATTGTTAAAAAGCCCTGTTGGATGTGAGTGAGAATGTTCTCCTGACCTTCATCAGCCTTGATGCATTAATATATTACCTACATCTGCACCTTGTTTGTACCAAATAGCAGCGATTTTCTGCAGGACAATGTGTTTAAAAACATACATAACATTTTTTTAAAGGCAGTTACAGATGTGATGTTTGTCAGAGTCATCTGTTGCCTTGTTTTTGTACTAGGGAACCTGCTTTATCTTCATTAAACCACTCATCACTCAAGCATACCACCCCCGCCATCACTTTTTATTCATCCCTTCTCCAAATTGAAAGAGGATACCAATTTTTCTTGCTTCTAAAAATATTTGCTGATGGTAGCTAAGCTTTTAAACTTTTTTCTTTTCTTTTTGAGGTCAGGCGTGCCAGAGTTTCAGTTGAGGTTGGATACGCTTTCTGGCTTGGTATTTCATGTGTCATTTCTTGTTCTAGTCTGTCTAGATCATACCTTTGACTTTCTGACCGCTTCTGTTTACAAACTTGTGACTTCCCAAGAGCTTTTATTTCTCCTAGAAAATGTGGAGGAAGCGAAGGTAGCCGAGGACGAGCACTGTGCCTGTGCGACTTCTGTGCTGGAAGATTTGTTTCAGCCTTCTGGAGCTTTCTTCCCCCTTGATTTTTTTATTTTTTTCCCCTCCAGTTTAAGAATTTCCAGCAATGGCTCTGAAGCAATCCCAGGGCTCTGTCTCTTTCCATTTTTTGGCTGAGAAAGCTTTGCACTGTGTGTTACAGAGGCCATCAAACTGGGGTGTATTACACATCAGCGGTCTGCCGGGTGTTTGCTGCTCTCTTCAAAAAGAGCATTCCCGGAGCCATGCCGTGAGGAGCTCAGCGAACAGATGGGCCAGGAAAGTACCTTGCTCTCGGTGGGTCTGGAGAATGAACTCATTATCCAGCCAGTGGTCTGTCACACCAGCCTCGTTTACCAGCGGCTGGTGTAAAAAAGTAAACCCTGGGAAGCAGTGCCAGCCGCAGCAACGTCGTTCAGCGAGCAAGCTTGTTGGGTATGAGGAATAGGGAGGAAGCCTGGAGAGGCAGAGAGTTTATAAACAAGCATCAGAAAGTTTCCTAAAAAAAAAAAAGACAGGAAGTCCAGCTTTTGAGAATCACAAAATGTTGTGTGGAGAGGAGACGCATTGCAAAGCTGGCTCTGTGATTGCACAGAATTACAGAATCACAGAATGTCAGGGGTTGGAAGGGACCTTAAAAGATCATCTAGTCCAGCCCCCTGCCAGAGCAAGATCACCTACAGCAGAGCGCACAGGAACACGTCCAGGTGGGTTTTGAATGTCTCCAGAGAAGGAGACTCCACAACCTCCCTGGGCAGCCTGGGCCAGGGCTCTGTCACCCTCACTGTGAAAAAGTTCTTCCTAATGTTTTTGTGGAACCTCCTGTGTTCCGGCTTGAACCCATTGCCCCTTGTCCTGTCATTGGACGTTGCTGAAAAGAGCCTGGCTCCATCCTCCTGGCACTCCCCCTTGCCATATTGATAAACATGAATGAGGTCACCCCTCAGCCTCCTCTTCTCCAAGCTAAAGAGACCCAGCTCCTTCAGCCTTTCCTCATCAGGGAGATGTTCCACTCCCTCCACCATCTTTGTGGCTCTGCGCTGGACTCTCTCCAGCAGCTCCCTGTCCTTCTTGAGCTGAGGGGCCCAGAACTGGACGCAATATTCCAGATGTGGCCTCACCAGGGCAGAGTAGAGAGGATGCACCTGAGATAGAAGTCCAGTTTTCTTAGGTGATGCTTCCTACTGAGTATTTCGTAAAAAAGTATTTCGTGAAATATTAGCAAAATGCATTAAAAAGTTCTGTGTTCAAACAAGCAAAAAAGGACCAGAAATCCCCAACTTCTATTAGACTGGACAGATAACTGGACAGCTTTCTGTCTTTCTTCTCTTCACGCGCCAGCTGGGAAACATCTCTGTGCCCCACGCAGTTCAACCTCCTGCACTGCCAAGCAGGAGCATCCTTGGGGCTGCCGAGATCAAACCACCCAAGAAATGTAACATATTCTCCTTGTTTCTTGCAATTTTGAAAAGCCAGGAGAGTTGAAACACTGGAATTTAAACAAAGGAATTGTTTGAAAGTTTGGGGTTTGGCTTGGTCGTTATGGTGATAAGAATTGCACGAGGCTTCAGTAGCTCCTGCTTGGGTTGCTGTTAAAGATGGGGAAGTTTTTGACGTGGGTTTACTCAGAGAACTATAAAAAATGTCAGTCGGCAGCAACCTCGGAAAGGGAAAGTGCAGGATGGGAAAGCTTTTGTTTATTTATAGCAAAATCCATTTGCAATATGGGGGAAACTGTTGTCTCTGGGTTACTCTGAGGGTTTGTCAATGCGTGAATGATAGCATGTTAATAGTTTTAAACTCCCTGTGTCAATAATACCTCTGAGAAATCTGGCTGAAAATATTTGGCTACCTGTATAATTCCAAGTTTTACGGAGGCAAAGCACATACAATCTACCGCTGTCATGTGGAGCGGGGTCCTGCACCAGCGTGGGAGAGTTTCACCAAGTGAGCACATACCTGATGGACGTCAGTAACATCTCCCGTGCGGAGAGATGTGGGAGAATTGAATTAGGCAGGATTTAGCATTTTTAAAATGTCTGAGGATGCCAAAAATCTGTTCCCACGGGCTCCTGCCGGGTTTTTCTTTTTGTTAAAAAGCTAGTACCTGGCACAGCTGGCACCGTGACGGTGCGTGACCTTTACTATAGGTGAAGAGGCTGGAGGCAGACAGATGTTCCAGCGTCGTTGGCTGCGGGTTGTGCATTCTGCGCCCGCACGTCGTGCGCAGATGGTCCTTTGTAGTAGTGCGGCAGCCTGTACCTCCTGACGCCCCATCCCACCTGTTGACACTTACAGTATGTCTCAAAAGAGTAACCGAGTTGCTGGGGAGAGGAAGACAAAAAGATACAGCAGCACTTCTGGCTGTGAAACAAGGCAAGCTGTGTTGTAGCGCGTAGCAAGGAAGCCAACAATTACGGATCTCTCCAAAGCAGGAGGCTTTGCATAAATAATACATTCTGGTAATTCACCAGATTGCGGCGTGTATGGAAATATAGAGGCTTTTATAATATTTATTATTTTTTTAGTGAAAGGGAGCTTCTGTCCTGAGAAAAATATTGGTCGATGCTGAATTGGATTCAGTTCTCCTCTTGCATGCTCAGCTTTAAATGGAGAATAAAAAGGGGCGGAGAAGAACAAATGGCTCTGGAAACCACCTCTGTTGCCCTTGTCCTTTCAGCAGGAGCAGTGACAGGACTGCTGCCCCACCCCTTCCAGCATTGACACAGGTTAGATTGGCTTCAGCCCATCATCTGAGAGCTAGAAATAAACCCAGAATAAGCTCAGACCTCAGTGTCATCCCCGTCACCCCACTTTGCAGATGAAAGAAGTGTCATTAGAAGTATGATGTGATATGGTAGGACCATCACTCGGCACACGGGGCTCCACTGCTTCCCTTAACAGTCTGTGGGGAATCTGCCAGGCTGGACAGCGGGCTGGTACAAGTTGGCCCAGCATTGCTAACCTCACGGGGACTCCCAGCAGCAGGAAAATAAAGTAGTAGTTGTTGTTTTCTAATAAATTATAACTTGCAGTTTTATAAACCGAGCGCTGACTCAAGATGAAGTTGAGTTGGTGTAGTTTGTAGCGGTTCAGAGCAGGAGAGCTGTACAGCAGGGAGTTCGTTAGCTGATGCACCATGCAGACCTTCACAGCTGTTTGAGGAACAGTACTGTATAATTCAAAATATTTTGCAGGCGGGCACTTTGCAAACCCCAGAAAGTGTTTTACAGATCCTTCTGCAGAGGAAGTTGCCATTCACTAGCATGGTTTATTTATTTTGTTTGGTTTATTTGGGTTATTAAACATGTTTTATTTATAGAGTATGCTTTCTAGAGAACCATCTGCATGTATGTTCTTACATAAAATACGTGGGACTCTGTGTTTGCTGATGCCGTTCGTGTGTGTTGGGCCATGTTGGGTACCAACAGCCAGCTCTGTGGGATTTGTAGGGATGGGTGGAGCTGTGCAGGGAGATTCTCAGAAGTTGTCTGAAGAGAGAAAAGCCAATGTCTCTGAGCTTGCAAAGAGAACGTGCGTGTGGCTCGCTCCGTGCTCCACCCATGGCTCCAACCCTCTGATGATCCCCTGTTCCATCATGCGACTCCTCACCTACCCGAGTCCTTTCACAGCTCGATTTCAGTGGCTAATCCAGAATGACTGGCTCTAGCCATAATCCTCCTAAGCATAAGCACGGAAGGATCTTGCTAGTAACCTTGTCTCATAAAAAAGTGTGAATTTGTATGTGTATGATTTTTTGCACCATCTGTTCCCTTTCCTGCAGCACAGAGTGAGATTTTTGTCTCCTTTACTCAGTTGCAAACAGGTACGTGTGATACTGATGTCCGCTATGACATAGTACAGATTGCACAGATTTTTTCCACTAGAACATGTCAATACATAGACATAGGTGTATCAGTGCAATGCAGGTAGAAATCTATTATGATAATGAACATTCTTCTGCCTTTATCTCTTCTTGCCATCCTCCCGATTAAATTGAAATTCCTAAGATGTATTCAATTTGGGATTTGTGGGGTTTTTTTCTACTGAGAAACCCAAGTAGGAGGAATTATGTGCATAACGGTGTGGCCAGCTGGCAGAGCTGTACAGAAATACGATTTCTTTATTGCTGGGTAGGTTTTGTCCTAGCAGTCTACAGAGCAGCCAGCGGGCAAGGAAACCCTGCTTATAAGAGTAATTTCACATGATTACTAATGCCCTCGAAGCTGAAATCAAATACTGCCAGTCTCTGCCACTCACAATGCTTTGACACTGAGCTGTCACAAGGAAGGAGTAGTTTAAGTTATACTTCTATTATCGTGGGTTTTGGGAAATCCAAGATTGTCATCTACAACAAAAGGCTCCAATTAGTGTCTTAGAATGAATTTAAAATGCTTTTGCTCCCCATCTGCACCCTTGGCCGTGTAGGACTGCTCATCTTTGCGCAGCAGCTGATTTCTCCAGAGCAGATTGTCTGCGCAAACCTTCCAGCAAAGTGTGGTTCAGGGCATCAGAAGCCACCGGCAGCACGACACACGTTTGTTGGCTTCTGCAGACAGCTCCTGGGGAAAGGGGATCCTCTGCTTGGCAGTCTGTGATGTTCTGGGGAAGAAAGGCTTACATCTGGACTGTGGTCCTTAGAAAAACATGGCAGAATGCTGGGCTCATCTCCCACAAAGTGAAACAGTGATGTGTGCTCACAAGGACGCTCGGCTCTTTGGGAAAAACACCCTTCCTGGGTAATTCTGGCTGTGCTGCAGCGTTGAAGGATGCTGTTCCTTTCAGCTAAAGTGAGGAAACCTTTGAGACTCGAGAGTTAAGTGGGTTAATGCATTGATACCTCGCAAGCTGCCTTTTCATGTCTTCTTTTCACGTTACTTGGTCACTGCAGCTCCCAACAGAAGCCCAAGTGCTGTTTTATGCAATCGTTGATCAAATCGGGATGCAAGTGAGGTCCTAAAAGTATATGTATAATGTAGGGAAAAATTTACATGTATAGATGGAAACCTCTCATTTTTTGTAGCCGAGGCCATTGTAATTTATTAAGATGAGCTGTAGATTTTGTATGGCAGCGTAATTCAGAGTTTCCACATCTTGGCATTTCAAATAGTTTTAATTAAGCAATAGATTTACAATTTGTTCCAGAAGTAATACAGCCGGCTCAGATTATGCACGTTTTTCTATAGTTTTGATTTTACTACTGTATTCATTTTGCTCAGCAAATTTATAAAACTAATTAAAACCGAATTAATTTTTTGATTCAAATTGTAAGTGAAAAAAACAATGGGCTAATGTAAAGTGATGCTTGCAGAGAGAATAAGACCAATTGCATCTCTATAGGTATTTCATAACTTAGTTTTTTAAACTACAGGCAATTATTTTTATTGCAGATTCTTGGCAGCGTCTTACTGGTTTTCATGTTTTGAGATGCTGAGAGAGTGAGAGATTAGGATCTGATTCAGCGACATACTCAAACATGTCTTAATGTTAACCATGTAATTAGTCCTCATTGACTTCATTGGATTTCTTGTTTGCTGAAGCACTTTGCTGAGCTGAGATGGTGTTTTAGAGCCTGCACTGACCCCCAGATTACCACTTGATGTACCAGTGCTCCCCAGTTCTTCTGAAGTCTTGTGTCAGCGAGGGAGTGAAAAGAAGCCGCAGCTCCCAGGCTCTTGGTATCCTGAGGCAGCATCTTCTCTCCAGAATTTTTTCCTCTTCTTTGGAGTTCTCGTGTCCCCAAGTTGGTGCTGACAGCTGAGTTTCGTTATGATATGAAGAGCAAGGAACACGTAACGTCGTTTGAACTCATTTGGTGACACGCCGTTGCACGTTTAAACACCAATTACACGTTTCAAGTGACAAGTCCGGGTGGGGCGGGGGGGGGGGAAGATGATCATTTAATAAATTTATTATGAAGGCAAATGACTCATACATAAATCGAACTGCTTCATTAAGGAAGAAACTCAGTCAGCTAAATACCGAGGTGACAAAGGTTAACTCTGCAGTCGTGACACCAGCTCTCGTGTCACATCGGAGTTCTCCTGATGAGTCAGTGTTGCAGCGGGACCTGGCGTGGCTGTGCCCAGGTTCTCTGGCAGCAACGGCGTTTCTCACGTCACCTCATGTAACGTCAGGAGCAGCCTGTGAGTTAGGAGAAACTGGTAATCCTTGTTTTGGACAGAGGTGGAATTAAGACTTTTGGTGTTTTTTTTCCGGTGTGCCTCTCATGCAAGCCGCAACATTCCCGGCGCCTCTGTGATGTGTATAGCTGCACATTTTGCAATAACCCTCCTGGAGCAGGGTCTGTGTCATAGTTAATAAAAAAAAAAAAAAGAGGTTGTGTGGTGCTCTTGGGGATGGGTGAGGCCTTGTTTGCAAATGCCATATTATTTTTTTATGCCCTGTGCTTTGGCAGTTTGTGAACAGCGATGGCGGGGCATGCCAGCTGCAGTGAGAACAGAAAAATGGGATAATTTTTCAATGCCTTTGGAGCTTTTAGTATTGATGAGGATGTGGTGAAGATTTTAAATAACCCTGATAAAGAATTTATGCATCCCTCTGACCCTGTACAGTTCTGCTCTCTGCCATGCTCTGATCACATGTGCAGCCCAACTCCTCTGCATTTGCTTATACCTGGAGCAGAAGCAGGGCAGGCAGAGAAAGGCAGCACGAACACCAACCCACCATATGTTGTTTCTAATGATTGAGAATAGTGGGTGTGCACGTCGGTCTCCCAACATATTCCTTAGGCCAGGGGCCTGTGGCACTACAGCTGTTGTGCTTTTATTTCCCCTGTATTCTCCCGTGTGCCGCCGAAATCCGCAACCTGGAAGTTGAGGGTGCTGTGGCTGGGATACGTGTTTGGAAGACGGCTCTTCTGCGATTGCCACCACCTATTGCCCCTCTTGCCCCTGCCCGAGTTATACAGCCCAGTACCGGTGCCAGGTGGCAAGGAACAGAGTTATGGTTTGAGAATTCCAGGTTCTTCCAAGCATCCCACGCAAAATGTATTTCTTCTTATTGGTGTGACAGAATCCATTGCATTTTCCAGATTTGAGGTGCCTTGCTGCTTTTGCACATCGATGCGTTGCAAGGTGGTGCTTGGAATTGGCAATCAGGAGAGACAGTAGAACGATGTCATCTCACTATTAGTGCCTATTTTTTTATACAGTGACAGGAATTCAGAATATAGCTCTTTTAATGTCTCATTCAAGCAGACAGCAACATTGAAATGCATTTTATTTGATGCCCAAGAGACGCGCGCTAGCATTTATGGTGACAATAGAAATCTACTTGTATTCCAAACTCTTCAGGAGAAACATTGATAGCTTTATTCAAAATAATGGCATTCAGAATTGCTGAATCGCATTCCCAGAGCATTTATCCTGGAGGAGAGACAGCGGCGTCATTCTAGCCATAGTTCCAATAATTAAATAATCTGTAAGTGAGGCAGATGTGTTTTCTGGTCCGTACCACAGGGAGGGGGTAACCCATGAATGCAGGGAGTGGAAAGGCATCAGGATGGTCCCAGCTCTGCTGTGGTCCTGCTTCCCCACTATTTTTGGGGAGAGAAGTTTCCACTGGCTACGAGTCACTGAATTTTGTGAGTTAGGCTGGCAAGGATGCTTAATGACAAGCAGTAAGGATAGTTGCACATTAAATACACTTTACTAGTCTGACAGACAGCGTTTGTTTGTTACAATCTTTGATACGGGCATGAATCGTCCAGGTGTGGTGAAGCCTCAGGTGTAGGTGACCTTGTGGTGACTCTTGGCTATTTCAGTTTGCTGAGGAGGAAAGGGTTGTTTCATTTTTATAGAACTCTGAGGTCTCTGCATGAGCTCCACAAGAAGCAGCAAGATTTTGCCATTACATTAAATATCAGACCTGCTATGCGTTAAAATAAAGTGGCAGCCTGTGTTAAACTGGCACAAGGCAGAAATTACCCTCATATTCTGAAAGAGGCACTGATGCCACACAGAAAATAGTCTATTTGGAGATTGTTCTGCTGATATTTTTCTCCGCTGTGTCTTCTTCTGGGGGAGGGAAACAAGCTCTCGGTGGCTGAGGAGTTCATTTTCTCTCACTGCTGCTTTTTTCATTGAAGTCATCATCATCATCCTCCATTTATGACATCAGAGTTACTGGCTGGTGAGATAATTATGATTTCACAAACTGAAGATTATGACCTTCAAATGAGGAAGGCACAGCGGGGAGGACAGATTCCTAAGCAACAGCTATCAGATATTTGTGAAATATTTGTGAAAATGTCCTTGCAGTTGAAAAAAAGATGAGGGAGAGAGGGCAGGAGGGAAACATCCAAAAAATATTATCAGCAGAATGAGTTGCCAGCCAGCGTTTTTTTTCCCGGAGTTTTCCATTTGGTGCCCATGATTCTCTAACCTGTCTCATTTAGCCTTAATGAACACGAGACATTTTTTTAGCGTGCCATATGTGCTGTGGTCCTTAGGAAAAAAAAAAAAAAGCATCCAAATAACTTATTTTTTATGTTCTGATTCTACCCAATCATAATTTACATTTTGCACAGTTTGATGCCCATCTGCAACGTCTTTACTATCAGAAAAGGTAATAAGAAAGGGAGAAAAAAAAAAACAACAAAACAACATAGGAACATGTTGAACGACTGACATGAGAAAATTTGGTTGGAAGAACATAATTTCTGTCGCTGTGTGAATAAACAACTCAGAAAATGGGTTGAAATCCTGTCTCCAGTGGTGGGGTCTCAACTCCTGTATCAGCAATGCCTCGAGAAGAGTCCCAGCAGTCATCTCTGTGTCTGTGGGGAGCCTCTTGCTTATGGCTAGGGGGGCAGACGTCTTAAAAAAGAGCCTTGCCTCTTGGTATGAAGGTCAGAAACAAGTTCTCTGTGCAGGAGTTGTGCCTCAGCTGCGTCCTTATTTGCAGTTAATGGGACAAGCTATTTAATGACTCTCCCTTCTCCAAAACTCCTTGCAGATGTTTCATCCTGAAAAGGTTTTGCTTGAAAGGACACTGTTCTTCCTCAGTTTTCCCCATCCTTAAAAACACTAGAATCACATGATTTTACTTTGGAGCTTGGCAGGAGTAGGAAGGAGGGAAGAAAACCCAAAAGGGAGGTCCCAAACAGCTCCAGGAGCACATTTGCACTGCGTGACTTTCTGCCTGATTGGGTCTGAGACAGTTCCCAGGACGGCACTGATGGGCTGTGAAGCTTCTCTGCGTCCTCGTGTTCTGCTGAGCACCACGTGGGGCCTTGTTCTCAATGACTGCAACAAATGATGACAATTAATTACAGTTAGAAAACAACAAATGTTTTCCAAACAAAGCTCCAACCGTAATAATCCAAGTTAGTCACACGAAGCCATCGGAGAGCCTCGACATGGCCAGGCTGGAGGTCGGCATCTCTGCAACCTCACCTTGGCTTCCCTGGGACCTGGTACAGGGCAGGGTGTTGGAGGCAGGAGCAGGGATTCTGGTAGTATTCCACTTCCCATTTGAATTCCTAATCACCTCTAGGGTCTCTTTTTTTCTTTTAGTAGCCTGAGTCAGAAAATGTCACATATCCTTACCTGGAATGGTACTGGTTCAGATGCACAGGGGCAAGGCTCTTTTGTTGAGGTGAAGAGGAAAGGTTTCTTGACACTGGATATAAAAGTCAGGATTTCTCCGAGGGTCCAGACCTCTTCCACGGAGCCAAAGTCATGCTTGACTCTTGTTTTCGCTTCCTCCACTCTAAAATACGGATGCGGCGTTTGTATGTAGCTCTGAGTCTTGGGAGATAGAGATTCTGGGGATATTTGAGAGTGATCCTGGTTAATGGAATTTTAAGCTTGCTCATCTGAATCCTGGAATCTGAAATACTCCAACTGTTGTCATGAGGGCTGCTTTGAGAAGCAGGGAAAACCAGCTGCTCCCAGGAGCTAGATGTGGCCAATTTACAGCCAGAAGTACAAATCCAGTCCAAATCCTCCTGCCCTGCTTGAATCCGCAGCAAACTGCTCATGATCAAGATGCAGACCAATAACTGTTTGTATAAAATATTTAGTGACTAATTTCTCATTAGAGATGCTTTGGGGAACACTGTAAGCTGCTTGCAGACAATTAAAAAATTTTAAAAAGGGAAAATATTGAATATGTTATTCATGACACGTAGTTTGACTGGCTTTAGGAACTGCAGTGTTAAACCACCAGACCAGACCTTGCAGAGCACCTGCAGTGTCTTTGCCCACTAGTAGGGAGTAAAGGAGCAGCACTGCCATGCTGGTACCATAGGAATGAGTATATATATCGCAAACCAGAATTCGTTTAAATTAGTTATAGCTTGAGTATATTGCAGTTTGAGTGAGAACCAAGCGTAGAACTGAACTGTTTACCTCCCTGAGACTTCCTCCTGTGACTGACACTACTCAGGGCAATAGAGTAATTTTTTTTTCTAGTTTATAAACAAAAAACTCCTTTTACTTCTTCGATTTCACTTTTACTAGATGTGCATCCATGGCAGTGAACCGAAAAAAACAGCAGAATAAATAAGTACAGACAAATACATGGAGGAGTTCAATTATCATTCTCCCCCATTGCATCTGCCTTTTAACAACTACATCTTCTGACTGACAGCTTATTAATACTAATTACATTAGATATATGCAACATAACTAATGCACTGGTACTTTAATTATCTTCCCTTGTCTTCATTCCTTCCCCTGTTCTCCCATCCTCCCTTTTCATGCCTCGTAATCTCTACCTTGGGTTGCAGCTCCGAGCAAAGGGGTCTGTCTGTCCATGAGCCTTTTATTACTTAAACGAGTAAGAAATGCTGGAAACTCGGGTGTGTGTCTGCGAGGGCGTGGGGGTGCTCACCAAGGCACGGTGAGAGGGGGGCTTCCAGCCCTGGCGGTGGTGGGGAAACGCTTTGGACTTTTGGGAAAATTTCCTATAGAGATCCTGTGAAGTTCCTGTGGGTGTCCTCTGAAGTTTCTGTGAGGGTCCTTTTGCAGGTCCCACACTGTCACAGGCTGCTGTGGCCTCCACCTCTGGTTTGTACAGCAATTTTCACAGCTTTTCCAGAGCGTGGTGCGAACTCGGTGCTAATCCTGGCGACTTTGCAGTAGAAGTTTTGGTGACCTGAGACTGAAGCAGCAGTGATTGACCCTCTCCCGATGATGAGCTCTGCAGGAGGACTCGGTGCACTGGCCTTTTTCTTTTACAAAATAACAGCCATTCCCCTCAGGTCCTTGTTTAGACCAAAGTCCCCCGTGTTGTCTTGGCTTTGTTTTTGTCTGTTTTCCCCCTGCATATCCAATGAACTGTCAATCGCTTATGCAAATCAGCGTAGGAGAGACATTTAAAGGTTATTTATAATGCCTGAAAACATTACAAAATCAATCATTCCAGCTTTTACAGCTCCCCCTATTCAAGTGTCATTTAGATCTCTCACTTTTTACATTATATTGCTGTAATAGTTTATGTAAGAAAACAAATATGTTTTGATTTTTTTATATAAGCTTGCTGATTGCTAAAACATCTATGCCAGTTGACATGGAAATCAGGGAGGTTTTGATTAGGCTTTTCTGATATGTAAATGTTTGTGAATGAATTTTTATTTTTTTAATTCTATTTAAAAAGCAGGCAGTAGTATCACATAGCAATTACACTTGAAAAGAAGGAGCCTGAGGTGAATGGCCGTTGTGAGTAACAGATATGAGTAACAGGTATTTAAAGGAACTCTGAGAGTAAACATTGACTTCTCTTTGCAGACAGTGGAGAGATCCTTTAGAATTCACCAAATATTTACACGAGGCTTTTATACAGTCAGTATACCTTGGCTGTAGTATTTTACAATTGCCAAAAGTTAGACTGGAGCTATGGTCAGACACATAACAGAATGGTTTTCCAGTAAAAATCTCAATAAAATCAGACTACTACCATGTGCTTGCAAGTGATTTCCTATACCAGGTCCTTACACGATGATTGTTAGGGCTTGCTCCTTGCACCTTGACAAGCGGGGAGTATGTCTCTGTACAGCAAGTTTTGTGCCTGATGCCGTTGAGATGTTCTGAGCGATGCCGGAAGGCAACGTAGCGGGAGATAAGATGACCACATCCCTCGAGATTTATTTTAATAATATTTTTCTATGGAGTAAATTAGTAAATTTTACCTGGTGCCAGTTAGAAAGCTCTACTGGAGTCATGAGGAGGTTGAGATGGTGCAGGTGGTAGAAAGTACCCCTGCGTGTAGTCCTGCTGCAGCCCTGCATGGGCAGCTGCGGTGGGGGTTGCATTCCTGTAAGAAAGGAGTCCAGCTGATGACAAATCTAACATCTGCCCTCTGCAGAAAAGACAAATAATTTGTGCTCATGGGCTTCAACCAAGCATTTGGATCCTCAGGCACAGGGAGAACTGACAGCATTTTCCTCTGGGGCTTGAACTTAATTTATAGGCACGGCCAGGCTTTCTCCAGGAGGTGAGGTACTGGTTAAACTCAACAGGAGTTGTGCCCCAGAGAAGAATGGTTAAAATCGATATTTTGAGCTGGCTGCTAATTAAAGCTGAATCTTTCCTAGTCTCAGTGTTTTGAGCCCATTAAGCTTTTCATGCAGTTTCCAGAGTGTAAACACCAGACTGAAAAGAGAAGTATAGTTCAGTGTTGGGGTCCTTATCAGCTCTTCTTTCCGTTTCGGCCTCAAAGAGCCAACCTGACATTTTCAAACAGCAAGTTTGCTCTTGTGGAGCATCTGCCATCTTCTGCAAATCATGCAGCTTTGGGTAAGAGGATGAATGAAAAGCCAGGATGGAGGAGGTTGAAGCCAAACCTTCTCCGAAACAGGGAGGTGTGGCAGGAGGTTCTCGTTGCTGGTCCATCTGCAGCCTGGGAGCTCACATTTGTCTCGTGTCCTGCCGGCATTTCGCTTCAGTTTGATGGAGTTCAAGGCTCTGTTAATTCACCTGTTCTTCTTTTGTCTTTTGAAGTAAATTAACAGCCTTTTGAGCAGTATCATGGTAAGTCTACACTATTTATTTTGAAAAGGCAAAAGAGCTCAAAAGATTACCTCAGTGTCCAGCTGTGATAATATTACCTGCCTTGTAAAATGCCGTAGGTGACTTTAAGGATGTAAAGCAAATTGAGGATTACATAAGCTTCCTTCTGATTTGTTAAAATTACTAATTCAGTATAGCCAACTATCAGATAGTGTAGGGTTATTATTTTTTAGTTATAAATGAGTAACTTTTTTGATATTCATGATGAAGTACTGCCTTCAAGTCAATTGTTTTGATTATATCTGTAGTAGAGGTTGTCATGTCTCTTTTGGGTTTTTTTAATGGCATTTTCTTTATAATGCAAGACTGCAGTATCCTGAATTCACATTCAGACTAAATAGTCAGAAGAATGAGCATTGCGTGGCAGTTATTTTGTAATATAATGGTTTCACCTCGGAGATTCACATATTTTTTTCAATCACTTTGCCTCGCTGCATGGCAGGTTTGTGCTCCCCGTTACTCGGTGAGCATAGACCCTGTTCACATCCAAAGCAAGTCAGTGGTGGAACTAGAAAAATGGTCCCTCTTTCCAAAACTTTGTAGTCTAAATCTAATTCTCTCTTTTTCCAAATATTAGTGGTTTATCTATTCTGTGTAGCCCCTACTGTCAGTGTTAGAAGATGCTCCACTTGGTTTCTCTGCATACAGATACTCTTTGGAAGGTGCTGGCTGATTCAATCTGCAATATTTCAAGGGACCCTATGGCCAAGCAAAGGCTGGAGCGGTTTCAGTAGTTTTGTTTCTCTCGCTTTAGTGCTGGCTTCTGACTCTTCCCAGAATTGTGCGTTCCCAGGAACTGTGGGAAAAATTGCAGGGCTCATTATCAGAGGACGTTGCAACTGCCGTGGTTTAGAAGAGGGTGGCAGACTCACAGCTTGGATTTGCAAAACTGGAGCAAGTGACACAAAACTATATTTAATTTCAGCTCTTGTGTTGTTCTCTGTTGGAACATTTTGATTTTCTGGTGGAGACATGGGCTTATTGTTTATTCATTGTTTCTTTCTCTCGGTGCACTGGAGCAGGGAGCAGAAAGAAAAGGTGGGAATGGCCAGGAGTAACTATTATGCATCGCAATGTGATGATGGTTTTGGGGATGGCTTACACCGGGTACACGAGCTCCTGTACTAACAGCGAGGCAGAAAAGGGAATGAAGCATTTGCCCAACAGATTAAACAAATACAATTATTTGTTGGGGCAGAATCCTAAAGTGTCATAACCCCAGGATTAATACAGAAACATATTTTCCAGTTCCGGCTCCCTGTTTAGCCAGGTTTGGCTGATCCACGTTTCAGGGCAAGATGTAAGACACTGTAGTCAATGCTCTAAGTCTCCCACCTGCCTGTAGAATCATAGAATGTGCTCTGCCAGCGATGCTTCCAGCACAATGAGATCATTGTTTAAGTCTCATTGCCTCTTCCATTAATCAGGTACAATTTGAAATCGTAAGAGCACTGTAGCATTTCTGTTGATCAATAACTAACTGAGCTATTAATTTTCTACTAATACATTGTTCTTTGGTGTGCAGAGAGTGAAAACTTGTCGATTACCTGTGCGGATCCTACCCAGCACCCACGAGGGTCGGTGGAGAGATTTCCCTGGACTTCAGTGGGTCTCTAGGGCTGCCCTGAAATGCCCCATTGAAGGTGCTAAGGGTTGCAAGAAAAGCGGGAACTCTGAAGCCTCTCACATCGCTGCCATTTGATCAGGTCAAGGTCTTAAAAGCAGCCCAATTACTATTGGCATGCTTGGGTTGTTTAAATCTTAGACTTTTTTGAAGGTAGCATAGAATCACAGAATGTTTTGGATTGGAAGGGACCTTCAAGATCACCTCATTCCAATCCCCCTGCCATGGGCAGGGACACCTGGCACTCGATGAGGTTGCTCCAAGCACCATCCAGCCTGGCCTTGAACACTTCCAGGGACAAAGCACAGAATCACAGAATCACAGAATGTTAGAGGTTGGAAGGGACCTTAAAGATCATCTAGTCCAACCCCCCTGCCGGAGCAGGATCACCTACAGTAGAGCGCACAGGAACGCATCCAGGCGGGTTTTGAATGTCTCAAGAGAAGGAGATTCCACAACCTCCCTGGGCAGCCTGTTCCAGTGCTCGGTCACCCTCACAGTAAAAAAGTTTTTCCTCATATTTTTATGGAACCTCCTGTGTTCCAGCTTCCACCCATTGCCCCTTGTCCTGTCAGTGGACGCCGCTGAAAAGAGCCTGGCTCCATCCTCCTGACATTCCCCCTTGACATATTTATAAACATTAATGAGGTCACCCCTCAGCCTCCTCTTCTCCAAGCTAAAGAGACCCAGCTCCTTCAGCCTTTCCTCTTAAGGGAGATGCTCCACTCCCTTGACCACAGCTTCTCTGGGCAACCTGTTCCAGTGCCTCACCACCCTCACCGAAAATAGTTTCTTCATAATATCTAATCTAAATCTACTCTTTTCCAGCTTAAAACTGTTATCCCTCATCCTATCACTACACTCCCTGATCAAGAGTCCTTCCCCATCTTTCCTGTAGCCCCCTTTAAGTACTGGAAAGCAACTAAAGGTCTCCCTGGATCCTGTGCTGGAGTCCTCACCAAAAGTCCTGTAGCAGGGTGTCATCTCGAAAATTCGATCGCTAGAAAATTTTACAGTAGCAGAGCTCCGATAATGAGTTTAACAAATAATTAGCTGCAGTAGCTCTTTGCTTTATTAAAGTACAGTAGTTGATGAACTTGCTATGCCACAATTAGGAGCTCATTAGCAAACAAAATGCAGGAGTAACAAATACCTTAAGGGGATGTTTTTAGGAGTATTTAAGGAAATCTTAAAATCAGAGGAGGAAGAGTGGGAGAATGTACATTTTCTTTCCAGACACGCTGTGCACCTCCTGCGGGACTGGAGACAAGGTGAGATCTGAAAGTCAGGATTAAAGCTCACATCACTTGCCAGGATGGGTTTGCATTAGCTTACAGATTTTAGCTCTTTCCTTGTCGTTAGAAATGGCACCGTATCCCCATGTTATTTTACCTGGCTAGTAAAATGCATATTGTTTTTCTGTTCTCTTGTTTAGTTTGATGGTTTTAGGAAAAAAAGAACGCATTCCTTTTCCTATCGCAAGAGGGCTGTGTCTAAGGAAAGAGTTTATTCTTTGGTTTAGGTTTTTTTATTTGTTTTTCAGTCTCATTGAGGACATAGTAATCCTAACAATGCTGGCAAAAAACATCATCTGGACTGCTCACAAAAAAACAGGAGATACCTTCTATGAAGCCATGTACTCCCTCAAAGAGTGTTTCTAGGAAATTTTTGCTATTGGTTATATGCTTGTTTGAAGATGTCATTTTCTGTGGTTAACTCTGCCTTGTCTTCAGAAATCCATCCTTCCTTCCTTCTGTAATGTATAAAGCAATTGGAAAGAGAGAGCTGTTTTTACCCTTGTTGTGAAAAAAAACCTTTTAGAAAATGATAATGGGCTTCTAACAAATGAGGAAGCTGGTTATCGTTGGTGAAAAATTAATCTTTGACTTGATTGAGAATACCTATGCCAAATTACAAGCTACAGTATCCATCTGCTTGCTGTTATCTAGCAATATAGATTTATTGTGACATTTCAGAGAAGGAGTAAGAAAACATATGAACAACTGGTTTGGTTCATTAGCCCTTTATTGGTAAAGCATGGTGCTCAGTGATATTGGAGATGTAGGGAAAGACAATCCTTGGGCTGAAATCGGTACAATTGTTGGGTTTACAAGGCTGTGTAGAGCATCCCCAAGGACAAGTTTACAGATTTGCTGCTGCTTTATGTTACTTGGCCCTGAGGTCTTTCTTTTGGTTGATGCTGGAGTGATTCAACCAGTAGCTCCAGAAGATGGGACAAAGTGTTGGGGTTGCATCCCGAGCCCTCCAGATAGCAGCTGCTTAGGACGCCAGATTCACTGTCCCAGTGTCAGGTGGGTCAAGCTCATAATTTCTACAACTCCTTTGCCACCACAGCTTGAGAGGGCTACCGGCAGGACCAGGGGCTCCTGCTCTGTGCCAGACAGTCTGTCAGACGGCAGGTGGCAGAGGCACCACCGGGATAGTGGCTCCCCAAATATTTCTCGTTCAGTCTCGCCTCTTGTTGTCATCGTCATAAGCCCTTCGTTTGTAGCAGATTTCAATGAAAGAAAATCCGTCTGTGTTGTTGCTTGCTTTTCTCACAAGTATTTATTTTAAATCCACTCCAGGGGGCTATTCCATGGATACGACTGCATAGGCTGTTGATTTATTTGCAGTTAGGGATCTCAGAGTCAGGATGTTAAAGCCTTCTAAGCCAACTCCCGTTTCATACGGGAGAACCTCTGGAAGTGCACTTTAGGTTTATGGCACTGGCTTGGCTTAATTTAATTTATGGTTCACTTAACTGATTATTCAAAATACCAGATGTGACAGACAATAGATTCAGCTGAAATACTACCTCACAGGCATGTTCAACATGTAGAATATGCTCTCCATATGTGAAGGTGCCGAATGCCCCCTGTCTACTTCCAAGAGCAATCAGTTTGGTTTTGAGAGGCTGATGAGGGGGAGTGGGAGACAAGGTCTCCCATTCCTTCTGTAACCTTTGTAGCAGCTGATGTGGGAGTGTAACTGAAGCTCTGTTGCGTGACATCAAATGTGTACGTTTAAAAAGGCCAACAGCAAAGGATTTGCCATGTGTAAAACGTGTTATTAAGCGTTTACTGACATTAGGCTAAGTAGCTGCTAGCAACTTTAGTAAGTACGGTAAAGGCGGACAATAAAACGGCGGCAAAAATGTGGAACATCCCAAGTTTTTAAGAATGTGTGTCTTCTGATAGCTGGGATAGTCTTTCTGAAGTGAGGATTTGGACAGAACAGCATTGGTAAAGGTGTGTGTAGGTCACAAATACTTGCTGACTTTATGGTCATTGGTGCACTAAAATGTGGTGTAAGGTACAGGTGCTTCGAGAGCTGGTCCTCAGGTGTGGCACTGGCTGCCAGGTAGGAACAGCGGAGCTGCAGCCACCTGCTGAGGCCTCCCTCCTTTTTTCTTGACACTGTGTTTATCCTTTGGAGCAAGATGATACGTTTGGTCAAAATAAGAGCGATGGAGATGCGATTAATTCCAGAAGTACCTCTAGTTCACAGCAGGCAAGAGACCTTGCTTCTTTTGGAGAAGCAGACATCAGATGCCTGTTGTCAATGCTTTGAAGTTTATGGTCGGAGGTTCCTTCATGTCAGGGCAGGACCTATCTAGGGTACTTATCTAGACCTTTACTATTAAAGAAGGATTAAAAATTAAACTTAGAGTAATGCAAGAACCTGAACTTCAAACTCCCATGTGCCAGTGGAATGTTAATCTGATCTCAGCAGTACCCGGTAAAGTCAATCTGTCTTCCTTCCCTAGTTAATTTTTAATCATTTCTATGGATAGAAGAGCTGTGGTAGGTGAGACTAGGAGCAGGCTGCCTCACCATAGCCCCTGGATCCCTGTATGGAATGAGGAATGATATGAACTAAACTTCTGTCATCATTTATATTCTGTATTATATCCCTGTGTTTATTTATCCGAGACTTGGTATGTAGGCGTGTTCTGTAAACTCGTGTTCAAGGGTAATAGTACACAAAAAAATCTGCTTGTGTGTACATGTTCACAGTATACTGTCAAGCTGTTAATGGGAACAGTATTTCCTAGGTCTACAGCAAATGTTTTTAGAGGTGCTGACTGGGAAAGAGACTTCATGTAATCAAAACCACTTCTAGCTCCATTTTTGGGGTGATTCAGTAGTCTATCCTGGGTACTACTCTTAGTCTTCATAGCAATATTTGAAGTTAACTTCTAAAGGATTCTAAGATAGTATTTTGGTTTCGCTCTTGGTGATTTTTGCAATATTTCTGTCGTCCTGCACCAACCCTTAAAAGGCATGAAAGGATGTAAAGATTAATGCCCTGTGTCAGCACAGCACTTAACCTGCTGAATTTTAGAAACCTTGTGAAGGGAGGGAATGCAGAGATTTTACAGCCCGTCTCCATTACACAGACAACCCCAAATTACCATGTTGAGATAGTGGCAAACCTCAGCTCCAACTCTTGTTGAACCAAGGCCACCTTAGCCAAAACTGCTCTTCACCTTTCTGCACTTTGCCGTTTTCTCACTGCTAGTAGGGGACAGGGCAACTCCGATAGTGCCACTGATGTTTTTTTGTGGGTCCAGGCAGCTCCAATGAAGGGATTAGCCAAGGTTAGCAAGACCTAAAGGTTGAGGTGGCTGCCAGGGGACGTGTGGTAATGATGGGTATAAGACCTGAGCAGAAAAAAGTGGGAGTTAGAGGGTCCACAGGTGGCTACAGAAGGGGAAATGTCTTCTCTGTTCACTTACACAAGGCATTTTCAGAGACATCTGGGTGCCTAACTTGCGCTGAAGTCTGGGTTGTCAGGCAACTAAAGGGCTTTCAAAACGTAGGCAATCTGTTTGTAGACAGAAGCTGACTCAGCAAGAAAACGTGGGAAAGATGAAGCATGATGCTACAGATGCAATGTAGAGAATGGATACGTGTGCTTCTGTCACTAGATTGCCCCAACATGTGTGTAACTCATATGGGCAACTGTAACCTGGAATAACACGAGTTCCCATTTTTTTCCCAAGGCAGGGAACAATTTTGTTTTCATGGTCTCAGACCTGACCCCTCCATGCTTGTCTGTCTAATGCCCTTTAGGGGAGCTAAGTCTCTCTGCCGGGGGTGGAGGTGACAGCTCTGTGCAAATAATTAGCAGAAATACAAATCAACAGAAGTACATTTTTTAATACTTCGTGCCTGGAGCTGTGCTAAACTTAGCAGCTATGAATAAACAGCGTCAGCGTTGTCCTCCTTGAAAGGACAAAGCCTCCTGGTATCTGGGATGTCTCTTTCTTATTTCAGTGTCACTAACCCCAAACATCATTTAATGATGTGAGTAGGCCCTCAAAAATTCCTGAGATTAATAACTGTTGAATGGTTTCATTGCTGAGCCTTGAAGATGCACTTAGCTGACATCTTGAACCTTTTCTTTGCAACTGAATGGCTGGGAAATTGCTCCTGGTTAATGACAGCAAGATTCTCGTGTAATCACCTAATCTCAGGAGCAAGACTTTTAAATAAACTCCAAGAGACTCTCCATGAAATAGCAGGAACTGGCAATGCTGAAATACGATCCTCTGTCATTAAAGCATTTGCTCTTACTTAGTGTTTATTTGCTATATTGACAGCTCATTTTCTCTCTGTTACATGTCTGCCACTTCCAGGGACTGGCACAGCAGAGTATAGATGTAGCTGAAGCCATAATTTGGTCCTTTCTGCATAAATTTTCCAAACTACCCAGGATTATTTAGTGAAATTAAGGTATATGAGACGTGTGAGCAAAAGTCAGTAATTCCTGACCTCGATTTCCCCTGGTTTAGAGACAATGAGAGATTTATGGGACCAGTGACTAGATGCAGCCTAGTGACCTGGTTAAAAAACTAGTGGATGGTGAAATAATTGTATCTGTCTTTCAACATCATCCAATTTGGGGAAAAAAAAAAACAAACAGATAAATAAATAAATAAAGTTCTGTTTCAACAAGGTGACATTTGATGATGTTCAGTAATTTAAGAGAGACTGATTTATTCATGTTTAATCTTCACTAATGATGACTCCAAGGCAAGAAATGAAAATAAGTTCAGTTAATAAGATGTGTATATATTATTAACACCTTTAATGATGGAGATGGTTCTCTTCCTGGGAGACAAATGCACAAGTGAATTCTGGAAGATCCAAACGAATCAGAACCTCTCTCTAACTTCACAAAATGTGTAGAGCAGAAATATTTGGACAGTAAAAAATCTCAGCCTATTTCAATAAGTAAATACAATAGGCAGCCCCATCCTGATGTTTTGGGATGCTGTATATAAATGACATTCTGTGTATTGCTGTTATTATTATACGCTGATTGTGGCTGGCTTCTCGTCCTACCATACAAATATTAAGAAGGATGCAATCCCTGAATTCAGTCTACATGCTGACAGACAAAACTTATTGTGAATATTAATGTGCTTGGTCTAATCATCCTGCTATTTTTTGTGTAATTTACTCGGTCAGGGAGTTGGAATTCCCTCCTAGCCGTTACAGATTCGAGCATTTATGCAAAATCCTCCAGTCTTGAGATTTACAGTGGATTATCTACAAATATTTGAATACATTAGTGGAGTCCTTTAAATGCATTCCCTTTATTTACATACAGAACAAATAACAAGCAACTTGAATGACAGAACTGTAATTCCATCAAGGAGCTCGTGTCCTGAGAAATGACAGCAATAAAGCACTAAGAGGCCCGTGCGTTTGGTGGAGCTCTGCCCTGGAATCACAGCTCCATAACCTGGGTTTCGTTCATTTTCCATGTTTAAAAAAAAACCCAGAAAATCCACAGTTTCATAAATTGTGGAGCTGATGTCACATTTAGAAGAGGGAAGAGCCAGGGAAAGGTGGGGATGCCACTCTCCCATCTCATCCTCCTCTACTGCAGTCCAACATAAAATCTTATTTTTTTTCCTTGGTACCACTATTTTCATCAGGATAACAGCAGATCAGAGAGTAAACACGGGATTTATGTTATCGATGGGGTGAGGGAAGGCTTACTGCGATTGATGGTGGGGGTTTGAAGACCTCCTTTCAGTATGACCCACCTGGGCTAAAGGACGGGTTAACCTGCATCCGCGGCTGTTTCTGCAGCTTATGCTGTTTGCTATTTGCATTGATTTATGAGGCTGCTGCGCCCACGCTCAATTGCAGATTATCGCAGTGCATCGGCGGGTGGATTGATGCAAGAAGGCCAGCCTAGGCTTGGTTTGTGTTCCAAATCTTCCTCCTGGAAGGAAGGGAGAATAAAATCAAAGCCCAAGACTGGCTGGTTTACCTCTGCAGTAAGAGAGATGGGTTCCTGCCGATCCCAGAGGTAAAGCCCTAACGGTTTCCAAGGAATAGTCAATTATCTGTTTCATTGCACAAGCCAATATCTTTTCTCAAAAAGATGTATTAGAGTGTTTAGCCATTCAAGTGATCCATCTGGCTGAGCATTCTGAGATGCTCTTTAACTTGATTTATCAGGCCCAGAAGTGATGTCCTTGATAGCTTCTGGGACTGCATGGGGACCGTCCACGCATCTGCTGCGTAGTCACAGGGGCTCGTGCCCTTCGGTTCATGGCAGGAGCGGGTCCTTGTGCCGTCACACTTCTCGATGAGAATAGCCTTACTGCACATTAATGTGAGGCTGCAGTGTGACGGTGGGATTTAACAATTGCCGTTGCGGATGAGGGCTGAGGGGCCACCAGATGCTTCCAAAGAAAATGCGAGAAAGCCCCCAGGCAGCAGATCCCTGATAAGACACCGACTTTTTCTCCAGCAGAATCTACACCTAAATCCTAATGGAGTCTGGCTAAAACTGCTGCGGCATGAGATTATGTATTCCTTTCAAATCCCCTCTATTTGTAAAATACACAATACAGCTCCGGTATTCCAGTTATCTCCATTTCCATCACCTCAAGGGGGCACAGCTCAGTTGCTGGGTAAGTCACTTGTCTTATGTCCCCGTCTTGCCGCCGTGGAGGGTTGGGCACAGCTACAAGAAAGTGGCTGAACCCCTCTCCTGTAAAAGAGACGACAGGGATTGCGGCGTATCTGGGTCAGGCATCGTCCGGGATCGCGGCCGAGCACGTGGTGAGATGTTGTCCCCGAGCACTGGACCGCAAAGGGAGGGGGGAAAACACACCTCAGGACCAGAGGGTGTATTTAGGACAAGATGCTCAGTGTGGAGGCTCAGACCCAGGTGAATAAAGGGCGCTGGGAGCAGCTAGGAAGATGCTGTGTGTAATGTTTGCATCCTCAAAGTGCATTTTGAGGCAAGAACATTCCCTCTAACACAAGTAAAGGAAATCAGTGGTGTAATATTTTAATTACGAAAAACTTCAGGCGAAATCCAACGTGTTTTCTTCCGGGCTATCATCCAAGCTTTACAGCGCAAATTCTTTAAAGGTAAATTATTAAATTAAATTAAGCTTTGGTTCCCACTTGCTGCTTTTTAAAACTGAAAATTGCCGCTTGGCAATGATTTATTCTTCTCCTCCCATCCTTTTTTTTTTTTTTTTTTTTTTAGAAGCGAGGACTGCCACAAAGTTTAGGTATGGAAGCATTTTGGAGTAAGTAGAGTTATATATTTAATATAATCCAAAACAGATTGTCTACTCAAACACTGTTCATTAAATGAACTGTCTGCAAGTGTGATTTACAGTGCAACGTGGTCATGTGGATGTCTGTGTGTATTTAATAACTGCACAGTAATAGCTTATTGGCAGGAGTGGTAATTCGATTTTGGAGTTTTATCTTATTTTTGAATTTCTGGACCGTGAAATCCTGCTGTCTGACACACTTTTCCATTGCTTAATCTCCTGAGATTTATGTAAAGAACAACAACTTTCCTCCTTACTGAAGAGCCGGTGTCCTTATATATATATATTTTATTGCTAAGCCCTCAATGCGGTTATTCCCCTACACCCATCTCAAATGTATGGGGTCGGTACCATGATACAGATTGCAGTAATAGACCAAAATATTGACATTTAATGAGCTAAGACCTCCAGTCTTGGAGAATATACAATCTCCCAGTATTGCATAAGTGCAAAAAAATTTCAAGGATCATTTTCTGCATAATCTGTTGTGTTCTGTATTTAACTTTCTGAGCTTTTCTATTGATTTGAAGTCAAACCTCTCTTTTTTTTTAATGTACTTAAGGAACTAAATCAGTGATTAGGGAACTAAATCAATGATGGCAAGGAGGACACAAGGTGGTGGCAGGATTCGGTAAGGAGAAGAGGATCTTCCCCCCGGCCCCATGGACGCTCGTGGGGCTGGTGTGGGTACGGGGTAAGGATGCTAGAAGCAATCAGCCAGTAGTGTCTGACAGAGATTTATTGTTAATTTGGTGTGGTTTTTTTAATCATCTGCCTGCTGCGGAGGATGTCTCACGGCAAGCTCGTCTCCTGCCTTTCTTTCCTTTCCATGAGAAATGCACTGCTTGATGGAACAAAATATTTTGAGCACTCGTAATCAAATGTAATTCCACTTTCTGAATCAGTCAGCAGTGTAAAGGCTTCATAAAGGGTTCTGGGGCCCCAAATAATAGCAAACCCATCCTCTCTGTGACAACATAGGCATCAGCTGTCATCTCCTCACGTCAGTAACAGAAGTTCTTTAATTCACTTGTCATTATTTTAGTGTCTTTCTGCCTGGTGAAACACTATTGTCCCCATAAATACATGTCTGAATCAGCTAATTGTTCGTCCAGAATTAGAACTGAAATCCTTGCTTTAAGGCTAGCCCTACCCCTGAAATCATAGTACTTAAGATTTGTAGTTATTTTAAATGATTTGTAAGTTGTTTTCTTTTAAGAGTTGAAGCCAATTAGCTGTCAAATATGGTTGGGCAGTGCAGATCCGATGCCAAAAATACTTCTCTGTTTGTTTTAAAAAAATAGATATTTGGTAATTTTTGAAGCTCTAACTAGCTTGATAGTCTGGAGGGAGGGTCACGAAGCAATTGCTAAGGGGAAAGATGCAGAAAGTTAACTAAAACGAGGTTGATTTATGGGGAATTACGATTGGGAAAGAAAGTTTACAGCACAGAGTTTTCCTCTACCCTTACAACATTGACAAGCCAACCTAAGAAGTTTTATTTCTATTTGATAGGGTGTTTTTTTTTTAATGAGGAAACAAACAGAAGAGTAAAGAAAATCAAATGGGAGAGGTTTGCATCAGCTTTTTAAGCAATGGTCTGTACCAAGGGCCAGGACTGAGAGAGCCATTGGAAATGTTTCAGTTAGATAATTGTGAATGAATTGTTGAACCTGAAAAATCTGAAAACTTGCTGAATAGAAAATCGTAGCAAATTATTGTGATTCTGTTGTGTTTCGATACTGTACAATATTTTCAGGTTGCTGTTCTGTTCAGACGTGTTTTAATGCTTCAGATCATACTTAAACAGGAACTCTTGTATGTATTCGTAGCACATACATACATGCTCTTGTTTTATGATCCAAAAGTGTCTTTCATTGTCTCAAGCTGAAGCATTATTAGCATCATTACAGCAAATTGTTTGGTTGTTTAAAATAAGTGATTTCTCCATTTTTATTTTACCGGAAAGGTTGAAGTAGAAGTAGGGTCTGGTATTCAGCAGGGCAGCATCTGCGAGACATAGATGCTCTTGGAGAAACTCTAACGTTTTGTGGAAACAACAGCAAAGTGGAGCTAGAAGATGTTTCAGAATGTGTTTTCAAGTAGCTTGTGCTGGCCAACCCTTCTTTCCTAGAAATCAGTGATGAGACTCCCTGTGACTAGAGAGGAACCAGCAGCAAACCAACACCCGTTTGAAAACCTCTTTTTGAGACAAAAGATGTTCACTGGAAGAGACATGGTGCTTTTCAGGGCCAATACAACTCATAATCATCACTTAAATGCACAGTTGTCTGTCTTTCTTCTCCTCAAAAGGAGCTTCGTTAACACTTGTATGTAGTTTAAGAGACGTTAATATTCACCTTCCATTCTCTTGACAAAGGATCTGGCTACTGTGTGAAGGACCACGTGCCATTAATGTAAACCTGGGCGCCATGTGGATTGCCTCCTGTATGCAGTATTCTTGTGAGAATGGGAAAACTAGGCAAGAAAGGGAAGAAAATAAAACTGGTGAGATCAGAGCAAAAGCGAGCTTGTGTGGCAGACTGCAGCAAGTGCATGAGGCACTGGTGGCTCGCGTAGTATTTGGTGACCCCAGAGTAGCTGTTCAAGGAATTTAGTGATTTCCTTGGAGTTTTGTGGGTTTCTTTTTTTAGTTAGTAGAGCTGGTAATGAGAGCCAAAGAGATTGGTGAGTCTTAAGCTGCTCTCAGTGCTTGCGAAGTTTTATCAGTCTTAGCTTCTTTCCTTTCTCTGTGTGTGTGTTTGTATCTTATCTCTATACGATAATAGTATCTAGAAGGCTGAATAACTGCAGGGTGCCTATAAGTGTGTTATCTGTATGCTCAGAAGTTTTCTATCAGGTAGGTGAATGCAAACTGCAGCAGCTTTTCAAGATTGATACCTGTGTGAAGGGAACAAGGAAGCCAACTGCATTGAGGCTACCTATGCTGGTACCACATACTGACTTGCCTTTGAAGAGTTCCTGCCCTGTTAATTCTGGCTTTTGCTGTTCTAACTGATACACCATAGGATTCAAGAGCATTGAGGCTATGTGACAGCACCCAAGACAATGGTCAAAATCCTCCCGAGCGACCAGTGAACCCCGGTTTGCAGAGGATGCAACCTACAAAGCATGCAGCGTTCTTTTGATAGTTTCTGCCATCAAATCAGCTCCTGACAGTACAAAGCACAGAAGTGTTTCAGAGCTAAAAATGGGCAATGAAAGGGAAAATTCAGAAATCTGGGTTCTTGAGTGCCAGGAGAAGTGCTGACTTGCTTTGCCCTTTTAGGCTGTGAGCTAGTGCAGACATGACAAAGCAGGGGACATCAGTGCTGCAGGAGCATCGAATGCAAGCAGCGAGCACTATCACAAAAAATACCATCCTGGTACTACTTTTCCTTTTTCCTTCTTCCCCTTTTCCTTTTCCTTTCCCCTTCCTTGCCCCCTCTTTCCAAAGCCATGTGCATCAGAAAACATCTGATAAAAGCAGCAACAGCTGCTCTTTGGGCTTGGAGAGGACCAGCTGCCCGCAGAGAAAGGTGTGGAGGGGACCGGGTTGCACTGAGGACTCCACTCTGCCTCTCCAAATAAATTTTGGCATCCAAGGAGGAGGGGACAGCCACCTGCATGAGGCTTAATCATATTGGTGTATGCTCAGCTGTGTCAGCTGCTTTATCTTGGCCATTGCACTGTGTTCACTTCTTCCCAACGTGTCATCCAGTCCTACAGAAATTGCTGAAGTCATTCATTTGCTCCTCATCTTTGGGTTTTGCCTTGACTTGGTTGACACTGCTGTGAAGCCTGGCTCTCCTTCTGCATACATTGAGCATACAAGGTAGCTGGTCCCAGCTAATATTCAATATTTGTTAGAGAGCATTTCTGAATTCCCCTCCCCACCCCAGCCATCCATCCTGGTGCTGTTTATATTGATCATCGTGAACAGCACTTCGCTCTTCTTCTGGCATCCAGACACAGACCTGGTTTGCTTTTTAACTGGTCACAAAAATAAAACAACAGCAAAAAAAACCAACCAAAAAAGGAAAGCAAACAAAAATAAACACAAGCCTGACATTTTTTACTCTCGTGCTATTGATAAATGCGCTCTCTACTCATCCCTGAAAGGCTATTGTGCATACTTAAGCTGTTGGTGCCACGCCATAACAAAACCCAAATCATTCCTCTCCACTTCTCCATATCTTATCTGTTTAGGCCTCTCAAATGTTCTTATCTTAATGGAATTTTGCTTTACAATCCAGAAATTGTACCAGGGGGCTCTTGCAAGTCCTGGGCAATGCTTTACTATGCATATTATAACACTGCATTGTCATATGTTACTATAAATAGCTCTCACAAAGAGTCCATATTTCTGCAGAGATTTGCCTGTCAGCTCTTAACAATGGTAGTCGTTCACAATGGGAAAATAGAATACCAGCTCCATCAACCTTTGACAGACTAATAGGGGTTATTTGACTTTCAATTTTTCATTATCGGGTTTGGCAGCCACAATCGTCATGTTGAAAAATACAAACTGATCCACACTCTTAACAGGAGAAAACACTCCTGGTCTTCCTTCAGCGGGTATGCGAGCGCCTGCAATGCTGCGGGATGTGACCGCTGGTGATAAAGGACATAAAACCAGCTTGTAATGTACCAGAAGTTTGGAGATCCCCGTATTGGTCTTTTCCCCCTCTCTTTTGATAGATGGAGTAGAGTGGAATGATCTTCTATTGCTGCAAAAAACCCACATCTGAGTCTGACGAAAGTATCCTCTGTCACAGGGGCTATAAATCACCCGCTCAGGACCCTAGCACTGAACCGAGGCTCATCTGTGTCCTTTTGGCCATTGCAGCTCCTCAGCGTGTCCCCTGCACTCACGTTGTCGCAATGCACTTCATGCTCTTGTGGAAATGGCTCTTTCTGGAAGTGACCTTCTCACAAGGCAGCTGTTTCGGGCTGTGCAAGAGGTGACTCCCTCGATAAACATTTCAAATTTAGCTCAGGTTTGCCACTGGCAAAAAATTCCACATGAGAGTTGGAAGCGTGAAGACTTTTACGTTGTGATGTGAAAAGGCATCTTTTTACTCCAGGATAACTGTCTCGGTATAAAATCTGGCAGCAATAAAGGACAATGATCTACCCGAGGTCAGTGCTTTTACCACAAAGTAATTAGTTAAGACCAGCTTTATAGGCCCTTTACAGGACCCAAACTGGCTATTTAGAAGGAGAAATAAAACATTAACCTTTTTCCTGGAGAAGATGTAGGCTGTGTGTCACACATTTCAGTCAGGTCCCCTGTGTGCACAGGTCAGCGCTGTAGGTGCCCAGGTCCTGTCAAGCAGTTGGTTGTCAAAACTGAATTGGTGTTTGGGCAAGGAAATAAATCATAAATAAGAGGTGTCTTGCAGGCTGCAGTCATACAGATGAAAGGAGTTATGCTGGAATGAGGCGGCATATGGAGTTGTTCCTGCAGAAGACGTGAAGCCTGATGTGCTTTGGGTGGTCAGTAGCTTTCCGACCAGGTCTCCGTTGGAGTGTTGCCTTCAAGGGCTCTCCAACCTCCGGCTGAGTATCCACTCTCACAAAAGACAGAAACTTGCGGGGCGAAAAAATATGATCTAAAAATGGATTTTCAAGTAGTCAATGCTCCTCTAATTACTTAAGAATAAGTACCAATAGTAGGTAAGTCTGCTAGTAGGAACCTCCACGTAACTCAGCCAGGCTGAGAGGGAGCTGCCCCAAGGACGTTGATCCATTATCCAAACCTAAATCCTAATGACTTTATATTTAAGGGCTCTCCAACACATTTAAATATAAATGCATGACTCTGTTAGTTCAGAACACAGTCTGGCACTGGCTTACCTGTATAAACGACAAGGGCTTACTCTTAAAAATCACAAATTCCAGGAAAACCTGCTTTAATGGAACCGCAGTCGAAGGTACTTGAAAGGCCATTCTCCTCTGTGCACAACAGTGGGATAGCTTAGTCCCAAAGCTTAGGAATGGAAAATTTCTTTGTTTTCTTCTGAGTCTGGCACAGCAGCTGCATGGATTAATTGAACTCATGAAATCTATTGATTTTCTGTAGCTGTTATTAAAAAAAAAAAAGCACTTTTGCACCCTGTGAAAGGTATGACTATCACTAAGTTGCGTGCAATAATCCAACAAGGCTCTGTCTCTTGAGAAACCCAGAGTCACGTTAGTCTCCTAATTTTATTTCAGAGCAGAAAGACTTTTATTATGTTAGTGAAACTTCTGATATAGTCCTGCTGTGCCATCAGCATCAGCTCGAGGAAGAAATCCTTCGTGGTCCTCCCGCCTCTCTCGCGGGTCAACGAGAGAGATGCCGCTTTGCTGGAGAAGCCACCCAGCCTTGCCGGCAGGAGGTTCTCACTTCTGCAGCTAAAACCTGTTCAGCATAAAGGCTCATGCATTCTGCGTGATCAGATGTTTCCAGAGTAAATGCAGCACTCATGTTCTTCATCTCCATGCAAACTCCCATGAGTACATCAGGAAAATGAATTTCATTTCAGAAGATATGAAGTATTCCGCTTGAGATAAGATATTAGGCTTTTTGTTGCTGACTTCCCTGCTGATAGTTTAGTGAAAGGAAAGCGTCTTTTCACCCAAGCAGCTCAGCAAAGTCCTTTTCGCCCAGGCCTCAGATAGTTTCCAAGGGCTGTATGCGTTTTACAACGTTGAATAAATTACTTCCACTAATAACAGGAATGAAACCAAATAATATGGTGTGTTTGGAGCTCGTTCTTCTTTATCACTTCAGTTGGTAGATCTATAGTCCTGCAAATAGGTTGATACAAAATCATTAGTTTTTGCTTTTAAGCACACTTACATTTCTGTAAAACCCAAGTTGTATTTATAGACCAGACCAACATCCAAAGGAGAGCAATGGAGTGTTTCTCATCTGAGGTTATCCGTCTTAAAATATTTTGCTTATGTATGTTTTCATCTTAAGTGGCACGTGGTAGTGGTTATGGTGACAACTTATATATTGCTTTAAGGCTCTCTTTTGTTTCAGTGGTGAGGTTATGGATTGTGTCATCTCTGGTAAACAATGTAGTTAAATAAATCCTATAGCAGGAGGAAAGGAGAGCATGTCCAGTCTGTGCGTGGGGTGAGAAGACACTTCAGTCTTTGGTTTAAATATTTGCAGTTTGTATCTCCGTTGGGCTAAGTCAAAAAGTGTTCTTTTATTTCATTTGATTTGATGTAACGCTTAAGAGAAACATATATATTTATTAAGATGAAAGGCATTTCTCTTTGTAGTTCTCTAAAGACGTGAGTTCAGGCTTATAGCTCTCATTACACGCAGCGAGAAGTGTGTGTGTGCACAAAGAGGAACAAAATAGACTTCGCTTACGCTTTAACGCTCCTGATGGAGTTTTGTGTGTGTCTCCTTCAGAGGAAACATCCACCTTTCAGGACTGCAGTAATTGGAGTCTGTTTTTAAACATTCCCTCTTCGAACCATTTAAATATATGGAGCCTTTCCTGGGTTTCGTTCCGCTGTTGGCAGCAGTGCCTTTGCCGTTTCAGAAGTTACCCCTTTTCAAGCACGGCAGGTCAAGTTGTAGTTGAGGAACATGGGCAGTTGTCTCGATTAGACGTATACCAGAGAGTCAAAGTCAAAGGCTTAACGAGGTGCTCTGGTGCGTAATCATCAACACTAATGGGTGCTTGCTTAGAGCTCATCATTCAGCCAGGGTATATTCATCATGCACTCTCTGGCTGTAAATAATATTTGCAACGTTGCACCATTTGTTGACCAGCTGAAGGAACTTTCAGTGAAAGTGTTTAAAAATCGTCTCTATCTTAAATAAGAGTCTGTGTTTTTCCATAGAGTACCAGTGAGAGCCACTTTTGGAAATTGTGTGGGCTCAATGTGGGAACTGGTTTATTTTTCCACTGCCACAAAGTGGCTGTTGTGGTCCTTGACTGAGCCTGCGTGAGTCTTGAATAGCTCAAACGTGGGGCCAAGGGATGGGAGGAGAAGGACCATGAGAAACCTTTTCAGAAATGGGAATGTTGGCCATATTGTGACACAGATGAGGAAAAAATGGATGTAGACATGGGCAAGTCCTGCATTATGGCAGGATGGAGTCTGAAGGAAGCTTGTCTCCATGACAGAATTGTCTTTGGATGTCAGGACTCAAGGAACTCTTTCTGATAGCTCCATATATCTTTGTCTCTTAGGTGACACCATGTTCTTCTGGTCCTGCATGCCAAAAATGTTTTCTAATCACATGGCCCTTTCAAGAAATTTCAGGCTGTGACTGTCCCTTGCAGGAGAGCCAGCCATGCTGATGCCCCATCCCCTCCCAGCAGCCTGCTGGGGTGGCAGCTCCAGAAGACTCCATCCAGCTCTTCCTTTGCAATAGTAAATTGGTTACAGAAGGCACTGCGGCCAGCTGAGGTTTAATTACCATTGAATTAAGGCAGCAGTTATAACTTCAAGTTGCATATTCTAAATGAAAGGAGAATGGATGTTAAACTTAATGACCTGAAGGAAACACTCAAAGCCAGAGGTGTAGGAATGGGGATTGATCTGGAGACCCGTGGTTTGTAAAGCCAGAAGGGACCAGTGTAATAATCTCTTCTGACCTCCTGAAGGCTATCGTGAATTAATCCAGCTGAGCTGGGATGTATCTAGCAGAAAACATCCACTTGCAAAATACAGGTTTACAGTGTTAAAGAATGCGGCTCAACTCTCAATAAATCATTTCCAGTCGTTAATTAATTCTACTGTTAAAAGCCGTCATCTCATTTTAAGTCGGGACTTGCCTACCTTACTTCCCAGCTATTGGAGTGTGTTACAGCTCTTGTTATTTCATAGAGAGGCTTCAGTTATTGAACTTCAGTGTCTCTTATAGGTATTAATAGGCTGTAATCAGCTTGTGCCCTCTCCTTTATTCTGATAAACTAAATAAATGGAATTCCCTACTTTTTGGACTTAATACATGATAACTATTCCTTTAATCATGCTTGCGGCTGTTTCATGGAAGACCCGTCGTCAGGGCAGCACTGCTGCGTTACGGTTGTGGTTGTACCCGTTCACATTAACTGTATGATACAATCTCAGTCCCTGTGTAGCTTTATTCTGCTAACCCGGTCATGGAATGCAGTAGCCCCTTTGCTATAGTGGCAATGCCTGGTTGTGGTTTCTGAGTTTTTCTGGGTTTTAGCTCCTGGCTTCCCAAAATAGACTCCTCCAACCCGTAGAAGTGCCGTATGTTCTTTGTTCCTAGGATTCATTTTATCCTAATTCCTAATGAGGATTTAGGACTCATTCAATAGCTGTATTGCAGAGCACATAATGTTTGCTTGTGTTGATCTTATCAGGTTGCTTTGAATCAATACCTTCTCCACTTCATTATTTACCATTCTCCTAATCTTTGTCAGTCATTTGACATTTTTATCAAATAATGTTTTCGTATTTTCTTCTAGCTTGTTGATAAAAATGTTGTACAGCTGAGGGTCAATTACTCAGGGTCCTCTCAGGATCTCATTAGAAACAGCCACCGCTCTGTGATTCCCGTGTGGAGGACTGAAACGCAGTAAAATCAAAGGAATTGATTAGTGAAGTGATATAGGAAACAGTGACAATTAGGAACTGCCACATTAGGCAGTGCTGTGATGGTAGAGTTTAATAGCAAGCCATTTGGTGGCGTCTTTTAAAAGAATTTTGACTATCACAATAGAGAAAAATAACCTCTTGTTATAATACAGGTGTTCTGGATTGGGACTTTTTAAGGCAAAATTTTGATATTGGGAGAATATCAATATATTGGCTGTGATATTGTCTGTGATTTTTAAAAGGTTGTGGTTTTTAACCTGATTTTTAACTTGAGAAGCCAATATATATTCACCTGCATAGGCAGAGCTACCCTGGTAATAGGAGGGTTACTTAAATAGCTGGTATATTCTGGTACACCTTATTTTTCTATAGCAGTTTGCATTGTTATTGGAGTGCAAGTGGTGAGGCTGGTGGGTTTCTTTGACAGAAATGGAGGTTTCTAAGCATTGGTGTAAACAGCAGCAGGGCAGGCATTGCCAGGGGAGCTCAGCGCGTACCGCTGGATGGTTGTTGAGTTTAGGGTAACATACAGTACTTGTTCTTCAAGTGTTCATGTGGAAACAAGAGATTTCCCTTTCATATTTTGAGTAACTGAAGAAATGGGTTTGAAGCAGAAATTCTTCCTTCCTCCATCCTTGCACACCCAGCCCGTGTCCCACGGGCATCCATATCCCTTGGCACGTCCTTTCGTTGCTTTGTGGATCAAGGCTTAGCTCCATTACAAAATCTGCCCCGATCAGCCTGGTGGACTTGATCTCCAGTGGAGGAGCAGTACAAGAGATGTTCTGCCAGTGCAGCTACTCAAATAAATATGAGCACAGCTGATGGGCAGGGTCTTGTCAACCTCATTGCATTCACATCAGAAACTTTGCCTATTTTAGTCATGTAGATTATGGGATGTGATTTTTCACGCTCTGTAATATCAAGCCAAACCCTGCCAACAAAGCTTTGTTGCCTCAAGACTAATGAGGTTGTAAAACTCTATCCATAAAATCAGAATAATAGTATTCCCTTGCATCACAAGATTGCTGTGAGTACATGTGTATATTCTGCACTCACATGGCCTAATGTTGTGTGCTACACAGAGAACAAAACTTGATTTATTAATGCAGAGGATAAGTATCAATAGTGTACAAGGTTACATTTAAAATCCCAAGGTTTTCCACCCACATCTTGCTATGTCAATAGAGAGGAAAACTGATACGGTTCATTTTATACAGTGAATAATATAACATCAATTATTGCTGAAATCTTTATTTGTCTTTTCATGTACTTATCTGCTATGGTTTCTTTCGTATGTTCAAATTTGTTTAATTAAATTACACTTGGTCTTTTCAGAGTCCTTTCTGTCCCTACTTGTTGTGGACATTTATTAATAGTGTCACTTGGTTGATAGTCTGTTAATTTTAATCTCGTCTGAATTTGATTATCTTTATCTATTTACACTTCAGAGACTTTTCCCTGAATTCAGAAGGACCTGCTCTTTCTTCCCACTGTTATGCAAGGCAAGTTGTCATGTGTACTCTGCGTAGGTGCTTTAATGGCACTAATTAATCAAGAAGCAGTGCAACAGAGGAAGGAAAACATTACAAATGAGTGCAGCCAATTTGTATGCAGGCTGCCGTGACTGACCAGCACTGGTAGTCTGAAGGCACTGTCCTTACTCTGGCCTTACCCATCAGGGAAAATCAGAGTACTGCAGGAGTAAGGCAAATAAGATCACTGACAAGAGATTAGCGGCTATTCCTTGGTACCCATCCTTTTTGCTTTAAGTCAGGTTAGGTTTTAAAGCGATAATCTCTAGTGCTTTAGGCTTCTGAAATCCTGTGATAGCGCAGCGTAAGTACTTAAAGAAACCCAGTCACTTCTGGACATATTCAGTGTAGCATTATGTCAGTGTTTAAATGAGTTTTGTCGGGTCTCAGGTGTATTGTCTTTTTCTCAGGGCGTCAGGTCTTGATCTCTCACCTTGCTCTGCTTTTCAGTTTGTAACTAGTGGCTGATGTCGAATAATTTTAAAAATGTGAACTTGAAATACTCAAAAAACTTCTCTGCAAACCGAAGATGAGTGTAAACACTTGAATGCATTATTTTTTAATTCTGTGATCTTAGATCATTCTCAGAAGAGCTGAGAAGAGGCTGAAGGGAGGCAGGGAGGGCCCCCCCAAGAGGGCAGCTGTGGGTGCCCACCAGCAGGATTTGCTCGGGAGCTCGACTGTGAGCAGAAAAAGAGACTTCTCAGGGCCCTGGCCTTTTTGCAAACTGGTGAGCGCTTCCAGGAGTCACTGAAAATTTATCAGGGTGGGCAATAGAGCAGAAGATGTTGGCCTTTCAATTTGTCTGGCATTTGCTTGAGGTAGCCAGGACCTCTTGCACAAGATGGGGAAGATCGTCTCGGTAGAATTTGTGTTTCTCACACCCTAAGTGCTTTGGCCACCATGAAACACAGAGCAATGGACACTTCCTTTAGCTGTTTTTTTGAACAAATACAGTGACCTCTCCTTGTTTATCCATTTTTAATAGAGAAGGTGTGGGCAGTGGACTCAAGGCAGGGCATGTCAAATGAGGGCAGAGCCTCTCATGCAGGAGAGAGATCAGACACACATGTTTCTTTGCTGGTTGTGTTGAGTGGCTTTTTGCTCAGTTTTAGTAATTTTGAGTATGTTAAAATTGACTATTGGTTCCCCTCGATCTGTACTGGAAAGTGAAATAGCTCATTCTTAGCTCCATATGAATCTGTGGAGTTTAGGAGTTTAAGTACCTTATAGCCCAAAGTATTGTTGTCCAATTAATAAAAAACATTTCTTTACATTGCACCAGCAAGAAGAGTGTGAAGAAAACAGATCTCTGTGCCCCTGTCTATTCAAAGAGATAATATGTAATTAATAAGACACGCTGTTGCCTGTTGTCTCCTCTCCCTCTCACAATGGAAGCATGGGACAAGGATCACACACCATCACCTTTCCTCATTTTATCTAACGAGGGTGAAATTCTGCTGTCAGGCATATTTTCCAGTTTAAGTTGTGACGTACAGCAGATTGTTATGCATGATTATAAAGCCTAATAAATTTCTCACCAGCTCGTTTTTCCTGGCTGGTAGAAGTCAGCGCTGAAATGAAGGGTGGTAGGGTGAGGTGGAAGGCTGCAGCTGGAGCTCGCAGGACAGGGCTGCATCTCCCCCTTAAACTCTGTGCCAGGGACATGTCACTCATGTCGAGTAACGTGGTGGAGGCAGTATCTATTTCACAATTTCCCTACCAGTTCAGGAGCTTGCAAACCATGAGCCTGTGGGTTGACACACTGAGCTAGTGGAGTGGGAAATTAAGAGCTCAGGTGATGGATATTCCAGTGAATTTGGTTTGCTAAACGTAAAATGAGGTTCTTTGGTCATTTTGTTCCATCGTTAGTTCTGATTTCACATAAGCAGTTGATAATCTGTTGGACAATACGACGTCTGTTTGGGTTATCTTGAGTACATGGTAGTGCCTTAGGCAGGGCCATGTTACTCTTCTAAAATTAATATGAAATGAATTCTGATGGCAAAACAGATAAATTAAGACTTGCAGTGCTTTATTAGCTGGCTTCTCCTTGAGTGGTGTAATCCGTAGTGATATTGGCTTTCATCATAGGGAACAAAAGCTTTTGTAGTTTTCATATTTGTTTCCTTACATCAACAGTCTCTCCACATTCCATGCTCCACACTCACTGTGATTAGTTTGGCTCATGAGAAGGAAGTTCGTGATAGAATCTGTTTAGCATAGTGACCATCAGAGGGTGAGCCTGGAAATACTAGATTCCATGATGAGGTCAGGAAGGGAAAATAGTAAGAAAAAAATATATAGCATTAACTATTTCAAAGCTACTTGAGAGAACGTGGCTCCTTTTAACTTCTAGGAGTTGTGAAAAATGTTAATTGAGTGTCTCTATAATATGTTGTTAAATTGCTGATCTTTGCTAAACACAGAGATCCATAATGCTAACAAGGGACAGAATATAGCCGCTATTTTTTTCTACAACATTCTCTGCGTGGACAAGTGACTTTCACAGTACCAATGAGAAGACTGGCTTGGCTCGGCTCAGCACTATCAGATTGTTTATCTCAAGGGAACTGTCAGTGAGACAGGCATGTTCCATTATTGCTTTCCTAGTGTTAAATTTGATTTGTTCTCTTACCTAGTTCTTGCTACAGAGACTAATCATACCTTGATTTACTTCCCTTTTTTTTTGGTTACACAACCATTTGGAAAGAACACTCCGAATGATCTATTCAGCTTCAGACTGGCACAACTCCACTAAAAGGTTGGAGTAATTTAAACTGCTTTTTCAATCTTCTCTCTTTTTTTTCCTCTTCAGGTTACTTAAAACATCAGCAAGAAAAATACTGCTGCACCAGTAATTACTGGAAATAAAAGTTTTATTTAAATAACTATATGCAAAACACTGATTTTCAAGAACTATATAAGCTAATTCCATTGTAGAAGGAAAAATGAGGGAGCACGGTGGGACAGTGGCAGAGCTAGGTACAGCTGGATCCAAAGACGGGGCTCTTTGGATCAACAACCAAGCTAAAAATGCTGCTGGAGGGAAAAATTGTGGGAACGAAGTGCAGTCTGCATTGTAATAAAATGTCCGTTCAGTAGCTCAGGAAAAGGCGTACCACTTACAAGTCCAACCACCCATACGGATCAGTAGGAAGTTGCTACTAGAATAATTTGAGTGACCTCAGTGGAAGAAGGTCTCTCTTCCCATGACTTCCATGATTTTTTTGTAATTGCATGCTACATGTGATTTTCTGAAATACAATTCCGCATCCTTATGTACAAATTCCCTTAAAATTATACTCCCTTATCATTTTACGTCTTTATTAGTTCAAATCAGGTTTTCGTCACTTTCATTTTTTTCTGTACTGACATAGTGTTTTCTTGCTGAGATGTGTTTTCACCTGAATCAAGTATTTTTGAAAGATCCTGCATGTCTGAGATTCCCACCTAGTTAAAACTGTGAGAGAGCTGCTGAAATTGCTAAAAGATAAATTCACGAACATGGATGTCCTAAGTGCATTTTGCATAGCTTTTAGCATGAGTGTTTTTGTTCTGGAGTGCGCAGGGTGGAACAGAGTTAAGGTTTAAGGCAAATCATGAAATGGTAACATCATTAACAAAGGAAGCTTGTTAATTGATAGGTTTGAGAGGGAGTAGCTATTTTGGTTCACTGATCCCTATAGATTTATTGGCAAATGCAATCTAATCATTGCTTGCAGTGCAGTTCCAAAAGGGAAAAAAAAAAAAAGCTTTTCAGAGCTCAACTTTATTGTAATAGGTTAGACCGGTGCAAACCTGTGTGATGGTGTTTCAGATGAAAGGACTTAGATCTAACAAGTCTCCTTTCTGTCAAACTAGAAAGGACGTGAACTATTACTTCTGACACAGCGAGGAAGTAATCAAATATTTAGGTCTTTTGTTTTCATTACAAGAACAGGAGGATAAAAAATAGATACCAGAATATGCCTTTTGATTTGCTTCAAGACTAAGTGAGGCATAGCTATTCATTCTTCTTCATTTTCTTTAAAAGATGAAAATCAAGAGTGGTGCTGTCCTCCCAGAGCGTGCTCCAGTTTGTTGTGGCAGGAGCGTTTTCTCTGTCAGCTTAAAGTGTCCGTACAGAGCACTTTGTCTCTCTCTGTCTCTCTTTTATTTATATGAATGGTTTTTCGGCAAAAATAAGTGCCTAAGTGGTATCTTTTTTTTTTTTTTTTTGTCCCCTTGAAGATAAGATGAACTGCATGTCAGCGTATACAGACAATGGATGAAAAACAAACAGAATTTGTTTCAGAGGTGTTTTCGTTTACACGTTCTCAGAGCATGATGTGAAAGTGCCTTTAAAAATGCCACAGACATGCTGGCTTTTGTACTCTAAATGAAGACTGAAATTCTTTGCTTTCCAAGAGAGCCATTTGAAAGGGTGAAACTTAACAATTATGCATTGATCCCTCTACAAGAAGAGTGTTTTATAAAAATACCCTGATCTCCATCTTAGGAGTGGAGCAGCAGAGGGAGAAATGCAGAGATTTTGGCAGGGCAACGTACCAGAGGGCAAATCCAGGAGCATAACCCAGGTCTCCTGAGTCACAGATGGTTAAATTCTTTATATAGCAGAGCCTGGACTATAACGTAAGAATTTATTCAGGGACTGCTGGGACGCATATTGCAGTACGATAATCATTTGAATGGACAATTGTCCCACAGGCTGTCATTGAATGATCCTAAAGTATGGTTTGTCTGCCCAGCAAAGAAACTGTAAATGAACTCTTTTTTTTAATTCGTTTTGTTTTGAAGACCTTTTCAACTGGAGAAATCATTCTAATGATGTCAGCAGGGAAAGAGTAACCCGGTATATTCTTTTCGAAGGTGAAAAAACATTGAAAATTGCCTTAAGAAAATTACATACTGTGTCCTCTTAAAAAGCCATTAATGCCTAAGGCGCTGGAGAAAAAAAAAAAGGCATTGAAATTTCAGATATACTGGGCAGTTCTTTTCCTTGGCATTTAAAGGAATGTGTGTATGCTAATGCGTGTATGCTAATTATTTTCTTACTTAAATTAGTTTTTGTAGGTTTGGTCCAGTATTTCTTCACTGTGTGAGAATTAAGCTTTGCAGAAACACACCACTTTCTTTCTTTCCACCAGATATCCTGCACAATTTCTCATGAACAGAGAATCTGGTAGCTTACAAGTCATGTAATTAGAGGATTAAAATCTAAGTGTAAAAGGAATTCTGTGACTCAGGTAGCAGCTGGAATGAGCAGTTTTCTTTGCAGTGTCTGTGGGAGGTTGCCAGAATTAGGATCTGTCTTAGTAAAGAAAGGTGTAAATTCTGGAGCCAAGGATTTTTCTTCCTGCATGCTAGCAGAGAGGACCTTTTTGATGTAAATCTTCCTTATGTGAATGTTGCAGGGGAAGAAAGTTTTTGATAGATCCAGAGTGTATTTGTGATTTGTAAAAACACTCTGACTTGCACTCGGAAGCAAATCAGTTTCACTGGGTTAAAAGAATGACCAGAGTAGCCCATTATTGGTTTGGAAAAGCTGGACTATCCAGTAACGGTTTTAAATCCATGTGAAAGGGTGGGAGAAACCTTGGAATAAATGTATTTTAAATGTCTGCCACTGATGTTATTTTCTGATAAGCTGACCTTCATGCTAAGAAATGGAAGATTGGCAGTCCTTTGCTTTCTCGTGAGCTGAAACAAATAGCACCAAGACCAAGATAGAGGTTGCTGCATTCAAAATGTATTTGACAATAAAGTTGATGGAGAATTATATTTTTTTGTTTAGTTCTGTACCCTAGCACCATGAAAAAACGTGCTTCCGTATGTGAGAAGAAAAAGCCTTTGGATAACTTGTAGCATGTAAGAATGCAGGATCAAACGTGCTGTTCCCTGGGCAGGATTTACCGTGTTGCGTCTTCACTGACGCTGTTGACTGTGGAGCAAGAAAACGTGAGCTGCTGCCAGCCATTCACTTCCGTTGCTTGCAAAGCTACAGCCCCCAGACATGTTGACAGATCCTGTCCTTCTAGTCCTTTGCAAAGCCAAGTGAAACAGCTCAGCTTAACCTGCCGCTGGGCTGAAGGCTGGCTTACTGCGCCTTGTAGTAGACGAGGAGCTTGAGTACGACTGCCTCTTTGATTGTTTCCTCTGGAGGAGGCAGCCACTTAAACTGTTCTAACTGTAGCTCATGCCTTTAGGCAGGTCTCTGTCTAGACCTTTGATTGTTATGGACGTGATTCTGGTCTTGAGACCCTTCTCTGCAGGATCAGCGGTAAAAGACGATGCGCAAGTATAATGATCTGCATGCGTACGCAGCCAAATTCTCCCTTTAATTGTGTTAGTACAACCCATCTATTGAGTTCAATAAGTGCTGGGTGAGCTCTGCCCCAGCACATTTTGATATGGACTGGTGATTAGCCCACAATACATATTTCACTTCATCACCAATAGGGCCTTAACCTCACTTAAAAAGAATAATGACAAAACATCCCAATTAACTGTTCGCAGAGAAAAAGTCCATTACCGAGGGGGGAACCAAAATTACCCTTTCTGTTCAAACAGCCCAGCTCTCTATTACATTTGCATTAAAAAAGGGTCTGAGATTAGGTTGCCTTTGTGGTAGGCACTGTATGAACACGTAACAAGAAATAGGTCCTGGCCCAAAGAGGTTACAGTGTAAATTAGACAGAAGTGGAGAGAAAGGCGGTGGCTTTTTTTTCTTTTCCTAAGGGGAAATGAGTCACATAATGTGTTACATAGAAGTGCACAGAGTTAATTGTGAATGAGCTAGAAAAGTCCAGATATATGGTGTATACTGCCAGAACGTGAGGCACATAATGATCTGGTTATTTTACCTCTGGAACTGGAACTCTGAGACACTCAAGTGATGTGCAGATGTAAGCACCCATCTGAAGCTTGCTTGAGTTTCTATGCGGAGGCAGCATTTTAAAAGTCACCAAAACAGATTGTGGGACCTACAGTGTTTCTTCTGTCTCTGTCTCCCTTACTGGGAAACACAGCGCCCCAAAACCTTGAGGCCTCTGGCTGTGAGTGAGGTACCCCTGCATCGGTGTCTCTGGCATAGAGAGAAGTATGTGCCAGGTAGGGCTGCCCAAGGTGATGGACAGTGAGAGTCCCGATTCCCAAGCAAATCAGCAAATTAGCGGTTGGGAAACATGAGCATTGAAGGTTAAAACATCTGAGTGTCCGTAAATCAATATTATTCCCTGAAGATCGGTTTTTGTCAGAAGTTTGCTGAGGAACGCTGCTAAAAGCCATGCTCTGTCTCTGCTCATCAAAGGAAGCTCCTAAGGGGTAGGCAGGGAAGGGAGGGTAGGAAGAAGCCAAGGATGGTGCTGGCCTCCCTGCCGTGTCCTGCTCCCCCTGCAAGGGTGCTCTCTTGGTCCCCTCGTGTCAGGCAGTGGGACCCGGAACACAGCAGAGCTGCCTTCATCTCCTGGTCTTACCCTCTGCACCCCTGGTTTGCCTTCCATGGAGAGGGTGACGCTGAGAAGTAGCTAAAACAGCAGCACTAATCCATTCTTCCTTTCTTTTTTTCTTTCCCCTTCCACACCCCTTTTCTCTCCCCTCTTTTCTCCTTTTCCTGTGTTCTGGCTGAATTTCCATGCCTTAGACCAGCTTCGTATTGCTGGGAGGGTAATACAGCCCTGAAGTAATCATTCATTTCAGCACCTCCGTGTCTTTGCCAATAGTTGGAGGTCATTTTTTCTGACCTGCAGGAATGAATTCTGAATCTTCAGTGGATCTCACTTTTTACTTAAAAGATGGTTGTTGGTCACGTCTTTTCTTTTTGACTGTCTGCTTTCCCTGGAAAATCTACGCATAGAATCCTGACTTCTATGAATTTATATGCAGACAAACCAATAGCTCACTTCAGATGTTTGGTAAAAGACCTTTCTCAACTGCTGCAGGAGGAACTGCCCGTAAACAAGAGCTCTGAAGAGTCTGGAGCACAGCCAGATGGGGAAACAAGGCTGTTACTGGCATGATTTTAATCATGATAGACAATTAGCAAAGCTTAATTATATTGAGAAAGAAAATCAGAGCAAGTGGCAGTAATGAATTTTCCCAGTAAATCTCTTGTGCTTCAAAATAAAACTACCCAACCTATAAATACAATGAAATTAGGAGAGGTGTTTGCCCATACAGCTTAGCGCTGGGCTGCGTGGTCTGTGAGCGCAGCTCTCCTGCGTGTCCCTTCTTAAATATCTTTCTCTCATGCAGTAATAATCCTAGGAACAGAATTGCATTTTAGCCATTTAGATGACATCCAGTGTCAATAAGCAGCAAGAAGTGGCTTTTTTTTTTTCTGTAGCTGAAGTTGGTAGTATTAGAAGTTAATAGGCTTATAGTAGCAAGGATTTTTAAAATACTGCCGTTAGCTAAAATAAATATTATTTAGAACTTAGTAAGTGGGTTATTTTTTAATATTGTATGTCTTGAATATTTCTGGAGGAATTTCTGGCTAAAATAAAAATACTACCTTGAGTACTGTCAGCCTTAGAAGATTTCTCACGTTTGTGTTAGTAGCCTGTAGGTCTGGTACTTGGTGGACAGTGAAAGTATCTGGCTTAAATCAAGAGTGCTATTTAAATCATTAAACCTTTTAATAGCACCGTAATGATGGAGCAGATAAAACAAAGAAGCTTCTGGTGAAAGCAAAGGAACTTCTGTGAGCAGTTTTATGTTAGACATCTTTAAATTAAAGCTGTGCTTTATGGAGGTATGAGCGGTTCTTCCTCTTACTTGTTTTAAAGCCCAGGAGACCAAGATGTATCCCAGGGGCCAAAGACAGGCAGGTAGGTCCCATGTCCTGTGAGCGGTGCTGTGAGCCTGAAGTGACCTTGACGAAGCCAAACCTGCTCACCTAGATTTAAAAGATGGCAAATAACTGAGGACAGAGCTCGTGCCTGCTCGTTGCATTGCAGTATGAGAGCTGGAGGCTTCTGGTCCAGGGATTTACTGGAGTTTGGGCAGCCTGACTGCATCTCATGTAAGGACCCAGCTGTTCCGTGGGCGGCAGTGGTTTGTCGAAGCTGTGAGCCGCATCAACTCGCTCCACTTGCACGAACGAGGGAATTGCTATTTTGCAAGTATTTACATATGTGCAGAACCGTGAATTCTGTGGGATTAATCGAAGGAGTGGAGTTCAGTGGGGTGCGTTCGCAGCATCTACGCCCCAAGCTCTCTCTTCTGCTCTCTCATTTGTGAACCGCGCGTCTCCTGACTGAAAGATGAGATGAGATGTCTGTCACTGCCGTGGTAATTTGCGCTGCTCTGCATGCTCCTTGGCAGTTTGCAATGCAGCTGGATGCATAGGAGAGGGATTTGCTGGTCCCAACTGGCATCCAGCGTGAACATGCCTGAACCAGGATCACACTTCCCTGTGTTTTGGGAATTCTTTTTGTGTTGGTGTCCCTGGGGAGGGTACCAAGTGCTCAACTTGGTTGAAACCAGAGAAGAAGCAGGAAAAGTATGTTTGTGTTTTTCTGGCAGTCATGAGGATGTGCTGGGTTGCTTTACTGCTTCAAACTGGCTTTTCTGTTAAGTTCAGATACGGATCTCCATGGCAAGTCACCTGTGATAAGGTCAGCACAAATTTAAATTGAACTCAGGTATTCAAAACTGAGAAATGTCACATCTGGGGCTTTATCGTGGAACTCTTCTCAGTTTGGCTTTTTTAGTCACATCTCCAGACTATCTAAACAGATGGGAATGAAGGTCTGCTGATGCTGCCTTTCCTAACAGAGATCCTAATTTTGACTGGCAAGTCATATTTCCCCAAACAGAGGAGAAAACCTGAGAGAGTGTCTCTTTCTAAACCATTTCCGAAACCCAATTAACTCACTGGAATAATCTCTAACTATTCTTGTTAAAAGCTCCAGTGCCTAAGCAAGGATACAGAGCGGGATTCTTGTTTTTGTGGAAAGGCTGCCGTGTGAGTAGTGACAAACAAGCTCTTGCCTGTGGAAAAATCTTTTACAACTGAAAGAAAAATGTTTTAGCATTTCAAATAGCTAATGCTCTGAGATCAAGTGAAGTTCTTTGCTTTAGGAAGTGAAATGAATCTGTTTGACGGGATATTTTATTAATCGGTTTTAAGTTTTAGCAGTTTAGTTTTACATTTCCATTAATATTGTAGTATCATAGGAATTTGAGATAATATTATTGGGATTATTACATGCAAGTCACTAACGGCAGAGAAGATGTAAAAATTCATTACCGTCATTGAATTTTAGAGCGAAGTTAAGTCAACCTAGTTATGTGTGATTTGTGCTTAGAACTGTCTAAGCTGAAATAGCTCAAAGCCTTTCATCTGCATTTTGTTGTGTTACTGAGCCAGCAGGATTTCAGTTGTGACAGCGTTTGGACAGCTTCTCCTGCTCTGTTTTACACCACGGCAAATCCTGTGGAGCTACCTAAGATTGAGGAAGGACTGGAAGCTAATTTGTCCCATGCAGTGTATTACAAATATTTTCCATCTGTAGCTAAGAACACAGAGAAAATGGACAAAGTCCCGTTTTTAGTGTTTGCTCAAGGCAGAATCATGCAATTAGTAGAGGGAGAGGTTCATAAGCAAAAAGGGGCAGCCTGTGTTGCTGTCTTTTTTTTGCAGTCCCTGTCCAAGGGTCAAAGTTCTGGAATGAGAATTAATGCTGAAATGATGAAAGAAAGGAAGAGGAAAATATGTATACAGCTCCGTACATCATCCTTAGCCGGACTGTTACAGCCTCACTGACTTCTGTGAAGCTGTACTACTGTTTCACCAGCTGAACAGTTACACGTCAGGGTGTGCTAAAAGCACAGAGATATCTGGGATAGCACCTGCTAAACTCATCATGTGCTCTCGTTGCTGAATTTAGTCTCCCTGAATTAAGTTACAGCATGATCTTTAAGGTCCCTTCCAACCTTGACAGTTCTGTGATTCTATGGTTCTGTGGGCACCAATTCTCTTTCTTTCTATTAAGTTTCCTTAATGATATAAAGCTGGATTACATAGTTTGCCAAGAAAACATTTACTCACTGGGAAGTGTGCGTCCTGGTCCTGCCATTGTGCAATTGGTGAAGTGGATTTTTCCTCTATAGCTCCAACGATGTGAGCAATCTAAAGCAAGATCTTTATTTATCCTGTCTTTGAACTGCTAGGCTGATGTATCTGTGGTGGGTGTCTGCCTCCAGCTAACTTTGGGGAGTGGGAAGAATTTTCACTGCTTACAGTATGGCTTTTGAAAACGAGGTGAAGGGGCAAAATTTTTTGTTTCTTTGTATGTTTTTGTTATAAGAAGTACCCTAAAATATTTGTGACCTTTTCTCTATAGATTTTAGCGCTTTCTGCTTTGGGCTACACACTTAAGAGCTAGTCACTGATTTTCAGTGCCTAAATCAACCTTTTTATTGTCTTCTTGTCTACAAAATGGGATAACACGTTCTCTTCTGTGGAAGTTAATAAACACTTGTGGAAACCTTACATTCCATAATGCTGAGTACCTGGAACAGTCTGTAAAGAAATGAGCAATCTCTCTCTTCAGAGATAATCTTGAACGGCATGCCATAAATGCAAGGTGTTTACTAACCTCGGTTAGTTGTTTACTAACCTCTGTTTGTGGAAGTGCACATAGGAGGAGAAAACCTCTACTAGTTCCATATGGTTAAATTAATACAGATTCTTGTAGCAGAACCACATGGAAGGAGTGAGTGATCAAGTACGGAGCTGCACTAGCAGATAGCACCTCTGGTGATAGAGAAAGGATTGACATGGATATGGCAATGTAAGAGCTTTTCTCAGGGTCACACAGTCAAGCCAAAAGTTGACCAAAGTGTTTCTACAAGTTGTAATAGTTGAGTTTGTGCAGAGCATTACTCCAGTTTGTGTTGAGAGGTCTCATTTATGGTAAACCTTTCATTTGAGAGCAGAAGGCAGACTTCTATTTGTATCTGTAGTAGTTAAGGATATTAATACAAAAGCATCCTTGCATTTAAAGGAAGATCGATGGTGAGTGGAAGCAGTGGAACATTTATTATTTTACGGTTTTTCGTCAATGGCTAGTAACTCTAATTCAGATAGCAGAAACTTACTGTGAAATACTATACCTGTAAGTGCCAGACTCCTGTTAGCTTATGGTTAGCACCTCAGGTTTTCCATTTGCAGGAAAGAAAAGAACCACAGCAAACCTAAGAACAGTAGCAAATCCATATTATCCTACTACGCTTTAATGTTTAGCAAGGCTGGGGAAAAGGGGTCCATGGGTTAATTATGCATCGCACAAAAAAGGAATTTCCTTTTAGCAGGTTTTTTTTTTCCTGAATTCCACAGAGCTTATTAAATAAATGGCTACATGCCTGCATTGTACCATTCATTTCCTGCCTTCTCTTTTCCTCTCTAAACAGGCTCAATAATATAAGCTCAGCCTTCTGAGAGTGCTCTTTGTGCCACTAACCACGCAGAGCGAGTCACAGGGCAGAGATACCATTATCACCTCCTTGGAGTCATTTCAGGTCATACCGCACCTCTAGATGGGTTGGGCTGGCTTGTGCCCGTGCCTACCCAGGCGTCTGGCCACTGTGTCCCTCTGCATGGTGTAGATGTTCCCTTCTCTCGCCTCCATGGATGCTTTTCGCCATCATGCTCCTTCTGTCTGTGAAAATAAACCTGAGGATTTAATAGGAGCTGTACCGGAGGATGGAGTGGGCATTGCTCATGCGGGTCACAGCTCCTGGCACGATGCGGCTGCCACATCAGTCCTGCAAGCTGTAAAACCAGGCAACTTATTTTTAGCATATTCCGAGCCTGACTTATCAGTAAAGCACTTTGAGGTAAGGACTTCAGCGCATTTGATGATTGTTCATTTTGAAAGATGTCATTTTAAGAATTTCTGGAAGTTTCAGAACTGCCCCGTGGGAGATCTGTTCCATGCCAAAATGTCATTTCAGATTCTAAACTACATACTCCCTCGTACTTTCACTTTATAAATGTTTCACAGCACCTGCATTTTTTATCATTGCACTTCTATGTGACCTACGAGTTCCTTGTAGCTAACCCACAAGGCCTGTCTGAGAGAAGTAAGTAATACATTTTTCTAAATTGGCTTTTTCCTCTGTCAGAAGGTAAAGCCACCACCCAATTATTTCTTCTTTGTGCATACTTATTTGTATTAATATTTTAACAAATGCAATATTTATAGTGTCAGTCACAGGTCTGTGTTAAAATTAAAACAAATGCATCCTGGAAAGTGAATGCTTAGTTTCATTTCTAATACTTAGAATCAGGCCTTTTTTCTTCAGTAGTGGATCAATCTCCTGATATTTTCTGCAAGTCATCAAACTTCATCCTTAGGCTGTAATCACGTGTGAAATCCTACCTGATCCCTTTGCTGGCAGAGAGGTCAGTGCGCAAAGCTAACATGAAAATAACCTGAGATAATATTTGCGTTGCTGCGTACGACGAGCACCACTGAAACATTAATGGTGTTTCCCTTCGATGAGCCATCATTAAGGGGAAGGATAGCGAATACTTGAAATGTTCTTACAAAGGCTGGTCGCATGGGGTGGAAAGCGTCAAGTGCAGCTCTAAAAATGGAAATGTTTATTAGTTACAGCACACAAAGAGATTAATACCACATGTAATCACTATGAATCAGAAGCTCTTTTCTATTCATTTCTATATTCTGTATTCTATTTTCTATTAATTTCTATATTTTCTACTCTAGCTCACCCCAAGCCTGTGAGATGGCACTATGGGTGGGGAGAAGCACCCATGGGGAACCAGGGCAGACACATAATTGGGAGCAAGGGTTCTAACCTGTCCTCCTACGAACCGATTTTAACCAGAAAATTCATCCTGGATCTATGACACTTTTGCAAAAAAATGTTTTAGCCAAAGTAATTTCGCCACAGCCTCCCCCACCAACGCAATGTTTTCAATGAACCAGGCTGCGCTGGCTTGCGTGCACAGCTAAAAACTATTAGGGAGGGCAAGCCCAAGGGAAATTTGCTTGTCAGAATGTCAGTCACACAAAGATCATAAGAATGCAAACTTGAGTTTTCGGTGAGGGTGTCTGTACTGTGCAGGTGGAAGGTTAGACCTGTTCCTTCCACCTGTTGGGCTTTTGCATTTTTGCATTTTTTTTTTTTTTTTCTCCACTAACAACTTTTCTATGACTTCTTGGTCCCCAGAGTTCCGTATTGGATTTTCCCTTTCTGTTGAGTTGTGCATAAGATGGTCTAATAAGATCTGATGGTTCTATCTCTTCTTACAGCTACAAAGTCGTGAACTCCAGGGTAGTATTTCCACCTCACAGCAAGCTTCAATAGAGCAATGATAATGCCTCTGGCAGCCTTGGGCTGCTGTGTTAGGAGGAACACTGGGGGCCCCCAACAGTGCTGGTTTAAGCTCTACAGTTAGCATTTTTTTTAAGGACTCGAGACACAGAAAACCTCTGAGAATAAGGTCACTTTTGTGTCCCCCCACAGAGCTGATATTGAGTATTAGATGTCACAGCAAATCTTTTGAGTCAGTACTGGCTAAAATTGTTCAGAGGTGTGTCCTGAACAGCAAATAACTAATGGCTTAAAATCAAAGATAAATGGTGGGAGATATTTCTCCATAATTTAATTGTCAGGAAGAAGAGACTCTGGTCTCAGGTAAATAGGTCCAGTGGAAAATACATTATTTTTATGACAAATATCTTTTTTTTGTGATACTAATGGAAACTAAAACCCTATAATGTCACCCCCCACCCATTTCCTTTGGTTCCTTGCTGATGAAGATGCGTGACCCTTCCCACCACACCCCACACCTCCATTTCCCTGGCTCTGCTCACATGAAGATGTTTTCATAACCAAGCACGCCAACAGATTTCCAACTGTGAAGGAGGTTAATGAGCAGTTGGCATGGATGGCCCTTTTCCAGGCCTGTGAAGCAAGAGAGTCCCACGGGGGTATAAGGGACACCTCCCCAGGGGCACGAGGGGTCACTGGCCAAATGGCAAGAGGTTGGCATCGCTTTCTTTGCAAGGAGTGCTCCTTACTCCCCTCTTTTCTGAACCAAGCTGGCAAGTGCTATAGGATGAGAAGGAGTTTGCAACAGGTAGTCACCCTACAGCTCTTCATGAGGAAAAGAAATTTTGTGGTTAAACCAAGCTTTTTCACTAAGTCAAGGAAATCAAGAAATATGTTTGTCCATACCTTGAAGTAGGCTCCCAGCCAGTAGTGAAGCAGGCAATAGTACACCACAAAGGTACAATATTATTTCCAACAGCTTGCAAGACTTTATGTGAGCTTGTAGCAAGAGCACTGACTGGAAAATGATAAAACTGTCGTGATGATGTCCCTCCACCAAGCACAGATCTGGAATAACAGAAGACAGCAGGCCTTATTCTGAAGTCGGTAACCAATTTCATTTACTTTAAATTAAAAAAAAAAGGGATTTTAAAACACTGAACAAATTTTGCATGAGACAAGCACAGAGGAAAATGACAAGTTACTGTTTATGTTGAAAGAGTAATTTAATTTAGATTCAGTTTGAAATTAAAACATTGAGTTAATATACTTTTAAAATGTACAGTTACCAGGAACCAGCTCAGAGGCAGTGCTTTGCTGTTTTTATAGAAAGTGTTTGTAATCTAATTAATAAATAATTAGAAAACACAACACAAGAAAGCTGGAGGGAAGCGGACAATGAGAACAAACAAAACTTCAGACTGTGTTTGCAGTGAACCTGTGACAATAAGGGAAAATTTGGGAAGCGACAGGGGAATTACTCTTTCCCAGAAACCCATTTATGGCCAAATTTGTTCCAGCCTGCCATGGTGATTTTTTTTTTTTGGCGCTCTTTAAAATAAAGTCTATGTAATGCTAATGCATTATGGAACTTAGAAGTCCATTAATAGTGTAAATCAGGAACATGGCCAGAAAGAAATCAAAAGCTTGTTTTAAAACCAATCATGAATTTGTTGTGCATAGATGTGCCTGTGCAAAAGCTGCTGTTAGAAGAGTTTGGGGGGTTTGCCGGCCCAGGAGCTGCAGAGGGACCTGTGTCACATCCTTGCTCTGACTCCATCCATCCCTTCAGCCCCGTTATCCCCATTTCAGCATTCCTGCACGTGTGCTGCCTTTGCCATTTTTTTTCTCTGCCAGACTTCCCTGCCCCATCGCCTTTTGTTTTCATCTCATTAGGTTACCTAACAATGCTTTTTTTCCTCATTCACAATCACAAACTAGAATAATAAACTTGCTGCTGCTCTCAAAATATATGTTCCAGGCTCCCTTCCAGCCGATGAGTGTAGCACCTCTTTAGATGGTAGGTTCCTCAGGGCACAGGTCCTCCTGACCTATTTTTATTCAGTGTCTAATAGGACAAACTCTTAGTTTGAGGTCTTGCAGCTTCAACTGTACTTTTTCGGAGTGCCTGAGTTACGTGTTCAGAGCATTTAGAAAGTGCATGCTTAGATGCAGAAAGTCACCCTAGAACCTCTGCCTTCGATTTTTTTAGCAGTTGGTTGGGAGTGCAAGCTGTGTAAAGACTTTATTTCCAAATACTTACACCTTTAACAGGATACAGAACATTTAAAGTGATGATTAATAAGCACAAAATTGCATAACTCCAGCATTCTCTACAGAACTTGACACAGGGTCTGCATACATTAATAGAAAATAAATAACTGCTGTAAAAAGTTCCATAAAGAAATTCTTTTCCCCACTTGATCTTTTAATGGAGACATAAGTTAATGATCCATGTTAAAATGCAAACATATTTAGTGAGCTATTATTCAGAAGTCTTGATAGCTTTTAATTTCATGATTTTTGCAAGTCTTTTAAACGCATCCCATTCTTTATCAACCGTAGCTTCTCTTGTCCTGAGAAGAAATCTAAAGAGACAACGGTGATTGCATGCTCTGTAGAAGTTCACAGGAAAAGGCTGAGAGAAGAATAGTGTGATTGTACTTCTTGCCACTGTGGCAAGTAATGCAGATTTTTCAGAAAGGGGAAAAAGAACTTTTGGCAGGCTTCACTAGAATGAGTAATTTAAAAGCTATCACAGAACTATCTCACCAAAAAGACCGGTTTTAATTTTGCTTATGGGATAAAGTAATATAAATAAGAAACCAGCCTGATTGGATTGGGTGGATTCTTACACAGTTGATTCTGTTGTGAGCTGACCCAACGGGAATTCGTTTTCCTGCAGCGTAAGTTATGTTTATTGTACATTATCCCCATGCTGTATCATGTACCTCATATATTTTGCTTTATGGGACAAATCAGATAACAGTTTAAGGCTGAGTGCTGGCTGACTATATATATTCCTAGCTAGTTAAACCGTTGGTTGTCAGTGGGCATCTTTCACATGAAAGGCAATTTCAAGGGGATGAGATTCTATCTAACAGAAGTACCTCAAGTACATTTTTATACATGCTCACACGCAGTATTTATTTCATAGCTATCTATGTAGAAGATAGATGTGAAAGATACAATTACTGAAAAACCCTCAACCTGCTTGTGTCATGTGATTCTTTCCGGCTGAAAGAAAACTTGCCAATGATTGTACTTAACATAAAAATGATAAAAATTATCTTTTTTTTTTTTTTATAAAAGCAGTTTTTTTTCTATTCTTCCATTTCATATTGTTGCACAGGATTTCATAGTACATGTGAAAGCATTTGGTTGTATTTGATACCCCACAAGTGGTGTGACAGTTACCAATTTTTGCTAAATCAATTCCAGCAAAGAGATAATAGTAGATTTTTGGTTACTATATGTCTTCAAAGTTTAAAATAATTCATCGAAAGTCAAAAATATAAATTGGATATCTTCATGGGTTTTCTGTACATGTTTAATTGGTTGTTGAGAATCCAACAAATGTATTTACAGAATAAAAAGAAAGTCTTATAATGGGAAAATTGTCTTAAAGAAATAATCTTTAATCCATGTGTGTGGTGATGTATAAAATATGAGGTTGTGACGTTACAAGAGCTATGTTGTTTACTGTTGTATTGATATCAAATTATATTGATCGTATTAACTTCTGTGTTTAAAATGTTCTCCCTCCTGGCTGTCGATATGTGTAATATCCTTCGTTTTCTTTATATAGAGGAATGAAAACAGGGCAATGACTCTTCCAGTTCAACTGTCTTGGGACGCTTCTGTATGGATTTTGTGTGCCTTTCAGAAAAATAATAGTAACAAACTTTCACCCAAATCTGCAAGGGCAAGTACTTCGTAATTATGAAGTGCACATTCCTTTCTAGTTTCTCAGTGTGCTTTACCAAGACTCATTCACGTTTGTGTCTTGAGGTGGCTGGAAATACTCCCATACGTAGCAGAATAATAGAGACAGAAAACAATACAAAAGAGATCTATGAAGGCTTTTAGGTACTTAATGGATACTGATTTAGATAATTAAACACTTTTAAAAGTTAGGCCTTACTGTATTTTCCCAGGGGCCTTTGCAGAGTGAGGAGTACAGGAATACAAGATCCCTGCGTCTTCTGTGGGAACTTTTATGGTTCTTTCATGCAATGGAAAAAATTCACCGCAGCAAGAGTGCAGCTGGGATGCTCTGGCCTGCAAAGTGGTTGTTAAAGACAAGGTTGTTTCAAATATGAAAAAAAAAAAAAAAAGGCAATGAATTGTAAATGTGACACTCTCTTTTTTTTTTTTTTTCCTTTGGAAAAAGATCTTAACGTATCTTTTAAACAGTATCTTTTATTCTACTATTTTATGGTGGTGGGTGTGCTGGTCCACGAGCAGTATTTTACCACATGTACATCCAGTACTTTCAGGTATGTTTTCCTCATAAGTTTATTCTATAACCCCGTGCTACTCTGCATTCTGTAATTGTAGTGATCCATAGCATACTGTTTTTTTCCCAGCTGACCTTTGCTTTTCACTGACATTTGCAAAATATGACTAAATGAACCAGACTAAACAGATGTTAACAGCAAAATTTTTTGTTGCTCTTCTTTCTATGAAAAACCTCTGTTCTCTGAAACTGCAGAATGTGAGGGAAAATGCAAAGTTCAGATATTTGCTACTGCTACACTACATACAAATGCTATTAAAGGCATTGTCGATTTGCTCATTTTTATGTGATTTACAAAAATCTATTCAAGAGAAGCCCAGCTGGTACAAATTGCTACCAAATGCCTTTCATAGCCACCTTTAGCTGGAGAACATTTGTTCTGTGTTAACTGAGAACAAACACTTTCGAATCCTGCTGGAGTCTCTCAGAATTATTAGACACAAGCTTATCAACTGTTTTAAAAGGGAAAATTAATTTACATGCTTCCCTACTGCCAGATGCATGTTCTGACAGGTTGTGGTACAACAGATCCCAGTGTCTCAGTGCAGCACCTCAGCTTTTGGGTGGAGGGGACATTTCCTTGATGGGTAGAGCAACCTTGGCAGCAAAAGCTGCTCAACAACCTATTTATTAGTATCTGTACTCCTCCCCTGCTGTTATATTAATATAATGAATTGTTCACAGGTGCTTCAAATGAGGTTTAGATGATCGCTGGGAGCTTTGTTACTCAAACAAGCCAAATTGAAAGGAGCAGATGCAACAGTCCCCTAGCAAAAGTACAAAGTGTGACTTAATGAAGGTCATTTTGCACATTTTGGCCTTGGTGACCCTAAGAACAATCAGACTGTCATTATTTTACTGTTTCTAGACAGAAAGGTGATTGCTTCTTGCCCACTTGCTGTTTTTTTTTTTTTTAAGTTGTCTTTATTACATCATTGGGAGCTCTTAACTGTGTTTAATCCTACTCCTTTTTAACTAAAATGAGATCATTCCCATGTGACTGTTGCTAAACCGTGCTCTAAGTCGTGTTTGAGCTTTAATGCTCTTTTATGTTTAAATCACAACGAGTGTTCAAACACTAGGCCAGGTGAATAGACGCTGAAACGGGCATTCTCGACTGGATGTGCAGACCAGGTGGGAGAGAGGAGTTAGAGGTCATGCCAGATGCATGGCCTGGATTCTTCCCTACAGCTCATGCTTGTGGTGTCCATAGTTTGTGGTCTTCTTCTCTTTCCTTGTTTTGTGGCAAATACAGAGAAGCTAACCAGCTGGCATCATCCCAGAAAGATCTGTGTATGCATTTAGCTTCTAAATGTTGATTTACTGGTCTACAAGGTCTCTTCAAAGGCCACGCGTGGTGTGGTAGAGGTGCAGTGCCTGGGAGATGAGGTCTGTGTCGTAGATGCCTCCTGTTGAAGTGAAGGTATCAGCTGAGCAGTTGGCGGAGACCTGAGTCCTTTCCCCCTGGCTTTGCCACTGGTTTCACTGGGATTTGGGGGAGAAGCTCACTTATGCCCTGTGCCTCCTTTCCTTATTATGGAAACAGGGATGAGGATGTTTTGTTTGTAGCCTTTTGAGCTGTATTTAGTTTGCGTTTCTGAGAGAAGGCTTTTCTCTTGCTTTATGTATTACACTGCTCATCACAAAGGGATTCCAGCATCAGCTGAAGCCCCTAGGGGCTATAATAATTGCAATAAATGTGAAAGCTACTGCACCCAAAGAGCCACTTAATGCCCCCCTTCTCCCACATGAAAAAGAGGCTTTTTTCCTCCCCCCCCCCCTTTTTTTTTTCTTCGGATGTTTAAAGAGAAGGCACTAAGGTCACAATGTGCATCAAAGGCCTGTCTTTGTGTCGCTTGACTATCCACTTGGCGAGCTCTCTAACATGTATATTGTGATAGTTCAGTGACAAATATCACCAAGGAGAAAGGATGGCATTTTAACCTTGAGTACACATTGCAGGAGAAAATTACACAGGGACACAAAAACCATGTACAACTCCTGTGCAATGAGCCGAAGAAAAGGATCTTCATTGGGCTTTTCATCTAGGGAGGGTTTTGGAAGGAGCTGCCAAATGCTCCTGTTTTGTAAGAGGGGGTTTACAATGCGTTCATACTGGCTGCAAGTGGTCAGTGATGGATTTACCAACTGGATACTGTTCCTGCCAGCAAATATTATGAGACAGGGAAATTGTAGTGTAAATACGGACACGATATTCTTGTGTTCTTCCCAGAAGAGACATAAACTTTGTTCTTTCTGTGTCCTTTGCTCCAGCAAGACATAGTGTATTCAAGATTGGATATAACCTAACTCTTGGGTGAGTTTTAGTGTGAAAGATGTGTATTTGGATGGTTTTCTAGGTTGTGCCTTGCTAGACTTTGTTTATAAAAGTTTACACTGGCCTCCCAGGGTAGGTGTCTCTTTCATGCTTATTGGGCTTTATGGCAGAGTCCAAGAGTGAAGCACAGAGGTAATTGTTGAATTCAACCATGAAAACTGCTATTACTTGGTTTCTCCGTGACATCTGTTATATCCTGTTGTGCATGTGATGAGAGGTAGATTTTGTTTCATTTTGAAATCTGTTGGTGAGCTTGAATAGTATCTAAAATAGTTGATGGCTCATCAAAACACATACAGAATCCACGCTTCCCGAGCTCAATGCAAAATCATCTGCTGAAGGTGTAGCAAATTAGTGTTCTATAGAGAGCAGGGTTCAGTTTCCAGGCTGTGTTAGAGGCAAAGCAGTGAGCAGGCATGGCAGACTGGCTGCAGAAAAAAACCCTGCAACTGTGGATTAGAAAAGGAAGATGTTAACAGAATAGGAAAAGTGGGAGGGTGGAATTATGGCTACCTGAACACAAATGTTAGCAACTTCAAGTTTCATTTACTGGTGCCGTTTAATTTAAGCAGCTTTTCCCATAAACTCTACTTTCTCCAGTTCCATGTCATGCTTGTGTCTTCATGGGAGGTTACGTACCAAGCACAAGTGTGGGCAGCGATATGCAGGACTGGAGCATACGTTCCTACAGATCGGAGCGAACAGAAGGGCACAAGGCTGAGGAAGCTGCACGCTTCCACTTTCTCATTAGTGTGAGCCCCTGCACATGTGTTCCTGGTCACACTCCTGTGGCTGAGAGTTTTACAGCACTCTTTCTTCCTCATCAACAGGCCAGATGGATCTAGTCTTGCTTACCACCCACTCCTGAGCTGTATTATGTACTGACATTTGCCAGTCCCCAGCACTTACATTTCAACAGAAGGTAGCTATTCACATGAATGCTATAGATCTTTTGTAATCCATTCTCTATTTAATCAAGTTCGGATTCCCTCCCTCGCTAAAAACCGTGTGTGTGACGTATTTAAAGTCCAGAGTGAACATGCTTGCATGTTCAGCAGCCTTGTTTCTTAAGCAGCATGGATTCTTCCCTGCTCTAAAAGCTGACAAGCGTTTTGGTGTTCTGTTCAATTTTTTTTTTTCTTGAGAAAAACAAACTTCAGTTTAAAAGGAGATATACTTAGGCAGATACTGATGAAAAATGACGGAATCAGAAACGAATGGGTTATTCAGTATAACAATAACTTGGATTTTTTTTTTATTCTGCATGTAACCTTGATTCCATGTAACTTCTTCTCTGGATACTCGTGCTGCTGTTCTTGTCAGTTTTTCTGGAGGCTGGCATACAGATTCAGTCTTCGATGCACAATGTATGTGAAAGTAAGCCTTTCAAAAGTTGCAATAGTGCGTGCTTAGCATCTAAAGCTGGAACTTGGCCCTTATATGGAGTTTAAGGGGTGCCATTGCATTCTCTCATTTGTTAAGCATTATCCTGATTAGCCAGAGAAACCACATACCAGAAAATCTGTCATCTCTTCTATGTATACGCTGCATAGTCTCAAAGTGAGCCTTAAGCATACGACAACCATCAGTCTTTTAAAAATCCCATTTGTTAACAATTTCTGAAATTATCCTGGTGTTTTGGCAGTGGGTGAGGACTCCATAACTGGGTTGTATAGATTCTTTCTTAGTTCTGTCATGATTTCCTGTTGAATGTGAATAAGAAAGCCCAGAATAAAAAGTGACAGACATTTAGGAAACTAAAATGTACCATTAAGCAGTTTTCTAACATAAATAAATGGTGCGCTTTTGAGGTGTTTTGTTAAACCTTCATGTTCTGTCTCAGGTTAATGTTATAATCTCTTTCAAGGGTAGGATTGTCTTTTTAGATAAACAGTAAAACCCCTTTAGAAATGAAGTGCTGATCTAGTTGGCATCTGTAAATTCATTGTAAAATAAAAATACTTCAAACATCCTTCATTTAAATTGTTACTTGAAGATTTTTATTATTGCATTGAGTTGCTACGGTGGCACTTGTAATTTACATTTCTGCCTGCAAAGCTTAAAGAGGAAAAAATATGGATACCGAATGTCAGAAAGCAATGATTTATCAAGTTTTGAAAAGTCCTGTAGAAATAACCAGCTTAGGCAAATATGTTTGGATGAACTCTGGCGCACTGCCCAGAGCTGAGATTTCCAGACTTGTGCAAACCTGCACCACGCAGAGCTCCTGGGTATCGGGACCTCCAGGGTCCGGTCTCCTTGATGGACAAGGAGAAAACTGACATCCTGGGAGATCGTTTTACCTGTACAACACGCCTCGTGGTGTGTTGTAGGGTTTCCAGAAGTGCAGAGATCTTGTATTTGAACTGGCGGTTGTTTGCTGTTGAACCACATACGTGGAAGCCTTGAGTTCATAAGCAAAGTGTAGCAGCCTCACCTCCTTCCTCGGTCCTTGGCCACAACACACCCCAGAGCCTACAGGATGGATGAGCTTTGGGGGTGGTCCTGTCGGTGTTGGTTTCACTTCTGTGACAAAGGAGCAGTGGCAAACCAGTCGCTGAACAGCAGCTGTTGAAGAGAGATTATATCTGGGTTTGGAAATGCTGGTGTTGGTTCTGGAATGGCAAAAGGAAACATCTCTGCTTTGGTACCTATGAGCTAGATGGAGGCTGACTACTCAGAAATATAACGAGAGGGTAAAAGGAAAGGTCAGGAATGTAGACAGTAAAAGCAAGGGAAAATGTACAAGTTAGTATTTAAACAGTAGATTTTTAAAATGTATTATTATTAAAAGGAAAATGATTAAAAATTCATTTTGTACTTCCAAAGACAGTTTTACATAGCAGTAGGCTCAACTAACTTGAAAGTGGGCTAAGTAAGTGCCAAAGGAAAGTGTTAGGAATCTTTTCTAGTGCCTAACAGAAATAACACATTAAATCTTACTTGAAAATGCCTTGTTCAGCTAGTGCTTGTAATACCATGCTGAGGGCATGTTTCAGGATGAGTCTGAAGTTAAGAAAAACACCTCCTGAATAACTAGTGCCACTTACTTCAGCATTTGAGTTTTCCTCAGAGGTCTTCCATCCAATTACTGACCAGATGCAGTGATATTTAACTTATCAGATCTGACAAGAGCTGAACTCAAGGTAGAATGACTGCTTAAACATTTATTTGTGTCAATGACACGTTTAAAACTCTCTGTTCTGTCTAAATATTTAAGGGAAAATGTAAAGAGGAAAATGTAATGTGACATAAGAGTAAATGAAAAACAACCTTACTTGTTGAGGACATTCACTACACACAATTGCTGTCTTCTGAATGCCTGTTATTTTGGCAGAAATTGAGGGGAATGCAGTCCTAAATATCATGTCTGTCTGTCTCTTTTTAACACAAATTATTTTTGACAATGGCAGGTGGATCTTTTGGTGTCAAAATCACAGAGTATGACAACAGCCGACATCTTTAGGAACCTTTGAGTTTGAAGTTTCTGATTGTGAAGCTAACATCTGACAATGAAGAAATAATGAAGATAAATACATAGTTAGTAAAAAGAAATGCAGTATTGTCCAAATCAGAGAGCTTAAACGTGTTGACTGCTTGTTAAAGTAGACTACATCTTAAGTTCAAGCTGCAGTACGCTTTCTTCTCAGGGAAGCAGAGAGTTTAAAACAAAATCTCCAAACCTCCTTTTACTGTCTAATTCAGAAAAAAAAAAAAAAAAAAAGCCAAATTTCAAAATTCTCTCTAAAGCCAGATCTGTATTTTCCATGGGTAGATAGATTTTTTTTTTTTGGTAGATAAGCCTTTGCTGTCAGTTTTACATGTGTTTAAACTAGTGTAAGCACTTTTTAAAGCGATACAGAAACGGGGGCTTTCAGTATATACCGGATGCTGAAAATTCTCTTCATCCGCAAACTTCTCCTTGAAAGGAGCTTATTAAATTCAGAGATTTCTCCATGTGGATCATCAGTGATGTCGGGGGGGGGGGGTGTGGTGGTGAGAGAACAGTGGAACTCAGAACGTGCATATATCATGCTCTTAGCAACACGTTCTCTGTCGGAACCTGACACGTTTGCAAAAGCAAACCCACTCTAAATTAGTTTGCAGTTAATTGACTGTGAAGGGAAATGCACCTTGCCAAAAAGGATTTGAAATGTGAAGCTGTTTGGATTTGTCAAGAAGTTGATCGCTGTGCTTGAAGAATCACAGACTTGCATGGGCATCTGGGAAATAACGTGGTTCATAATCTCCAGTACTTTCGCAGATTCAATTATTTGGCAAGACTGGCATCTACTTGCTGCCATCTACTTGAAGATGGATTTTAGAGGAGCAGTCTCAGAATGAATGTTTGAGCTGTTTGGTTGCATTTGAGGAAAGAGATTTCATTATTGTTAGTTCAGTAATGGTTTGAATACGTGATGGAGAGTAACAGGAGCTAGCTATCTTTTTTCTTTCCGAGACTGAAAAGGGAATGAATGGTCACATGTATAACAAAGGCTAGTGTCTGTGTCCTTGTGTGTCTCTAAAGTCCCCTAGAAAGCCCATGAAATAGGTGTGCTAGAGATGGACATAAAAAAAGTATAGGTTGACTTATCTGAGGTCACACAATCAGTCAGTGACAGAGCTGGGATTTGAACCAAGCTCCTGAAGCATTTTTACACGCCCAACTACAAGATGGTGCCGTCTTTGCTGAGATGCATGAAAGCAAGACTTCCTTCTGTGACCGAGCCATAATACAGTAGGAGCATATGCAGGTATATCTTCATAAAGTAGGAACAAGTCTCTGCAACTTTCAAGACTTAATTTCATTTTCAGTGTTTTCATGTGTTGGTTTTTAATAGATATCCAGGATAATAGATGTTTGCACTGTGTGGTCAAGAATTCTCATAACCTTTTTCTGATGTGCCACTGCCAGAAGATAGAAGGGCTTCTCATTTTCCATGAAGGTTCACAACAAATTTTTCTGCATAGATCCTTCTGACAGGCAGTCAGAATTTCTTCCTGTTGGAATTCCTATCTGAATTCCTATTGGAATTCCTATCTGAATTTCTTCCTATTGGAGAAAATAGAGGATGAACCCCAAATCGTGATTAATGCTGCTGAGTGGCTGGGAAGCTGCGTGGCTACAATGGCAAGAGGTGGGCTACCAGAGCTACTGATAATGCAGTAGGTATTATTTTCAGTCAGTGTTTAATTGCCTTAGAAGAACTTATTAAAATGAAAATACTGTTATGCGAGGAACTGTTCACATAAAGTATCTCCAGAGTGATCAAGATGATCCAGCTGTGGGCTGCAATACAGATCAGTAAATGTGACGAGTGGTTTAGTGAGGAAGCTGACATTTTGAGAGCTCGATTGGCAGTGGACAACCTGCACGCTGTTCTGTATTTTAGTAAAATGTTAATAGCAGAAATAATGGCTAATTCTCTTTTCAAATATTTGAATACCCACTTGTTGAAGTTTAAGTCTAGGCCAGGCATTAAACTTTGACAAACTCTCTGTGCTCTGCCCACCACCTTCCCGGGTGAGATAACAGGGGAACCTGTTTTTTGAGGTTGAAAAAAACTTGAACCAGTATAATTTAAGAGAAAATAAAACTTAGAATAGCAATGAAAATATTGAACTATATACAGGTATACAAGCATGGAAATATATTCAAAGATAGAAGATATTATGTGAATACAGAACCTGCACCTTCCAGATGGCAGCTAGGTCACAAGCAAAGAAAAAAAGTTCGAGACTGGACTCAGCAGTAGGTGGGAGTGTCAGAGTCCAGAGTCCAAATAATAGCCAAAAAAAAAAAAAGGAGCCAAGAGAATGCTAAATATTTGCATCACCAGAGCAGATTTTAGGAAGGGAAGCTCTGGAGATCCAGCTTTCAGCAAATGGTCTTCACCTGGGTCTGCTCTGTAAGGAAACCAGCTCCAATCTGAGCTTGCTTGCCTAACTAGGGTTAGGTGATGCTGATTAACTTGCCTGTGAAGAGAAAGCAGAAAGTTTTTTGAGTACTCTTTTCTTAGGGAGTCAGAAAATTTGACTGTGAATTACCAATGAATTCACTTTCAAAAATTACCCTGCGAATTCTCTCTCATTTCCAAGTAAACATTTTTGCTCTGTGCAGTGATTCTTACAGTGGTTGCTAGTAAGCAACTGTAGTTCTTATTGTAAATTGGGTAGTTTAACAAATTGCTTAAAATCCAGGTGTGCAGTTATCAGTAGTGGATATTTCAATGATATTTTGAGGCAATTCTTTAAACAATTTATGCAGCGCCCTTTGTCGTAACATTGAATTCATCCCTATATCAACTAATGTGTACCCGAACACTTAAATAGCTTATGATTAGCTTATGATTTTGATCAGCTCAAATCTAACCAAGAACAAAGGAGATGATAGTGCTTTCCCTTCAGCTGTTTTAGCAGGTACTAGGGGAACGAGTGCTGCAGAGCTAACTATCAAATACATTGGAAAATTAGAGAACCGCTTGTTTAGGTTCCATCTTCACCTCCTCCAGCTGCTCAGTGATTAGTGGAAATGACATCTTTGGCCCACGGTTCTTAATATATAACTCTTAATGGTTTATCACTTAATCTGTGATGGTGTAGCACATCATCAGAAAGGAGAATATAGGAATGTTGAGTTTAAATAGGCTTTACAAATAAGGACAAAAGAAGGCTGTGCCGATCATCACACCAACTATCTTGCTCCTTTGCATCTTGGTCGTGTTTTTCACTAGAGAGGAGGAGCTGTGACCATTATATATGTTCTCGTGTGGAAATTTGCGTTGCAAAGCTATGGCCTGAAAAATATTTTACATTAGAACAGAGCAGATTGCTTATGGCAACTTGTGCATAATGAAAGAACACAATGAAGAACTGCAGTTCATACTGCTCTTCAGGTCTGTTCTATTTTCATAGTGGTTTTTTTAAAGTAGAAAATTGCATAGTGTAATTACAAGTTCATTTGCATTCATATTACAAGCTCTGAGCTAGTACAGTCTTTTATATTTTAAAAATATCGTTAGCAAGTGTGACTTGGATCCATAAATTTCAGAAAGGGGAATGAAGTTTACACTTGCTCAAAGTTCCTTCTCAGTCAACACCTAAGTCAACCCTTCGTGTAAACAGCTGGGAGCTCAGCAACGTGGTAAATGCAACTTCACTTGAGAGTGTAGTGGGCAAGGGTGTAGAGCAGTTCATTTATTGTTTCCCCAGAAAAAAAAAAAACGCCTTTTGGGAACTGAGTGTCCCTAATATTTTATTTGACTTCATACTTACGGGCAAGCACAGCCACATGTCATCTAGAGAATACTGTCTGTCATTTCCTAATGGAAAGGTGACTTCTGTTACTTGATTTTTTCTCAAGTTCTCTGTCTTCCTGAGATGGCAAAACTCTCACCAATAGAAAATATTGCTGCAATTTAGTACTAGGACTTAACTTTTTTAGTCCACAGTAGAATAAGTGGGTTCAGCTGATAAACCCTGCCTTTTCTTTCTGTGATAAATGAAATTAAAGAAAACAGGTCTACAGTAAGTCTCCATCAAGTACTTCTCTAAATGTCGTTTGACTTCTGAAGTGTGGTTTTGGTACGTCATAAAGGTTATTAGATGAGTTTAGCTTTTATGCTCAATACCAAATGCGGTATGGAAAGAATAATTTGAGGAAGATGCAACTGGAAAATATTTGAGAAGGTTATTGGATGCCTGCACACACTTTCAATCAACCTGTTCGCTCAGCTTTTCCCTCTGCTCGTGGATGGGTGCTCCCGGCCCCGTTAAGCACGTTGCCACATTGGTTCAGATCTCCTGCCTGTCACTCGGAGGTAAAATAACCCATAGACTTCTTTCTACCTTGTGAGCATCTTGGTGATCACTCCTTGACTGTCATCTCGAAGAGCGTGCATCAGCAGTTAGATATTTGCGTGCCCAGCGTAACATCTCTCTCGTAATTTCTGATCAGATCGGATGCTCTCTGATGGTTTGAGCCCTCTTCTCTGTCCGTTGAAGGAGACGCTGCCACGCAGACCCGGGGGGCAAATCAGATCTATCTGGAGGCTGCTAAAAGCTTTTCTTTTAGCCATTTACCTCAGTTAGCTAGAGCAGAGCTGCTTTTATGCCTTGATTGGAGATAATACTGGTGAAATAGCAACAACCTCGCCAGCGTACTTCTCTCCTGCATGTAAATCCTTTCAGGAAGCGCACGGCAGCGGCCGTTTTCTATGGGGCTCCGTTTGTAAAGAAGCTGTTATCACAGAATAAGTTTAATGGGTCGTGAATTTTGTGTTGAAAGGCGAGTCCCTCCATGACTTCTGATCTGCCGGCACTAGACCTATGGGCTCGGCGGCGAGTGCATTAGCCTAAATAGGCTTCCTCCATTGACTCTGAAGGTAACAGCCCTAAATGCCTCATTAAATTTTCATGGGTGACTGAGAGAAGCCATGAGAAAAAACACCACGCTAGCAGCCCTGTGACGCCCCCGAACCACCCCCCACCCCCCCCGGGCTGCACCGCACGGGCCAGGAGCCCCCAGCGCGCCGGGCAGGGCTGGGGGGGGCGTGCAGGGAGAGGTGAGGGGAGACTGTATTCGCCGAGTTTCACGCCCTGACAGGCTGACAGACGGACCGACTGCTCCTCCGCCCCTCTTCGCCAGGGCGAAGCACCTTTTACCGTTCGATTCCCGCTGCCCCCGGAGCGCGGCGATGCGGGGGGCGGGCGGCGATGCTGGGGAGGGAGTTGGTTGGCGGGGCCGCTCCCAGAGGCGAGTGACAGGTTGAGGGGGGGCTTGTGTGTCTGCGTCCCCCTCCTCACCGAGCCAGCCCCTTCCCCCCCCCGCCTCCATCCATCCCGCCCCGGCCGTCCCCCTTCTCCCTGCCCAGCTGCACCAACAGCGCTGAGACACCCCCCCCGCCCCAGCCGAGGAGGAGGAGACCGACCCCTCATCAGCAGCCGCACACCTCCCCTTTTCCCCTCCCTCTGGCCTCAGCGCCGTACCGGCGGGGGCCGGAGAGGGCAGGCAGCGCGGGAAGGCGGCTCTCCCAGCATGGACGAGCCATGTGTATCCTAAGGAATAACAGCAGCTGCTGCGCCCACGATGGGGAGCAGAGGAATGCGAGGAGGAGAGGGCTCGCTGGGGCAGGTGAGGGCGCCGGCTGCCTTCTCCCTTCGGCGGGGAGTGTGAAGGGGGGGGGGTGTGCCCGCTTTCGGGGGGCAGCGAGCGGTAACGGGGCGCGTCGCTTGCTCGTGTGAATGGGGGGAGCCCCTCTCCCCGCAGCAGGCACGGGAGGGCAACTGCTCTCCGGAGGAAGTTTGGATTTTTTTTGCCCTCCTACCCCTCTCCCCCATCCCCGTTACCCGGAGCGCTGAAAGAGGTGAAATCCCCTGCGGGTCGCGGGAACTTGCCAGTTCGGAGGGGAGCGGGGTGCGCGGCTGCCCCCTCTCCCAGCCGAGTCGCGGGGCACAGGCAGGTTCTTCTCCGCCCCCCAGAGCCCGGACGTACTGTCCTTTGGCGAGGGAGGTGTGGTGGGGGGGCGAGAAAAACAAAATAGTAAAAAAAAACTGGAGACCCACAGACGCGATGCGGCTGCGGGATTCCCACCGCCGTCACCCCCCGTCCGTGAGGGCAGGGGGGACCCTGGGGCCGCTCCGGGCTTTTCGGTCGCTTCATCCGGCTGGAAGCGCCGCTTCGGTGGCGGCTGCTCCTCTGCTCCCCTCGGCTCTCCCCGCTGCCTGTCAGGGCCCGGCCCTCCCCATCCCGCTCCTCCCCGGGCAGGGACTGCGCCGTCGCTGCCGTCCCCGGCAAAGTGCCGCCGGGGCGGGGGACGCCGCGATGAGGAGCGGCGGCGAAATGGCGCCGGGAGCCGAGGGGCCGCTGGCCGGCGGGGAAGCGGGGGGGGGGGGGTAGCCGGCCCTCCCGAGGCGGGGAGCAGCCCGGTTCCTGGGCCGGGGACCCTTCCTCCCTCTTCGGGAGGAGCCCCCGGACCCTTCGCCCTGCCGGCGGCGCGCCCGAGCGATCCCGGGGCCGTAGGAGGAAAGCGAGCTGCTTTAGCCGTGCCGTGGGTCCTTCAAAATCGCCCCCGATCAGACTGGTTTTGGGTGCGCTTATGTTTTTTTCTTGTGTGTCTGTGTTGGCGCACGGACACCCGGGAATTCGCGGCTGCTGCCCGTGGGAAGGTTCTCGCTGCCAGCCCAAGCGCAGGGCAGTCGCGACCGAGCCCGACAGAGCCTGTCGCAGCTGGCAGGATAAGCACAGTGGCCCCTAAACTCCCCGGGAGCCGGAGCCACCTCTTTCCGTTGTGTTTCACACCGGGGGCGCTCTCATTCCTGCAGTGACCGGTGAAGTGGGACCGGCATCGAGCTGAACAGTAAAGAGCAAAGCGTGTTCTGTTCGGGACGGTTGTGGAGCTTGGAGATGAACGGGAACTTTTTAATTCCCCTGTGAACTTCTGTTTTATTGCACGTTTCGAACTGGTGGAGCTAATCTTTAGGTCTTTCCCCCCCTCCAAAGTAGTTTTAAGAGCAGAGCCCTCGGAACTCTGTGCCATTTGTCTAAATTCTGAATGCATGTCTGGAGCATTTAATCATGTTTATTGTTTTCAGCCACTCAAACGGAATAAAAATTACTTATCGTTGATGAAGCTTATCTCGCAAGCTGTTTCACAGTATGTTTTCCTTGCAAGATACAGCACCCGTGTTAAACTACTGATGGTTGCATTGTTTATTGTTCTTTCATTCTCCACCCTCACCCCCCCATAAAGCCAGTATCAATCTCTTTCTTCCTACTGTACTGGAAGAGCAAGAGTTGTGGGGTTTTTTGATATTTCTGTTCATATCTGAGATTTATACCATTGTTATTTACTTCTATTTTTTCGTAGAGTTTGCTAAAGGCAGCTAATATTAAAAAAGAAGTTAAGGCACAAAGCTAAAAGGCACTTTCAAACTCTTGAAACGTAACTGTGGGTGGAATTGGTGCTGGATTCACAGCCATTGTTTATTTCTGTGTACCTAACACCTTCCTGTAATGTAAAATTCCTTGCCCCTTTGTCATTGCCAGTTTGTTTCATCACACATTTAAAATGCACTATTCGCATTGGTCTAGAAGTTCAGATTTATTCTTCGGAGTGCTGATCTTGGGCTATACCTCAGCAGTGATTTTGCTGCACTTTAACAGTGTCTCAGCACAGTGATGGAGGACACCATCATGTTTTTTGTAGGATTACCTTCGGGACTTTAGTGACTGCACACATCAGTGGTTTCATCTTAGGAGGATTGAAATTGATTTTCTTTTTTTTTTTCTTTTTTTTTTTTTCTTTTTTTTTAGCTCAGCTGGTAAAAGACCCTGTATATGTCCTTATGTCCTTTGACCCGTGGCCTCACATGATGAAGTGACACCAATACTAAGGATGTAGACTCGAAGTAGCTGCTACTAGGGCTTCGAAAGTAGAGGTACCAGAATGAACACGTTGTCTTGGTGATAAGCCTGCTAGGTTCTTTGCGCAAGGCACAGTTTTTTAAATATATACATGGAAGATCCCTGTGTATATGTCTCAAAAGAATTTTAAATCGTGAACCATGTGATTCTTTTTAATACTTTTGCAAAGTCCTTGCTCAAGGAAAGCACAGGAAGATTGGCCTTTCCCTCATCCATAACAGGCCAGCTTTCTTCTAAATATTTTAAGATTTCAGATTTTGCAAGATAGTTGTGCTGAATATAACAGCAGCCAAGCTCCCTGGTTAAATATTGATTAGATGGGAGAACCTCTATTTTTCCAATTACGTTTACATTTTAAAGTGGTAGCAAATACTTGTAAAGAGGACCAAGATTTTCTTGACTTTAAAGTTCAAATTAACTTTCCCAGTCAATATTTAGTCAAGGTCTTGGTGGTTAAAGTTAACTGTCCAAGTCAATGTTTAGTCAAGGTAATGGCTTGGTTTTTATAAACACTGCCCGAGCATTCTCGTGAAATTAATCAGAGTTGCTGGATCACAGTACGTTTGCTCAGCCAATTACTTAGGAATAAAAGTACGTTATTCCTTGGTCACTCATATGTCCCATGTATTTAGTGTTATTTCAGCATATATTTGGTGTTATTTCAGTGGTGCTTGACTTCAACCCTTTTGTGGCTTCGTTCCTACAGCACTCGTTCTCTGTTTGAAGTATTTATCTGCCTGGTGGATCTGGGAGATAAAATAAGTCATGTACAGTCCCGTTTTTAAGCAGAGGAAGATGAGGCACAGGGATGCCAGGGGCTGCCTCCAAAAAAGGAGCGTGAAGCCTTGAGATGTTTGTCACTCCAAGAAATTCTTCCAGGAGCCTGTGCTGGGCATCCAGCTGCCTTGGATGGTGTGTGGGAAGAGGTGGTGGAGGCTTCTGATAAAGTGATCGTGTGAAAACAGTTTTGGTGTCTGGGACGTGGAGTATGTCAACATTGGTACTTATAGGGCAAGACTGATCTGGGAAACACTTGGCTATCTTTATTTTGATTATTCCTTTCTTGGGGTTGAACCAGGATCTTCGTCCTTCCAGCTTGCACTTAAGTCTCTTAAACTGACGCTAAAATCATGGTCTAGACTTGAATAGTGCTAGTGTTGTTTTTTCTTTTTCTTTTTTTTTTTTTTTAGTTGTACCGCTTGCAAATGAATTCTGTGCAATTACATGGGTATTAGTGTAGATATTCATTAGGATTTTACTAATCTGAACCTCAAGTGCTGTTCTGCAAATTTGCCAGCCTTTATAAGGGAGTGCTTGACTTCATCAGCTGCACTGTTTTATTATGAGTATTTTGATACAGTAGAATGAAAAGCATATATTCTAAACCAAGTAATTAATCACAATTGAGCATTTTCATTTTATACTTTGGCTTGTCACATAGAGGACCTGCAATAGTATTTTGCCCTTAACGCTAGTTTTTGCCCAGTCTAGCTACAAGAAAATTACATTTTGTGATGGTGGTTTAAGAACTTCATCCATGAATCAATCTTCCATTTCTGGTTAAAGGCAGCAGGATTGTCGCAACTTAGAAAAAGTGAGTAAACCCAATATTGTGAGTTACAGAAAAGCTAACCACGTTACTGTGCGCAACCTCATCTCACACGGCCATCAAACACATTTTCAGGTGTTGCAGGTATAAGAAATGTTCATTGATTTTAACTGTGCGGTATGAAACTTCTCATTCTCCTGTTTTTAAGAGCTTTCCGTTGTTTAAGCAACAAACTGTGGAAACGGTTGCAGTGAAAAGTCTTTAACTGTCTTTTTTTTCTCGGTGGTTCAGTCTCACACACAAATCCTGTGCTGGAACCCAGCCTTGCTGTTTATGGCGGTGTCTGCGCAAGCGATTTTCTCTTTCAAGGTGTGTGCTCTTGTGAAGAACCAACTTAGAGAGAGACTGGTCAGCTTTATTTCTTAGTATATTGCTTTTTGAGGAGCTAGAGGGAAGCCCACGCCCTGGGATGACCAGCCATGTGTCTGTGCTGTGGGCTGTCGTCTCCTCCGCCGTGGGGCAAGCAGCTGCCCAAGACCGAGCTCTTTAGACTCAGCTGTGTGTCCTAACCAGATCCATCCACGGTGGAGCAACAGGACTGCTGAAGGGCTTCTTGTCACATCTTGCTCTGACTCAGTCCTCTTCATAGATATGTGAAGCAGTTGGCATGGTCCTACAGCCCTAGGAGGCGTGAAGATTTACTTTGGTTGCTTATAGAATGAGAAAGGATGATAACCGTGGGTAAGCTTTTAAAAATGCAGCGTTCCTGAGCAGGAGAAACCTGCTGGGGAGGAGGGTAGAGTTTCCAGCCCATAATCCTTTGCACTTTCTGCGGATGGTGCTTCTCCCGTCATTCCATTACTGTTGGTTTAATGTGGATGCATAAATCGTTACTTTTCTAAAGGATAGGTACAAGTTAATAATAATTTAAAAAGCAGTGTAATGCCTAAGTACACAAAAGCACTTGTTTCTTTTCTGTATTGAGTTTTGTAGCTCTCTGTGTATGGATACATGCCTGTATGTGTTATTTATGTGCAAGGATTTATTAGCTGCTCTTTTTATTATATAAAGATTTCTCAGGTCTCCAGATATTGTCAAGCAGTTACACTGAGAGACCTCCCCTCTGAATAGTGATTACTCTTGTGGGTAGAGGAACATCAGTTTCTTGAGAGTCTTTGCAATTCCCCAAGCCTGAAGGCAAATGAATAGAAATTTAGTGGACCACCTAGTTCTTGACACAGAATCCTCCAAAGAGGAGTCTGACCTAATTTATATTGTATTGAATCAAGTAATCCTATCATGCATGTGTGCTTGCTGTTTTGTTTCCTTTTAGCAGGCATATTGCTGTCTTGCAGAAACTTTGGATTTAGATGTTAGGCAATGTCCCTGTGGTTTTAGGAGGTGATTTTTCTCAGTGAGTAGTAACCGGAAAATTACATTTCGAGGACATTTGTGAGAAGGCAGACAATCAAGGCAAAATGCTAAGGCTGCTAGAATTATTCATACCTGAATCTGAGCATATCATTGTTTAGTACTGAGTGTAATCAAGGGTCCTCTAATACAAAGTCCTCCCATTATTACTAAAGATGGAACTGGAACCTCCCTGGAATGCTTTTTGTTGCAAAAAGCAGTATAAATATCTTTTGTCACTGGTGTGATAGGGATACCGGTACGGGTGCTTTGATTACTGCGTTTGGTCTTTGCAGGGTTGCTGATGATAAGTGCTACTGAACGTGTTTGTTGGGGCCAGCATGCTTTGAAGCTAATTGGGAGCTGATCAGCATCAAGGCACTGCAGTTGTGGCCTCTTAAAGCAATTCCTGGTGTGCACATCCCTTTTCTGGTGTTACTCTGTAGGTGAGAAAACCCATCAGGCAGTCTGGGTTAAGTCGAAAGATACGCTCTGGAGCTTCTCAGTCTGTCAACCTATGTTCGTGGTTTGGAAAAGAACTTTTTAAACCTGTGCAGTTTTATTCTTGGAAAGCTTGAGAGAGTTGTGGGTCAGCAGAAATTCAAGATCATAGCAAGAGTTACCTGGAAGCAGTTCTTTGCTTTTTCGAATGAGTAGGTATCTGAGCAGCAGGATTCTTACACTTACTCAGTCTCATTAGCGGGAGGTTTTGCTTAAATCTCTTAGGACAAGAGTTGCTTTTTTTGCTTAAAAGTGTGTCTCTTCTCTTTTAAAGCATAGTGTTTAAAACCTTTTGGCTTTCCAGTTAGGGATTTGTTTTCCCCTCCGCTTTGATTTTAGGACAGCTGGGCATAAACACCCCTTTAGAATGGGTGAGTGAGTAGTGAGTTAATAGGTTTGACAGTCACTGGGTGACTCCTCTTGCTTTAGGTCTCCGCTTCTTTTCCTGCTGTGGAACAAATTGGATGAGGTTACACTTTTCTTGGGCTGTGTGTGGTCAGCACAAGAGAGAGCACAGAATAATGTGCTGTGTAGTGTTCTTAGCCCATCTTAATGATACTCGAAACCAAAAGAGGTTCTTCAACGAGTACTTTCCTAATTCCCATGGTGTCACATTGCCACAGTTTTTATCTTCCAGCTATCTTTAAGTTTCACAAATCCACAATCTGAAGATGAGCAATTACAAAACTTTAAAGTGATTAAAAAAAACCCTAAAAAAATGAGCGTACAGAACAGTAACAAGTATTAAGAAGATAAATTGATACAACTTTTAAATAATACTAAGTGATTTGAAATGGACGCTTTCCAGCAAGCGCAAGAAGTTTCAAAGTTGCAGTAGATCTTGCAGTGTTACTATATTCAAGTCACAGGAAAATATCTTTTTTTATTGTATCTGGTCATCTGGTTTAATACCTGCACTCATACCAACTGCTGTAGGTTGGAAGTTTACTCACTAGTGCACAGCATGAAGTAGCTTCTTAAACATACGGCTTAGTTGTACCTACCATAAATAGTATTATCAATCAATTGAAATGTTTAAATGAGACTATTTGTAGGTTCACATTCAAAATTTGGAAATCCAGAGACTTTAAATACACCCATCTGAAGGTGAAGAAATTGAATTACTGGGAATCGAACTGATGCAATTACACATTTCCCATTCTTCTTTTACGTAACTGTCTTCTAACCTGTTGACAGGTTGGTTGCTTAAAGAATAGCAGGCATCATATTGATTGTTTCTCAGCTTAAAGGATTATAAATTTTTAAGTACTTGAAGTAACCATGGGGAAAAACTGTGAGTGATCTCTGCACACCAGCCCCAAAAAAGTTTACTACCAAAACCCAGAAAAGTTTAATTTCTGTTCCTAATTCCTAGAGATGCAGCTCTTAATAAACTTTGCTGAAGTGACAAAGAACACTTCGAGTCGCTTAACCTTCTGGGGATTTATTCAGATGCTGCAAGTGCTTCCTGAGATCAAGCCAAAATGAAGAGATCCAAGCCCTCGGGATTCAGCGCCCGTGCAGCAGCAGCCAGCGTGTTAGTAGTTTGACAGCATTTCCAGGACTTGTCAGCCTCTGCCTGGAGACGGGCCGTAACAGTTCAATTGGCATGTGCTTTTTGCCAGATTGACGTGTAGTAGGTCACTTGAATTCTCCCCTCGCTGAGTTTGTACCTTTCCTTTAATTCTTTCTCCCAGTAATCTGTCAGTGCTGATGGGAGGAAAGACGAACTTTCCCTGTATTTAGGACGGTGGGTGGTTTTAACGGGTAGTTAGCGTGAAGAATTTCAGTTTTGTCTTCTCTTTGATTTCCTTGTATAAACTTTATTAATCAAATAATTTTCAACATACGGCATTTTGCTTGTGGCTATGGGGCTGTAGGAGACTGCTTGCTTGATCTTTGGCAGCTCTTGAAGTTAACGCCGATGGGCTGCGAGTGCACTCTGAGCTTGGACTTCAGCGCGTTGCTACTGTAGAGGATTCGGGGCTGGACTTTAGCCGCATGATTAAACCAAGCGTGAAGATAATTAGGGAAAAACCAAAATACTTTTAAACTTTAATGCAGTCCATCTGATACTCCTGAAGTTGTACGGCGATTTAGTTCATCAGCAGTTAATGCAGTGAATATTTTATTAATATTTCGATTTCCCCCTTCGTTCCTTTAGGTAACAAAATACACAACTTAGTGTTACTGCATTCTCAGTCGGTTTTCTTCAAGCTCTGAGATTTAATATCAAATTCAGACCTTTTAATGGCAGGATTAGATGACCTGTTCGGTGTTCATGTCTTAACTGTAGCAACTGTACCACTAAGAAATACCAGGGTCTTCTCAGTAGGTGGTGGTGGTGGTGGTGGAGCTTCCCCCTTTTTTTAGTATAATGAAGGTTTTCCCGTGCTAGGGTTTTCTCCCCTCAATGTGCATACATTTTTTTTTAATTTGGCTAGTGTGCCACAGTAACAGTGACAGTATAATTTGAAAATGTGAAGGCCCCTGTTTATTGTTTTAAAACACCTGGTAGTTGATTGCAATAAAGACTCCCCTTTTTAATTGCGCTATAATTCATACTAAACAAATCAACAGGAAGTGCTTCTTGACACAGCATGTTGGCAGTTTGCTCATTTTAAAACTGTAAAAAAATTGTCAGTGAGTTTAATAAAGGTTATTTTATGATTTTTTTTTTTTTTTTTCCGTTGGCTGCTGAAGTAATCAAATCTCAGATTATGGCTTCAGGACAGTTTTCCACCCACCATCCCCATGCGATAGTTCTCATATATTCAGACCCATTTTTCTTGCTTCTGAAAACCAGAGAAATAAAATGTTCGAGAAGTCCTAAAGAGGATAACAAATTGAATTGGCCACTTACTGTTCCTGGCACTCAGATTTTATGATCCTTACCTCCCTGGTGGTAGAGCGAGCTATTCAGAAGCACCATGTGAGAGTTATGGCTGATGAAATTTGGGAAAGTTCTTTCAAATCAGAACTACTACACTGATTCACATCAGATGAGGCCTTGTCTGCTGTTGCTGTGTTACATTTGTAGCAAATGCTAATTGATTTTTGGTGCATACAGATCCTTAGAGAAAAGCAAGAATTGTTATTGAGTGAATCCCACTGTGCCAGGTTTCAGTTCCTGGATTTCAGTGCAGGATGGTCCTGGAGAGGACGTGAAATCCTCTTTATGCTGTGGAACAACACTAAAAAAGTAACTCGGCCACAGCCACAGAACAGGTCTGACTCCAGCACTCCTGATTTTGGGTTTGATAAAGAACAGCAAGTGATTTTCATAAAAAAGCTCTGTGTTTGCAGCTACATTTTTTTTAAGGCAGGGCTGTTGATCCAACAAGGGTTACCCCGTCCTAGTATAGCATTTCTCGTATTTCGTTCTTGCATAATTTGTCCTGTTGGGCTCTTATCTAAGACAAAGAGATGGAAGAGAGAGAACTCTCCGTGGGACTGTTGCGTCACTCACAATTCTTTGTAGAAGCCTAGTTCACTAGCTTATACAAGATGCCAATTGTGACAGGCTAGAATACAGGTGAGAAGAATCCTATTCTCAGTCACTGAACTCCAGTTGCCTTGTTTTTTCAGACAGCAGAAATCCAGGGGAGCAGATCATGTGCATCAGACTTCGAAATATTGCTCAAGCCTGTGTGGAGAACTAACTCTGCTCTTTATTGCAAAAATCATCTTTAGTTCAGAGAACTGACTGCAAACGACCCGTAAACGTTGTGGGTGGCTGATTCTACTGATCGGTATTTTTAGGTGGAACTTTTTGGTGGAGATTGGAAGAAGTACAGTACAGAGAAGGAAGATAGTACACATAGATGTCATTTGGTTTGTGGGTCTAATAACATGAGAATGAATTGTCTTGATGAGTACAGTGTTGATTTTCTTTGTGGCTGGAAGTGTGTACGTAATTTTCACATAGGCAATAAGTAAAGCAACTGTAATGTCAATTTTAATGCCTGTCATAGACTACCTCTGAGGGTTTTTTCGTGTTTTGGTGGACTACACTATTATCTTTGGCTGCTTTACAGTGATTTTTTTTATTTATATATGTTTAAAAGAGAGCTATTCTATGTTGAATGATAATGAATGTATTTAATTTTCATATGTAGCATAGATTTTTATGATGGAGACTAACATTGGATTTTCCCAAGACATTCTAGCGTTTGATTTGTTGGGAGAAACAGGCATCAAAAAACCACTAGAAATTGTGCTGGTTTCTAAGGAACTAGGCTATGTATGGTTTCTTCTCAAAAAAAAAAAATCAGGAAATCAGTGTAGGGTTACTGTTGTATACTCAAACAATACTGGAAACGCAAACAAACTGGAACCAGGATCTCTGAGGATTCCTTCCTGTTACAGACAGGAATGTTGCAGTCGTTAGTTAAGAAGTGCAACTTTAGATTATAATCAACAAGAATAGAAATAGTCTGTGATAGCTCTCTTGTTTTCACATTAACAAATCAGTGCTCAAAAGTTCAACCGGGAGTTACAGAAGATTATAATTCAGGTTTTGGTCAGTGCTGATGTACTTTTGTTGGCCTGCATCCTTAACATTTTCGTATCACTTCGTATCACATCCATAACATTTTCATATCTCATATCATGAGACAAGATGCAGATGTCATGATACAGTGCATAGTGGTCTTGTTAAGCCTTATGAAAGTCCTGGTTATTCCAGAAATGACTTTCTGCAAGAACTTGACTACATTGGATGCATTAGGGAGAGAACAGTGCTCAAAAGAACGAATTGTGTATTCAGATGTACTTTAGCTTGTGCTGTAGTTGCAAAAAGTGGAGAAAATCTTGTCCACCGGTCTTGAAAGTACAGGGGATGACATCTGGAGGAGCAGTTCCAATGCTTGGCAATTAATAGTAGCCCTTCTCAGAGAAGCTTTTAGCAGAAGACAAGCACATAGGTTACAGAGCAGCACAGAGAAAAATGTATTTTTTGTACTGTTTCTTGTATGTTGAGATCAAATGACTAATTAAGATGAGAACAATTTATAAGGATGCTGCAAGTAGAAAAGTGCTTCGAATATTAATCTATTGCGTATTCTTTATTGTAATAGAAGCATGAGAAGTAGACATGGGAGACTGAAATGCCTTCCAACGTGTAGTAGTACTTTCTAAAAATAAATTTCCTTTAAATGAAAAGTGCTAGTGTAATGTTTTGGTGAGATGCTGTTAATAACTTATAGTGATTCTTAATGCATCTGCGGGCAGCGGTGTGAAAGGGAAACATCTTAATCATGGTGTGGCAGCTCAGTGTGTCTGCAGGGCTCTGGCTGGAGCTAGAGAAGTTATGGTCACATTCTGAGGAGCAAATACTGTGTAAATGGCTGCTACGACAGGGAGGAGGTGTAACTTTCCTGTGGAGTGCTGAATGGGACACGGGGAGAGCCGAGTGCAGGAGATCTGGTCGTGGCGTGCGGCTGTTTTGCCAGAGAGAATCAAGGATATTTGTTCTCCCCACTTCCTTAATGGCTTTTTAAAGCTTACGAAAAAATCCTAATATACATTATGTATTATATAATTATCTATTATACGTATTTATATTCTATAAAAGCTTTTCTATAAAAGCAGGGGAATCACTAACGGGGTCTGTCTTATGGTTTCATAAGAATATGCCAGACTTGGGAAGAGAAAATCTTGAATTTTGATACCCAGACTTGAGTTTTGGTACCCAGTCTCACTGACTCACCCACCTCTCGTCTCACGTGCCAAAGGTTACCTTTTTAAACTTAAAGCCTCCTATTACATTTCGTTGTTACAGCCTATAGAGGCTGTGGTACAGTGTACCCAAAATATTTCAAGAATACATGTAAAAAACAGCTCAGGAAAAAGTCACAGTACAGAAAAGAAACAGTTGCTGTTGTAGGTATAATGTGTTGTTGTCCAGGACCTCCCTTTCTAGTCACTGAACAATTCTGTATTTACTAACTTGTGAAGCAGTGTAATGGTCTGTTAATAAGCTGGGATATCCTTTAAATGTTGGTGTTTTCGAAGGTCTTTGCTGGTCTAACTCTTCAGGAGTGTATGTGTAGACGAACATGTTACGCACTCGGTTTTCCAACGGCCCCATCTTTTTGTAGCGCCTGGGTGTGCGTATTTCTAGCACTCAAAAACCTGACACAACTCTGAATCCCCTCCTGTGATAATTCCGATTGATCACTGATACTCCCAAGATACCAATACACCTGTAGAAGAATTTGTAGCGTATGACAGAAATTTATCTTACTTCTTTTGAAAAAGAGGAATTCGCGTGCATTCGTGAAGATGTGTAAGTCAGACAACACATTGTAATGGAGATTTCAACCTTCTTCATGTTTTATGAAAGCTTTTCTGTGCGTTCCTTCTTTTTGTTTTGTTCCTGAGTTATTTTTCTGGCACCTGTTGATGTTTGAAAGATTGCCGTTACATGTTTGGGTAGAAACCAGCTTTTCTAATGCTAACTAGTGTTAGCAGTTAACTTTTCTGGTGTTAGTCAGAGATGCTCTTCCTGCCATTAGGTAATCTGCATTATTGCTGTTGATTCAGTTGTGTGTAGGAATGTGTTATGCTTAACACACAAAAATATTGCTCGCTCTTGGTTTTGTGCTGTGGTAAAACAGACGTTCTCATGCTCTAGTTCAATTCTTTGCACTGTTTTTTGTGTAGCTGTAAATCTTACAGGCAGGGAGTCTGTACCCTGGGGATTCAGTTTTCCCTCATAACCAAGTGAGCAGTAAAAAAGCTCTTGCTCTGCACAGGACCTGTAGGTCTCCGAGCTCCACATTTGCTTCTGACTTGTATTCTTTCATATATATTTGATGTAGGTAGAAAATGGAATGAACGCCGCTTTCCGAAATGGCCATCATAGCTTTGTAATTAGGCATTTAGATTTTTTTTTTCCCCACTTGTGACAGAGTTTAAATGTTATATATTAGCAATAACGCTTAAATTGATGAAGTGTAAAACTAGTGAAATGGGTTACAGGGAAAGGAAGTGAAAATGTTACGAACCATATGCCCTAATTTATGTCTTCTTAGAAAATCTGTCTAATGAAATTAAGTATTTGAAATAATTCAGCTTACAATATTCAGCAAGAGGTGTGACGGCAATGGTGGAAGGATCTTGCTTTTAACCTAAGAAGTAAAATACAACTCCTATTTTGTTCTGGGGAGGAACATCAGATCGCATTGTGTTGAGATGCGTGTGCATTGTCAAGACCAGATTTTTTTGTCCTTCCTACAGACAGGCTTACACCATCAGGTTTAACTGAGTAGCTGTGGCAGCAGCTTCCGTGATGTTTTTTTTGTGACCCTAAATAGAGGTGAATGATGTTAAGAAGTTCTTAATTCCAGTTTCCTGGGTACCACAAATTAACTCTACTTCCCTCCTGGCTCCTTGTCTAGACATAGCACCTCTCTTAGAGATGACTTTTCTTTACCTACTCTAATCCTCCCCTCCCACCTTTTTCGCCTCTTGACTCCCAGACTAAACCTCCGAAGTCCTCCACTATTAAATACCAGTCACAAATTCTTCTCTTCTGGTTCTTTTGGTAGAAGACTTCGTGTCAAAGTCTGTCCGTCTTTTCTCCAGCCTGATTCTTGTACCTTCAAATCCAGCAGTTTGCTGGTGACTTAATGGAAAGATGAACTCTTCTTGCTGTCAGTTCCACTGTTTTGTGTAATTTCAGTTCAAAGCAGTAATTCCGGGGATAGCCCAAACCAGGACACCTATTTTCCAGGACAATGTTTATAGGAATGTGCACGCACATTTTAGTTACTTCTGGAGGCTGCAGGAGGGATAATTTTGTAGAGGCACTGTAGTATGAAGGAGTCGTTCTTGGACAAGTGTAAAACCTGTCAATTTTTCTTTTAGATAGTTTTGGTTTGGGGGTTTGGGGTTTGTTCTGGTGGTTTTGTTTGATAGCGTTGGGTTTTTTTTATATTAACAAGAAAAATGGATCCATGATGCGAAGACCAAATCTTACTCCCAGTTTCAAAACCCCAAAAAGCTTCTCAAATCTAAGTTCGTGATGTTTATTTAACAGAGTCAAACCCCAATATTTTCATACAGTCTGAATCTTGGAAGTGATTCAATTTATTCCTCTTCCTTCGTGTCCTGAAAATCACCCCAAAGCAGACACACTGGACGTGTAAAATTGTAGCCCGAATGGTTAAAAATCTGTCAAAATTGGAAGGAGAGTCTTACAGTGGGCAGTGCCAAGCAACCTTAATCGTGGCGGCTGCTTCTTGCCCTAGCATCAGGTAGAGAAAATTTAAATAGGTATCTTATTTAAAGGGAATTACTTAGCAGCATTACTGCTAAATTCACATAAGTAAATTGCTCAAACAAAAGTGAGATATTTGATCTTGAGATCAAAGATGTAAGAGGTAATCGGAGGAGCACGTGGCACACGGGTTTTGTACTCATTCAGGTGCACGGTGATTCAAATGTCACTTATTAGAGTTTTCACAGCAATTGGTATGCCATTAGCAAGAATATAGCAAATTTATCTTCTGCCACTCAATACCAGTATTGACTGTTGATTTCAGATATCAGGAGCACAGAAAAGTAACTCCACCTCTATATTTTTTCATCTTCAGGAAAATCATGGTGTTTTTAATGGCTATACATGTCTGATGCGTTTTGCTTAGGTAAATGAGTTTGGGATGTGGTGTCGAAATTTAGTGGGAGGAGGATATATGTATAAAAATAATATTACTCTTCTTGGGCCCTCACTAGAGAATTCAGGACATGCAAAGACTAGGTCGGTGAGTGGAAATGTCATCCTTCAAAACATGAAATGCAGCGACTGATAGAAGGGTTTTGCGCTTTAAGGTATCTGACTTACAAAGAAAGCTTGTAGTTCACGGAATTATATTTATGAGTCTTTTAATATACTTAGGCTGTTCTTTATCTGCTGTAGAGCATTGCAGAATTTGTTTCCCTGGAGGTGTCTTAAGTAAGGCTGGAAAAATTCTACCTGATCTTTGATAATTCTTCACACACATGGTAATACTCCAGAATTGTACTGTAATTTACACTTAATTCTGTTCATGTTTGTGCTCCCATTCTTGGAAAAATCCTTGTGTTACAAGGAGCCTGTGATGACGTACGTGAAATATCTTGGCCTTGTTGCCAGTTCAGCCTCACCTGCTTAGGCTGATTTATTCTGTGGTTTGTTGGTTGGTTGGGTTTTTTTCGGAGACTGAAACTGAAAAATACATTTCTCCCATTGTAGTTAATAGATTGATGAAGTAATTTGTGGATCAGGAAACGGTGGAGCTCATATAATAAAAGCACTGCCTAGGTAATTCATAAGGAAGATAAACTTGTATTGTTAAGCTTGCAGATTTTACTCTTGTTGGTTGGCCATACATTGCTCTCCTGTCCTTTCCACTGTTAAGCAGAAATGTTACTTATTTGGTAAAAAAAACATTGCTACTCCGACTGGCTTTTGAAACCACACGCAAAAACCAATAATGTATTTTACTAAATCATGAGGAACTGTGTTATTTGTTTATAATGGCTCAGTTACTGCTCTCAGCGTTACAATTTAATCACTTCTCAGCATTTCTCGGGGTCATGTAGGCTGGTGTGAGGCAGCAAAGGGACAAAGCCAAGTGACTGGCAGCTAAGTGTTCCCATCCGTCAGGATACTGATTTATTTCTTTGAGGAGGAGTGTAAAGGAAATGAGAATGGCTCTTTTTTGTAACTGATGCGCTGAATAGTCATCAGTTAAACTGTAGAGGTCATACATACAAATTGAAATAGTTCTTCACAAGGAAAAAAAAGACAAAACAAAGCAAAACAACTCCACTGGAGTGTGTCTTGTCATCCACACTGCACTCAGTCTTTGTAAAGTTTGCGATGTACAGCGTGTCCTGAAAAGGCAGCACAAAAAGATGAGTCTGGAATCCTTTCACTTACAGGGTTTTCATCGTAAAACAAACTGTGTGAAGAATTAAAATACAGGGGTCTTAGAAAGTCTTCGTTGTACATCTAGTTAGTATGTGCAGCTGCAAAGTTTTTAACTGTGTTCAGGATGTTGATGTTGCAGGTTGTTTAAACTGGAGTGCCAGTCGACTAAGAAATGGATCATCTCTCTTTGGAATAGGGCAGGTGGTATGAATGTCTGTGAAAATGGATCCCTTTTGGAGTTTGGGTTGTAATTCAACTAGAGCAAAAATAGGAGGAAAAGCATTGGTGGAATATTATATCTCTGCTTTAAAAATATTGGTAGGTATGCCTGAGATAGGAACAGATGCATTAAAATTTTCATTGCCCAATTTGATGCAATAGAAATCATGTAATCCTACATTTCTTCCCCTTCCACCTCCCTCATCTGAATTTTGTCCATTTGGTAACTTTTTTTTTCTTACCTTTTTAATCTGAAAAAAATAATAATTTTTAGCTAGTCCATAAATATTCGGTAGCAAACCTGACAACATTAGGTGGTATTTGTAAGATCCAGAAAATTCAACCGAAGATTTTTGCTAATAGTGTATCAGCACTTCTTTTGTCCAATTCTGTATTCCATCTGAACTCATACAGATAGAAAATCTGGAGTAAGCAAGCAGATAATTTTGAATTAAATTAGGTCTTTCTAAGACTAAACCTCCAGAGCCCACTGAAAACCTCTGCTGAACAATCATTGCTTTTGCAGGAAGAAAGATACGTTACATGTCAAGAGATTGCTTTAGTGGGGTATTCCCTAGAAATCCCGTTGTAACCTAACCTACATTTCGTGTTCCTTTTCTAACTGAAATCCTGAGGTTTTCCAACAGTTTCATAAAATGTATGAACTAAAGTTTGGTGAAAACGCCGCTACATAGAAGAAACTGCAAGAACTACTTGAAGAGCAGCTTTCAGTGCTGACAACAGAGAAGCTTTTCACTATCTCATGGAAAACCGCGTGGCTGAAGCTGCCACTGCAGAGAGAGAAAAGGTGACTTGTCTCATGATCAGAGGAGAAATTTCCAGGCTTGGTGCTAAATGCACTCTGGGGGAGCGAAGACATCTACGGTGTGAAATGATAAAAACTGCCCTGATGATCGCAGTGGCCGGACGGCAAAGGAGAAGCCCTGCTTTTTAATGATGCACGTTACATGTGTTGCATCCAGATTAATTGGTATTTGTTCCGATGGCACCCAGTATACACAGATTTTGAGACCTATTTTGTCTCTTTTGCAGGGAACGTGCAAGATACGGTGATAGATGTATGGCCATGATAGTTTTGGAAGATGAAGGAGAAAAGAAAATGTGCTGTGGGCAGGAAAGAGAGCTACTTCAGCGGTTTTTTTCCCTCCTGTCTTTTTTTTTTCCGAGCTAACAGTCCATTCAGTCTGAATACAGATCTGTTCTTAATGTGTTGAACTGCATTATTTAGCCCACCTCTGCAAGCCAAATTGTGATCCCTGGAGATAAAATTGCTAAGCTGATTTAATGGAGCTGTGTTAATCTAGAGTTCCATTTATATCTTCTCTTGGATCTGTCCACTGTAGGTTCTTTGCATTTATTAAGTATGATTTTGACAAAAAAAGACACAAATATGCACTAACAGGAGCTCTTTAGCTAGCTCAGTGCCTGGGAGAAAGCTGTCGAGGAGACTCTTGCCTTGTAAGAAGCAGTCAGAACTTGCTATTAAGTCCTGTAGTGCCTGTGTTCACATCACATCGATCCTTTAGAGTGAGACACTGAGGAAGCAGGTCTCTATTATGCTCCTTGGCTGTGAGTAATTACTGCGAAATACAGAGAAAGAGTACCTGAGTGTTTTATTCATAATCTACTTAGTGGCTGCATTCCTTACTCCTGCGTGTTTTGAATACTGTTGGCTAGAACGACCCCATTGAATACACAACCACCCAGTGGCTAAAAAGATCAGCTGCGCTTAAAAACACAGTGAGGTGTGCTTGCTGAGAGAGAGATCAAATAGTCCCCTGGAAGATTACGGATTTGCAAGTCTGGAATGTTTTTTTTTTTTTTTCCTGCAGTGTCTATTTACATTTTCTGTGAAATTACTTTCAATATTTAGGTTATTTCACGTTTTGTTAGAATCTCTCGGATGGAAATCAGATTTGCGATTTACAGTCTGAAAAGGGGTGGAAATAGTTCTTGATGTCTGAAATATTTGCAAGGTTTTAGCAGCTGATATGGTGCAGATGAGTGCATAGTACAAGTAATAGTATTTATTTTCTCTTATTGCCATGCCATTCTCCAGAACTATGAAGGGCGATTGGGGCCCTCTTTCACTTCAGTTTCTCCTGATGATGCTAGGCACTGTATAAACCACAAAAAATAGATAAAAATTGTCTTTTAGAATGCTTGGTATTAGAGAGAGTAGGAGTTTTCTGATGGGGAAATACGAGAATGATGGGACTCTAATTATCAGCTAATCAGTGGTGTCAATACTCAGATATTGACACATTCTATCCATTTCTTTCTCTGTCATTAAATCACACCGTAAAAGATGTATCTGAGATGAACATTTAGAAGCAAAGAGTTGGCTTTGGAGAACTTTGTGACACAGCTTTAGGAGGACAGCCTGGAAACACACACATGTATCTCAAAGATGCTTGTTTGGCAGGGAAATGTGGTGATGTAGATACAGAGGGTCAGAAATGGGGTGAGTACAAGTTATTGGTGGTTTACGAATATTTTATGCATTATAAAAACGGTAATCCCCGTATTCATTCTCCCACATCAAGAGAGACATGATGAAAGAGGCCACTGAAATGGTTTTTGCAGTAGTTTCAGTTGGCTTGTGAATGGAGCAGGACTGGGCTTTATGGACAAGAAGCTGTAATAATTGGCTTGTGAGACAGTAGTTCACAAATGGGCTGTGTCGCTTTTGAAGACTGTCCTGAACAAGATTGCTTAGTACTGCCTCTAAAGAGAGAGGGAAAAAAAAGTTTTCGTAAGTGCTGTAACCTCTCAGCTTTCCTCTCTCCCTCAGACAGCACGTGCAGCAGACTTTTCCCGATTGAATTTTGCGTGATGCCTGGTCTGCTGCAGCTACGTATAAGCTCTGGCTACTGAGCACAGGAACCTGACCTCAGGAAGACTTACACCAGGCAGTAAGTGTTTCTGTAACAGGTTTTTGTAGGATCAGGCTTCTGTTTGCGGAATTTGTTTGTGTGTATCTTAATGAAAAGAAGTTCTGTGTTACCTGAGTGCTTAAAGCTTTCTGCTTGCTAACAGTTTTCTAGTTTGTTTTTACTGTAAACATCTATTCTGTTCTGAATTACACTGTCTCCTCAGGGCAATCTTCAGCTCAATGTGAAGACAGAATTGCGCCATTAGCAATATATTGTCTCAAAGCTGAGATTTGTGTTGAGGAAAATGGGATTGTTGTGATGGAAGGACAAAAGGGGGGTCTTGCCCATATTGCCAGGTTTGTCCATAGTTTTTGTGTTTCTTTCCTGTTAGTTTCAAAGGACTTCTTTCTAGTCAGGAGTTAAGTGGACCCATTCCATGTTTACATTTATGCAAATGATCGTAGTGTCAGTAGGGTTGCAACATTAAAAAAAAAGTGCCAAATATTTTACATGCCTCTGAGTATTATAGCAATTACAACTACCTACATAAAAGGAGTTGCTTTATTAATTAACTAACTTGGTGAAAAAAGGCTAGCGACCCTCTGAAGGAATATCAATAAGTGAAACATTAATTATGCAAATAAGAACTGTCTTTACTGTTCATTATTCATAGTTTAACATGAAAATCACCTTTTAAAATAATGCTTCATTCATATATTTCAATAAATGTCTAATCTGCCCAGGCTGTCACTCGTATCTCAATCTTGAGACAAAGACTCTGCAGTGACATTGATACAGAGACCTCTCGTTCCCTGTGGCACTTCATTCACGTCACCAGTACCCAGTTCCTAATTCCTGGGCTGGTCTTTTTTATTTTTATTTTAGTTTTGAAGGCTTTCCCTCTGAGGCAGCAATCCCGTTTGTGAATGAGTCCTGGCGAAATCTGTGCTCAGAGAGATGAGAGTTACTACGTTTTATAAAGGAGGAAGGGCGAGAAAGAAGCAGTAAAATATTTGAAGAGCTTTTGTGACTTTCTCGTGGTTTCAGAAGGGAGGCTGGAGCAGAGATGCGGGTCCAGCCCAGCTCCAAGTCCTGTTTGAGGCTGTTCAGTTGTGGGATTGACTTTTTCTTTGGCGAGTCAGTAGAGGCAGTACCAAGGCAAACAAATAGGGAAATAAGGAAAACAGAGTTAGACGTGTGCTTGATTGCTCTGAATTTAGCTTGCAAGCTAAGCAAGCTTGCAAGCAGCCAGCTCAGTCAGCTTGCTGGTCCTTTTCAGATTTTGAAAAGACAACTGTATGCTGCCTGTCAAGTGCTGCAGGTGATACCATGCGGGTGGTGAGAATACATTCCTTGTGAAGAGCTCTTGCCTTTTTCTTTTCTGAAGTGTCACAGAATATTAGCAAATTCTGACGATGGGTTTTATTCCTTTTCATGTCCCTAAAGACACAGTCAGAAGTTTCCAGGGCTGCTACTTCTCAGGGGCCTATACCTACAGGAAGAGAGAGAGGAAGAGATGAGTTTTGTTTTTCGTCAGGTGAGAGGCTGTGCTGCAAATAATCTTATTCCAGTTTTGAGTATGTGGGCAAAAAGCAGTAGCTACACAGTCCTAGAAAATCTTTTACTCTCCGCTCCCTGAAGAGTGCCTGCTTATAAGTGTAAGGCATTAAGATTTCCTTTTTTTAATGCCCTAGAACTTGCTATGCCAATAACAGAAAGGGCTGATGAAGAAATATGTCCGTCCCCCCTTCCCGTGTAGTGTGATGAATTGTGGAAGTCCTGATTGAAAATTCTAATCACAGCCTCGCAGTCCTTCAGATCGCAACCCTTGACAGTTGATTCACTCCTTTTCATGCCTGCTGCCTCTGACTGCTCCTGGTGCCTCTTATGCATGAGTCTATCATTAGCACACAAAGCATGATGGATTGGCCGGGCTACCTTTTTCCTTAGAACCTGGGAAACGCTTCTTTTTTCAGAATCAAAGAACCTGTGTGTGACATCGTCATGAATGAGAGAAGAAAGTAATACAGTGTTGGATGTGCCTGTTTGCTGCCACTGTTTAGAGAGAAAGTGATGCGTTATGGGCAATGTAAGTATTTGGCCTGTTTGGGGGTTTTTACTCCTTGGTAGGGAACAGTGCAGAAAATCGTGGGTCTTAAACAGTGCGTAGCTGGAAAATGCGTGAAAGTTGTAATACTTTTTGGAAGTCAGAACTGTACTTAAAGATCGGCCTCTTTATGAAATCTTTTAACTTACGGTGTAATCTGATGACCGAAGTGATTAGGAATAGCTGGTTTTTGTACTGACTGTGTTTGCATCTTGCAAATGCTCTTATTTGTCTGCGTGACTTGGCATTTAATGTTTCAGTGAACAAGACAGTTAAGTTTTGGCTCCAGTGAAAGATTGATAGGAACAATTTTCAAATGTGGTATCAAAACAAAGCGAAAATTTGTCATGTTCAGATACAGAGCTCTGATCCGTCATGTGGTCTTGTAATAAATGAAATAGCACTACAAACCTGACAGATTTGCAAGAAAATACTTTTAAATTTCTGATGATTAATTTTCAAGATGAACTGCAATAAAAAAGGTGTTAGTAGATACTTAAAGAAGGTAAGGGGGAGCAGCTTTCTGAAATGAAAACAAGCAGGTAATGATAAGGTTGCCTTCACTTCTATATCAGGCTTTCTAAAATTTGTGCAGTGAGTAAATTGATATTCTGGCCACTGCAGCTGGGAATAACAGCTACTCATGAAAGTGTAACATCTCATGGAAATTCCACCTCTTAGAATCATACTGCTGCTTTGTAGTGGTTGTCTCAGAAATAGGAGTTAAAGAAGAGGTGATGTTTTTATGCAAGGGGTGGTGATTTTCTATGAGCCACCAAAATAAAACAGCACTGAACCTACTGAGAAAGCAGAAGGAGCTTTGTAGTTCCTCGAAAGTAAACCAGACTCTTCTACAACTCTGATACGTTTATTCACCTTGAGCATTTTCCATTTGAAGGTTGACTGCGTTTTGCATTAGGACAGTTAGATGCAAAGGATAGTCTTTGGTAAGATACGAACTGATTTATTTAAACATTGTGAGGTGATATTGGGCTAAAAACATGCTTCGATACCATTTATACTTAGCAAGAAGTCAGTCATATATGCCAAATCTATAAGTGTTGTTTTTATTGATTTAGGTTTATTTCTAACAGTAGGGTTCCTTGCTTTGCTTCTTTCCCTTTCTTTCAGTGCGTTATACACGGATGCCTTGGCAATCAACAGGTGCAGAATAGCTTTATGCACCCATTTGTAGTTGCTGGCAGACGTGATTTAATGGGGCAAACGAAGGAACTGTACACTGGGACAGATCCCAGATCCGGTGTAAATTGGCGCAGCTCCACTGCCCCGACGTAGCTCCTCTGGACTGGTTTGTTCCATGCTGTTACAGACCAGAAACTACATTAAACTGAGTTGTGCTTTACCTGTTAACTCCTTCTTTGGTAACATTTAGTTTATCCAACACTTGCTTTTTGAGTTAAAGATTGCCAGTTGAAGACTGTCTTAAGTAGGTACAGGCTTTTATGTATCACATACACATATAGAGATGGTCTAGTCAATATATGAAGTAAAATACTGAAGCAGTGACATTATTGTGATACTTACTTGAGCACTTCCTTAAGCAGGTTTTCCCCCTGCAAGGCCTCTTTGCTGTATCTAATGTTTCTTGTAATATCAACTCCTGCCAAATGCAAAAAGGTAAAATAGTGTTGCTCTCCAGCAGTTAGCCGTCAGTCCCCTTCATCTCAAGGAACTACATTGCTGCAAAAACTGGTGTAACTTTTGCATGTGACAGTTTGCCTCCTCTTTCAGTCAAACCTATAAAATGTGCATGTATATGCTCTGAACTGATGGTCCAAATGTTTATTTCAAGACTAGGCACTGAAATACATATTTATGCATCAAATTAAATGAAGCTACTACTAGTGGTTCATGCCTTGGTGGGACCTGATTATGCTCGATGTTTCTTTATATTTGGCATCTTCTTAACAGCTGAGGCTGCATTTGCACGAGCAGCTTGAGGGCAAACCTTACTTATCCCCTACACATGTGACACTTGTTTGCTGGGTCTCTCTTTTTTAGCATCTGAGAAGACGTTTCTATTAAAAGATATGAGAAACTTTTTGGAAGTGAGTGTTAGGAAAGAAACAAAGGAATGAGCTCTTATGGTGAGTTTGGATGGAGAACTGACTTTGTCTTAGTGAGGCATAAAGTGAGCTCCCAAGCTGGACATGGTGGGGGGGAAAAAGCTTCAAAAAGGATAGAAGCTGCACCTTTTTTTTTTTTTTTTTTAAGAACAGTTTGACAGGAAAAAAGTAAATAAGAAGTATCAAGTTGTGTTATTTTGAAACTGTCAAAATGCATTACAAAGGAGATGTTAGGTTTATCATTAGGGGACTGGTTAGCTCCCTCAGTTACTGAGTGTGGTGCTGGTGACACCAAGGTCACAGGTTCAATCCCGGTTGGGTCCCCGTGTGTTGCCTGATCTAGTTGAGAGGCGTCCCTGCCCATGACCAGGGAGGTTGGATTAAATGATCTCTAAGGTCTCTTCCAGCCTAGGCCATTCTGTGATTCTTTGATTAGCACTGCGAACTTTTACATGGAGATGTTTTATGTTGGTAAGAAGTTATGTGGGAAACCCCAACAGTTGTCTGCCGTTTCAGGCACTTTTGAGGATACTGGGCCTGCAGCATCTTTACATATCTTACTTTGCTCATCTTCAGCAGTGCTCCTGCTTCTCCATGAAAGAAACACGCTTGGTGGTCCTAGAATTTTCCCTGGCACCCTTGAGACAGTGGATGTGTAGCTCAAAGACAGTCTTTTGTCTGTAGATTGTAATTTTAAGTTCACTCGACAACTAGTAGAAGAGAAAAACTCTAGAAGCCATTTTATTCAGAAATAGTTTTGAGCTGGGCTTACGTCTGAAGATAGATTTGAATGTTCTTGTCCATTTATATTGTAGTTTCTGCAGGGATGCATGTCGCAGACCTGCTGGTCCTTATCAGGTCCTTGTCTTACTGTGCACAGAGGAAAGAAAAAAACAAGGCCCGTGTGAAGAGCTTAAGGGTCTGAATATAAAATTAGCATAATAAACCAATGAAGAAAAAAATACCAAAACAGCTGAAACATATGTGCAAGTGTGCAGTGTGCTGTGCCTGCTGCCTTTAGTGCACTTGAGCTTTCACATGCAAGTAAGTTGCTTTAGTCCTCAACCCTCAATATCAGGAATTGATTTTATCCACTAAGATCCCCAAAGAATAACCAAAATCATGCTGAAACTGAACATTCTTTACTTATTTAACTATTTAACTATTGTCAGTATCTGTGCTGGAGGAAAAAAAAAAATAATCTGTTCTTTGCAGATGCTTGCAGCTGTGGGTTTTGTCAGTAAACACAGAAGGGGGAATGCCTGTGTTTTGTGTTTGTCGCTTATTAGGTGGAATCAATGGGGTTTTTCTTCCATCAACACGTAGATATTTTCATATGTTCAGTAGATATCATCATTAATTAGTTTGTTAGAGTTAATAATATAGATATATATGGATTTCCAAAAGGTGAAATGTACTAGCCCACTTCCAAATGACCACAAGAAGCAGCCATGCTGCTTCTATCATTTATATGCTCTGCTTTGAATGTCAGAATCCTGGTATCTAAAACGTGTAAGATTTTGTTCTGAACATCACTGACAGCTGTCTAACCTGTACATTTACCACTCCCTTTTTGCAAAACATTGCACAGTCATCCTATGTGGGCTTGTTTATAGTGGGGCCATCTTCCATTCCCAATGCATGCTTCGTCCCCGCTCTGGAATTCCCAGTAATCCATTGATTTTCACCAAAACATGATTTTTTCACAATCTGAGTTTGTTTTAGAACTGAAAATACTCTGAAAAACTTTCATGATCATGACTGATCAGTTATGCTGTGGCATTTACATTTGGATAGAATTCAAAGTTTCTTAAGCATAAATATTCACAGACATATGATGTCTCATCTGACTGTGTTGTTTAGTGATTCTGATGTCTGTTAGCACCTGACATGAAGTGACCAGAAAAGTGGATTCATCACTTTCAGTAACAATTATATCTCTTCTGCAGTTTCTGTCATGTTTAGCTCTCAAATAAGCTGCAGTTGTTTATGATCTGAGCTGATAAAGCTTTCGAAGTTTTGGAAGTAAATTTGGAGAACATCTGAGTTGTACTTACTGCTGAAGGAGCAGTTCCTTGCATAGTGGGCTGGATTGTAATTAAGAGTGTAAAACCTCATGAGTGTTTGTCCTAAGGATTGGTATTATCTGCAGTTACACACAAGAGCTGATTTTCTAAAGAAATTAGCACAGGATTTAAAAAAAAATTCTCAGTTTTAGGTTTCATATGTGTTAGATTATTTCTGATACATCAGTGAAATTTCTTCTATGTATTCTATTACATAAGCATCATCAGAAAAGATTTCATGACACGAATGTAAAGACGTATCAAAACTGCTCTTTACTACCATGTAGAGCTGCAGTTCTGGCCTTTGTAGCTGTACCAAAGCTAACGTTCATCTTTGCAGCTGGAGGACTGCTGGTGTGCCTGCTGTGCCAGGGTCGTGGAATCATAGAATCAAGTGTTGGGCTGGAAGGGATCTCTAAAGGTCATGTAGTCCAGCCCTTGGCAGTGGGCAGGGACATCTTTCACTGGACAGCTTTCACTAGATCAGGTTGCTCAGAGCCCCATCCAACAGAACCTTAAATGTCTCCAGGGATGGAGCCTCCACCACCTCTCTGGGCAACCTCTGCTGGTGTTTCACCACCCTGACGGTGAAGGACTTCTTCCTAATGCCCGGTCCTAAATTTACCCTGCCCTAGTTTAAATGATTGCCCCTTTTCCTATTGCTACACACCCCTGTAAGCAGTTCCTCCCAGCTTTCCTCTACCCTCATTAAGCACTGGAAGGCTGCTATAAGGTCTACCTGAAGCTTTCTCTTCTCCAGGCTGAACACCACCAGCTCTCTCAGTCTATTTTTGTAGGAGAGGTGCTCCAGCCCTCTGCTGATTTTTGTGGTCCTCCTCTGGACCCATTCCAACAAGTCCACCTCCTTCTTGTGTTGAGGGCTCCAGAGCTGGATGCGGTGCTCCACGCGAGGTCTCACCGCAGCAGAGGAGCAGAATCACCTCTCTCTGTCTGCTGGTCACACTTGCTTGGATGCAGCCCAGGGTCTTGGGGAGGCTGTGCAAGCGCTGCCAGTACTCAGCCTTGTCAGGTTGTTCAGGGTCTGACTTACATTTACACGGGCCACGTTCCTGCTTCTTGGGTTGGGTGTATGGATGACTCTTACTGCAACTGGAGATTTAAAATGCAAATTCAGCAAATTCTGGTATCACTGAAGCTAAGCTAGCTCGTGGATCCTGGCTGTGGAGGTGGTGTGATCCTGTGCCTGAGGGTCGTCCCCTGCCTGCTGGCAAACAGTGGTGTGGTTGTCTTGGCTCTCGTTGACTTGTCTGGAATTGTGTGTAATGCTGGAATGTGCTTGAGGAAGGAGTTGCAGGATTTTTTTGAAATATCGTGTAAATATGTTTCACTAAATAATGTGGATTCTGTTTTAAAATTTTAACAAATACAGGTTTCCTGATGTCCTTTGCTTGCAAAGCTACTGTGAAAGAGGCTTCTTGTTTACAAAAAAAGGTGACATTTTTGAGCCCTAATGCAAGTGTGTAACTTCTCAACACAAAATAGAAAATATTTGAGATCGGCATTCTGAACTCTATCAAGAAGTGCCTGAATTATATCCACCTCAGTGACTAACATTTTGACATTTACAGATAGGCCTTTGACTTTATAGTTTGTCAGATGTGACCTGCGTATCCTGGGCTGTGTCAAACCTGGAGTCTGAAATGTGAAGCTGGGATCCATCTATGCATGCAAGTTTCAGTGTAAATAATTTTTATACCTTAAGATAGCTCCCATCTGTGATGCGAGTCGCCACTATTGATAGTTACTAGATTATTAGACTAGATTACTTATTAAAGTGCTAGAAATAATTTTAATTAAAGAGTGGATGTGAATTTAGGACCTTATGTAAAATCTCATGAAGATAATGGAAAGACTCCCATTGTAGTTGGGTGACTTCGATCTCGCTGTATGTTATTTCTTCTGATACTTCAGGCTGCAGTTGCGCAGTCTGGCATGCGTGAACCACGTTGTAAGAATGGGCATTTGTCTAATATTCCAATATGTACTTTGACAAGATGAGCTAAATTCTCAGTGGTGATTTTAGCTTGCCTCTTAAATTGAGGAAGTATTTTATTCTGAAGACTGAGTGTAGAGTATTTCATGATATTTTGTGGGTGTTGAACTTTTCTGTTTGTCAGTGGAGCAGTTCATGCACAGCCTCGGTACTTGCTCAAAGGGAGTTTTGTGTCCTTCAAGGTTTTGCTGAAGGCACTTTGTGTGTTGGGAAGGCTGACCGCGTAAACTCAGTGTATGTGTCCAGAGGTAATTGCTGGGAAAATGAAAAGTCCCAGGAGAGCTAAATTCTATCGTGCTCTGCCATTGTTTGGTGAGAGTTGCCAAATCATTTTTGCAATAGGTAGTTCAATGGTCTAGCTTCCTCTTTAACGTGTATCTTCGCAGATGAAGGCACACCGATCAAAAGAGACGTTGTCAGATTACATGGGAAGTCTCAAGATTTTACTTCCCTAAGGAAAACATGGATATCTATATAGCCCATTTTACAGTCCAATACCAGACTTTATTAAATACTGAAAACGTGATCCGTAATAAAAATAAGACAAATGGATTGATATATTCATCTTATAAGCAATAATCAGTGCGGTTTCTGTTAAAGAGTCTAGGCTTCCATTTTAACGTCTAGTGACAAAGTGGAAAGGCTGTACAAACGTGTGGTACTGTAATTAATGGGGGCGATATTAAGCTTTGAAAGTTCTCGGGAGCTTTTGTCTCTGCTGGAGCATTCTCTGTGCTGTGACTCTTCCCTAATAGTTAAAGCAAATGAACTAAAATAGCCTTTGGGCTATTTTGTTGCACTGTGTTGTTGGGGGGGAAAAATTAATCCTGTGCCATTTTGCATTTGCTGTCTGTGAATCAAACTGTGAAAGCTAATTTAAAAACTTTCACACTTGGCTTGAACGAGGGCTGCCAGTGCTTGGGGAATGTTAAATTGAACGCAATTAGCTCGAAGTGGGCTAGCTTAGATACAGCCATCAGCCTCAAAGTGCCCAGGCTTAGTGACTGCTCTGATAAACTAGCACAGAGGTTACGGAAAAGAATTTAAAGGCATTAAGTTGATACTAAAAACTTAGCCTGTATAGAATAGATCTTTGAAACCAAAATAGTTTGTACAGCGAGCGGTTGGAAGCCTTGTTGGCAGGGAGGTGGTGAGACCCTGTGGAAAGTTGGGTACAGCACAGTGCTGCATCCATGAAAGGGAAGCGAAACAACTGATGAACCTGCTCAGAAATTTTAAAGACCTAAATAGTGTAAGTATTTGTAAGTGTGATGCATTGTAGTAGCAATAAATTGCTATTTGTGGTCCTTGAGGTAGTTGGGTGCCATAGATATTTAGAGAAGAGGTGGGTGGTACGGCTGTAGTAGAGTGAGGTCCCGGAATGTTTTAGGGAATGGTGACTGTACTGGTGATAGTGGTTTGGTTTGGAGAAATAACATAGTTTTGAAGGCAATCCCTTAATTGCATCTGTTGATGAAGTGTTGCACCAACCTGTAATGAGGACATGAGGTACAAATTTAATTGATAAAGAGGAATTCCATGCTTGGTGTGGCTCTCTCTGAGAGTAGCTCTCAGATTGAAGGAGAGCAGATCTCTTGGACTGTCGATGCTCTAGAACTCGGGGTTTTATGAAAAAGACTGAAGAAGAAAAAGGTGATGAGCAGCTGAAGCTGAGAGAAGAGATACCTGCAAGGACATTAGCTGCTACACTAGGTGTAATGCCTGTTCTCTTGGAAGATGGAACATTTGTCAATCACAGTGGGCTGTGTCTTTTGGGATCCCATTTTTCTATGACAACATGTTGGAAAATGTATGTGGAGCTCATTCCAAACCTTTTTTTTTTTTTTTTCTTCACCTGTTCTTTTTCTTGGAGAAAAGACTGCCTGCAGAATTTTACGTTCATGTACCATGTGAGGTCTCAGCTCCAGTTCCTCGATGAGGACTCTAATAAGGGACCACTGACTTTCCTAGTGGAGAGAGACCCTGACGGTAAATTGAAAAGAACTGAGTCTGTAAATTAGCATTTTACATGTCATCCATTCTTATGTAGGAACACGAATTGTGCAGATAACAGCAACATTTTTAGTTAATGAACCCAGCCATAAGCACTGTTCACATTTAACATATTTACAGGGGGTAGCATCCAGTCAAAAGCTTCCATTAATTCCTTTTTGCATGAATATTGTGTGCATGAGTGCATACATTTATGTGTGGATTTGTATATATGTGTACACTATTAGTGTATGCAGTGTTAAAGCATATATATAATTCAAAAAGAACCACTGAAGAAGTTTGATTATGCATGTAAATACATTCAGCAGAAGACTTAAAATAACTCTTTAATGGAAGAAAAAAAAGAAAAATAATACCATTTGACATGAGGAATCTATTTCGAACTGTGGTATATGCACAGTCTGTTTTCTGCCTTTCCTTTCTTGAAATTGTTGCCTGGAATATTATGGTGGCATGCAAAGACTTTGCTTTAAGTTTAATTTTAAATTAAATTTGCTTCAAAGCTGTCAGGAGATTTTAAGATAGACAGTACCATTGGAATTTGGTAATATTCAGCACTGATTTTCTATACATGTGGCATTCAGGATGCAACTTTGGAGTAGTAAGTAAAATGAGATGAAGTCACACATATTAGTGATGATTTTGAAATATTTTTGAGATCATGTAAATGTGATTTCTTCTCAATTTGGGTGGTTACACAGGTGACGGGGGAAAGCTTTGTAACGGTTGTGTAGATATAAAGCCACGAATTAACTTTTTCAATCTGTTATTCCAAATGTTCTTTGATGGATAAAATTAGAATAAAATTACTTCACTTAAAAAAAATATGGGTGTTAGTTAGCGATCTTCAAACAGAATTACTTTTTCAATAATGTTCTGAATATTGTGCTGTTTTGGGCTTGAACAGGCTGATGGAGAGTTACTTTGCTGCTAAAGGGCTTGGCATCCTCACCCGTGTTTGCTTGTGATCTGCTGACATCAATTGCTCCTCAGTTACACTTCAGTTCTGATAGTGTTGGAAAAAAATAAATCATTTTTATTAATATGAAGTGTTTGCTTTGCAAAAGCGTTCAGCCTGCCAATACGTTTGTTACCAAGCATTAACAAATCTTAAATTGCAGCCAACTTTGTGAATGTTTTTGTGAAGGTCACCATGGATCCGTCCCAGTTATTGAGCTCCGATGAGGAGCCATCTCTGGTCTCGTGGTGCTGGCTCCGGGGCAGGATCGATGCTCCCGCTTCTGCTGTTACCAGAGCAAAGCATAAATCACACCGGGACGTCTCTACTGCGAGTCTCAAGGCACGTGTTCCTTTCAAAGTCATCAATCTGGAGAAAATAAAAGGAAAATGCAACCTCATCCAGAGCACAGACAGATATCCGTTCCTGTCTGTTTGGACCAGAGGCTGTATTGCAGGTGTTCTGAACCTGCCCTCATGACCCTTCTAGCATCATCTTGGGCAGTTACAAGATTTTCGAGCTAGCCTGCTTAGGGGAAACTAGGCTGGCAAACAGCCTTGCCGCTTTCAGTCAGGCTCCTTCTCAATGTACCTGGTGCTGAGTGTGCACAGCAGCAGGATTGTATTCCCGGGTGATTCATTTGGTCAGGTAAGCACTGTTGGTTGACTTGACAGAGCTTGTAGAACCAGGGCCGTGCTGTCCTGGTTTCTCATCGGTGCCCTCCGTGCTTCAGGAGTGACCACGGTTTTTCGTTGTGCTTATGAGGTGGTGGTAGGTCAAGTGCCACCGGTCTTCTGTGATGTGTCATGTGTGGAGAGCAGCCAAGAAAATGAGAGAGCAACTTTTTTCCTTGGCTGAATGTCCCATTGCCTAAGGAAAGTCTTTAGCTCGAGGATGGGCTACTGTGTCTTTGTGTGGTCAGTCGGTTGATTTATTTTATTTAATAAAATCAGCACGTTGCTTGTAGTAATGGAAGCCTTCAGGGCCTCAAGGCAGTGTTTTGTCTTTCTGGGCACCTTTTGATGCCGCTTTGACACAGACCCAGCAGTCGCAGTTACAACTGATGCTCCTGTTTTTCTTCCCTGTCGTGGTTTTCTTTCCTATCCTTCTCTGCCAAAGCCTTGTCTGAGAGACAGTCACTTCTGCCAGACTCTTACCATGTATCGCTAAAGTCACTTCTGCAGGAGTAGGTGCTGAAAGAATGCAGCTCCAAGCTGAATTCAAGAAGACACTGCAATATGGCTGTGGTACACCTGTGTTTCCTCTTTTTCCTGTATGTTATTACACACATGCCTAAAAATGTAAATTACTATTACAGAGCCAAGCACATCAGTAAAGACATGTTAAATTTAACATTGTCCAGATGGAAGATAACTGAATTCAAAGTTGTGTGTGCAACAGCTTTTCTTGCCATGCAAAATCTTGCTACAAAAGAACAAGTCTGTGCTGGAGGATCAAAATCAGGTTTTCATGGTAAAGGCAGTCCCTGAACTGTGTGTGTCGTTGCTTTTGTTATGTGGCATATGAGACATCGGCTCCAGTAGATATACTTTGGTTTGGTGAAGTCACAAGGAGCTAAAAAGAGAATTCATAACGGGAAATGTCCAGCAGCTTCAACAACATGCGATGTTACCAACACTGTGATAATTAGATCAAAACAGGTCATCCATAGCCAAGATAGCAAAATCTCTACTAGTAAAATTCTTCTAGTTTTGTCTCAGATGCTGTGGTCGTGTTTTGGGCTACTATAACGTGCATTTCTGAGAGTGGATTACCTTAGTTAATGCATTAAATGTCATGAATTGTAGCTGTTGTGTAGCCGCATGTAGCTTCTGCGTCCTATGAACCAGAAGTATAAAGTGTTTTCTGTGACTGTGGTTGGAAGCAAATCCAAAAAACTATTGTAAATGTAGGTTGCAAAAGAAGCAGTATTGAACTGAACTTTTCTTTGCTGGTCTGATTCCATGTCCATAGTATTTTTTCATTTTTTTTAATTGACTTTATTACTAGTTACTGTTCTGTAGTGTTACTATTATCAGTATAATAATCAGTAATCTGCCCTTCTCACTGTATTTTTGGGAAAAAAAATACATCTAAAGGTGGAACCCAGTATGCGTGTTGTTTTTTTTTAAAAAAAAAGGAACACCTCTATGCTCCTGTTAAAATTAAAGAAAATGATGTATCTTTGGCTTTTTAAAATCTAAGTAGGATGAAGAATTCACTACAGATGATACAGTGGAGAAGCTTTGCAAGAGGAGGGCAATCAAGTAGGGATAATTAGAGTTACTATTTAAATATGCAGAAATCAAAAGGCTTATCTGTAAAAGCAGAGTGAAGTTATAAGAGCGTAAGCCTAATGTAAGAATGATTTGCAAGCAATAAAATCACATCTCCCTGACTTTGTAAGTACAAAATAATAAGCAATATTTAATAATGGGGACTGTAATAGTGTGGGTTATAAACCCAGTAGTATGTGATTTTACCATTAGATCTTACCTGAAGGGGATAGATTGGTTTAACACTGGTGGAGTGGAGCTGTGTGAGGATTTACAGGTACTGGGAGTGTGTGTGAAGTGGGGGGCGAGAGTAATTGCTCAAGATAATCTGCTTGAGTTCTAGCAGTTAGCACAGAATAACGATACGAAGTTAGCAGGGCCTCTGTTCTCGGGTTTTACTTCTCCCTCCGAATCGGTCTGAACGTATGAATGGCTCGGAAGGAAGGAGACGTGACTCTTATTGCCGGCGTGATTTGAAAAGGTTTTGTGAAGAACAGAAGAATGTGCTGCGAAGAACAAATCCTCCTTGGCAGAGGATGGTCTTCAAGTTCTTAGTCATCTCTCGTTTTTGTAGCTCTGTCGTTATTTTCATTAATTAATTTGAGTGGGTAACACAAACGTCACGCTTCTTCCAAAATTCTTGTTATTGCTGCCTGATACTTAGTCTGCAGAATTGAAAAAAAAAAACAAACCCAAACGAAACAAAATGCTGAAGTGAGGCACAGGCAGTTACTTCACTGAGCGCATTTATCCAAACAGCTTTCAGTGGACGTCATCTCCAGTCTTGGGGTGTTGTCCCGAGAGCCTGTCTGATTTCGGAAGCCAGGTGAGGCCAGTCCTGCCCAACACTGGCCATCGTGAGGAGGGTCCCAAGGAGCTGCTGGAAACACTGTCCCTTGGCAGCGGGCAGGTTTTCTTGCCCCGGGTGTAGCCAAAGGGCGCGTGGGTGCTGAGGATGCCCTGTTCGAAGGAGGAGTAGAGCCCAGGGCCTGAGCACCCATGGTCATTTGAGCTCCCCTGGCCCTTTTACGAGGGCACAGGTGTTTCACCTGGTGGTCCTGGCTGCCTTCCAAGTGGAGTAATTAAATTCTGCGTTCCTAAATTCCCTCTCATTTTAATTGGATTAGGTATTCTTCACCTTGTGGCGTTAAGCTCCCCTGGCTAAGCAACCGCTTTTCATTATAGAGGAGTCTTTATTTCAGATTAGGTTATATCATCCCTGAGTATAATGTACATTGTTTTAAGTGTACCAGGTGTTTCAGGAGAGCAGAGTACAAGGTATATCAACATTTTACTTTATTTGTTTAATTGATTTTCTTTGCTGTACTGAAGTAAGCTCGCTTGATGGTTATTCCTGATGGCTCTCTCAACTTACAGACCTTGGTGAGACCTGTATAATCAAAGGCAGCTTTTAAAAATATTTCTGATCTTCTCTGCATCCAGGAAACGCTGTGTTTGCCTGTGTGTGTAACTTCCATCTCATTTGTACAGTCAGTGAAATCTGGGGTATCACTGGAAGTTTAGTCTTCAGCATGTATTGAGACGGTCACCTGATTCTTGAGATTGCTTAGTTCTTTGCAGAAACAAGCTTTTAAATGGAAATCTGTGCTACATCTCCTCTAAGATACGGCTTGGTTTTTAGTGTCCGGTAACTTCTGTTCAGGTATTGGAGCCTAAATAATTGATTTTTCAGTGTGTACCACTGCGCAGCATCTTAAAACCCAGGCTGCTTTGTCAATGCATGCTGTGGTTCTGCAGAAATTTTAATTGATGAATGGGGATATCCAAAAGACATAAGAAGTAATGAGTGAATACGTGGTTTAAATCCGAGAAGTTAATTTGTGGGTGGTACAAATCTCTGATATGGGTAAAATTCAGATTAGTTCGCTTAACGGTTCGCCTGGTCCTAATGATACTTAAATTTAGAACTTGTGAGCACCACTGGCTTGTAATCAGAATATGTTTTGCCCTGCGTAAAATGGAATTTCTATTAGTCAGTTTGCATTAGCCAAGTCTGAATTCTGTGTCTAGTTGGATTTAGTTGCACTCTGCTGATAGAGCTCCGTTTGGCTTTTTGTTTGACCTGGATATGTGCATCTTTCTTAGTGCTGTCAATCTTCTCTTATGTTGCTCATTGTACTCCTGTTACTGAAAATCCAAGATCCATAGCCCTTTATTAAATTATGGAGTGCATTTCTTGTACCTATACTATTTACCTTTGGGCATTGGGACTTTTTTTTCCCTAGAAAATAACCTGGTACAGGATTTTGTGGGAGTTTCTTTCTGTAACCTCTCTGAAATCTCCTAAAAGAAAGAAAAAAAAAAAAAAAAAAAGGAAGAAGACATCCAAGCATGTCTTTGTGGGAATGTCTTTAAAAACATTTTAAAAATAAGATTTAAAAGAACAGTAGTAATGAACACATCTCCATTTCGGGGGTTTTTTTTTTTTTTTTTTTTCTGTAATTGAGGAGTATATTTCTTGTAAGTACTTGCACGGAAGTCTTTTAAAAAAGGAGGATCCCACCTGTGTTATGGACTATAGATGTGCTTTCTATAGCAGTCTCTCTCCGTGCTCTGTATTAATTCTGAAGGACCGCTCTAAACTGACATAAAGCCTTTTTTCGCTGTGGACTTGATTTGGTTGGTATGCAAAGAGGGGAGGGTAAAACCAGCATCCTGTCTTTCAGCCTTCTGGATGAGGATTAATCATGATCACAGCTGCAAAATAATGCAGATCTTAGCTGCTGGGGCTGGAGGGGGGAAGGGACGGGCAGTAGGGAGAGCGGAACCCGTAGGACATGGGCTCTCTTTACTTCCACGTGCCCCTTCTACCCTGGGAGGCAGCACGCTTCACGGAGGGGTTGGGAGAAGCAGATTCTCAGAAATTGTTTTCCTTCCATTCCCTTAGCAGATCACCTTGTATTTCAGTTTATGCTTGCTGTCTGCCAGCAGCATTCCTTCACTTCACGTGCACCGTCTCTTAGTACGGGATACAGCGCAGAACTGACTTCACTGCATGCGGGCAGTTCGTATTAAATAAAAGCACAGATTTGCTGTTGCCCTGGCTTACTTTTTGTCATTTATTTTTTTTACTGATCAATTTTTCGTGCATCTTTTTTTTTTTTTCCTTTATCATAAGGAATGCATTCAATTCACCAGCAAGACACATGCGTCTTTTGCATGGCTTACTTGTTCTCTTGATGATGCGTTAGGCAATGGGTGCCGAAATGCCGCTGGCTCGAAGGCACTCAGATTTAGACCAGTGACTTTTACTATGTCTCGGTAGATAGCCCCTAAATGCCTTGCAGGTCAACTGTTTTTGAAATGGATAAAAGCGTGCTAATTCCTTCAAGGTAAATCAGGATTATGACATCTAGGAAGAAGAAACTGCCAGACAGGTGATGAGCGATATAACTAGGACTGACCCAATAGCATCTCTAAAGCTTCCAATAAAATTGCCTGAGGAGTCTGCCAAGAAGCCAGATGCTGCTGCTGGAAAAATACCTTCTGTAGCTTGGCATTTGTCCTGTAATTGCTTCCAAGAGAGAATAAACTGTAGCATGACTGTAGAGGGTGAATGGTTCCTCACTGCATGCCACATGGGTGGTTTTTAAAAAATGATTAGAAAATAAGTGTGGTTTTGTGATGCATTATCACTCGTGCAGATCTGTATACTCATTTAGCAACTTAAGAGTTCCCCATCTGATTAATTGAGCTTATTTCTTTTTCTCCCCTCCCCCCAGCATTTTAGCCTGGCAGTGGCTTGATTTTTCTTTTACAGGGTCCCTAACCTGATCACTTTGGCTTTGATTCTGTAAGCACATGATGTGGTCACATAGATCTCTCTGATTGCATAGTTATAGCAGTGGAGACCAGTGTATTTTCCCTGTCTGAGCATTTCTCTGTATGGAATTACGATACAGCAAACAACACCTGGCCCACGCAGTTTCAAGAGTGAGATTGCCAGGTGTTGGGGTTTTTTTTTCCCCTTATAGTATATTTTCCAGCTATAGGAAGATGCCGTCTTTTATTATTTAGAAACACTGCTCGGTCTTACCCACAGACAGAAGATGAGTAGAGCCTGACTTTTCTGGGGGGGCGCTTTCTCCCTTTAAAGTGGTTAACATTCTCCCTGATACAAAGCAGAGGCGTTTGTGGAGCAGCATATAACATAATCAGATACATGGCACTGCATTTACAGATGAGATGAGGACAGATAAGTGAATTCAAGAAAACTATCACACACACAGTGTTAGAGGTTGGAAGGGACCTCGAAGATCATCTAGTCCAGTCCTCCTGACAGAGCAGGATCACCTGCAGTAGGTCACACAGGAACACGTCCAGGCGGGTTTTGAATGTCTCCAGAGAAGGAGACTCCACAACCTCCCTGGGCAACCTGGGCCAGGGCTCTGTCACCCTCACTGTGAGAAATTTTTTTCTAGTATTTTTGTGGAACCTCCTGTGTTCCAGCTTCCACCCATTACCCCTTGTCCTGTCAGTGGACACCGCTGAAAAGAGCCTGGCTCCATCCTCCTGACACTCCCCCTTGACATATTTATAAACATGAATGAGGTCACCCCTCAGCCTCCTCTTCTCCAAGCTGAAGAGATCCAGCTCCTTCAGCCTTTCCTTATCAGGGAGATGTTCCACTCCCTCCATCATCGATTTGTGGCTCTGTGCTGGACTCTCTCCAGCAGTTCGCTGTCTCTCTTGAACTGAGGGGCCCAGAACTGGACACAATATTCCAGATGCGGCCTCACCAGGGCAGGGTAGAGGGGCAGGAGGACCTCTCTCGACCTACTTGCTACTCCCCTTCTAATACACCCCAGGATGCCATTGGCCTTCGTGGCCACGAGGGCACATTGCTGGCTCATGGCCATCCTGCTGTCCACCAGAACCCCCAGGTCCCTTTCCCCCGCGCTGCTCTCCAGCAGGGCAGTCCCCAACCTATATTGGCACATGGGGTTATTCTTTCCCAGGTGCAAAACTCTACACTTGCCCTTGTTGAACTGCGTAAGATTTCTCCCCGCCCAGCCCTCCAGCCTGTCTAGGTCTCTCTGAATGGCTGCACAGCCTGATGGTGTGTCAACCACTCCTCCCAATTTCGTATCATCAGCAAACTTGCTGACAACGCTCTCTAATCCCTCATCCAGGTCATTGATGAATATGTTGAACAGCACCGTCCCTGAGGGACTCCACTACTTATGGTTTGACCCCATTATTTATGGTTTGAAATTTCTCCAGTAAAATCCAGCAGCCGTTTTCAACTGCTTCTGCTCGGTGTCGTTCAGAAGTCTGCCTGTTGTTCATTTGTCCTAGCAGTAGTGTGGAATTGTCTTCGTGAGTGACATTGCTGGTTTGAAGACTCAAGAATTTAGATGGAGTTGTTAGAAGTATTTCTGTAGCTAAAACTCATTTACTAGACTACTTAAAATACTGATATTTGTTGGGTGTGGAAGAAAAATGTAAAAATAATTTTTGCCTCTGTTTAAATTCTTACTTAACAGTCACAGAAAGCTTTTTTCTTTTTCCCCTTTGCTCTGCTAGTCAGTGAACTTTGATAGAAGTCGGGTGGTTGGGTTTGGTGTAATAAATCGAAAGTCTGTTTACAGCAAAGTGAAGTCCTCTGATTAGTTTTCCTAATACTTAACTGTCAGGGAACAAGAGCTAAGTGTTGAAAAACAGCTGGGAATAAAGATCCTAATATTGGAGGAGGCATTTGTCCCTCAAAGGGCCCTGAAAAAGTTGGTCCGTTAAGAGGCTCTACTTCAGATTTCAAAGTACAGTTTAAGTTGGATCTTGTGCAGCTGTTGTGCTGTATTTTGTTTAAAATGAATGAGAGGGTAAGTCCAAGTTAGTCTCACTTGCAATATTAAAAAAGTCATCTTAAAAGAAAAAAGAGCTGAATTAAGATATTTCTGTAAAGGAAAGGAGATGAATAAGTTGCCTTTAACTTACTGTGCCACTTAAAAACATGCTGAGCTGTCCGGGATGTGAGACATTTAATTCTGTAACCTTTTCTTCCAATTAGAAGTCACGGATTCTGATTGTGAGGAATTTGCATTTCAATATAAAACATGGTGTCTCTGACATTGCTTTTACCTTCTCCCTGGTGATGCACCTGACTGCATACTTCTCCCTTTCCTTCAGCGTGATGATTGCACCACCGCACTTTAGTAATCATTTAACAGCTCTAATTACAGAATACTGTGATCCCGACTGTGTACTTTGTCCCTTTTCTCAGTCTTCACTCTGTTTCTTTGGTGTCGAGAGGAATGCAAAAGAGCTGCAGTTCTGCTTTGCAAAAATAAATTCCAAAGACCCTGCTTTGGTAACGTACAGATTTGCATTTTCTTGTGGCTTTAGAGTTAATGGCATCGAATTTTAGACATACAGAGGTTGGTTGGTGTGGTGGTGTTTACATCGGTCACGCCGGCATAACTTCACTGACGCTAATGCAGATACACCAGCATAAAATTGGTGTAACTCCAACTCCATTAAAATCAATGGAGTTACACCAATATAAGTCAAATGTAACGCTATTGATTTTGTGCTGGTGGGGCTTTATTGACTTTAAGGGAGGTGAGACAGTTTTCTGCTGGTGAAACTCAAATTGCAGTCGGGCTGTGCCTGCACAGTGTTGGTAGCACTTAAGGGGTTTGTTTCTTGTTTGTTCTCAGTAGCTATTTTTCCTTTTTGCTTTAGGGTCAGCGATGCAGTAATCTGGGCGTAGTTAAGTCTTGGTGTAACCACAATTCATGTATGAATAGAATTCAGGTAATTTGGTTTTGCTGTGAGTATGGGGCGTCTCAGAATAAGGAATGATGTGAGGTTTTTAAGCCTGTTCAGTGGCAGTGCTCTTCTGATGTAATACCCTACAAAAGCTTCCAAATAGCTGTTTTGGTTTTTTTTTTTTTTTGGGTGCAGTTTTGCCCCGTGGAGCAGAACAATACACTTAAACAGACAATGTGTATTGTGTTTATACCCCCAGCACACACTGATTTTGTTACTCATTTCCAACTCCCTGGGCTGGAGTTGCATTCCTTGCTGCACAGGCAGTGGAGAAGTGAGCATGAGCCCACGTATCGCTGCCGTCCCGGGCTCCGGAGGGAGAGTTCCGGGAGGTCCGTGTTTCTCCAGCCTTTTCCAGGACTGAATTGCTTCATTCAAGGCTGCAAATGCCCTTGTCCAGCAGACTTGTGTGCTTCCTTATGGAATTGGGGGCATACAGTGCTGCCAACCCTCTTCTTAATAATTGTAATTTCCATTTTGAATTCCAGCCTTTAATTTCCCACGGCAATAGATTTGGGGTGTGATTCTGCCCCTCCTAGCCTTGCGTGACTCTTGAAAGCAACACTCCTCGTGTTGTGTGATGATGCTCCCAGGTATATACCTAGTTCGAAGAAGAGGCAGGTGTTAACAAAACCTGCAGAAGGGATGTTAAATGTTATTTTACAGTTGAAGCCGATACCTGATGATAGGTAATCAAGCTGAGACCAACTGAAGGGAACACAGCGGCACTGCAGTTTCAGAGCACTAGCTCTCAGTGCATGGTGGTGGGGTTTTTTGGTTTTGTTTTTAAGGAAAAGGCTTTACCCTGTGATTAGAGAGATTCTTTCAAGAGGCTGAATTTCACGCTGGAAGCGTGAGAGGAGAAAATATAAATATTTTTCTGTTGGTCTTTAGCAACTGGCTCAAATCTGGCATTTTTCTTAAAAGGATCTGAATACACTTCCTCCAAGAAATCATAAACTGACTTCATGTAGTTTTTCCTGAGTGCAAAATGACATACTTCGGAAATATATTTCAAAAATCCTGTTACAGGAGGTCGGTGTGTTCACTTTTGCCTTTGTTTCCAGAGTGCTGTCCTCTACTATATGAAATAGCAACTGTAATATTAAAGTGAAGTGTTGGTAATTTCCCATTAAAAATGTTGATGAAATCAATTAGTTCCTCTGAAAAGTGTCTTTTTTAATCCAGTCAGCATTTTCTAGTGAGTAGAAAATTCACAGCACTTCTGGTGCATAATTGGTGAGGTGGAGTGTAGTATTCACCACTACATGGAGTGATTTCCAGGAGGAATTTTACTAATTATTCCTTCTGTCATTGAAATACTAATAAACATCTTACTTCAAAAATATTTTATAGGTCAATTTTTTGGCAAGATGCTCTTTTAGTGATAAATCAGCTTCAACTGAGCTATTTACACCAGCTGAGGAACTGGGTAGTGTGCCTGAAAGACGCCCTAGAGATAGAATAATGAAGCATATTGTAAACCATAATAAATTTAATAAAAGGTAGCTAAGGCTAATAACACATGTAGGGTTTCTTAAAACAAGGTCCTTATTTTCAGGAGTATTTTATGAGTACATCTAAGCAAATAGCAACTATATACAAGGGGAAATTAGATGTTATGGCTTGAGTACCAAGTAGTTTTCTGATATTGGAAGAATTAAAAAGGGTTCACTGGGAGGCATTGGTCTGGTATCTCACTACAGACATAGTGCAGGAGGCATCATAAAGCGCATAAATCTCCTCCCTTGATCTTTATGTACGGAAAATTAGAAGTGGAGTGGAGCAGGGTGGGCTTTTTTATTTTAGAGCAAACAAAAGTAAGTATGAAATACGGAGGCAGCTCCGAGTCTTTGCGAGCTGTGTAACTCAGGGAGGTGGGAGGAGGAAGGAGCCGGGTGCTGGGTGGCAGAGGAGTGTCCGGGGTTTGCAAGGGGAGATTCGCGGAACTAAACAGAGCACTTGGCTTTCGTCCTGTTGGCTGAGGGGATGAATTTTTGTGTAGGATCTCAGCTTGTGCACGCGACCAGGAAGCTTCCATTCAGCTTTACAGGCTGCAGAAATACCAACAGAGAAACATCGGGAAAAAGCAATGATTGACATGCGATGCCGTGAGAGAGAGTTGCTTGACTTTGTCATTAGAACCAACACATTATGCTGTTCTGTGGGCAAATGACAGAACTAAAGAAGAGGCACCGGGCACATGCCACAGTCTAATGAGATTGCTTTCTTTTGCAGGCTAGCCGGAATATTAATGCATGGGCTGGCTTAGATTTTGCTGCTAAACACATTATAGAATTTGCTTTAATGAAGTATCTACACAGACATCTTCTGTTTGCTTTTCCTCCTCATTTTCTCCTGTGTCAGTATCTTAAGCTCTCTCTTTTACCTCATCTTCCTCATTTTCGGGTTCTTCCAGGCCTTATTAACTGAAATCTATCAGTGGGGTTTGGACCAGTCCCTTGGGTTTCGGTTTGGAATTAGTGGTGTGCCTTCTGTAAAAGATTAATACGCTGATACCAAGTAGCTTCCCACAGGATGCTCACAAGACCTGACCATTAGGGAAATGAGCTGATGAGTACAAAAGAGCGTGAGCAGCTCCAGAGGGTTTCATCTCCTCCTCTCTCTAGAGGGTATAAAGGGCACTGTGGGCCAGGATGGGTTTTTCTACTGTCTATTCATGTGTTGCCCCACTGAAGTTCTCTGTGTTAGGCTTTGTGGTTGGATGAGAAGTTGATGAGTGGAGTTTTTCTCCCCGGATAGCAGTCCTTCCCACTTGAACTGTTACCAGTTTTCTAGGAATGCAGGACTATTAAAATAAATTTGCCACTTACATTTTGCCCTTTTAGTACGTTTGGGCTCTGTTTTAAACTTGCAGAATCATGGGCGCTGGCATTCCTTTACAGATGATTGTATTTGGGTGCTTTGGAGGGAAGGAATGAACAGCAGGATGTCAGAGGTGTAGATGCTCGAGCCTGAGGATGGTGGCGTGGGTTTTGTTTTGTCAAACCAGGGTTTGCGAGGTGCCATCCTCTTGTCAAATCCCACTTTGGGGTTGTGGAGAACTTAAATACGTAGCGAATGCCGGGGCTTGCTTACAAATCCTTTCTAAGACTGCTTTTTCTTTACACAAGCAGATGGGAACTGGTTTGGGGGGAGGGAACTTCTTAAGTTTTGCAGCCCTGAAGAAAATGAATAAATTCGTGTATTTTGAAGTCAGAGGGGAATTATGATTGTCTTGTCTGACCTTCCTCATATCTTGGGCCAGGGGAAGTTGCCTAATAACCCCTTCATGAGCTTGCTCAAGCATGGTTGAAAGACAAATGATTTGACAGAAATTTTTGTTTTACAAATGCGTGGGGGAGGCGAACGGAGCACGTGACTAATTTCCCTGCACGTAAAAGGTCCGACCTGTGCTAATCCTAACTGCAAAGTGAATTTACAAAAAACATTTCTTCGCTAAGGCTTTAGAATTTATGCTGGCGTAGGAATAATGCAGAATGCAGGCTTAAGACTTCTCATGGAATTAAAAGCCAGTTAATTCCAGAATGCGCTGATTGTGTTCCTGCTGTAGCCACTTAATAAGGGAACAGAAAATGTCAGTATTTTGTTAAAACGAAGAGCTCTGAATCCTCTTTAGGAAAAGCTGAGGCATGCACGTAACACTGTAATAGCTCGCACAGTAACGAGGCACACAAGAAGATCGTTAGAGTGTAAGATGCTGGATTTTTTTATTATTTTTTTTTTTTTTAATGCAGCTAAAAAAAATTTGTCTTTACAGCCGGGAGAGAAATGTGGCAGGGCTGATCAAAGAAAGTAACATCTCATTGATAAAACACATGCTGCAGTACATCCCACAGTTGGAAGACTGTAGTATTTAACAACGGTGACCTAGATTGGAGGAGACAATAAAAGCTGTTGCAGTGAAGAGCAGATTGACTGCCATTCTCATCTGGGTAATAAACGGCTGAAATACGGACAGGGTATGAAAGTTTACTAATGTAGCTTACATAAGGACTTACACTTTTGGAGGAATTGTCTCTGTAGCAAATTCAGTTTGAGCTATAGCTTGCATCTGACGGATGTTTATGTGCTCTTTTACAAAGATGCCTATTACTTTATTCAAGGATCCATGAGCCTGCAGGACTATGACCTGATTAGGTTTTAAAGTAAATCAATATGTGAACCTGTCCAGAAACAGACATGCTTTTATTTTGAAAAATATTGCTCAGTGTGATAGCCTCAAGGGGATATAGCTTTTCTGGAGTTTCAAATGAGATAGCAGTCATTTGTTGTTATTTTAAAATATTCAGTGGCATTCAGATGCTACTTCTTCAGCCCTCCTGTTGAAAGTAGCTGACGAGAGGAGATGGCATTCTTGATGCTTTGTGCCCACAACAGTCTTCTGAGACATTAAAACTTGCTTAACTCTTGACCCTGGCGGTATTTTGGTTTTGTCGTTTGTTTTTTCTGTTTTGATTTTATTGTAAATTGACTTGTTATAAGTGTTTTCCTTTTGTTAAGTGGTTCGTGTTAGTGCTTCTGGTGAAGTTAGGCAGTTAACCTTTAGGTACATCTAAATCCAAATTCTAGAAAAATAAACTGTCAATCCAGCTGTGACTTGAGCGATGCTTTAAGTAAGTGCCATTGAGCTGTAAAGAGTGATGCACGCCTCCTGCGCTGTAAAACTAAATATTATTAAATTGGGTTGCGTGCAGGGGGAGGGGAGGGAGATGGGGGATGCGAGGGACATCTGTTCTCTACAGTGTTTTTTCTCCCCGTTTGCTGGGGAGGGGATTTCAAGCACGAGTGAAGAGTGACTCCGTCGATGGCAGCATGAGGTGGTTCCCTCCCAGCGCCTCGATCTGTACCAGGGCTTGGTGGTCACTTCACGTGGTGTCCCCCTGTCACCAGGTCTCGGGCAGAGACATCTCCGTGCCTGTGGACCTGGCCAAAGAGCACTTCACATTCTGAAAGATTGTCAGTCTGGGGGCTGTTCCCTTATTCCTCTTCTCTCTGTGAGGACCCTTCATTTGGCTTTGTCCTTTTCTATCGTTTCCTTAGCTAAGAATGTTAATCAAAATGCTTATAGTTTATTCAGGTGTTTCAGGAAGGTGCATTTAGCAAGCACCACAACTTTGATTTATAAGTTGCTTTGGTTTCCCTTCTTTTTGCTATGCAGCACTTCCTCAGACTCTGCAGAACAGGGAATTTTGTATTTCCAAGTCTTTGAATATTCTATAATACATGTACAGATTTGAAGAGCTCATTAAAGAAAGCCCCTGACACACTTCAGCAATATTAAATCACTTCAGACAGTGCATGGTAGTGTAATGTTACTGAAGCATTTTAAAATGTTGAAAGAGCCTGGATTTGAAAGTACTAGTGGCTTCATAGCCCTTACTGTGAAAAGTGATTTAAACTGTCAAAATTATTTCACTGTTTGCGGTGTATTGCTTTCCTAAATCTCAGAGAAGGGACATTAGTAGATAACTATAACTGTAGTTAATCTCTGGCCAGCTAACTAGCTGATATGCTGGGTTAATTTCTTTATTAAATGCTTATTTGATAAGTGGGCAGCTGTTCAGACCGGCCAGATGGACTTCGCTGTAATTGTGCTAATAATGAGAACTTTTTCACAAAAAGAAAGGCCATAAGAAGACACATTTAGAGCGGGAACATGATGACAAATGGCTTCAGGACAGTATGGTCCTGTGCCCCCAACAGACTGACTGAAGTAGGTGCCTCATCCTTCAAAGCAAGGACCAGCACTAAGGATTGGAGAAACAGTTTATTTGTTGCTTGGTTGGTTGGTCTTTGTGTTTAGTCTCACCAAGTGTTATCTTTTTGCCCCCCCCCCCATTCCCTTTGTATTTTGTAGGTTTAATTAACCGTGTTTTCAGAGTTCTTTGCAAGAAAATTACTAGATGGGTGTTGAGAATTACAGCTTTGTTTACATGGAGGCAGATTCTTTTGTACTGGGAACATTAGTGTAAGCAAGAGGAGTGGCTCAGTATGAGTTACGAATCTATTTTCCATTTGTCTTTATTCGAGTAGGAGAACAAAAGCACTGAAAGAGCATTTGAGGAGTAAAAAATCCAAACTTACCTCAGAAGTGTTGCGTTTAAGAACTGAGTCCTTGCAGAATTTTTTGTGTTTGGTGGCATTTCCAGCTACTTCCTGGATCATAGTCTTTGTCCTCCAGCTGCTGGTCCAGATGTGCAGACCTTCTCTCCACCTTTGTGTGGGATCTCTAGACTGTGAAGGCACCCCAGATATGCCAAAAATATCTCAAACAGGACTAGATGACTGTGTTTAAGCATATAAAATTATGGGCAGTTCTCTGTAGATGAAGAACCTAATAGGTTTCTTCCTCAGTACGCTTGCAGTGGTTTGCTTTTTTTTTTTTTTAAATGTTTTAAGCTCAGAAAATGACTGTCGCTTTTTGTTTCCTTCTTTAACAGCACTCAAAAGGAGTGAATGAGATGAACTGTTTGGGTTATAGTATCTGAAAGGCTAAATCATTCTCTTGGAGAGACGTTCTAAATGAGCCTGACCGAGATCCTGGATCTGTGTGAAGAGGACTAAGGATATAGGATGTCAACTGAGACAGAACTTCAAGTGGCTGTTAAAACCAGCACAAAGAAAGACTCCAAAAAGAAAGGTAGTGACTCGTCGCTCTTTGTTTGTATATATTTTAATTTAATTTGAATTTAATCAGCTCCCACATCAGCGACCTTTTATGCATCTGTGTTTCTTCTGTTGTTTGCGTGCTTAGCAAAGGTAAAATTTGTTAAGCCCAGTGGTGTGGAAACATTGGATTTGATTCTTTGACATTAAAAATATATCTTATCGAAATAAATTTAAAATGTGAGAACGACCTATGTTACACTTAATTAATTTTTAGTCTCTATATATTGCAGTTATTTCACAACTGGAAATACAACTTAGCGAAAGGTGACTTTTTTATCTGTTAATAAATAAGTTTTTTCTTCTAAGGGCTTTATTTCTACTTTGTTTTGAACTAATCAGAGCTTAAATGCACTTTCTGTTACTGGATGTTGAATCTTATTGACACTTTTTATATGCATTTACACTTTTGCATCAGATAGTATGGCAGTTCTTGGGACTGATAAGAATGAGAAGTGTGATGATATGAATTTGATGCTTATGAACAGGAGTACTGAAATATTTTTGGTGGGGAATTTTATCCTTAGGTTTTTACTAGTATTTTTATTGCATGTGTTTTTAAGTGCTGATGATCTTGGAGGCCAAGACCTTGAATTCGAGTGGTAATTTATTTTGTTCTGTGTACCTGTCTGGTATTTTTAAAAAAGAAAAAAAATCAGTTTGTCATTCTGTTTCTTTTTGTGGGTATATAGTTTAGCCGCTTACTTCTACGGAATTTGTACATTTTATAAGACAAAAAAAGCTTTCTTATCTTTTCCCATATATATGTGTGTGTTGCAGCTTCTACCCCAGTACCTGATAAATAACTTGTTCAGCTTCTGGGCAGCTAAACCTTTTACTGCAGTCATTCTGCCAAGCTGATAATTAGTGCCTTGTGTTTGCTATACCTTTGGTATCAGAAATCTTTAAAGTAGTGTTTATAAAGAGAGACACAGCAATTAAAAAATTCTAAGCATTTGTTTGAGAAGATAGTGTAAAATCCTTATGACTACTCTAGGCCTAAACTCATAAGGAAAAAAATGATTAAGATAAAAAAAAAGTATAGTTTGGAAAGGCAAAATAGGGGAACTTTGATGTAAGTGGGAATGTGATCTGAGAGAGATGTGGAAGGCAAGTAAAGAAAGTAAAGGTGATGTGGTGGTAGGATCATACAATATTTTTGGGCAGGCAGGAGATTTAAATATGTCAGTTCTTTGCAATATGGATAACATCTTTTTGATGTATGTCTCCTATGTTATTTCTGCTGCTGGAGGGTGAAACTTTTGAAAACGGCAAACAACTATTTCAGGAACTTGATGTTTATGTTAATAAAATATTTAGCATCCAAGTTCTACAAACGTTTTCATAAATCATAGTAACTGAATGTTTCTCTGCACAATATCTGATTCTATCCCCCAAATGGAAATCCTGAGAATCACCTGTACCGCTGAGAAGAAATAGAAAGTATGTTCTGTGGCAGTGATCAGAGCTCCCTGCAGCGTGTACAAGCATGTGAAGAACTGGAAGGGACAGCGTGGGGCAGTAGCACATAGACTCACAGAATGTTGGGTTTGGAAGGGACCTCTAGAGATTCTCTAGTCCAACCCCACCCCGGCAGAGCGGCATCCCCCAGGGCAGCCACACAGAACACGTCCGGGTGGGTTTTGAAAGTCTCCAGAGAAGGAGGCTCCACAACCTCTCTGGGCAGAGGGTGCCAGGGCTCCGGCACCCTCATAGTGAAAAAGCTTTTCCTTCTCCAGCATTAATCTTGCCCCGCATCTTCTGTGCGATTCTGAGCGCGCCCAAACGCAGTGCAGCACTGCGAGGGCTTCGTACAGACGAGATAAACAGTTCAGGTGGTGTTTGCTGTTCAAATCCCACAAAATGAAGGTCCAAAGAAACTTGGTGTCCTCATTTACTTGTCACTGAATTGTATGTGTTTGCCCATATTTCAGCAGATGAGCCCTCCCCTGTACAGTGTGAGTGATGGACACAGGAAAAATTGGGATTTTTCCCTCCCCTCCTCCCACCCCAAGCTCATTAACTGTGAGCTGTGATAGGTAGCAAGTACTAACATGAAGTTGCTAATGTTACTAATCAATGAGTCTGATTATGCAATGGGAGTGAGTATTCCCAAGAAATTAGTCTATGCTTTATAAACAGATATTTCAGCTCAAGTGTATTTGCAGAGAGTCAGGTTTTGTTTGTGCTTCTGCAAGAGCCGTGCAACCATTTTCATCCGGAGCAGGGAGAGGCCCCTCTTGCTGTGTTATCCACCCTTCTGGTAGTTCTCCTGACATCTGCGGTTCACAGCACGGCCTGGAAAAAGAGCAGTAAGTTGGATAAAAACTTCCTAATGGATTGTCTGTCCTGCACTGAAGATCTGGGGTTCCTGAAAGGGGATGAGGGTTACGGGTCAGGGTTCTTTCCTGATCTCAGCGTAAGTCTTCGGTATAGCATCAGCCAAAAAGATGATGGTTATTCAGATGCTATGACTCATGCATTTGTGGTATAATGCCTAATGTGGGTTAAAATCACTGTAACATCATTAATTAAGCAAACAATAACTTGGATAGATCAGAGGAAAGGTCCAGGAGGAGTCCTGTGATACTCAGTGAGCACAAAGCCCAAGTCCTGCTCTTGGGATGGGCTAAATCCCTGCAGCCAGGTGGAGTGTGTGTTTGAAGTTATTTTATGGTTTCTTATAACTGCTTTTAGGCTCTGTTGCATAGATTACTGATTTTTGGGTGACAGGAAAATCGTTTGATTTCTGCTTCAGGTGGGGCAAATGACATTAATGCTCCTGCAAAGTTACAGATTTTACCAAATATTTCATTTCTGTATTGGGCACACATCTCTTTTTTTTTTTTTTTTTTGGTACTGATTCTGTTACAAGAGTTTATTAAAACATTTCTCATTAGACACGGTGTTTTTACAGCCCTAAGATTTCTAGTCATAGTAAACTCTTCAGTCTTACCGTTGTCATCAAAGCTGGTTTCTAAGACAATGCTCTGTTCCAACACTAAAGGATTAATACTATAGCCAGGACAACCTCTAACATTCTGTGACTCTGTGACAAGAAGTTACATACAAAATGCTTTCAGAAACTTCTATTTAAGTAGAATCGCAGCTGTGAAACTCCAGTGTACTATAGGCAAGTTCAATATTAACATGATAGTATCAAATTCTAGTTTTGTATGTTAACATTATCAGTCCGGATAATCTTAACAAAGAGCTTTTTAAAAAACCGGGTACTAATTTTGCCTTTATTCAGTCAACCTGAGGGATCCAGAATTTGATGGGCTCTAAAAATGCTACTTGGTCCAACTCGTAATAGAGGGTAACAGGTTTAGCTGAGTTGAAGACACAGTCAGGAAAACGGAGGTGAGCCAAGCACCACCTCCCTTCCTCTCCAGGTCGTCACTTACTGTTCCACATACTGTGAAGATACTTACTGGTTGAGGACCCATGTTTCACTCTGACCTCCACAGCCCTCCCTTCTACACTTGATTCCATTTTATGAGCTTACAGCGTGCTAGATGCTATTAGAGGAGATTATATTTCTGCTGTCCCCCACCTCCAGCCCTAATCTTCATGCCACTCTTGGCTGCAACCTGCTAGTAACTGTTGTAATTACCTTTTTGAGGGCTTGCTCAAATTTTAAAAGGCATCCTGAAGAGGTTTCATGTTGCTCTTTAAAAGGAGATCATGCAAAATTCTCAGGAGGTTTAGAAACTTCTACTCTAGAACTTTTTTAATGTTGAGGGGGTTTTTTGTGTGTTTTTTTTGCTGGGAGTTTCCCAGAAATCATGTATTCTTTAAGAAGCATTTGGAGATTAATGGTTCAAATAATGCTCTTAAAGGCTGATTTTATTTCATTTGTTTATGTCATCTGGTTCATTGAGAGTGAATAAGAAATACATGTTTTTGCCATTCAGGATAGGAAATTAGAATTTTTTATTAGCCAAACTTGTTAGAAGCATAAACCGTGTTTGTCTTGTAGTACATGGGGGAAAAGCCATTTTATAAGTGCGTATGGATTATTGAATCAAATTGAAAACACTTACTTGAGCCTATCGGAATTAAAATTGATTTAGAAACCTCTTTGGGGAAAATGTGTTGCCTCGGTGTTGAATCCATACTGATAACTGCCTTGGAAAATCCCTTCTCACAAAATTAACTTAAATGGGAAAACTGAAATGGGAGGTCAGTAAAGTGAGCCAGGCTACCAAATTTGAATGCAGATCTGCCTCTGCCTGGGAGACTTTGCTAGGGATTTGGTTTCTTCATCTTGCAATTAAATTCTGTCACTAGTCTGCCTGAAGCTCAGGATTATTTATTATTTTCTCTTAGCAAAATCATCTCTCATTACATCTCCCCATAGTAAGACTTTTTGAGTCAATTTTCGAAATGATGGGGACTCTTTAAAAATGGAATCAAGATACAGAGAGGAGCTGGGGCGTGCCGACAGCCAACAGAATGATCTTTGATGCTGAGCATTCCTGTGGGTGAAATTCCCTTATTTAACGGGTTTCTGCCACCATGCGTGGGGGAGCACGTGGCATCTGGAAAGGGATTTCGTGGCGGGCAGGCCGCCAAGCCGGGGATTGCCGTAAGTAGCCGGTCGGAACGTGAAATTTAGAGTTTGCGTCTCTTACTCGAGCTAGATACCTTCTCATGGGCATGAGTTGGGCACTTCGTTTCGACTGAATGAACATCCAAATTCTGAAGCTGCGCTCGAGGAGGCAGAGTGAGAGCGGGCTCCGCTCGGGGGGGTGCCTAATGCCAGGTGAGGAGCTGCCCTGCAGGGAATCCCTTACCTGTGAGGACTTACCGGCAGAGCTGAGGGTGTTGCGTTGCCCTGCTACCTTGGTGGTAGAAGATCTGAGTTTGATCCTCTCGGGATCAGGATGGCAAAAAGCTTAAGTGTCCCATTTTAATTGACTACTAATTAAAATGACCAGTGGCTCCAGGACCATTCTTATAGATCAGATTGGCCTCTGGCACAGGCACATCTGTTTCCTGGCTCTTTTAAACTCTAATGAGAGACTGGATTCTGTCTAACTATCTAAAGGAAAAACTCTGCATCCCCAGAAGCAAAACTCCAGTCATACTAAGATCAAACAGGAGGTACCTAGTTAGATTAAGCGCCTTTGAGGATAGGCAGCCTTTAAACAAGGTTATGTTTTGTCATTTTTTGTTTTCATTGTAGGTGCCTAATGCTACCCAAGTCCTGTTTCGGGTTTCTTAGACCTCATTTGAATCTAATCTTTGCTAAATTTGCGAGTGTGATGGAGATTTCTGGTTGATGTGAAAGCTACAATTTTGCTGATACGTAGAAATCTCAATGTAGTTTTTACAGATTCATTTCCAGATTGGAACTTTAGTTTAAATTAATAAGTGCTGTGAACAATGGCAGTTGATTATTTTTTAAAATTATTTAACTTTTTTTTAACATTAGGATGAGCTAACAACAATTAAAGCATCATCACTGTAATGAGAGGCATTTCAAGTTGTCAGATGGATGTAGGTTTGCTTATTTTTCTGATTACAGAGCTAAGATTCATGGTATCCAGCAAAATTCAAATTTGATCCAAAGAGTAATGAGAGAGAGGCACAGTCAGGCACTTATTGACGGGGAGTGGGTTTGCTTTGTTTCCTTGCAGTAGTTATGAGTTTTTCAATAATTTATAGATCAAGTAACAGCAACATTAATTGATACACTAATTGTGTCCACATGCCTGCCTTTAACAAATCTCTTTTGTGAAATGGTTACTGACAATATTAATTGCACCTCTTTTTGAGTCTTGATACAAGTTATGAATTCATTCTCAAGTTGAAAGAGGGTGGGAAAATCATTAATTTTGACATTGTGTAGCTATAATTAACCAGAGTTATCCAATAACCTATCATAAATTAGCAAGCTCGTGAATTCCATTTTTAAATACCACGTTCGAGGGGGCCCATGGTTGGGTTAATTGAAGCATTTTTCAGAAGTGATGGATGTTTTCTTCTGTTGCGGTTAAAATGTTTACTGTTGGTTTTAATTGAGAGACGGGGCTGCCCAAGTTAAGGTTGGAGCTCTTGTTACTTTGCTGCTCCTCGGTAGAGGAATCAATAATCTGTTGAGTGTTCAGAATAACATTTCCTAAGAGCTTCTGTTATCATTTCTCACTGTTTTAAAAGTGGTCAAGGCGTTTCAGTTGAAACCAGTAATTAGGAGCTTAATGCAATGCGTGTTCCACAGAGGATTTGACTCGTGTCACAGTCATTAAGCACAGGTGGGTGTTACTGTGCTCACAGGCTGACTGTGCCGTAGCAAATCTCTCGGTTGTTGGCAGTGAGGATCACCCGTGCATCCAATTTAGCATGTGCTGGACATTTCTGGCTTCATCCACTTACGCTGTTAAACTGCATCTGAGATTTGATTGAAATATGGAGAAAATGAAGGGCTGGGGCTAGTAAAAAAAGGGAAAACAATTAAAATTCCAAAGAGCCAAATGAATTAATTCTCAGGGAAACTTTTTCTCCGCTTGCAGTGATTGAAAAGACTCCCCGCAAAATTTGTGTTAAGACCTTTGTAAATGAAAAGTTTTGTTTAGAGAGTTCAGGGAAGAAAATTCTGTCGTGTAATGAATGTAACTGAGCAGGAGTGACCTAATTTGGCCAGATTTGTAGCTAAAATGCCTCTAGAGGTTTGGATTAGTGGAAGTTAGTCCTAATATGGCTGACATAGAAATATTCTACAGGGACAAGTATACAGCTGATGATAATATTTTTATATCATTCTTCATCCAAAGATACTTACTTGCCTAATAAATATTAATGAATGACATCTCTGTCAGCCTGTTGCATTACCAGCAGTTGAACATTTCTGCTTTTCTGCAGCATTTTTCCTTTGCCATTGACATTACAAAAAATTCTGCAAATAATAGTAAAACATGTCAAAGTCTTAGTCACTGTAAAGGACAGGTTAGAGGTATCTGCTGTATTGATAAATGTTCCCATTTTGCTGAAGGGAAATCAGAAACAAGTAGATCTGGAATATTGGCTTGATCCCAGCAATCCTGAAAGCATTAAACTACTCAACAATTTTCCATGAAATAAACAGATAGCACCGTTGATGTCCACATTATTGCAGTGTATGCTTTTTCATATTAATGGGGAAAATTCCTGCAAATTTAGATAATCTTCTAGCATTTATGGGAAGTAATGAACTTTCATAACCTATCCACATATGGGAGACATTTGAATTGATCTCAAACGTGGTTAGACCTTTGCATCAAAGGCTGGTGCTGATCTCTCAATAACTCTCCTAAAATAACACCACAAATCAGGACAGAGCTTGAAATATAATCTGAGGGTCTTGTTTCTTTGTGCTATAGCCAATATATCTTGCTCTCAGTAACGATAACACAGTGTTTTCATTAATCAGTTAGAAACAGACGTGTTCAGCTAAATATCTTAGTAAATTAGTCACAAAAACTTTAGTGGAAAAGTAACTTTGTCCTTAATCTTTAATAGACCTTTTGAACGCTGATGACTGATTGTCAAGAAAAAATTGCCCACAAAATTGATAGCTTGTCGAAATATACAGTGGCTGAATTTGCAAGCCCTACGTTCATGCCTCATGGCATGTACGTCTTTAAGAGCTCAAAGAAATAGTGAATTTGACCAAGTAATAAAGTGTGAGGTCCAGACATTCACTGTGCTCCTCTGGAGTAGAGAAAAGATATGGTTGTGATCCTTGTAGATAATGTGCTCTAGCTATAGAATCAATATTGACATCATTGCCCATCCAGAATAAAGGTAATATAATATATAATGTATTTGAGTTGTCCAACAGCCCAGTGGATGAATGTGTTTTAGCATAACATTCTTCCTGACCTAGACAGGCTGGAGGGCTGGGCGGGGAGAAATCTTATGAAGTTTAATAAGGGCAAGTGTAGAGTTTTGCACTTGGGAAAAAATAACCCCATGTACCAATATAGGTTGGGGACTGCCCTGCTGGAGAGCAGTGCAGGGGAAAGGGACCTGGGGGTTCTAGTGGACAGCAGGATGGCCATGAGCCAGCAATGTGCCCTCGTGGCCAAGAAGGCCAATGGCATCCTGGGGTGTATTAGAAGGGGAGTAGCAAGTAGGTCAAGAGAGGTCCTCCTGCCCCTCTACTCTGCCCTGGTGAGGCCGCATCTGGAATATTGTGTCCAGTTCTGGGCCCCTCAGTTCAAGAAGGACAGGGAGCTGCTTGAGAGAGTCCAGCGTAGAGCCACAAAGATGGTGAAGGGAGTGGAGCATCTCCCTTATGAGGAAAGGCTGAAGGAGCTGGGTCTCTTTAGCTTGGAGAAGAGGAGGCTGAGGGGTGACCTCATTAATGTTTATAAATATGTCAAGGGGGAATGTCAGGAGGATGGAGCCAGGCTCTTTTCAGCGGCGTCCACTGACAGGACAAGAGGCAATGGGTGGAAGCTGGAACACAGGAGGTTCCAGAAAAATATGAGGAAAAACTTTTTTACTGTGAGGGTGACCGAGCACTGGAACAGGCTGCCCAGGGAGGTTGTGGAATCTCCTTCTCTTGAGACATTCAAAACCCGCCTGGACGCGTTCCTGTGCGCTCTAGTGTAGGTGGTCCTGCTCTGGCAGGGGGGTTGGACTAGATGATCTTTAAGGTCCCTTCCAACCTCTAACATTCTGTGATTCTGTGATTCTGTGATTCTGAAAATGAATTCCTCTTAGAGATAAATGTGTCCTCAGAAATAATTGCGTATTATTTTTAACTAAATATTGTTAGATATAATAGCTAGTGTTAGTGTAAAGACAGGGAAAAAATGCATTTCTCTGCATTTACAGTTGGTTGGTTTTGCAGATGAGACAGTATATTTATTTAACTAAATGTTTATGGGTCTTTTGTAGGAAAACAAAGGGCTGAATCAAAAGCAAAATTATTTTTTCCTTTTCTTAAAATAGGCCATTTCATAGTGAGACCATGGATATGCAATTAATTGATTTTAATTTTTTTTACAATTCTTTCAATGTGTATTTTAATGCACATGCCAGATGATCAGATCTGAATGTATACCTATGGATTTCAAGCAGGCATACTGAATAGGAGACACAATCAAGGTCTCCTGTGATGCGAGCAGCAAGAATGAGAAATTTTTTTTAGAAGTTATCAACCAATGCCAAGGACAACTGAATGCTTTTTGCTTTTTTCTTTTTTTTTTTTTATTAAACAGGATAGGAGGAATCAGAGTACTTTTTGATACCTTTGCTCTCCCAGAAATACTCCCCAAAAGATGCGTATAGAATCCTGAAGTCCTGCATGAGATAGGTTTTGGATACAGGGGAGGATGTGTCTGTCTGGAGGGTGACAGTGGAGGAAGCCCTGCGTGACAGAGCTGGGCAGCAAATGTGGAGACGCTGCCAAGGGTCAGACCGACTTCTGCAAGTGTGTTCTGGCCCCTGTGAAATTGTGGGAAGCCTGAGCCTTGAGAGTGGAGTGGTGATGTACAAAAATCGTGCCAAAACTGCAAAGGGTTGTCCTCATGCTGTGCTCCTCCAGAGTTTTTCTTCTCCTGTTCACCTGCCTTAGTGGTTTTTATTGCTGGTGCCTATAATACTGAAATCACAGTGGTAGACTGATGGTTTATACACCTACGATCCTGTTGAGTTGATGTTTTTTAAGTGACAAAAATACTATTTCCCTGATAGTATTAGGTGCACTTGTCGGTTAGAAAAATACAGGGTCCTTTATGAAGTTTGGAAAGATTGTAAATTCAGTGGTACTCATCAGCTGGTCACTGAAGACCTCTGTCCTTAGGGACCACCTTCTGAAACCTTTTCTTGTCTTGGATAACTTCTCAGTCTGCATTTGGGTCTCATTCACACCAAAACTGCCTTGCATCCCGCTAGCCTAGAGCCCAGGCTGCAGAGACCTCTCTCTGTCTAGCTTCATGGACTCGTTAAAGGCTCGTCACGAGTGGGAGCTGCACCGTGTTTCACAGGTAGTGCTCTGTGATGTGGCATTTTCCAAAGACAGTCCATTTTCTAAACCATGAAGGAAGACAAGTCTTCCCAGCTTGGGTCTGTGTAGCCTCTGTGAATAGAAGTTGTATGTGAATCCAAGCTGTAAAATACCTGAATGCTCATTGACATCTTTCTTTCTACTAGTAGCAGCAGTGAGGCCAAAGCTAATATCCTAGCATTGAAAAGGCCATCTTTCAGTCTGTTGCTGTCTGTAGAACCATGTGTGGAGGCACTCGTGACATCTTACAGCCACATGTTTCTGCTTTGACCTTCCCTGAGCAGCCAGTGCCTCTCCCCTACAACCCCTCTCCATAGATGAGCATCAGTGGAGTTGACTCCCTTCTCATTTAGACACAGTGTTTATCCAGGCTGAAACACCAAACAATAGAGGTTGTCACTTATTTGCAAGCAGGTGAGTTTATTCACTTTATTTACTATAGTACTGTTGCCTTTACCCAATTCCTTTTATTTATGCTGTTGTGCAGCGCAGGAGGGCAGTTGCCAACACAATATCCATTATTATTCTGACAAGAACAGAATAGCTTTCACTTCCATTTCCTGGAGACAGCATTACTCATTGCTGTAAAACAGCAGTAAAAATAGGAGAAGTAGGGCAAATTATCATTTGGCTGCCGAGTTGTGAAACCGCCCTTCCTTGCTCCAAGTAGATCAAGTCTGAAGTGGAGGTGAGAATAGCATACGGTCTCCCTGGGCTTTGTGTCTGCTTTGTGATGCTCGCGTTAGAAAAGAAAACAAGCTGTTGCTCCATCAACACAAAAGTCGGTACGTGTGGAGCCAAAGATGTTAACATGATCACGTTTCCAGGATCTTCCATTAGAGGAAATCGAATCTGGTGTGCTACAGGGCCCGGGGAATTCATCCCCTCCCAAACCGATACAAGGCTGCTACGGTTTGGTGTATCCGGGTTGAGGCAGCAGCAGGGCTGGGCATGTATTCCTGATGGGCATGTATGCACACACTGCAAACAGCCTCTTGTATTGCCCCACACAGCAGAGCTTTTACCAGCACGCACATGATCAGAAACAGCACCTACAGCAACCCGATCTACGTAAGGATGTCCTTGATGTCATTAATGTTTACAAATATATCAAGGGTGAGTGTCACAAGGATGGAGCCAGGCTCTTCTCGGTGACAACCACTGATAGCACAAGGGATAATGGGCTGAAACTGGAACATAAGAGGTTCCGCTTAAACTCGAGAAGAAACTTCTTCTCAGTGAGGGTGACGGAGCACTGGAACAGGCTGCCCAGAGAGGCTGTGGAGTCTCCTTCTCTGGAGACATTCAAGACCTGCCTGGACACGTTCCTGTGTAGCATAATCTAGGCATTCCTGCTCTGGCAGGGGGATTGGACTTGATGATCTTTTGAGGTCCCTTCCAATCCCTAACATTCTATGATTCTATGATTCTATGATGGCTGCAGGGAGGTTGGACTAGATGACCTTTAAAGGTCCTTTCCATCCCAAAACGTTCTCTGGTTCTATATACACGTGAACAGCATGAATGGCTCAGTCCTGTTCCTCCCCTCTGGCTGGTCAGGTGTGAAGCTTGCTCGTGGACACACCTACACACATTCTCTACGGATTTCTCCGCAGATGATGCTAGGCATCCAGTTTGTCCGGTAGCTGTCCCTCCCAGCATCAGCCTTCTCCATTTCTTTGGCACTGAAAATGAATCGAAATTTCAGTTGGCTGGTGCTTCGACCTCTCCTCCTACTTGTCAGCCAGTCTGACTTGAACTTCACTAGTGCTCCTCCACAGGTTCAGAACATAGAGCACATCTGCAGTGAGGTCCTGATCCAGAGCTGCAGAGTGAGCTCACGGGGGAGAGAGACCAAGCCGTGCATGTACTCCTGGTTGTAGGACAGTGTTTTGTGGGGCTGCTACGTGGCTGTGTAGCACAGGCAAGCTTCTGCGCTCACCTGACGCGTCCTAGCTGTGAAGGGGATGATTTCTGGTGAGGGATCCCTGGGACAGCGTTGTGTCCCCCTGCCTTACCCATACCTGACCTCAATGAGTGCAGCTGGGGAAGGTGTGAGATCCTCCTGGCGGTGGTTTCAGCAGTGGTAGGATGTCCTGCTTTGGGAGAGCTCTGCAGAGTTGTGCCAAAGCACAGGAAGCTCTGGCCTTGACTTCATAAATATTAATGTTTCACAGCAGTCTCTTCTAGAAATGATGGAGGAGCAGCTTTCTCAGGAGTCAACTTGCTTTTAATACCTACCCCATTTTAACTACCAGCAAATGTTAAACAGCTAATTTGTGATCTATAATTACACCTCAGATTCTGTTAGTTTAGTTAGAAGAGAAATTGTGTAGTGTAAAGGATGAAAATAAAATTAGGGAGTGAAATACAATTAAGCATAGTAAGTCTTTGGAGGTTGGCTGTTAATTTCATTTTTAAATATAAAATTGCCATCAAACTAATAAGAGGGTAATATTTGCACGTCACAATAATGTGGAGTAGCGTGCTGATAACTAGGTGGTAGGCAAAAACATGAGTAATAGTTGACTGAATAATATTTTTTTTTTATACCTCGTATTGCCTGTATGAGTTATCCGCTGAACTCAAATGTACAAAGTCACATAAAGTGAATTAAATGTATCAGGGAAGTTGGGTGTATTTGGTACTTGGCATGGCTTAAGTTTAATATTGATATGGTTACCTATGTGTGTTTAGCATTTGCTGTATTTCCTAGTGTAGGGATGCTTATGGATTGCAGATTTTTCTAAAAAATGTGCAAGATACTGAAGCATCTCTTTAAATATAATGTGCCATTAGTCCTTCTCACTAAAGCTGGATGTGGAAGAAAACAGCCTTTGCTGTTGTGAGCTTGTCAGAAAGATGGCAACGCTCGAGAGACACTGGAGATCAAAATGAAAGGTACCGACAGAGTTCTTTATCTGTCTCCCCTATTTTCTTTCTCCTTACTAGGCAATAACTAAAGCACTATGTTATAGCTATACCTCTATATCTAATTGCATTAAAGAAATGATGGGGCTATAAGGTTAAGCGCTAAAATTCTAAGGAAGCCCGGATTCAAAGTTGCCTGTGTAAGCCTAATTTAACATCCCTTCAGGATATACATTTTCATACAGTTTTTAATGAGCTGAGCTCATATCGCTGTTTCCTGGAGACCTTTGCCCTGTTCAGTGAATGGAAGGACAGTGGTCAGGGAATGTGCTCCATTTGTGGCTGCCTTCTGCGCTTGACAGGCAAAGTGCAGCTGCTTGCTTTGTTTCCATGATACCCCAACCCCAATGTGAATACACAGGTATGGGTGGAAGCACCAGAAGATCTGAATTCTTTACATCTTAGAAAAATTCCCATTCCTTTCTTACATACTTATTCTTAAAAAAAAAAAAAAAGAGCCTAGCAAACTAGCAAAGCAGGTAGGGTTTGGTTTGTTTTTTTTTTAGAAAGGGTTTGAATGATTTTAAGGCAGCAGTCTGATAAATAGCTTTTGCAAAAGGTCACATCATAGAGACATGAAAGGAACTGGAAGAAGAAAATAGTTCTGATGTCCAGGCTGACGGCGGTGTTTCAGTAAAGTGCCTGGGTAGATGTAAAAAGGAAGACAAAATTAAATAAGACCGTAGAAACTGTAGGCGTTCAGGAATTACTCTTGATTTTTTTTTCAACAAAATAAGCGAATAACAGAGGAGCGTTTTGTAGAGAAGTAGTGTTTTCAACTAAGGCTTCATTAAGATAACTTCTCAGAGGCAGTGTAACATTTCAGAAAGAGAAGTTTTATGTGAGAGGGGTTGGGGATCCCTTCCATTAACAGGGATGGGGGAGGAGCTTGACCCTCCTGCTGATTGTGGGGCATGGTTTTGGGGGAAGTCCCATAGCTCTGGTGATCGCCCTGGGCAACTTTGGGACGTATATGTGTCTCACCATTTTCTTCATCCTTTCTTCCTTCTTTGTTTGCTTTTGCAGCTCCCTTTTCCTTTTAAAGAATATCAGAACAGGAAGAACCTGAATATTTTGAGTGTTGTTCCTCTTTTTCACAAAGCTTTAGCTGGAAGAAGGGACCAATAAGTTCAAAATCAATTAATGCAGGGCTTCAGAGGGGTGCAGTCAGAGCAGTGTTCAGGAGAGATTACTTTGGCAGCATTTGCTGAACTAATAGGAGGAACAAATGGTGGGAAGAGACGGAGATCCCAGCAGTTGTGAAGAAGTTGGTTGAGATATGGATGCCTAACACGGCCACAGGGTTAAAGAGAGGGATGAAGTCTTTAATGATATTAAGAAGAGATTTACTAAAAGTTATCTATTTCTGTTTAAAATGATGGAAAGGCCCCTACATTGGAGCTCATCTCTACGTGCATACATTAATGAGGTCCAGAATAATACAGATTTATCTGCTTTTGGTTTAAGCCAAGTCCTTCCCTACCTGTCAAGTGTAGGTAGTCCCGCTAGCTTACTTGCTTCAATGCAACAAACACAGTTTGTGTCTTCAAAAAGAGTTTAAAAGGAGTTCTAATAACCTGAAAGCCAGATTTAATGCTAACTTTGAGGTTCAGAAGTGTCGGGGTTTTTTAAGTAGAGGTAGTTAAGAGAGGAATAAGGATCCAAGGGTCATCTTGTGAAAGCAGTAAACCTTTGTTATGTTTAAAAACATTTAGGATGTTATATTAGTTTCATTATTCTTTTTAAATTATCTCATAACCATTTTCAGGGACATGGTCATTGCAGCAAATAAAGATAAAGTAAATATATATCCCATATATTTGAAAACCTAGTAAACTCTCTGCACTAATTCCTTAATTCAGTAATTCCTCATATTCTATTCAATGCATAACTGCCAATATACTGAGAAGATTATGAAAATTACTGAGGAGGTTTGGTTGGGTTTTTTTGATCTTGTGGTGGGACCAGTCATTTGGGGCTAAATGTCTGCAGAGAAGTTGAATACGCGAATTTTAGTGAAGTGATATTTTAAGTGAAATTATTGTGTGTTTGTATTAAATACATCATGTCTTCATATTAATTCCTCAGTAATTAAACCAAAAGGTAATTTTTGAAAAATAAGAGAAAGATTTTTTAGGAAAGATTTGGATCCTTTTCATAATGAAGCAATCAATGCAATTTTCAAGATGCAATAAGAACTTTTAATGAACACACTAAATAAACACATTTCCTGACGCCTGGTCAGACAGACCAGTATAAAGATGCCCTCATTAACAAGTAACCTGACTTGTTGACTTCTTGTTGCCGGAGTCCCAATTTTGTCGTAAGACTTTTCACAACTGAGGAACTCTGAAGCCTCGTAATTTTGAAAAGCAACCGTAGGAGCTGTTTTTCACCTTTTACTTGAAGTTCAGCTTCCAGGAAAGTCATTTCAACGTTTAATCTGCCTTTGAATATTTGATAATGAGAAAGCTCGTTTGTGGAACAGCAAACGCAGCTCCTCCTTTTTGTAGTGAAGTATCAGACTCCCGGCAACCCTCGTATATCAGCCCGAGGTCACTGCTGGCAGCTTTTCTTCTGTAACGGCACCCACAGGCTCCTTCAGATCCTGGGGTCCCAGAGTGCAGGGCCTGGTGGTAACACAAAGCAAAATGCGGCATTTGATCTTCAGCAGTTTAACATTTTGAGCTCTAACAAAGCACAGAATAAACCCGTGAATGAATTTTTGCGTGGTTGGAAAAACCGAAAGAACATGCAGGAGACGAGGGCGGTGCAGTTTCTTCTTCTTCTTCCCAAGAAACTCCCTCATGTGGAGATGTTGGCAGACACAAAAGAGTAAGAAAGACAGAGCTACATGTTTGGGTGGAATTGTCGAAGAGGACTTCCGTGTTCTATGAAATTTGTATTTTGCATATTAGAAATTGTTTCTCACTGATGAATTGCACGGGAGTGCGGTGGTTTTTAAGATTAAAGGGGAAGAAGGTACCAAAGGTGCGTCTTTTAGTGTGTTTTTTCCAGAAATGTGAAGATACCTTGAAAAATGTAACTTGAAACTCATGTGAGTTCACTGACCATCGGGTGAAGTCAGCGAGGTCAGTGTTACATATTCTGTCCTTTCTTCATGCTCTATTCCCTACAGTGTGTCTCCAGCAGATAAGTCTAAATCATTACAACGTCATCTTTTGTTAATGCCCTGTAACCTCTGCAGGCCAGACTGTGTCATTTCTGTTACCACACTAATTATATCCAAACACAAGTTGATTTTTTTTTTTCCGAAGCAAATGATGTTTCGAGGAGACTGAATTCTCTAAGGTTAGTAATGAAATTTCCATTTGAAGTAGCCTAGTTCAAAGGGAAAAATTTCCCCTTTAGGTTTAGACCAAAGGTTCTAAGAGCCTGAGATGTGAAAATAAAGAGGCGCTAGTTACAAATACCTTTCAAATTATGTCTCTTCAGACTTGCTGAAATGTGTGGTTAAGCTTCTTTCTTGCTGCTTTAAAATATTCAAGGTTATTGGCCTGCGTTAAACCTGGAACCCTTTAAACACCTTTTTTTAACCAGGTTATTCAGAACTGACAGGTTGAAAGATTTAGAAATAAGGGTCAGTGAGGGGAAAAAAAAACAGATTTGAAAAAAGGAATTGGGTATTTTCTCCTAAAAAAAAAAAATCGATACTTTCACACACAAAACTAAATTAATTGCCAGTGATAGGTGGATTATGCAAGAAATTCCCTGTTGCTGGTGCTGCTTGTGTAAGCTAGGCATCCCTGGAATATGGGTATTTAGCCAGATTTTCATGTCTAGAAAACATTTGCATGGTTATGCTGGTATGACCTAGGCAGAATACTCAGAGCAAAGTTCCTTTGCCAGCATTTAGAGTAGAATTTTCATTTGACATGTTGTGTATGATCAGCTTTGAGGTCTGGGGTTTCATAGTCAGTACGTTTCTGTCCATCAGAAATTCATTTACTCAGATATGTTAACTTACTGTATTAAACTGAAGCACTAGATTTATTGTATGATCAGAGGTGGCTTTTTATACTCTCTTTCTATAAAAACCTTGTAACACGTGAGCGGTATCAAAGATGGCAAGATTGTGCCAAAAGCATTGAATAATAACTCTGAGCGTATCGAGCCATTGTATCCAGCAGAGTTTGATTTCATGTGTCAGATGAAGGTGTGGCTAAAGCTTCAGATGACTCCGCTTTAATGTACTTAACCTTTGTACCGAAAGCGTTTTTATTCATGTAGTTGCTAAGTATGACAGGAGATTGGAGCAGCATGCCATTGCCAAACTCTGCAAATGCTGTAATCGTGGTATTAACCTACTTCAAAGCCTTAGGAGCACACTCACTTTGTGAGTGTACTAAGAATGTTTTCATCACTCCGGCGGGTTCACTGGCAGATTTGGAAACCAAATCATGTTCCTTTTATTTGTGTCTTGAGGTGGAAGGCCACAGTGGAAATGATTGTTCCAGCTTGCATTCCACTTAATAGAATAAGAATTTCTCATTTTCTGTGCCTGCATGAGGAGGTTGGTATTTATTGCTGCTGTGCGTAGAAGCAGAGATTTCCCTAGCATCCAGAATGTGGTTTTAGGAAAAGGGATGAATGACTTCATATATCCCAAAGTAATTTGCCAGTCAGCTTTAGATTCCAGCTTACAACAGCTTAGAGTTATTACAAGCAGAGCCCTTTCAGCTCTTCAGGCTCAAGAAGTGAGTCTGAAAGGCAATGCTCATGTGCACCATGTACAGATTTCATGGTTATAATACCAAAAGATTCTATGCATCCAAAACTAACCTGATTCTTTGGAGACCCCCGTACAGAAAATAAAGTATGGTCAGGGTTGTAGCCAGCTGTACGTAACCCGATGTCTCTTTCCAGTTCTTATCTCCTGGAACTAAGTTCAGCTTTCCAGGTTCACTGGCGTGATGTTGGGAATATTGCTGTGTGTGAACAGCCCTTATAACATGTGAATGTCTTCTGAGGAAGTCAGATGGAGCAACTGGTTCATTAAAGGCTGAGCTCACCCTGAAATGGAGCCTTCAAGGAAAGAAGACAAAGGGGAAGGAGTAGATCAACATGTTTGGGCTAAATAGAGGAAATGATCTGGAAATGCAGCTTTTTCGGAAGGTATTGAACAAAGTAGCAACCTTTAGGCATGGTTTCATGTCTGTCTTATCATTTCAGGATCAGCTTTTGTGTTGTGTTTGCTCTTCATTTTCCACAGTGGCAAAGATAACTAGTGCAGCTTTATACAGAGATGGTTAATGCAGCTCTGGGGGATCGGGAAGTGGCAAGGAAAGGATCTGCAGTGAAAGGGCAGGGTGGGCATCTCTGGCAGGAGCACGGGAAAAATACCCAACACTTCCATCGCGACAAAGCCGTCAACTGCTCTCTGCAGGAGTACACAGCCAGCAGTACCAAGGAACTGAAGAACGCAGCACATAGGCACGACTCCTCATCTCTGGCAATGCCTTGGCTTCTTGAAAAGGGAAGGTGGGGGCCATTTCTAGATCAACGGTCTCTGTGTTCCTTTCAGTTAATTTATAGTGAGAAGCAAGAGCCAATTTCTTAAACACTCTCATAGCAAGTTGCAGCAGCGATGAAAGGGTAATGCAGCTAAACGTTTGTTCTAAGCTGTATTTTAATTACAAAATGTCAATTTATGATAAATGGAACTCTTCTACTAGCTGGTTTCAATTAAGTTTTGTTTTAAAAGGGAAGAATAGGTTTTAATAAGACTCAGAATACATTCAAATATTTCATTTTGACTTCAGTAAGACATCCAGTGCATCAGCACTGAATAACATGAAGTTACCTTGGTTGTGTGCCTTGGTTTCTTGCTTGTCCAGGTTGCTTCTTTTACTGGCCAGGGTCACCCCTGTCTCCAGAGGGTGTTACCTTCCAGACACTGCATCCCAGATGCGAGCAGAAAAAGTCAAATCAGCCTTGTGCTTGTGGTTTCTCCTTGCTTAGAGATTTTATGATATTAGGTGCACAAACATGGGCTCACTTTATGATTAAGGATTTTCCTTTAAAGGAAGAAACTGTTTCCAGGAACTCCTGAAATTCCAATAGTACCAGCAAGAAGATAGCTTTTTTTTTTTTTTTTTGCCTTAAAAATGACATGCAGGTCAGTGTCACAGTTGTATTTCAGAGTGCCCAGTCCTGACTTGGTAGTTAGACCGGAGATACTGCCTGACCGCAGAGATCCATCCGGAGCTGAGAAGGTTAATGAAGCCCATGTAGGTGACCGCTATAGATACACAGAAAAGCGAAGCACTCGGAGCTTTCTTGCTTAGCTTTCTCTGTGAGCAGTGACATCCAGTGTGAGTCACCAAGAGGTGACTGTTGTGACACCAGCGGGAGAGCCGCTCGAACTTTGTTCTCTGTGGCTTGAACACGTGCGCCGAAAAAACAATTGCAGTTTCCTGTGGGAGTGAGAGTTACTTACTGGTACAGCAGCATAAGTCAGCTTGGGCAGGGACACGCTGATGTATTGTTCAGGCTGTTCTCTTGACAGCTTCCATTTGTTTTTTTCCGGTTAAGTGGAAAATCTAACCTGCAAATTGGAAACGTTTAGTGAGATAGTGAAATGGATGTGTGTTAAATAAGTAAAAACTTGCCTGGAAAGAGCAGGAAGCTTTGTTCTTCACTTCTCTCAGGTAAGTTTGTGCTCGAAAGATAAAGGTCTCTGCTGCTAGTTGAATCTTCCTGTGATGAGTAAACATGATGGTGTAAAATAGCAATTTTTAATTGACTTTTGAGGTAGTGTGTTCATCAGAAGACAGTTTACTAAATATATTCTGTCTGGAACCTAGCTGAAGCCCTGCCTTGTTAATTAACTTTGAGGCTGAAAGATCTTCAGTGAGATTTCATCTAAGCAAGAAGGCTACCACAGAATGTTTACACTCTTGTGGGAAACTAAGAAGAGAATTAATCTTTTAGTTTACTAGAGCTATCCCACTTAAGACAAATTTGCTGGGGACTCTGCTTTGGAACTAATGCGAAAGTTCTGCACATTTAATGTGGTGGGCTGAGCTCTCGATTGTTTGAAAATAGCTCTGCTGAAATCAGTGCAGAATTTTTTTCCCAGAAGTTACTAAACCAGGACGGTGTTTTAAATTATATCTCCTTTTAGCTGAAACTAGACTTCTTCGGAATGGAAGTGTTTTCCTAGAATATACATCTCGAAATGGGCTGTTGTATTTCTGTGTATTTTTAAGACTGCAAGATAAAACTGGGTTTGTTTCTCAAGAATGGCCATTCTATCCTAATTAGAACTGGCTGAAATATGTGAGGATTGTTTGCATAATAAAAAAACAGAAGTCAGAACCATTTCTTGTTAGTGCTGATATGCCTGGTTTGTTTATTATTGTTGTTGTTATCTATTATAGTTTTATGTATTTTTTTTTATTTTATCTGTTATAGTCTTCTCTCCAAATGTAAGTGACCACCAAATTGAGATTCATAAGGTTTTGCTGAAGTAGAAAAGTGGATAATTACAGGAAATAAACAATGACGTTTGGTGTTTAACTCTATTGAGATAAAAACCTCATAGGAAACTAAGGTGTGCCCATTATAAAATAGACTCTGGTACAGCAAGAAATACTGGGATGCTCATGAGTTTTTTAGTTTCCTTATGAAACTTTGTTTTGCAAAGGCAGATGGTTTCTTGAAACCATTATGCATGTGTCCTTGTTTTCCTCTTCATGTGAACAAGTTATTTAATCTCCTGTGTTCATTTTGGAAAGATCCTGCAGGAAGTTATAAAAAAAAAATAAATCATAGAATCATAGAATTGTCAGGGTTGGAAGGGACCTTAAAGATCGTCTAGTTCCAACCCCCTGCCATGGGCAGGGACATCTCTCACTGGATCAGGTTGCTCCGAACCCCGAATTATAGCAATATTATTGTTGGCACAAGGCAGGCTTTTTTCTCTAACACTTTGTTGAGTCAAGGTACGTGTGCTCGCAGGGAAGATTTTGGAGGTGAACAGTTCCAGTGGGGGTGTTGGTTGGGATGGTCTCAGCCCCTTAGGGAAGGTGTTAAGATGTACTTGTTGACATTGCTGCCTGCGAAGCTGTTAGTGGGTTTAAAGTACAAAACAAGCATTTAAACATCACTAGGAAAAAATTGAGCGGCTACCAATTTTCATGACAAATCAGGAATGAGGTGACTTTAAACCAGCTCTGAGCAGCCTCCGTTCATTAGTGTGTAAGTGGCCTTGGGGAGTTGCTGTGGGCAGGGGACAGGGCAGCAATTTTGGGGATTCAGTGGCCCAGGTGTCTGTCCATGGCATGACATTTAGATAGAAGAAAATCACGGAATCACAGAGTGTTAAGGTTGGAAGGGACCTCTGAAGATCATCGAATCCAACCCCAATTTGGAAGAAAAAAACGTAAAATAGTCTACCTTCAAGATAAAGAGACCTACAAAATGTTGCAGTGTAGACAAAGCCTCAGACTGGCTAAAAGCCTTATAATTCCACTTATTGCTGGCTGCTGGGCAGTGCATCAGCCACATCCAGGCTCTTAGTGGAGCACTCCCAGAAAGGAACATGATTTTCTCTTTGAGACACCTGCAATAAATCTAGTTCTCTAGGATGGAGGGATTTTAAATAAACATATATAACTCCAGGTTTGCTGCTTGCCAAATTTTGCAAAATATCTTGAAAATAAATAAACAGCAATGGTTTTTCTAGTGATCTTTTAACTGTGAATGAATACACCTTTCAGTGCAAGGTCTGCCTAGTTTTCGTAATAGTCAACATAATGTGGGTGGTGTGTGTGGCAATTTAATGCTGTGAAAGATCTTATGGCTGTGAGAGAGACGTGGCAAAACCCCACAGCGGAGTGGACTGGAAAAGGAGCTGGCAAGTATTTAACACCGAGTAGCTGCTGGGCGTGCAGAGGCTTTATTTTCCTTGTTAGTGAAAAAGGCAGAGAGGCCATGGAGTGCAGGTAAATTGGAATTTCTCTAAAATTTTCACTTTCGGAGAAATAGAGTGAAATTGCCACAGAGGAGAACGGAAAAGCTGCTTCAGAAATCAAACTGCTATTAGTTTGCTTTGTGCTCACTCTGTGTTGCTGCAAGTTTGTCACTGTCACATAACATGCCCAAAGTCACAAAAATGAAGCTTTATTTCTCTTCTTTAGACCCATTTTTCCCCTCAGTCTCTGGTAAAGGCATACATCTTACTATAATGTGGAAAAGGCTGTAAATGTTTTCATGTCCTGCAGGTAAAATATGCAGTGTGACATAATTAAAATATGAAAATATTCACCATCTTTCTTAACAATTTTTTTCCCTTCATTTGGCAGCTTGTTGTCAAGACATTCCTAGTGAATCCAGTCTGCAGCATCACAGCAGAAGCTGATCTCTTTCCAGTTTCCCTTTATGAGTTAATAAAGAGAGAAAAGTTGGAAAAGTGTGTTAATGGCATCAGAAAAAATGACAAGTGGCTTCAGGGGCAGGTGTTGCATCTTGCATCTTAAAACACGCTTTCGACTCTACTTGTAGGAAATGCAGAATTCTGCCCAAGGCGGATAAAAAGGAAATTTGGGTTTGAACAACTTTTTTACAAAAGAACTTGGGCAGAAAATTCTCCTCTTTTTTTTTTTTTTTTCCACAAGGCACACAGAAATCCCTTCAGCCTTGTTTTTTGAGGTTTCTTTTTGCTCTTCCACTTTTATTCAGCTGTGTGGCAGATTTAGGCTATATCATGCGTGAGTTTTAAGGAAGTTCTGACAGTTTCATGGCTTGTCTTCCCTTGAGGAAAACTGTCACGCTGAATTGAAATTAGACATACTAGCGGGTCCGTAATTTCAGGTATTTCCTTAAACTATTTACAAATATTATTAGAGCTTATCGAGCTCTTTTAGTGGTGCGTTTTCCTGAAGTGAGCGATTGCTTTGAGAACACCTGCTTAAATTTGTCTCTTTATACTTAACATCCCCTGTACGCCGAGATACTGTTGTAGTGCAAATATGTACAAATGGGATTTTTTTCACTATTTTTGGAGCTCTGCAGGGTTGTACTCCTGCTTCTGAGAGGTGCTACAACCCTGTGGAGTAAAGGAGCTCACTGCCCCCTTCTTTTTCACAGTTATTTTTTGCTTTGTAATTTGGCTGTTTCTAGGCAGGAGTTTATGTTTCCTAAGTGAGAGTTATATATTTATTCTTGAACGGGATGAAAACCCTCCTGGAGAGGAATAGCCATACAAACTTTTAACACTTAGTATCATGATTGCTCGTTGACTGGGGCAGCATCTTGATAAAAATCCATTAAATACATGTGACTGTTGAGGTTTTATGATACTTTGGTTTTCTTGTACTCTTATTATAAACTGAATCCAAACCAAAATTTTTCTTTTCAAAGAAAAGAGTAGGATACTCCTGAAAAAGCTCCATTGCTCCTCACCTCCCCACCAAAACTGGCAGCACAGAAGTGACTTGGGGAGTGTGGGAACTGCAGCATTTGCAAATAAGCAGGCAGGTTTCTCTAGTACAGCTGTTAGTCTTCATGAGTTTACCTTCGTAATTAATTAACGATAACTCTAAATGAAAAACTGGTTAGGTTTGTTGTTTGGTTTTGTTTTTTCCTTAGGCAGCCTGAAATACAGTATTTCAAGTAATTTGTCTTTCAGTGTCTTCTCCATTTAATGCGTTTCACTTTAATTGTTGCTCTTTGGCATTGTTACAGTCTTATTTCCATTTCTGTCTAAATAGAATGTTTCACCAATATTTTTCCGAGGCTGCAGGTAAAGTGCAATACCAGTGATGCAGAATAGAAAATGATAATGCATAAGCGGCCTCACAAAGATGTGAGCCAGTGCTTAGCCTAGTTCATGGAAAAGAGCCAAAGCCTAGCTTCTGTGAATTACTGCAAGAGGCATTCTGTAGTCATGAAACAAAACAGCACATAGTTACTGAATTCAGAACTTTATCTCTGGTCAGTCACCAATCACATCAGTAGATCTGTTTCAGGTATGGAAGGAGATGAGTTTCCTGAAGTGTCAGGAACTTCAGTGAAGTGCAAAATCTGCTTTGATTTGCCCTGTTCTTACTTTTTTTTTTTTTTTTTTTTTAAACCTCCTATTGCTCGGATTTTATCACTAAAACTGGTTTATGATGGTGTCCTGGGAAGCACTGCGAGCCAAGTGCAAGGATTGTTTAACAACATCCTAGAGGCCTTCTGCAAACCTGGCTTGCCCTCAATCTCTTCTGTTATTGCTTCCCTTATCATACTCATATATTTTGACTCCAAGAGCTCCCTCGCAGTCCTGCTCATGCTTTCATCCTTACTAACAGTAGTCTGAGATTTGCTTGAAAAAAATTTGCTCTATGCATATTCTTCCTTAATACACTTTCCATGAAGGATTCCAGAATTAACCTGTTGTTTAAAATAAACTTTTTTTTTTTTTTTTTGCTACTGTAGAATTGAAACTAATCTGATAAGAACTTGGCAATGGTTTATCTTCATTGAACTCAACGCTGAGGGTGATTTTCAGGCGTGGTCTAACAACAGGCACGATTTATAGCAGCTTAAAGAGTGGCTTTACGTAGAATTCCCTTACCTTTACACACTGTCTAGGAAACTAAAGGAAGGTTTGGAGGCGTCTAGCAATGCTCTACTTCATCAGTTGTTATATTTTTGTGCGATTGTGAAGTTATTCTGCATCCAGGATTGTAGTACTTGGGTTCAATGTAAGATGGAGAACTAGTAACTGAAAAAGTCTGCTTAGGATTGAGAGCTGTGTGGCCTGAGTGACTGTTTTACTGAAACCATCAGCTGTGTTGACACTGAACTAGAAAACCACTTTTATTTTTCTCTTTGCAGTTAGAGAAACAAAATTCAGAGCAGTGAGATCACAGTTGCAGAAAAAATAAGATTTAGAGCAAATAGCAGGGATGTGAAGTCGAGGTGATTGCATGTATGGGGAATGTCACCTTCCTTGTTAAGTGAGCTCAGAGGAGTTGGATCTCCTTTATAAAGTCACAGTTTAAAATCCGGGAGTAGTGTTGTTGGTATTTTTCTATTCAGTGCGGGTGAGATAGTATTTACAGAATTGTTTTCTGGTTTCGTTCTCACTCTTGCAGTAAATTATGATACAGGGGAGAGTGTTTGGTGATGGCACAAAAATGGCACATTTTTACAGAAAGCTCCAACGTAAGTGAAGAGGTTAAGGAAGTTTCCGGCTAAACTTTAGCGTACCCGGAAGATAATATAGTGACCAGTGTAAACACAAAGAAAGACAGGAGGGATTAAAATTCAGATGGCATCCTGAAAAACAACCCACTGTGATAATGTATTGTTAAGAACTTTGCAGTTGATGGTAATAAAAGTGTGATTCCACAGCTTTCCATGCTTGCGTGCTTCACATGCAGGATATAGCCAAGTATTTTTCCATTGATTTACTGTACTACATAATTAAAATACTGCCTTTTTTTCTTCCTTTTCTGTAGGACAAAAGGGACAGATGAGTAGGCTGCTAGATGTTGAGTCTGATATATTTAAGAAGTATGTTAGAGAGCCTGATTTGCAGGAAACTGGTGATGCTAATGTACATTTTGAGCTTTCCAGTGCTGGAGATGTTTAGGGCATGTCTGAACATGAAATTAGTAGAGATGCTGTACAGATCTATGAATACTGCTCTATCTTTTTCATCCTACATCTCAAAGTATTGTGCAAACCTTAAATGAAGGTGAAATAGACAGATCCTGCTTAGAAATCGCGGGTGCACTCTGCCTGTTGTGAACAGTGCTCTTAAAATTTTTATTTTAGAGCTACTTTTTAAAAATGAAAACGAACCTGCATACATTAGTGATGGGCAATGAATGCAAAAATAATAAAGCAATCAGCCACCACTGAAATGCTCCCACCTCTCAAGAAATGACAGCAATTTACTGTATGCCGCCGCGCAGTACAGCATCATCCCTCATTTTAATATTTGATTTTGAAGATTCATCTTCCTGATATTGATGACAGATGTAAGATTTAGAAATACAAAGATGTAAAACTATGGACTTGGTTGTGCTTCTGTGCTACTAAATAACATCAGAGTTAAAGGAAAAAAGATTCTTCTGTCCGAACGTGAGTCTTCCCAGATGTCGATGTCTTTAGGTGGTTTCTTTGATGATATGTTACCAAGTTTTGTGCTTTATCCTATATATCAGTGAAGGATAAATACACTACATTGATTTTACAAAACAATATGCTGGTTTTTGGTATTAAATGATACCAGCAAAGCTACCTGCTTGTAAAGCATTTTATCCTCTGCAGAGGCATCACTCTCAGGTGTTTGTGTGTTACTGGCTTGAAGCATTTCAGGACTTCAGTGGTTGTGTCCACTTCAATGGAAGGACTCACCCCTCGTGGATCTGAGTGAAACAAGTTTTCATTTCCAGTCTCTGACGTAAGTTAAAGCCTGAATTTTTTCACTCACTGTCACTCAGCTTCACTTTTGTCAAAAATTCAAAGCTGGATGCAAGCTTCAGCATGATGCCACGGCTCTGTCAGGTTCCGTCACCAAATGGGCGCAGGAGTGAAAGGCATTGAGGCGTCGAGTTGCACGTCCCATTGGTACTTCTTTATCAACGTTGTTTCAAGAGTACTAGTTGTAAATTATATCACTTTATTGCAAAACCATTTTCCGATGAGCCGTCAGACAGCGATGATGGACATGCTCGGCCTGGCTAAGTGATGTGCGAGCAGTGCTACCTGCAACGTTGCAAAGGCTTCACTTGGGTCTGAAACTTGTGGCTTTTTTCATCATTTATAGATGATTAAAAGACAGGCATCGGCTTCTCTAAAGTTATGTGAAAGCCGTCAAAATTAAGAAAGACGTGCCCTTTTGTTCACTGGGTAACAGTCACCTGGATTTCCCTATGCCTTTGTTGGCGAGAGCTGAACGCTTAATCTGTATTTTCGTGTTTCCATGCCACGCTTTGCCTTGTCTGGTGGTTTGGGGTCTTTTTAATAAAGAACAGGCTTTTCTGTAGCAATTTGTGTTGTAAATTAGACATTAAAACCTTTCAGTTGGGCCGAGCTGGTTGCTGCTGAAACTCAAAGTGCAGGAATGGATTAAGATCAGACAAAGCCATGTGAAGTTGGCCGTCAGCTACACTCAGACTCTTGACGGGGGATGTAAATTATGCTCTACTGTGGCTCTTTTAGTTAGTTTGATCTATGGAGTGAAATTGAACCTGACTACGCGGGCGGATGTTCATCTTTCTTCTTGATTGAGAAAAAGGTGCTACTGGCACCAAAGAGCAAGTACAAATGTAGAGGGAAAAGGCTCTGACATTTGGGGAGGTTTGGGATACCGCTGACAGCCTTTGGGAGATGGGGAGCAATCGAAGCACCAGCCCTCTCCGCTGGTGCTCTTCATGGATAAGGGTGAAAGTTTGGAAAAGAATAAAGGAAAAAAATAGTTGGGAAAGAAAGTGAATAAGGAGTCATTATCGAATATAATTTATAACTTAAATGTGACTTTACCAGTGCTTTTGCTTTCATCTCTGTTGTGAGAATGAGGATATGATTCTGTAGAAGATTTTTGGGTTTTACTTTTGCTTCCCAGTGTGCTGTGAAAATTATTCTTAAAACATCTTTTCCCAGGTCAGGCCTTGAAAATTGGTTGTTGCACTTGTCCGTTGTCCAAGTTTCGAACTGAGCTGACCAGGTTTGGTAGCAAAGGAGGATTTGAGTAATTCTGTGTCATCTGAGTATCTTTTTCTTGTACATGGGTTATTTAACATCTAATGATGAGTTTGAACTGGTGTTGCAACTGTTCTCTCAGTTGGGACCTTTGTTTGAATCTTTCCCATCTTTCTGGCTTCTGATCTCCATAGAATCTACGGGAACTCGGTATCTTTTGTATTCTGCTGAATTTGATGGCAGTTAGTTAGCTTGATTCGCTTTAACACAGAAGTTAGGGTGTCATGTCTCCTCGGGAGACAAGCTTACAAAACATCAGAATGGAAAAGGGATGAGTAAGGGCTAAACCTCAGCAAAATCCTTTGCCTTGTGAACTGCCAGCTTAATGGAGGAGCTAAGGTGCTGATGGTGCTCACTGATGGATGGCTGTAGCCTTAGAGTTCTCCTCCGCAGGAGAATAATGAAGGTCTTAGGTTAGAAGATGAACCACAATGACATTACTTAAAGGTTCTCCAGGGAACTTCCCTATACATAGGGCAAAATATATAACTATATATTTACTTTCACGTGTAACTATATTTACATTTGAGTCAGCGCCATGTCTGGGAAAATCATGGTGAATAATCACTATGAAGAAAACAAAGTTTAAAAAAAAAGTCCTTCTTACAGCTCAGCTGAATCCTATACAGTTCAGCTTGGATCTGTTTTTCACCTGAAAGAAACAGGCAAACTGATGCCAAGGAATAGAAAGAGTATCTCTAGAATTGATGACTTCAAAGAATGGAGAAAGGCTGAAGATGAAAGCTGTGAACTTTTTGACTCAGTCATGGATGATATTAAGTTTACAGTCTTCAAATAAAGACATTCTGGCTTTATAGCTTCTTCTAGGAGTTTAGACATCCTGGCACCTAGAGGGGAAAATTTCAAATGCTTCGGTTTATCCTTTGAAAACATCAGCTTAAAAAAGAAATCTAAATGATAATAGAAAATGAATTTGGTGTAATTTTACAGAGTTATGGGGCTTGAAAGTCCTTTAGAGATCATGGAGGTAAGATCTGGACCACGCCAGGCAGATGTTTGTCTAAGCTGCTTTTACAAAAACTTTCATGAAGAAGCATATTATCAATGGTTCCTGTGCTCCAAGTGCAGGACAGAAAGATTTCCTTAATCTCTGCCCTGTAAATTTAGCTGATTTCTTCTTATCTTTTCCCACCATATAGAGAAAAATTAATTGCCTGCCCCTTAATGCCGACAGTATCATAGTGTGTCTGGAAAATGAAGTAAATACATTAAAATAGCAAAAGTTCTGTAATACCACTATGGTACAGGGAAATATAGTCAGAGAGATAAACGATAAAAAGATAGAAGATAGGAAAGGACAGAGGAGAAGTTGGATAAAATTAGCATGGTTACTGCATGCAGAGAGTTGGCAAAGATCAAAAATTAGCTTCGTGCTAATAGATCAAACAAGGAGTAAAACCTGAAGAGCAGTAAAATTACTTGAAAATAATAAAATCTACTGCCTGAAACTTGGCACCACAAGACACAAGCGCTGAAAAATTTCTTTTTTCAATAATGGACCTTATTCTGAATACCTGGGTAGCCTGATTTCTTTTTTCAGGTATTTTTATTTTTTTCAAGGAGCAAAATCCTGTCTGGTCACATCCGAAGAAGACTTCCTGAGAATGGATTTTTGCAATTCCATTGACCGAATTGAAAGACGAAAGACTTCTGCGGTAGCCAGCGAGGCAGACAGTCAGAGATAGGGCGGCTGTAAATGTTTACCTACCATGCCTCATTTAAATGTTAAATATTACTCTCTGAATTGGTAGGCGTGTGGGAAAAGGTCACCTCTGCCGCCTTCTCCGTGTTGTGGGTAGGCTGACTGGGCGAGCAGGCAGCAGAGATTGTGGTCAAAGGATACAAGTTCCTGATGAGAAGCAGAAGCCTGCGAGTGAGCAGGACCCGAGCAGCGCTGGTGGCTACATCCTCGTCCTTTCCACTCCTGCGCGGGATCCCTTGAGCCTTGGTGCAAGGAGAGGAGGCAGCTCAGGGCTCATGTTTTTCCAGGTGCTACTTCCATGTTACAAGTTGTTTTACATCGGAAGACGGCGGTACCTGGACAGGAGCTTTGCGGTTGTTGCAGAAGTCATTAGACTTCCACGTATTTGAAAAAAATAAAAAACAGGGTAGCTCACCTCAGTGCTTCCGCACCTTAAAACAGGCACGTGTGACTTTTTTTAAAAAAAAGTCTCATTACTGTTCTCTTCTCCTCTGCCATCATTTTCATTAGCCAGCATTGTTGGAGTGAGGCTCTCGAACGCCGAGCACTGATTTCAGCACACCGAGCTGCTCCTCGCCTCGCACGTAATGACAGGAGCCGAAGAAATTCAAGGGGGGGGGGTGTGTGTCTAACACCGAGAGCAGAGGTGCATTAGGACTTCTCAGTAGTTATCCTCATTATTCAGTAGCTCCACACAGAATCATTATCTGTAAGCTGGCCTGAAAAATCCTATTTGTCAACAGAGATGTGCCAAACAGGTAAACTAGTGCTTTGAAGTGCCTGCTGGTGTGTGCAGGATTTCCTCGCTGTAATACGAGCATACGCTTTAGCGTGCACAAGAAAGCATTCGAACCCAAGAAAAAGTAAAAATCAGTTGTCCGTCTCTAGCGTTTGTTCTCCGATTTTGCTGTACTCTTCAAAAGACAAGCTTGTAGAGGATAATAATGACATGTCTAGCCTTGCTGTGAACAGATGCCCTTGTATAAATGAGTGCGTATTTCTACTGCTTTTTTTAAGTCTGAGGAATTTTGAAATGACAGCGCTAACACAAAAACAGTATTAACGTCTGCTTTGTTCATCTGCTGTGGTGGTGCATTTATTTAAGATCCAGTATTTGTCATTTTAATTATAGGTAAGCTGAGGAGGTGGCGATTAGGAAAGGATTATGTGAAGGTTTAGGCTGTGGCTTCACACTCAGTTTCAAGGTAAAAGAGCTTAATTCCTGGAAGCTATTTTAGCAAAAGCCTCAAATTGAGTAATTCTTACGTGACAGGCCAGCCTGGAGAGTTTACCACCACCCTGGTTATTTCTCTGGGGCACAACTAGAAAAACCAGGGCTAATACTGTCTTGTAGATGGAACTAGAGCAACACGCGCAGTGCTGAGTTTGGGGCTGTCGTAGTTACTGAGACCTCTGTAAGCTTGAAAAGCAGAGCTTTAGAGATTGACACTTGGCTGTATCAAGGCATCAGGACCACCTGCTGCTTGTTCTAAATGGAGCTCAGTTGTCTTCCTATATCAAGAACTTAAAACTTTGTTTCATGAGATTGTTAGATTGGGAGGAATTTTGAGTCCAGCTCCTCACAGATAATTATTCAAAATATATGTAGGAGTTCATTGTAGTCTGTTTCTTAAGTGTCATGCTGCTGTTTCCAGTTACCTTCTGCATGTAGAAGACCTGACGGTGAGCAGCCAGCATGGCTGGACATCAGGCAGAAGACTTTCCAGCTACAATGTACTTGCTCCTGGTTTTTTTTTCTGAGTTTCTTTCCTTGCTCTCCTGATCCCCACTGTGTGTCACTGCAGTGGGTGTTTGTCTACTCCAGCTTATGGCTTATTTCTGGGATTTGTATCCATGTATCATCTTCCAGACTTGCCTTCCCTTACTCCCCATCTAAATCCAATAAGCCGGAGAGGAATCACAGAATCACAGAATGTTAGGGATTGGAAGGGACCTCGAAAGATCATCAAGTCCAATCCCCCTGCCATAGCTGGAACACCTAGATTATGCTACATAGGAACGTGTCCAGGCAGGTCTTGAATGTCTCCAGAGAAGGAGACTCCACAACCTCTCTGGGCAGCCTGTTCCAGTGTTCCATCACCCTCAGGAAGATGCCTGACTGGATAATTTCTATTGCCTTGTTTCCACATGCCCACTACTGCAGCTTTAGAAGCCCTTTTTTTGCGTCTGTTAGCACCACCCTTGTAATTATTAGCTTAAATATCAAATCACAGAATCATAGAATCGTAGAATGGCCTAGGCTGGAAGGGACCTTAGAGATCATTTAATCCAACCTCCCTGTCATGGGCAGGGACGCCTCTCAACTAGATCAGGCAACACACGGGGACCCAACGGAGTTCAAACCCGCGACCTTGGTGTTATCAGCACCACGCTCTAACCAAAGGACATTGACATAGTCTTTATGGAAGGCCATTCCTGGTGTTCGTCTCCTTCACGTATATCATTTGACCTTTTTATCCTTTATCGTCTTCCACCTTGATGTGACAAAAGGGAAGAAAACCCCAAAGTTCTCTTAGCCTCCTGCACTAGGCACTTGAGTCAATATTGAATATTTTAGCCATCAGGAAGCAAGTAACTTTCTAATTTTTATTTTATTTTATTTTTTATAAGTGGCTATGGCTCAGTTCTCTTCAAATGTTTCTTTTCTTTTAGTCTGGAGAAAATGAGAGCTCACCTGACCAGATTGCACAGAGCTCGTAGTGCCACATACGCCTAACTTCCATGGAAGGTGAGGGAATTGGCCCATAAGAAGTTAAGATCTCGGTTTTCCTTCCTCACCTCCTTCTAATTCACATGCCAATTGACGCAGTATAACTATAGATAAATGTAAAAGAAGTCTAAACGTAAATAAATGTTTGGTTTCTATATTTTTTTTCTTCCTAGAAGTCAGGCATCTTTTTCAACAGATTGAGGAAAAAAAACACTGGATTCAAATCATATTATTTCAAATTTCCAAGGAGACTGATCTGGCTGTCTTTTGAATGAGCATATAGGAGGTGACCCTATTTAGAGGGGTGATTGTAGTAATGTCTTTGTTAATGAGGGGTTTGGATTGATTTGATAGGACACAGGGCGTCAACATTCCAATCTCAAAGCCCCGGTTTGAAAAAAAATGTTGTAAGGCCAGTGTGAAATGCTCGTACCTGAGATCCAGGAGGAGACATTCGCCTCTACGGTGGTTTTACTCAAGCAGATTTTGTAAGGTCTCTTTTTGGGTGCTCTTGGGCGAGAAGATGACTTTCTCAGGAGTGGGAACCCAGAGAGCTTCAACCGTTGGCAGCAGCTGAAAATCCTGCGCGAACAGGAGCTGGAGCGGGTGCTCTCCTCTTTCCCTGCCCTGAAGGCAGGACACGCTGTGGGGAGAAAGCTGCTGGCAAACAGGCAACAGGGGAGGCAATTTGAAGAAGGCTTAAATTAAACTCAATCAGGCACGGCAGCCCTGAGCTGAAGGGCCAGATTCTGTGCTTGGTACGTGCACTTTTAACTTCTCTCTCTGTCTACAGGGTTTGAGGAAGCAATGCTGGCATCAAAAAACACGAGCAGAAAGCTTGCTTTTTGTCTTTCTTGTGTTTAATTGTTGACAGTCCTTTTTTTCCCTTCTTTTTTTTTGTATCAACTGTTTCTTTTCAAAGAATTTTTCATTGAATTTAGAGATCTCAAGATTTAAAACTGCATGTAGATGTAATTATGGCTCTCCATGTTTGCTTAGGAGGACATAATCTTACTCCTCGTTACCCATACGATATTAGTGATGACACATTTTCCTGGGCAGGGTTGTAAGTGATGTATTTTCCTGCAGGAAAGGGAAAAAAATTAATATTTTGAATAGAATAACTTGACTCATTTCAATAAAAGTAGGCAGGTGCTGTGTTTAATATGTTAAACCTCATTATTTGAATTTGCTTTTAGAGTCCTTCTGCCTTGAGATGGTAAAAGACTGGAGGGGAATTTAAGAGACCAAAGAAAGTCCCTTGACATTTTTATGTGCTGAAGCAATGGGCAGGCAATCTTGCTTTATACAATGCTGTCTTCCTGTGCAGAACAATTAGTGTTAATATGGTAATGATAATTGTTTCTGTAAATTATTCTTAATTAACTATTTATGTAATAAGACATTTAAGGATCTGTATTTAACAATTTTGAGATTTTTTTTTTCCCTGCTAATTGCTTTCCCTATATATTTCTTTCCTGTGCTAGTGACAGTATTCTGTTCAGTACTAACTGTGTGACACTCAGGCTTAAAATTTGGTGTAGAAGATCTTTAATTACCACAAAATGATGCATAAATGATCTAGTAACAGGTGGGTTCCTTCCTTCAGCTAGTCTGTAATTGCCAATTCCTGTTTTTTCAGTGAAGTAACCAAGCCCTAATGCAGATCCCAGCTTGTGGGTCCCCCAGTCCCACCCAATATTGTCACCCTGCAGTTCTCAGCAGGTGGCAACATACCCTTCTGTCTTTCAGATGTTAAAGTTTATTCTGTGCCAGATGTGGAAGTGCCTCTTTCGGGGTCTTCTTGTAGCCAAGTGGCACCCTTGAGTCAAAAGCAGAAAGGGGAAAAGGGTCTAAAGCAAAAGCCTCTGGGCAGTCAGTGTGTGCTGGTATTCGTAAGCAGGGAAGAGGGCAACGACCGTATGATCTCCTGCCTCATTTGATGTTGCTTAGTATATTTTGACGGGATATTGCAACAAGGTAAGGGAGAGGGGAGAGCCTGCTGTGTCGTGTGCTCTTTAATTAGCTCCCGTTGTTCTAGTTCGGACTTTTTTTCCATCTTGAAAATGTCGTCTGCTGCCCTGCTTTTTCCTCCTTGGTTTTTTCACTTGCCTGCGGGTGAAGCATATACCAATATTTTATGTACATAATTGGCCTAGGTTTCTGTATACTGCCTAATATAAAGCACACATTCTCCTTTTTTACCGTGGTTTATGTTTATTGTGCTCACTGCGTTGTTTTATGTGCGCAGTGTGCTTATTGAATGTGTGGTGTAGTCGGAGAGATGTTAGATTCCATTCTCAGCATCATTAGTGCCATTTTCCTCACCGATTTTCATCAAGCTATAGTTTAATTTAATTCACTCCATCATTTTGCAAAGCAGTTCTTATCTGTTGGATTTCCCTTCTATTGCTTTTAAGCCCACCAGTGTCTCAAAACAGTGAGAACCCAAGTATTTTTAGCTTTGTTTTTCTTTTTTTTTTTTTTAACACGTTCTGAGCATCCTAGGATTTCTGTAATACAGCCAATCAATTAAAGCCAAACACTGATAGCTTTACAAGTTAATTAGCACCTCAGTTCATCAGCAGTCACACTCAAATTAATACCGGAGTAAGCATATCAGAATCTCACCTTCCATTTGCATTTAGTGAAGGTGATTTTGCAGTATGTTAATTTGTATTGTGTGCACAGAGTATTTAATTTTCAGTGCTCCTATTTTTTGACCTATTTAAACTCGGTCTAAAATCTCCCAGGAATTGTAAAGAATGTGGAAAATTCAGTCAATTGCTAGGATTTATTCTGATTAAGGATTTATTACGATTTTTCTGTTCATTCACTTGGAAGGTAGGTGGGGTTTTTTACTATTTTTGTTTCTTTTTTGAGTATATGCATCTTAAGGCTTTTGATATAAATAAAAGTAACTACATGACTAAAGTAGGAAAATTAACTTTAGCCTAATCAAGCCTTAATTGTCTGGATTAGCAAGACCTGCAGTAATTAAGATACTTTGCGGAAGTAAAATGCTATTCATAGTCTGTTGCATCCTTAGATTTTTGCTTCATAGGCTTTTCTTTCAAAGACTGAAAGAAATAGTGGAAAAAAATATTTACACTGAGGGTGAACTCTGGTATATATGAGAACAAATAATTGGAATTACAGAGACTTGGTATTTTGGGAAGAGTACAGATAATTACTGTTTATTGTTGTCCCCTCAGCTGCAGCACATCAAGAAAAAAAGTAGCTAATATAAATTATTGTTCTGTTAGAGGTTATTGTGGGAACACTTCATCAAGAGTAGTCCACATTGCTGCAGAAAACTCCATCTAGCCGTTGTTGGTGAGCAGGCTCTGCCATGGTCCTTCCTCTGCAGACTCAGAGAAGGAAAGTCCTTTGAGTTGCAAGTTGAATTTCACACCACTGCAGTGCTGCTTAGGGCTGAATGCAGTGGACGTGCATCAGTACTGCTCTGCTAGCTAGATATATCCTTAATCTAAGCAAGCAGTTATTCCCAGTACTGATATTAAAAGCCAAAATCAGGACCACGTCTCAAGAACACTGCTTGTGTCTGCGTTCTGGTTTTTAGGAGTATTCTTCCGAGGTTTTAGCATATATACAGTACCATCATGTCTTCCTTTGGTTTTCTTGGGGTAGAGCAGAAGCAGAGGAAATCTGAGTTTAGCCTGTTTGTGGTAAGCACGCTAGGTAGAATAGATGGACTGCCAGCTGGAATATAGACTTTTATCAAAATTTATTGAACAGGGTACAGGTAAATGTTTGTTTCTTTTAATCAAGGTTGATTAAGTTACAATCAGAAAGATGCCCCTGCTCCCTTAGGCACATCACAACCTTGTTATCATCACAAATTCATCCAGCCTTTCAAGAGAGGGTTTTATTAGCTCTTCCTAATCCCCAAATAATTACTGTAGACAAAGAGCTATTTGTAGAGAACATCTTGTCTAAGGAAAAGGGTTTTGCAAGAAATCACAGGCCCTAATACCTTCCCTGGCACTCTGTGACACGAGTTTCCCTCGTTGTCCTTGATCTTAAATCACAGCTGGGTCACACTGCTAAGTAGCTGCTATGGGAATGGCACCCCTGTCAACAGAGGGTTGGGGTCATGGGGTTGAAATTTTATCCTCAGAACTTTGTGTGCAAAAAGGAGCAAGAACTTTTTGAAGAGAACTAGTAAAGGGAGGGGAGACTTCTTGTAAGAGTTCACAGTTGCCCATAAGCAAGCTGCAGAGCATATTTGCAGGGCCTCCAGAAGTCATTTTGTGGCCTGCACATACAAGATGTACGGGTGTTTCTCATCTCATGTACACAGGGACTGAACACTGCACTGCAAACTTTCTAGTGTGTTGGTCCTCCATCTCCTTGCTCTGTTGGTGGAGTTCAGACTCAGCCACCTCCCACATCCCTTTTGTATCATAGAATAGGATCATGGAATGGTTAAGGTTGGAAAGGACCCTGAAGATCGTCTAGTTCCAGCTGCCCAGCTGTGGGCAGGGACACCTCGCTCCAGCTAGACCAGGTTGCTCAAAGCCCCGTCCAACCTGGCTTTGAACGCTTCCAATGCTGGGGCATCTACAGCTTCCTTGGGCAACTTATGCCAGCGCTTCACCACTCTCATGGGGAAGAATTTCTTCCTTGTATCTAACCTAAATCTACCCTCTTGCAGTTTCAGGCCATTGCCCCTTGTCCTGTCACCACAGGCCCTTGTAAAAAACCCTTCTCCAGCTTTCCTGTAGGTCCTTTTCATGTATTGGAAGGCTGCTGTTAGATCACCCCAGAGCCTTCTCTCCTCTAAGCTGAATAACCCTAGCTCCCTCAGCCTTTCTTCATAGGAGAGGTGCTCCAGTCCTCTGATCATCCTCGTGGCCCTTCTCTGGACACGTTCCAGTGCATCCATATCTTTCTTCTGCTGTGGGCTCCGGAACTGGATGCAGCACTCCAGGTGAGGCCTCACCAGAGCAGAGTAGAGGGAGAGGATCACCTCCCTCGCCCTGCTGGTCACACTCCTTTGGATGCAGCCCAGGACCCAAGTCCTTCTCGTCAAGGCTGCTCCCAACCTGCTCTCCTCCCAGCCTATATTTGTGCTTGGGATTGCCTCGACCCAGGTGCAGGACCTTACACTTGACCTTGTTGAACTTCCTGAGGCTGGCATGGGCCCACCTGTCAGGGTCCCTCTGGATGGCATCCCTGCCCTCCAGTGTATCACGTGGAGAGAGAACGACATCTCAGAGGCTGAGGCTCAGCAGAGCCTGCGGGTAGACCAAGACAGGAGCCTGACATGGTCCCTGCTACACATCTTGGGTCGCTGGTGCCCGGCTGCGTGGCCGTGATCGCCACTAAGACAAGAGACCTGAATCCTCCTGGGATTTGCACCCTTTGTTTGGGCATGGAGCAAGGGTTCTTCCTTTCTCTTAGATGCTCTCACTGCAGGTGAAGGAGGATGATCTGGATGATTGGTGCTGCTGCCCTTTACTAAAACAGCTTCATGATTGCAGGAGTAGGAGGTAAGAAACCCAGCAGGATCATTAATTCCTTCAAGTTTCCACCTTTTTTTCCATTATAGCTGCCTCTGAAAAGGATTCTTAGCATCTGAGCTTACTGTATTTCAGAAACCAGCATATTTTCTGGGGGGTTCTATGCAGTGGAAAAAAACCCATGCAAACAAACCTATACTATTTTATATACTTTAAAGTCATTCGTTTACTTGATAATGAAGTGCTCACTAACACCCGGACTACCTGCTCACACCTCTTCCTTTTTTAAGGGAAAATTCCTTTACTTCTGCAAACAGAGAAGTTAATCATAACTGGCTTGTTCTACAAAACACACTCCCGGTGATGGGTAAGGTCTGATGGGTTTTTCTTTTATTTTTTTTCCCCCTCAAATAAGGAAACTTAAATTACTTAAGGGACTACTTAACTTCCACTGGTGCAATTAGATTAATGTAGGAGGAATTTTGATTTATTTCCGGAGATGAATATATGTTTCTAGGTCAGTAGCTCTATTTAGAACAAAAGATTTTAAGATATTTCCAAAATAAATTCAGATGTAGTGTTGGGTGTGCTTACTCTCCATTTGAATTTCAGTTTAGTCTTCATCTGATTTATTATATATTTTTTTATTTTACTTTGACCCCTTTCTTGAGAAGTGGCACAGGTCCGAAAGTGTTAAAGTTCAGAAGTAATGAGAGAATTGGGAAAGTGATAATAAATTGGTGATCTTCATTTGCATTTCCAGAGGACTAATGTCGCTCTGAACCTGTAGGATAAACCAGGACAGGGGCAGAGAGAGAGGCAGTGATGTTCGCTAGCAGCAAAATACCACCCAGAGCAGTAAAAATGAAAGATAGCAGCAAAGCATTAAAACATGATAATATTGAATAGCCAGGCAACGCAACAGCAGATACAATTGACTGCTGATAATGTAAAACAATGCACAGAGGGGGGGAAATATTAATAAATCTATCTGTGTGGTGTTTGGCTCTCATTTCTCAATCACCGCTTTGGAACGATATGGAAATTCAGTCTTGCAAAACCAAGCATTCGTTGGTCCTTGAGGAGAAGCCGCGTGGGGCGGGTGAGAGCTCACGGGAGCTGGGTTTGGAGGGAGCGGGGCAGCCCTGTTCTTCCCACGGTGCATTGCTTGCAACTCTATGGTGTAGGCAGTAGTTTTGTGTCAGATGCTTGAAGTTCAACGATCTGTTTAGCAAGATCAGCGAGTTAAAAAAAATATAGCGGGGGCCATTAATTTTCCAAGTTGTGCCTACCAAGCTGGTAAAGGATTTGGAACGTGTCACATGAGGAATGGCTGAGGGACCTGGGGCTGTTTAGCCTGGAGAAGAGGAGATTGAGGGGAGACCTCATCGCTCTCTACAACTACATGAAAGGAGGTTGTAGAGAGGTGGGAGTTGGACTATTCTCCCTAGTGAAGAGTGATAGGAAGAAGGCAAATGGCCTTAAGTTGTGCCAGGGGAGGTTCAGATTGGTTATTAGGAAGAATTTCTTTCCTGAAAGGGTTGTCAGACGTTGGAACAGCCTGACCAGGGAGGGGGTTGAGTTGCCATTCCTGGAGGTGTTTAAGAGAAGGGTAGATGTTGCCTTGAAGGACATAGGTTAGTGGTGTTGATAGGGCTAGGAAAAGGTTGGACTCAATGATCTTGAAGGTCCCTTCCAGCCAAAACTGTTCTATGATTCTGTGATGCTGTCACAGGAGCCCTTGAGGTTTGGGAGGGTGTTTCAGGGTGGTGTCACCGTCTGATTTTTCCATCCCACCAGACTTAAGGAACTTTATGGGGATGTTCAACACAAGCTGGTGATGGCCTTAGCATCCATCTCTAGTCAGTGGATCTCCAGAGAGTAGTTTATATTTTGGGTGGTACTTTGTTCCAGGTGCTGTGATATGGAGGTTCAGCTTGAGCTAACGCTGTGTTCAGGGTGGAGGATCCTGCAGTGAAGTGCGATTGTTAAATACAGTGTTAAATGCATTCGCAGAGAAATAGTTTACTTTATATCACTAGGAAGGTGGATTTTATAAAGCTAGAGCTTTTTACTTGTCAGATCATGACTCCCTTTCTATGACTGAAAACAAATTCCTGAATTTGGCCCCCTGTGTGCAACCTGGGGAATATATCATAAAGGACAAGAACTTTATCAACTGCAATAAAATTAAATGTGCAGCTTGTAGCAGTGTGTTCTGCTGGTTTGGTACTGTATCTGTTGACAAACTTCCTAACAGAATTATTAAAACTCGACCTTTGGAGAAATGAAAAATCAAAGAATTAGTTGAGCCTGTCTTTGAATATTCAAGATGCCATGCGAGACTGAAAATTAGCTGATATTTCTTATGGAAAAATATCCTCTGGCAAAGTGTTAAATGTAAATTTTGAGGAAGTTATATGTATCTATGCTAGTTTAAAAAAAACTCTTCATACCCATTAGATGTTCAGTATATATAATAAACTTTCCTCTTGATTGCGAAGCTACCTGAGGGAAATTATAGTAAACGTTGGCTCAGAAAAACCATCCTCACCGCCTAAAAAAGCCCCAACTCCTCCTCTTCCCCCAAGAATCCCTCGCTCAACCCTTAAACACCAAACCAGAACCTAGTCTGTGGCCCCACTTTCTCATACCTGCTACCGTTTACAACTACTGTTGAGTGCCTCTGTGAAGATCTGTGGCTCAGCTAATTACCCAACAGAATTTAGAGCCTGCTAGTTATTCTGCATGTGCCATGTCCTGCAGTTGTAAGCAGTCACTGGAAAGCAAAATAATCCTCTACAGTAAAACTGAGTGTGTTCTGAGGAGTGTTTGCATCTCAAGAGCAGTATGCTCTTCTTTCATGTTTCATCTTCTCAGGGGGTTTTTATGAGATGGCCTGTTCTGTATAAACATGGTTAATCCTCATCGCCAATAATGCTCATGCAATTACAGTTTGAATACTAATCCTGAAATAGAGTTTAGACTCCTTTTGTATTCATGATAGGTTTTATGAACCTTTTTCGTTACTGGTGATGTCAGCAGAATCTCTTTATTGAATTATGGATTAGACATTTAATTGAGGTCTGTGCATTGTTATAGAAGTCGCTTCTTTCAGTTTTCTCCTGAAAACTTAAGTAAAAAAAATTCGATTTTGTCAACAGTTAGGGGCTCAAACCGGGACAGGTTTGCAGTGGAATTGAGTAAACACCTGATAAGTAAAATCAGTTGTGCATCTTTTACCTCTGTTTAGCAACATGCAAATATAAACCACGAGGTGTAAGTCCAGCAAGCCTCTCTACTGGAAGCCAAAGAGATTTCTCTGTCAGTAGAAAAGGAATACAAAATTCAGAATGATTTCCACCAAGTGTGATGCACGTTTTTATGTAGTTTTTTTTCTGCAGATGTTAGTTTCAAAACATCTGTTGGTCCTGGTGTTTCTTTGCTCAACATCTTGAGTCATAGTTGAGATGTGGCTGCAAGACTGGTTCAGGACCACCAGACCCACTGGTTTAGCAATTACTTCTGCTTTTATTCCAAATTATGTTTTTGTCCAGCTGTCTTTTAAACCCATTTCTGTGAGTTGCTAGGATACATTTCTAAAAGTGGAAAGTGTGTACACAGCCTCAGTGTGCAAAATCTTTGTATTCCACTTATTTCTTGCCAAGGCTTCATTACGAGGCACTGCTGAAGTTTACCAAGCTCTCAAAATTGTCATACAATCCTGTTCCTTTGTTTGTGATAATCAGAGAAATACAGGGCTGATTAAATGAATCCTGTTTTATCTAATATTAAGTTCCTTGCTGAGCTTTCCAGTGGCATTTTTCAGATGGATGTTTAGTCAGGCTGAAACATCTCCTTGCCATACACATGTGGATCTGTACTTACTGCTCTAGAAACGCCTAATATTTGAGTTGGGGAAAGAGTGAAATCAGATAATTTGAAATAAAGTCAAGTCAGACCTATGCATTTTCCTAAGGAAAGTGTTGAAGTTTTAGGTAGAGAACTTGAAATTTGTCAGTGAAGGATGGGCTTAAAAGGCATTGTGGACCAGCCAGAAGGCAGTGTCAGAGGCTAAACAGTGAGTTCTGCAAAGTTTTTAAATTGCTCCTTGCCAAAGTGTGATCTCAAGGATCAGATAATCCTCATTTTACATCAGTTGTAACTTGCCTTGTCCTATACTGTTACATTTTCTAAAACATGAATTTTTTTTTTTCATGTAAGAATAATCTTTCAACTACAAAATGTATACAGTAGAAATATTTTTTAAACATCTAAATTTATATTTTGTTCCGCCACTTCAGGCTTGCTGCTGATGTTTTTAATACAGAACAGATTTTATTTGGGGGGTAGGAGGGTGACTGAAGAAGGAATTGGCATTTAAATCTTAAAAGGATTTTTATTAAATGTTAGTTCTGAGATTAGTCTTGTTAGCCACCATTGTGATTCTTTCAAACCAGCCCAACAGGCAGTTAAATAACTGCTACGGACATAATCAACAATCAGATTATATTGAATGCCCGCAGACTCCACCAGAAAGGTCTAAGGGAAAACTATTACAGATGAAACAAAACATAGCATTTACATCCTAGCATGAAAAGCAGCCGGACAAAGGGAACACAGATCACGGTTTGATTACCTCTGTAGAAGAACATTTAGAAAATTAATATTAGGATGTTGGTAATTGAAAGCATTTAAAAGTGTTAATGCCCTCTTTTTCTTTTCTTTGATTAAAAAGGTCGTTGACAGAACATAGCTGTGTGCAAACGTGGTACCTCCAGCGAATATGGGAGTAATGGCTGTAACGTGCTCAGGTCTTGGTACAGCTCCTGCAGCGTCGGAGCTCTGAGCTCTCAGGGGTGGCACGCGGCTTCTCAAAACGGCGGCCACAAACACACATTTGTATTTAAAAGCTTCTAAAGGCAGCTGCATGGTTGATTACTTAGACTTTCATCCTCTAATGATTTTTTTCCGGCGCAACCTTTTTATCTTGGTTGTATCAAGGCAACCTGAAGATTTGTTAATACGCAAAGGTGAACGCCTGTCAACAGGTTTGAAGTCTTGGCGTCTCTTTCTCTTCTTAAGTGGTGAATGGTAAAGTTTTTCCTTCCCCTCTGTCCTGGAAGCAAAGAATCCTATAGATTACAGACAGGTATGAGCTATTCCACATGGCCTACGATGAGAACCTGCATGTGGCCTTCGTGCCTTTTGCTGTTAGCATTGCTCTGAAAAGCGTCTCTTTAGTTTTACTTACTAGCACAGCCCTAGAATGGCATGAAAGAAAACATAGGAAAGAAGTAGGCTTTTCATTTTTTGCTTTAGGAATGCTAGTACTATACCTTTTTTCAGTTGCACCTCCTGGCAGTATATTAGAAGATAAAATATAAATGAAAACTTGGGGAGGAAATTTAAAAGACTTTACTTCTACAAAGCCTAAAGTTTTTAGGATATTTGATATGGATACGGCTGGTAAACAGTGGGATCCATCACATGGGTGCTGGTAAAAGCACGGGGAAATCTGCAGGTGATCTGAATGCTGCAGCAGGATACAGTGGAATAAAGAAAATGGTGATATTGAAGACTTTTTCTTTGCCTACAGTAGCACTGAAAACCTCAGAGATGCTATTTGTTCTTGTCTTTCTACAATCTGGTCACAGAAGGCCTTGGTTGGGTAATGAACTCCTCCGTCTCCCTGTTACTGCGTGAGTGTTGCCTGCAGCTCGGGAGTTGTTCTTAATCTCTCACTGGAAAGGGTTAGACCTTGTTGAGCGTGTGGATGATGTAAGTAGTTGTATATCCCCCTTTCCTCCTGGTAATCTTTTTATTTTTGATTGGAAAGACTCTTTTTTTGTGCGCGTTGAGGAACTGGGGAAGCCTGGTTTCTTGGGTCTTGGTGTTTGTCTAAGGTCTAAAGAAAAACTCGCTCACAGTGTGCCTTTCCTCAGCAAATCCATTAATAGAGTCTCCCTCCTCTGTTCAGTCGCCTGTTTTCCCCAGACATGTAAAGTGGAAAATTGATAACATTGATGAGACGTGACTGAGATTGGCCAGAAGGTTCAGGTGTTAATGAAGGGAAGAGCAGGCACAAGAAGAAAGAACAGGAGTTTCCACTGCTTTGCACATTCCCACCTACACCCATGGAGCGTGTGGCTGTGTTACTCTTGTTTCCTTGGGAAACCAGACCGCAAATAATGGCAAATAGGAAATAAAAACACTTCTGTTACTACAGAGTACATTCAAAGGGAGAAACATTATCCACATCTCTGGATTACCTGAGTGTTTGAAGCTGCGATAACCCAGTTGTTAGCAACCATAATTTAGATGAGTGGGGTTTGGGGTTTTTTTGGTTTTGTTTTGTGGGGTTTTTTTTACATAAATATGACTTATTTGAAGTATGTTGCGTTGGGAAACTCATGAATAAATATTTTGACATAATCAGAATTATATGGCTAGAAATTGACCTACTTTGCATGACAGATGCTTGAGAATCCCCCAGCTAATAGCATAGTAACCTGGCATAGCAATCCCCCATCTTAAATACACTAAGCTGCATACAGACATTAAATTATTAGATTGTTGGGTTTTTTTCACGGAGATTAGACACAGTCAATTTTGTTTGTAAATGAGTAAGTTATAGGCAAGTTGTCGAGAAGGGATGAAGTCCAAAGGAAGACTTGTGCATCGTTTGATCGGTGTTTTCAGCGCGACCTCACAAAGTGCTGTTGGAGGTAAAACAGCAGAAAAATCTTGATGGTTCCAGCAACCAATAACTAGAGTATTATAGCAAGTAGATGGGCCTTGCCCTCTTCAAAACATAAGCACAACTGCAAGAGCAGTAATAACGTTTTAGAAGTATGGTAATGCTTTAATGATGTAAATAGAATCTGTTTTCCCCTGAGGCTGTTCTTTATGCCCGTGTTGATTTCAGCAGCCTGATTTTGTCTACATGTCCTTAATATGACAAGGATTTTGTATGGGTTAAGTTAACAGAGAACTCGGACCTTAGAATAAAAGTAATCTCCTTTTAAGTTAAGACAGATTATTTATTTTTTGGTAAATCATCTTCCGTTATTATTTTAAGAACCAAAAGTGATGAAACAGTTTAGGTGCATGTTGCACCGAGTATAGTTTTCATGCTCCACACATTTTTGATGTTCAGTTCTAGCACATGAAATCATAATACTTTTATTTGTGAAGTACCATTGCTTTTTCTTTTCAGTGGTAGAAAGGTAACTTCATTGTGACTCAGTCGCAGTGAGGAAAACCCTCCTCTCTTTTATTAAATTCATGCATTGAAAAATAATGCTGTATTCAATTTCATTGGCTCTTTTATTTGCTTCCCAGTTGTTTTCTCTGTTTTCAAAGAACTTCCATAGGCACCATTTTTAAAGTCGTGTTTGGAAGACGCTGACATGTAGTTGAGCAACTTGGATTCTTTGGAAAGTTCACATAAGGCCAAGAGACAAGTGATTGTTTGGCTGAGTTAGTCACAGTCACCCTTTCCGAGAGCTTCTCTGTGCCTTGCCAGGGTGCTTGGAAGGAGGGTTTTTAACAATTTCTTTCTGGTTGTACTATACCTTCCTGCCGTCCTTTAGGTAAGTAGCTCTGAAATGGTGGCCTGGTCTGCAGGGCACTCAGCAAATTCGTTAAAATTTGTGAAAATTTTGGTAACACTAAGCACTCAGCTTTGGGCTTTTGCCCTGTTTCCCCTCACATACCAACAGGCTCTTTGGATTCAAACATTCTTGGTGAGCTCGGTGGCAGTTGGATCCCTGCACCCTTACAATTCAACCCATTTACTCAGTGTCTTAAAGAAGTCCCCAACTTTTCCCAGTTGAGTAATTTCCTCTTACTTGGAGTTATCTAGTAGGTTTTGTCCATTTGTTTTTGTTGTATTTTATTCTTTTTTCTAACAATATTCAGTTTTGTTCTTAGTTTCCATAGTGTCAGCGCAAACACGTTGGCTCCTTGATGCCTGATCAGTGTAGTTCTAGAAACAGAAGAGGTATCTTAACGGGGCACTACGCACAAGAGATGCACAAACCCTGGTTTCTTACCTCTGGAATTTGTTATGGCACAGGGGCGTTTCACTTCTTATTAACGCTTTGCCCAAGGGTGATTGCTGGCAGTAGTCTTTTCATTTCTGCCTCCTGCTGCCACTTTGACAATAGGCACGGCAGCAGGAGGCAAAAATGAAAGGACCAAATTGAAAGAAGCGCTTTGCCACTGTTGTAATTTTGAAATTGATGGTGTTTTTTAGCCCAAAGTCTCAGGAAAAAAAGCAGCTTTCCTCTTTGCCTCCTATTGTTTTTCCAACAGGGAGAGACATTCTCTGATGTTGCAGAGGCAGTGGGAGGCCAAAATGAAAATAATTTTCTTCCTGAAACATGGGATAGCAAAATGTGAACAATTTCAGCAAGGAAACAGTGATGTGGGTTGTTTTTTTTTTCTTGACTGCCATGTGGTGAAAACTGGTATTTCCATTTGCCTGTGGAAAATAAATAGCAGCTGCTTTTCTTATTGAATTAATGTCATCATAGGATAATTTCTACAAATCTATTTACTGTGCGTTTTTAACATGTCATTTTTGTTCCTTTCCTTTTTCTGCGTGAAATAGGCTTTGTAAGGTGGGTACACAATTCCCTTCCGAGGCCACTTGCTGTCCCTACTGCCGTGGCCTTGGAGCCAGGTTTTTAAGCCAGATCTTGCACGTTCCAGAACCACATTTTGTATGTACGTCATCAGAGCGATTAATAAATACGGACATAATTGTCAATGCCATTAATTCCATGGGCAGAAAGATGCAGGGTGGGTCTGCAGCTGCGCTGTCGTGTTGGTGCCTTCGTTGCCATCACAGCCCAGCGCGTGATGCAGCTTTTCTGCCGGAGTCTTCGCTCAGTGGTATCGAGGCTTAAGTGTTACTGGGATTAAGTGCAGTGAGAGGTGGGTCAGAGTGAGCTTTTGTGCTTCGTTTGAGGCTGATGTTCCCACTCTCTTCCCCAGAAAACCGAGTCCTCTAATTTAGGCGAGACTTAATTTGCAACCGTGAACCAAACCAGTCAAGGAACACGAGCACGGCCACCAGTCTCTGCAGCCTGCAGATGTGTGGAGCCTGTCGTGATCTAGTGCATCGTTTTGTCACTGCTTTAACGAGTACTGGCAGGAGTCCTCGGCAAAATAAGGTCCTGCATTGCCAAGGAGGATGGCTCATGGAGAAAGGTGGCCCTGGCACGTGGCCATGATTTCATCCAGTGTGATGCACGGTCCTGTTCCCGGGCACGCAACACAGCGCTGGTGCAGTGGGGGACCACAGCGTCGGCAAGAGAGGGTGAAGTGTAAATCAATGAATGGTTTTTGTCCTGCTTTAGCTGTTACGGGCTGTTGCTCTTTTCTTTGGGGACTTCAGCGTCTGTAATTAGTCATCTTGAATGGAAAGATTTTTTTCTCGTATTGAACATGTGAGAAATTTGGGAATGTTAATCAGCAGAGCATAACCTTTTCTTAGCTTGCTTTTTTTTTATTGTCCCGGAGAATTAACATTTATCTTAGGGCAGCAAAAGAATTTGGCAGTTGGAGGATTCTCCACTCTTTCTCTTTCTTTATACATAACAAAAACTAAACTCTTTGATAGACTCATCAACGCAATATATTTGTAGACTTTGAAGTGTAAATTGTGAATTCGTGTGTCTCAACATGACTTTGGGGCGCTGCATGTAGCTGCATGTGTGTCTGTGTCCTGGATTAGTTAAAGTCTAATTAAGATTGTTCCCAAAAACTACATACTTAAAGTCAGATATAGGTAGACACATAAAGGCAGCTTGATTTTTTTTCCCTAAGTTCTGAGCAATTTTAATTCTTGTAGGATTAAAGAGAGTGAGGGGCATTCAGCAACTCTGCAAATCTTGTCGTGTGTTCACATACCAAAGTAATCCATCGTTAAATGGACCAGTTTCCCTGGTGTTGGATAGCTTTTCAGCTGCTTTAAGGCACTTCTCAGTGCTCCTGTGGAGCTTCGAAGGAAGGGTGATTCTAATTTACTTTCCCCTTCCCCAGCAAGTTCAGCTTGGGTTGCGAAATGACTCATTCTGGGATAATTTAGGAGCACCAGTTGGACTGGCTCTCTCCTTGCTACTTTCAAAGTCCTTTATGGAGATTTTTGGCAATAAATGGTGTCTATTGGCTGCCCCATTAGGGTTTTTTTTGCTTGGCCATACAAGGCACATCTGTAACAGGTCCCTTGGTTTTCAGAGCGTCTGGGCTTTTACCATGCCCCAACCAAATGCAGCGCACATGTTAACTGTAAAATCAATTACTTTCTCTTAGTTGATTTTTGTCTCAGAAGCAACCAATTTCATACCGACATCCAGGCAAGTGGGTAAGGAGTGAACTGGTTGATGACCCTTTTTCCCAAGGGCTTTATTTACCTGACATGTTGATGTCTGATTTAAACATTTACCCCAGCTTTGAAACGTTAGGTGAGCAAAGTTTGCTGAATTATCCCCTGTCACAGATACCTATCCTCTCCCTTCCCCTCTAGTTGTCCAGAAAACATAATTTTTACTCTTAATCTCTAACAGCAGAAAATGGACTGCCAAGATTTCACTTCTGGTCATTCCCTGGGGCTTGCTGAACAAGGCTAGTAGCCCAAAATGAAATTTTATTGCAGTGTCTTACTCCAATTTAAATCAGTGTAGAGTTGGGGATTTTTAGCTGCTTCTGCATCCAGCCTGTAAAAGGCACCTTACAAAATGGCTTTCAAAGATTTATGAAGACTTGCATGGTACAGGGGCTGAAAGGAAGTTTAATTACATTCAGCTTTTGGTCATTTCTGTGTCTGAGGATGTGCCCATATACTGTCATCTCAAAGACCATCTAAGAAAATAAAATTGATCAGTGGGCCTTCTGGCTAAAGCTAAAATGAGTCCTTTGTCATCTGCCCGTGGAGCATATGTGCTCCATCACTGCCATCTCTCGTGTGCTCGTCCTAAACTCTCCATCACTGAGATTTGTCCAAAATTTTAATCAAACATTATTTTATACTCAGGCCTTCTCTGTAAATAATTCACTTCTTCTCTTGACACACTCAAACATACTTCTTTGTACAATAAAGAAATACTTTAGTCTAGTCCATGCAACTTTTCTGCTTCTGAGACAGTAAAATGTACATCTTGTTGTGTATTAGCTTGCATAGAGTAAAAAGCATTAAGGTAAAAATTTAGCAAGTGCAGTCATTGTCACCTTGTGAATGACATCTACGCTGATAAAGCTCTAATCAAAGGCAGTAAATAATATGGGAACATCTTATTTACTTACATCGGAAACTTGGTTCTGAGAGTGGGGATGTAGGTGTCTTCGAGTACAGTAATTCACAGGCTAATAATGCCAGAAGCCATAAAATCTCTCAGCTGGAGGTTTCTGTGAATAGCAGCACCGAACAATCGGGAAGTACTGCTGAGATGATAGTCTGAATCATGATTGAGTTTTCCTGGAGAGCCCTTATCTGTGTTTAAAATTGTAGGTAATGTTTTTAAATTTAACTGTAATAGAAGTTCATTGAGCCTTCAGAGTGGTTTCTGGTTTCTCTTTAAATGGCTTATCATTTTCTGTAGAAATATTCTAGGGCTTTGCATTCCAGACGAACGTTTGCGTCGCCATCAGAATGGGGCGTTTTACTTTTTCCTGAGCAGAAGGACCAAAGGACCGAAGCACCAGCAGGACAAGAAGGAGGTTCTCCCACTAGTTCCTCTAGCTAGGAGGTTCACGTGCTTCCTGACAGCACTCCTTGGCGAGGGCAGCTCATAGGAAGAGGTGGGATTCTTGGCAGGAGGTGGTTTAAAAGATAATTTACTGAGCTTTTACGTGCTTTTACCTTGGCAAAATCACTGCCAGACCCCAGCAGGGTTCCCTTGTTGACCCCACAGCAAACTATGTGTAGCTGGGTCAGCTAAAAGCACCACAGAGCATGTCTTGCAGATTTTTTTAGGGATTTCCCTGTCTGTTGGAGAAAGGAGAAGTTTGCATTCTAGTTGTACTCATATGCTATAACCAAGTTTTTGTATAGGATTCTACAGAGAAAAGAGGTACGCATGCACTATAAAATTTTAACATTTTAAGGATGTAACCCACCCTCATAAATAGGTGGAATTTCACTACCTCTGTAGGTTTTATCAGTTGCTAGGCACTGGCCTTTTTTATGGAATAAAGTGTGAAATCCAAAGTACCTCTGCCTTTAAAAGATGGCAGTGATTGATGTCATGAGCAGATCTTGCTGCAAATGTACGCTGGTCACTTGGGATGAATTACAGATCTTGAAATTAAACCCTTAAGTAATTCTCTTGTTAAAAAAAGTTTAAAATGGCTAATTGCAAGGAACTCTTTTGAGAAATAGAGGAAGGGAGTAGTAGTGATAACAACCGAAGTTAATTTGCGTGCACATATATTGCTGAATGTGATCTGTTTTGTCTTCTAAAATGTTATGTTTAAAAAGGAAACAGGTTTTCTTTCTCTGTGTCAGATCTCTAGGTGCAGCACGGTGGATTTGGGCAGCCATGGTCCCAAAGACAGTGACAAATACACAATCTGGCAGCTTGAAGTTTTGTCCTTCTAGCAGAAAAGTCGTAAAAATTAGATAAGCGGATAGGAGGAGGTTCTGATGATTTGCGGAGTTTTAGTTTTAAAATCCCAAATAAGCATGCTGCACTGAACTTTTTTATGCCTACGAGGGAAGAGTTGTGTTCCCAAGGTGCTGCAGTCTCGGTGTCAAGACCCGTCCCTTTGTGTGATGGATGGTTTTGAGCCCTCTGTATTGGACTTGGGGTTCTGTGAAGCCACTGAGGAAAATGTGCCATCAGGGAGAATAATCTGTTTGAGCTTTTCATGATTCCTTCATGAATTGCTGTTTAGTTGCTGCTATACTCAAAGGTGCATATAATTATGTATGAGTATATTCTTCTTTACACCTGCTTATGCTTTTTTGTGTTTTTTTTTACTAGAGGAATCTGTAGATGATTAAAATAATTGTAAATTTTTTTAAAGATAATTGGTAAAAAATGAAGCTGTGCAACATCTGTATGCATAAGTGCAAACACATAAAATTTTGGATGCATTTATGTGGATACAGGGCTGTATATATGCACAGCTAATGGGAAATGTCTTTCACTTAGCAATTAATTTAGTAGTCTTCAGTGTGTGCGGCATCTTAGAGGTCATTCTGCACCACAGTGCTTTGTATTTTCCACTGTGTTGGTGCTATAAAAATGCTAATTGTCCCCATGAAAATGTAGCCTGTTTATAAATGCTTATGTGATTGTTTTTCAGCCTTGCAAGATGTAAGGGGGTGTTATTTCAGGTGTATAATTTGAATATGTGATGGATATAACTTTGACAGTTTATTAGTTAGAAAAGGAAAAAAAAAAGATAGTGGTTTGTCGTTCTTCACTGAATTGATTGCCAGGAGCATGTTATTGACTTTGGTGATAATATCATTATATATTTTACAGTCGTAAAATCAAGAAATTGAGATTATGCCCTGAGGGCTTCACGTATTTAAATAAAGGATATAGCCATTTCCAGGGCTGTTGGTTTAGATTAGCAGGTGCTGTGAAGAATGCCTAGTGTGTCATAGGACCATACAGAAAAAGCAACAATGTGCTTATTGCAGTGATACTTTGGTTTATTTTCTTTTTCTATTTGTGAAATACGCTCACTTACAGATCCCGTGGGAGAATGAACAGCGTTTGCTCTAAATGTTAGCATATTAATACAGTGTAAGCCTGGTGGTCTGTTGAGCTGAGAGCTGCAATCCAGTGTAATCCTTGACTCGTACCAAGAGCAAGCGTAACGCTTCTTGAAGCACTCACCACCTGAGAGGAAAACCTTGAGTGAGTTACAGTCTGAAAAATTAAGAGCGTTACGTGGAGCCGGATAACTGAATGCAAATGCAGCTTGGGTGGCTCTAATCGGGATCTTCCATTTATGTTCCTCTGGGACTGAATGGACTCAGGGTACTTGGGTTGAGGACTTGGGGGTTTGGGTTCAGGTCTGTCTCTAGGTTGTTTGAGGGAATCTTAGTTTAATCAAGGTATCTTGCCTCAAACAAAAATGTGTTTAAAACTTCATTTGTTACTTCTGCAGTAGCTTCAGTGAGGTGGATAAAATACCTTAATGCTGACCATGATGATAAGCCTCTCTCTACTTCAGATGCGAGCTCAGAAGCACATGGCTTCACCCAGCACTGGGAATTTATTGTTACACTGAAAGACTGTGGAAGTCCAAGTGCAATGGCACAACTCAGCAGCAAAGGTCACGATTTCCTGCTCGCGCAGGAGCGGTGGGTCCAGCTGGAACACATATGGATTAAAAGTGAACGGTGACATCTGTAGAAGTAAATACATGTACATTTTAATTACTCCTATATTTGCATTTGCATGCATCTGTATGCTGGAAACGAAATGTTTCTTTGCCTGTGTCAACAGCGGGACATTTCCTTATTGGAAGCAATCACCTTTCTGCACTGAACTTGTGTGATGTTGTTCTTAGTGGGGTTTTAGCTCTTTCATGTTTTTACTCAATTTGAGACATGAGAATCCAATAGGTTTTAGTTCCATTGATAATCTTGTTCCATTTTTGGATTGTAAAGTGCTTGTGTTGAGTTGCAAACAAATGCTTGGGATATTTCTTTGCTTGTGAAAAGCGATTTATGAAAGCATTATAGAGGAAAACATTCAAAAGTACCCATTGATCTTAAGAAGTTCTAGTACAAAAAAAAGTAATTTAGAATAATTTTAGGATTAAGTAGTGGTGCTACATGTAGTGATGCAGGGTACGTTGGACATCTGGCATCAGCTCCTCATCCAGTGTGTGGATTTCACAGCTGTGGTGTTCTCTAGTCAAGAAATTTTAAAATGAGATCTTGGGAAATGTGCTGTGGAAAGAAGTGGTTGTCATTAAACATGTGCTTCTAATTTTGTTATAGATTGTGGACTAGGTAATGATTTAAGACCTGAAGCTTCAGTTTTCCAGGTAATCTTCTTAGTTGGTGTGTGAATGTCTCCCTCCTTATCCTTGAGATGTTACTTGTAGTCTGAGGAAGGGAACTGAGAGTGAAAGCCCCAAGATGTGGCTTCTCATTATTCAGATAAAACCAAGCCCCTCTGGCAGCACGTGCAGCCCTGCATCCGGGATAATCCTCCTTCCCATGGGCTAGGACCAAGCAAGTGTGGTGGCAGGGGGTGGCTGGAGAGTCTCCACTGACAGAGGCAGGAACCAGGAAGGAGAAAAGATTGACCCCGCTTCGTAGATGGAAGGAAACAGGCACCACTTTTCTGGGCAGGTTTTGGGCACAAGCACAGCTCTCAGGTTTAATGGTTTAGTGTTATTGCTCGCCCTTCCAAAGCTTCGGAAGAATTACAGCCTCGTAATTCCGGCAGCCCTTGTTTGTGCAGTTTCAAACATAGGAAAAACTTTGCTCAAGAAGTGTCATTAAAAAAAACAAACCACCACACTTTTTTATTTCGATGATGAGATGTTTATGAGAGTCTGGACTATCTGCCTCGTAAGTGTCCGGCGTGCAAATCAACTATCACCCCGCATAAATCTCACATCTCGTGAGCGCTACAAAATCGACCTTACTGACAGTGTTCGGCTTACAGTAATTTTCTAGTCGGGCAGAAAGTTTTTCAGTGCTGATAACAGTGCCAAAAATTGGAAAATACAACATGAGCATAGATTGGGGGGAGACCTTGGATATGTGCTGAGAAATGATGACTGTTGCAGATGGCTGATTTATAATATAGGGCAGCGTGTGTGTGCGTTCTCTGTGCTTTTCGATGGGACGTATGCTCTAGGGTTTTACGGATGAATTTGTAGTCTCTAGTAATTTGCAGTTTCCACCGCAGTTTAAAAAATCCACATCATTTTCAGGTTGATGATTTTTCCCAGCCATTTATCCCAAAAGCACTTTATCCTACTTAATCTGGGTCATAATTGACATGGGACTTGTGGTGCGTAAGCAAACATAGCCATAAGTTGTGTTTGAATGGGCTATTAATGTCAGGGGTTTAGTTACACGCAGCAAAACAGATCAGAGGTTGGAATAAGTACAAATCGTCAAATAACTGAGGAATGCAAGGTCACCGTTGTGACTCGGACCCAGGAGACACTCTTGAGCACTTCCATGCTTATGCTATGAGCAAAAAGCCACCTTTGGCTGTAATGAAGACATGAGGTTGAAAATTGTTAGCGAGGAAGCTGTTGGAATTAGATTATATTTACTGCAAATCAACAAGATATCTTTGCAAGTGTAGAAGACATATGGGAGAGTCCATTGTTGTGGTTGTACTTTGCTGTGTCTCCAGATGTTCTCCCTCCTGCCCTCTCCCAGTGAAGACTGGTGTTTCATTGGGTTTAGCTCATGGTGCCAACATCTGCCTTGGCATTTCCCTGGCAAGTGGCATTAGTACTGCTTGGAGTTCCTGATTTATCAGTTGCGCCTCATTAGATTTTTTCATTTTTAAAAATAAAATGCTACGTGAGAGCAGGAAGTTTCAACCCCATTTAAGTCTTTCGAAGGGAGCAGGAGGGAAAACAAATCAAGGGAAACAGTTGGGTGGGTGCTATTATCACAGCAACACTTATCAGCTGCCTTATTTTGAAGGGGCTATAAATGAGGCATTAAAACATTGCTCTGAGCTGATATTTTTCATCGAAAGATGTAGCGTTTTTGTACTCAGACACACTTGAAGATATCGATATGGTTAAAATAGTTCTAATTTTTTAACATACATGTAGTCCATCATTAGTTCACAGTGTGGCTTGTGCTGTACTCTGGAGGAAGGAGAACCAAATGAGTGTCTTTGTTTGGATGTACTTTTCGTTGGTCATATATGACTCTAGCTTTTCTCGTAACAGTACTGTAAAAATTTCAGTTCCATAGTTTTGAACCTAGTTTATTCATCCACTTGCTAGGTGTGCAACACTGGCAAAGTTGACCCAAGTGTTGACTGCTGAAAAAGGTGCTTTTAATAGAAACACAAAACAAAATTGCTTTTTCCTCCAAAGCCTCTATATTTCTGCTGCAGAGAAGCAGATTTTTGTATTTTTTTCGTTGCTTAAATTTGACCTTTCCAATAGGAATGAGCTGTGGAGAAAACTTGGACCGAAATTCTCAGAGACTAGATTTTTTTATCTGTGGTTTATTTGCAGCAGACTCTAACTCTTTATTCATTTTGTTGGATGGAAGAAGGGTGGCGCAGAATGTGTGACTAGAGCTCCTGGACAGTAGTAGTATATTTTTTTCCTAGTGGAATCTGTTGGATCAGAGAAAATTCAAGTTTTTTGAAGATCTCGCATTTTCGCTTGTTTCTTTGGTTGGTTGGTAGCTTGTTTGGTTGCAGTTATTTACAGCTCTCTACTGTTTTTTTGAGATCCCAGCAAGAAATTCCACAGACAGCAGCAAAACGTATCTTGAATCAATTTTAGGAAGTCTGATTCCCCAACTACCATATTTCTTCCAGCTGAGATGCAGTAGAAACTCTTGGATACTTGGTGGAAAATGTTGTCCTGACAAAGATCTCTCTGTCATGGATTGCTCTAGGGTCGTCATCGTGTGGTTTAATCTGAGCTTTGTAATTTAGGTACATTGGCCTTATTAGCACTGTGCTGTCTTACCACTCCCTCGATTGCTTTTCTTATTAAGAAATACCTGGTGTGTGTTTTTTTAAGCTTCTCGGGGTGAGCCTGTGAGAACCAACTTCGCTAGTTATGTTGTTTCTGTATATGTCTGTCTATAAGCAGAAAGAATAGACCAAGGGGACAGAATTTTTTTGGGGAGAGTTTAGAGCAGCAGTATTCTACAGACAAATAATATAATTTGCTTTTCCATCATTCAAATGCTAATAGTGTAAATATTGCTGATGCAGTTAGATAAGTTGGTATACGAGGAAATAGTAACATGTTTATGTTAGAGTTTTGTCTGCAAAATGAAGAATTCTCGAGTGTATTGGGATTAAAACAACCCGTGCAGATCATAAGTTCTTAGATCCGTGAGGTCTGATTTAGGCTTATCTCTTATTTCAGTAAACCTAATTTGTGTGCAAATTTCGTGCAGAGGACTTTGTATGGCAACAATTCCACTGTGAATTCATTTGAGGTAGTAAGGCCAAAAGGTTTTATTGAACTAGTACTCTTTCTCTAATTTTATTGAAATGTTTAGATGTTGAAGTAGGAGTTAGATCTAATTTGCGGCTTAACTGTGAATATTTATTAATTTATTTTCCTTTGCACTCATGCATATTTCCTTCTTTCCCTTATGTCTTTTCAGGTCAGGATCGCAGTGAAGCCACTTTAATAAAGAGGTTTAAAGGTGACGGTGTCCGATACAAAGCAAAACTGATTGGGATAGATGAGGTTTCTGCCGCACGAGGAGACAAGTTATGCCAAGACTCCATGATGAAGCTCAAGGTGCCATGAAGCTTTTAATGTTTAATATTACAGAGTCAAGGGGAGCAAATTTCAGCTTAAACTTTTACTCATTCTGCTTTTGTGACACTGATTCTCACTCTAGTTAGTTAGGTATTGAAATCAGTCAATTTTACCTGAACTCCTGACTGGTATTGCTTATTCCAGTCTCATTTTAATACATTACCTGTGAGTTCAGTAGTTACTCGTGATTGACACCACTGCAATTTGTCCTCAAATTAAAAACAACACATCTGCAAATTGAATATTTTTATTATGCAAAAGGAGAAGTAAACTGCTGTCAATAAAAATGGTGTATCAGAACATTTTTATAGAGTGGTGATAATCAGCTACAGCCCTGCCTTTGACCGTTATGTCCTGTAGGGACAGGCAAGAGGGGGTGAGTGGCAGCGTGGGGCATAGGTAGCCAGATGTAAGGGGGCAACTGGTGTCCTCACTGGGAGGAGAATGTCGTGCACCTGCAGTGACAGCGTTGATGGGTTACAAAGCCAAGAGGCAGTGCAGTGAGAGAATGAAGAGGAGTCCCTGAGAGATTTGGGAAAGAAGTGGAGCAGTGATAAAAGCAGATTTTTGTACAGGCTGCAAGCTTAAAGAACAGTCAAGAGTCTGAAGCGTGCTAGACATGTCTCTCTGTCTCTGTCTTTTCCTTAAAATTTCCAAAGAGCATAAGAGCTCTGTTTAGGGAGGATCCTTTATGTGGCCCTGGGAAATGTGGAAGAACTGGTGTCATTGAGAAGGAATCATAGAATCACAGAATGTTGGGGGTTGGAAGGGACCTCTAGAGATCATCTAGTCCAACCCCCCTGCCAGAGCAGGGTCACCCGGGGCAGCCACACACGAACGTGTCCAGGTGGGGTTTGAAAGTCTCCAGAGAAGGAGACTCCACAACCTCCCTGGGCAGCCTGTGACAGGGCTCTGTCACCCTCACAGTTTTTCATGTTGAGGTAGAACTTCCTATGTTCTAACTTAAACCCAGTATTTCTTGTTCTATTACTGGGCACCACTGAGAAGAGATTGTCTCCCACCCCTCAGATATTTCTGTATTTTAATAAGATCTCCTCTCATCTGTCTCCTTTCGAGGCTAAGCAGCCCCAGTTCTCTCAGTCTCTCTTCACAGGAGAGATGTTCAAGTCCCTTTATCACCCTTGTAGCTCTCCCTTGGACTCTCTCCAGTAGGTCCCTGTCTGTACTGAATTGGGGAGCCCAAAACTGGACACAGTATTCCAGGTGTGGTCTCACCAGGGCAAAGCAGAGGAGGAAGAGAACCTCCCTAGATCTGCTGGACACACTTTTCTTAATGGATCCCATTGGCCCTCTTGGCCACAAGGACCCATTGCTCTCCCATGGACAACTCACTGTCCACTGGGACGCTGAGGTCTTTCTCCATGGGGCTGCTTTCCAACAGAACATCCCCTAATCTGTCCTGGTGCCTGGTGTTGTTCCTCTCCAGATGCAGGACTCTGCACTTGTCCTTATTGAACTTCATGAGGTTCCCCTTTGCCCAGCTCTCCAGGCTGTCCAGATCTCGTTGGATGGCAGCACAGCCTGCCTGGGTGTCAACCATCCCTCCCAGTTTCGTATCAGCAAATTTGCTGAGGGTGCCTCTGTCCCCTCATCCAGGTTGTCGAATGATAGGTTCTGTTTTTCTTGAGTGCAGTATTGGCCATTAGCTTCCCCTCTACACTGCAGGGTTGCAAGCTGGGTCTAGGAGTAAATCCTCTGCAGTTTCCCCCCCGCCCCATGTTTTTTTCTTCCATTCCTCCTCCCCAACACTCTGCCAAGAGAGCTGATGGATTTCCCATTACTATTTTTTTTTCAGGAGGAGAAATCACTAAATAGTGTCTTTTACACTATCTACTGGCTGGATTCCAGTCCCGAGGAACTGGGAGGAGTAGATGGTTATTCATGAATAAACAGCAAAGGGTGACATACATCTTATGGTTCAACAATCTAAAAGCAAGATCTGGTAGATAATTTACAAACGTTTTGTGGCAAGCAAAAAATAATCTACTCTAAAAGGTGCACTGTTGATGCATCCCATCTGCCACAATGTTCCTATCTGGTTTAATTGTATACTGGATATCTCTCAACATTTCATAGTTCCTAGAAGCAATCTGGGACAGTTGTCACTGTTTTGCTGCCTTTCTGTCTCTCTCCTCCATGGATTCCCATTTCACATCTCCCAGATGCCTGGTATCTGCAAAGTGGCAAGATTGAGCTAAACAGTGTTGTGACGTGACTGAAACTGTTAAGGGAAGGGAGCTTTATAAACATGTGGTTTTATGTAAGGCAACAGAGCATGAAGTTGTGGGCTCTGGAAAGGTAGCATCTAACAACATGAATTTTAAGGCCAGACGTAAAGTTTTTGGGGTGACTTTTGACAAATGACTCCATTTTTTATCTTTAATTTCCATGTCTGTGTAATGAGAGCAACAACCTCACGAAGGTCTTAAAACATAAGTTAGTTGTTGTTAAAGCCTAAAGTTGAAATTGCAAAGCACCAAATAAGAGCTGAATAGCTCACTCAGTTGAGCGTGGTGCTGAAACACCAAAGGTCGCGGGTTCGATTCCCGTTCGGTCTCCGTGTGTTGCCTGATCTAGTTGAGAGGCGTCCCTGCCCATGACAGGGAGGCTGGATTAAATGATCTCTAAGGTCCCTTCCAGCCTAGGCCATTCTATGATTTCCTATTGTAGTTGATTACGTTTGATCTTAGTACAGTGTTATTGGTCAGAGCAGGCTCATGAGAAGGTGGAAATATAATTTACTGTTATGCTGTGGGAGAACAATATGCGAGATGCATATCAGCAAGTTCACTTATGAAGTAAAAGCTTGAAATGAGAAAAAAAAAAATCTAACCCTTGATGCCATTTTCTTACAGCAGAGCTGTAGTTTAATTTTGAGAAGACTCTTCTTCTATGAAAAGCTCCATTTGCTTATTCCAGATAAGTGTGCCCACGCAGTAAGCTAAAGTTGGCATTTTTTGCTTCCATTGCTTGTTGAGTTTTTTCCTTGGAGGAAAAAAAAACAAAAACAAACCAAAACAGCAGGAAAAAACCACTCAAACAAGCAGCTTATGGCTGGGAAAAGTGTACTAGAAATGACCTTCAGCTTCCATGAAAGCAAATTTCATGGAGGATTAACTAGTGCAGGGGCTGGAAGTGGGAGCACATTTGAAATGCTCTCTATGTAGCATAAAAAGATGCAGTACCTTGAAAAAATGGAGGAAGCCAGAAGTAAGAGGGGGTCTGTTCCTGAAAAGCCCTTAAGTTTTTCTAGAAGAGTGGTGAATCGTCCCCAAGCAACTCTTTGTGCTTTGCTGAGCACCTAGAAGAGTAATGAAACCAGCCCCAATGTTCTTTTCTTTCAACAGGGAATTGTTGCTGCGGCTCGTTCGAAAGGAGAACATAAACAGAAAATCTTCTTAACGGTCTCCTTTGGGGGAATCAAAATCTTCGATGAGAAGACAGGGGTAAGTACAATACCGATGTGATGGAACAAAATTGAATCTGTTCGTGGGTATTTCTTGAAAAAAGGTTTCCTAGCTGAGCAGTAATATCTCACCAGCATAAGCACATGTGAAGAGTCCGAGAAGCTTGATAAAGTGTTATCATATATCAGAGCAAGCCTCAGTATAAATTGTGTCACATGGGGACGTGGTTTATTGTAAAACCTTGTGCTGGATACTGCTGCAGGACCACGTACTTGAGTACACAGATGCTCCTTATGTGCATAACCACGCAGCTCCGAGTCCAGAAAGTGGCAAGAAGGGATTTGTTTCCCTTCTGCCAGATGTAAAATTGCTTCTTGGAAATCTCATCCCACTGTGTGCAAAAAGCTTCAGCAGTCCATGGGACTGACTGATGACAGTGCCCACATGGATTTTCAGTGGCACCATCCTCGAGATGCTGCTTGAGACTCCTCAGCAGCACCAAGTGACTTTTGAGAGTCCAATGATGAGGAGTTAGGGTTAGAAACTGGGATTATCTTGGATTGGGCCCCCTGTGTCATGGAAAACTGAGGGGAAGAAGATAAGCTGGAGCAGGGACATGTGGACAACCCCAGGAAAGCAAAGGTTGTTTTCCCCACTGATGCCTGAAGTAGGTTCTGACAAGTAAGGGCAACAGGAGCTCCTGGAAGCAGCACTGAGCGGGGATTGCCCTGAAGAAATCCCAGGGGAATCCTAAGGATTTCTGTCAGGTCCATAATTCTATATGGACACAGTCAGAATCACCGTAACACAATATACTGACAGTAATGACAGTCCGTGTGAGATGCGCAGTAACCGCAACAATCGGCTTTTTTGCCATCAGTGGTAGAAAAAGTGTAGGTTGTATGGAGTTGTAGGTAAAAGCTATTGGGAAGTTTGATGTTTGTTTTGAGGCAACGACTTGTCTGGTAACATCTGGTTGAGGAGGTTGCGGGAGACTTCCGTGCCTTACACAGTTTTCATGATGGCAATATCATGTTTGATTTTTTAAATTGCTGCGAAAGAGGAAGCCTAAGCAAAACATTATACTGCTTAGATATAAAGTGAAAACACACAAACTGTTTTAATCTTAATTAAGAGGATTTTTACAGCAGTTTAAGCTCTGCCTTGAATTTTAAAAAGCTCTTGATTTAATCTTTTGAAAGATTAACTATTTAACATGATGCTAGAAATAAGCCCCTACTGATGATAGATGAAATTATCTTTGCCGGTTAATTTATATTATTAGAAAATCAATGTCATTGAGCTCACTGATACATAATACAAGTAGTTAGTAATGAAAAGCTCATTTGGAATGTGTTGTGTACAGCATGTGTAAAGTATTCATGCAAAAGCGGTGTTTAAGAGAACATTGCTGAGATTACAGCCTGTGCTCAGAAGATAGGGAATGTCAGGATTTGTAGTCATGGTTGGGTCCTCTAATAAATAGATATTAGGGTCATACTTAACTAGGCAATGACATACCTGTTTTGTTGGGTTTTTTTTGGCCAGAGAATATCAGCTTCCTTCAGTGTACAGAACAGAGCGTAATACACTGAACAACATGTTTTCTTTTTCGTCTCCCAAGTTGCACTGAGGCCACAGTTGCTTTCTTAAGAGTAAAGTTTTGGGAAAATAGAGAGGCTTGTCCTGTGGCACTTGTCTCTGAACGTTTCACAAATACAGGATTTATTTTCATCAGATAAACAGGAAAAAGGGGATGCGTTTAGAAGCAAAGGTGTAGTTTAGCCAAAATGCATTTCCTGCGGTGTCCTGCACACTCTCCTATCTGCAGCACGAGAACAAGTCTCCTTCATTTCACAGCTTTGACACCCTATACTCTAAATCTGACATAACTGTATCATCCTTATAGTAACCCTGTCACTCACTCTCTGGGACTTAAAGGGAAACCTTTAAATCCACCTTCCAGATGTCTGCCCCTGAGCTGTTGGATTGATGGACAGGAGCATTGAGTTGTCCTTCTTGAAACAGGGCTGTGATAGAGGCATGTGGGGAGCTTTCAGCATCAGTTTTGACGTGGTTTTTTGAAAGCAAGGGAATCGTGCTTTCCGTGACCAGCATTTGAAGCAGGGATGTGTGAGCTTCTCTGCAAGTTCTTCACAACCACCATCCCTTCGGCTTTTTCCCCAGCTTGGGTCTCTCCGTGTCGCAGAGTTGATCCACTCTTCTCATAGTCTCTCTCATCCAGCCTGTCTTTGCTTTTGCCACTCTGCAGTTGCCATCTCATTCCTGTTCCTGCTGGCAGTCGCGTACAACCTTTGGCTTGTCCTGCTGTAATGCTTCAGAGATGTCATCTCTCATCGTATAAATAATATCCTCTGTGTGGTCTCACATCGACGTCTGCAAGTTTAAGTCACCCCTCCCTTAAGGCAGAATAGGGACGATGCAGTTAGGTGGTGCAGGACACTGGTAATCCCGTTCTTGATTTAGATGCAACAAGGCAAATCTCACAAACTGGCAGAACTGGGGATGTAGGATTGCTCAGCCTGGCTATTTTGATGGGAAGGAAGCAAAAGATGTTATGTTTTGCTCACACAGATCTTCCGATACCCATGGTAAACTTCAGAGTTTGTCAGGTTTGGGGACTGATGTTCACATTCATGTAACAGAGAAGAAAATATTCCGTTAGTAAAGAGCAGCCTGCAAAGTCTTGCATTTGCTCGCTGCTTCTTTAACAGCCCTCCTTGTCCCTCACAATGCTTTCGTCATTAGTTGTTTTTCGATGATTTTGGAATTCCCAAAAGGATATTTCAGGCTACAGTACTTGTTTGTTGTTTATTCGGAAAAGTTATTTACCTCTCTAAAGAGGTAGTTTTTCTCATCGGCTCTTGCTGTTGTGTCTGCCAGAACGGCAGTCTGATGTAATAGAAAAGGGAAAAAAAATATTCTGGACAAAATGTGGGCTTCTGTATGTTTAGTATCTTGTAGGCTACTATTGGATTTTAATTTATCACAATAAAAAATCAATTGGTAGCTCAAAATAGCAAATTTTTTTAAATTGGCAGTGTCATAGCTGGCCTCATACAGATGATTTAGGGAAATTGCTCCATAACTCATTACAGCTGAAGGGCTGTAGTTGGGCTACTACTGAAAATGATAAGCAAGGCTTTTTTTCCCCTGTGTTTTATAGCTCTCTTTAACATGTTCCAGTCCTCATATTCATCAAAAATTATTGATTTTAATAATGCTGTTATTCCAGCCATCAGGAATTCTGCCCTTTGAGTGAATTTATCCATGAAGAGGATAAGGTTGAAGGTGGAGTATTGTTTGGGAAGAATTTATCTCACCCAGAAAAATAAGAGCACAGTTTGGTGTGTAGTTTGCACTGTAGATGCCATATGATTTAGTTTATCTATAGCAATAATAGAAATAATAACAATTCTCTCTTACATTTCATCATTCTATTTCACGGATTAATATAAATAGGTCCCTTTATACCAGTTTTCAAATACTGGTCAGTGTATTTAGAACATGATGAAAGGGCCCTGCAATCCTGTAGTTTGCATTTTACCGTTACATAGACTCGTTCGTCAGCTGGAGGAGCCTACCCAGGTAGACAGATGAACACAAATTGTTCTGCTGTTCAAGTCCCAGCATTCTCTGTAGAGTCCAAAATTGTACTTAATTCAACTAACAGGCTGTGCTCTTGTTGTATGCCTAAAATTGTCATTATGTGTGTGGGCTTCAACCTTACTTTTTCTTTAATTGTATCTTTTTTGTCTACTGTCATATGACCTGCATGATTAACCAGGGAACTCCTAGGCATACTCAGGTGGAAGGCCTCCTTGAAAGGGAGGTCAAGTACAACAGAAAGGGCTTCTTCAAATATGGTGCAGATACAACTAAAACTAGAGGCAATGTAGGCCCTCTGTTGAATGAGGTGGGTGCCCTGGAGACAGAGGACAGAAAGAAGGCAGAGTTGCTGAATGCCTTCTTTGCCTCTGTCTACACTGTTGGGGACCATCCTCAGGAACCTCAGTCCCCTGAGGCCCCAGAGGAAGTCAGGATAAAGGAGGAGTCTGCCCTGATTGATGAGGAGTGAGTTAAGGATCAATTTGGACACTTAAACATTCATAAATCCATGGGCCCTGATGGGATGCACCCACGGGTGTTGAGGGAGCTCGCAGGAGTCATTGCTAGGCCACTCTCCATCATCTTTGGTAAGTTGTGGGTAACAGGTGAGGTGCCTGAAGACTGGAGGAAAGCGAATGTCACTGGAGTCTATAAGAAGGGCAGGAAGGATGACCCGGGTAACTACAGACCGGTCAGCCTCACCTCCATCCCTGGAAAGGTGATGGAACATCTTATCCTTGACGCTGTCTCTAGGCATATCAAGGATAAGAAGGTTATTAGGAGCAGTCAGCATGGTTTTGCCAAGGGGAAGTCATGTTTGACCAACCTGATAGCCTTTTACGAAGACATAACCAGGTGGATGGATGGTGGCCGTGCAGTGGATGTGGTCTGTCTGGATATCAGCAAGGCCTTTGACACCGTCTCCCACAGCATCCTCATAGGTAAACTGAGGAAGTGTGGTCTGGCTGACCAAGTAGTGAGGTGGTTCACTAACTGGTTGAAGGGAAGAAGCCAGAGAGTTGTGGTCAATGGGGCTGAGTCTGGCTGGATGCCTGTGTCTAGTGGGGTCTCTCAAGGGTCAGTGCTTGGGCCGGTGCTTGTCAATATATTTATCAATGATCTGGATGAGGGATTAGAGAATGTTGTCAGCAAGTTTGCTGATGATACAAAATTGGGAGGAGTGGCTGACACACCAGCAGGCTGTGCAGCCATTCAGAGAGACCTAGACAGGCTGGAGGGCTGGGCGGGGAGAAATCTTATGAAGTTCAACAAGGGCAAGTGTAGAGTTTTGCACTTGGGAAAGAATAACCCCATGTGCCAGTACAGGTTGGGGACTGCCCTGCTGGAGAGCAGCGCAAGGGAAAGGGACCTGAGGGTTCTAGTGGACAGCAGGATGACCATGAGCCAGCACTGTGCCCTCGTGGCCAAGAAGGCCAATGGCATCCTGGGGTGTATTAGAAGGGGAGTAGCAAGTAGGTCGAGAGAGGTCCTCCTGCCCCTCTACTCTGCCCTGGTGAGGCCACATCTGGAATATTGTGTCCAGTTCTGGGCCCCTCAGTTCAAGAAGGGCAGGGAACTGCTTGAGAGAGTCCAGCGCAGAGCCACAAAGATGATGGAGGGAGTGGAACATCTCCCTGATGAGGAAAGGCTGAAGGAGCTGGGTCTCTTTAGCTTGGAGAAGAGGAGGCTGAGGGGTGACCTCATTCATGTTTATAAATATGTCAAGGGGGAATGTCAGGAGGATGGAGCCAGGCTCTTTTCAGCGGCGTCCACTGACAGGACAAGGGGCAATGGGTGGAAACTGGAACATAGGAGGTTCCATAAAAATATGAGGAAGAACTTTTTTACTGTGAGGGTGACAGAGCACTGGCACAGGCTGCCCAGGGAGGGTGTGGAATCTCCTTCTCTTGAGACATTCAGAACCCGCCTGGACGCATTCCTGGACGCTCTACTGTAGGTGATCCTGCTCTGGCAGGGGGGCTGGACTAGTTGATCTTTGAGATCCCTTCCAACCTCTAACATTCTGTGATTCTGTGATATACCTCACCTGGAGGAAATAGATTAATTTTTTCTTTTTAACACAAAATATCTACCAATATTATTACTAAACCTAGGCTTTCTGTACCTAATTCCGCTTCAGAGATTTCATGGCTGCATATTATATGAGAATAATTTTTGATCATTTGTTCTGGCATGTTCCACTTGCACCCTGATGGCATCTCAAGACGTCATCTTTCAAACACAGGATGAGACAAGCTGAAATGTGTTCTGCGTTGGTAGATTTTCATGAGAGCTCTTCTTTATTTTCAAAAAACATGATCTACAAAAGGCAAAAATGCAGATAGTTGCATTGTGCTATTTAATACTCTCCTTTTTAGGGTGGAACTTAGTTGTTAATGTGTTTCTTAGAAAGGGACGAAAGCCATAGCTCTCAATATAGCAGGACACGCAAAATTTTTAAAGGACCATCATTGTTCATTAGCTATTTATGAGTATTATTTTGTTAATCACACACATCAGGCTATCTCCCTGTGATAGCTTGGTAATGCTTCATTAGATGTGCATGACTAATATGGTCCCCATAAAGAGGCTGTAATTGTCTCATTGTTTATTTATGTAACAATAAATCTTTGTTTACTGTAGGTTACTTTCAGAAAAAAAATCCATTTAAAAATAATAAATTCTATAAAATACTTGGAAAAACATTTTCTTTTACATTCATGTAATGAGATATACTTTGAAACTCTTGTTCTTTCTAATTGCAAAATCCTGCTGACTTTAATGGAAAATCCCGACACTGGAAGAGAAATAAGATGAAAGCAAAAATGTATTGTTTAGCTTTAAGTAAAGAGTTAATTCTGTTAAAGTGAAACTTTCTATCGGCTCGTGGATATGCAAATTACCAGAATATACTGCAATATATAGGTCTCTGTGAACTGTTGTTACAGATTTATTATTTATCTAGATTCCACAGTTGTCTAAAAAGCATGGTAGACCTATATCAGTGTCTTGTTTGTGAGAAATAACCTCAACATATGGATTGGAAACCCAGTGTATGAAGATGACAGCCATCTTACCATTTTTTCTGATTTTGTACTATGCAGCACCCTAAAAGAGAGTTTCTTTTCTGTTATCTATTGCACACTTTGGAGGGATTGGCTAGTCAAAATACAGGGCTTGGCACAGCCTGTGGGTTTGTATAATTTCTCAGAGAACTCTGAGTGTCTGGGATGTGCTGTTGCAGAGAAGTATTGCAGTGTGTTACTCATGTTTTATTAATTTAATCTGTAGCTGTTTTCTTCAGCCTGTTGGTATGAAATAGAGGAAAGAAGAATGTAAATATAAATATATACATATATAAAAATATATATAAATGCATGTATATATGTATAAAATCTTGACTATTCTAATTCTTGTCATCCATCCCTTACTCTAATCTTTATTATCTTTGAGGAGGATTGAGTGACTCTCGTGCAGAGCAGGATTTACCTTCCTGAGTAGTGTTAGTCAGTGAAGAATAACTCCCTGTTACCGTGGAAGGGGAACCAGACCGTACCTGTAGCATTTTATACAAAGAAATTAACTTGCCTTTCCATGCTGGCACAGAACTCATGGTTGTGCTTCTGCTTTAATTCTCAGTGATGTCCCAATAAGTAATACCTGTACTGTGGTTATAATCCTGCCTCAGATTGTTCTCTTCTGTGAGATAATGATCCAGCCACTGGTTTAGATGTCTACGTCTTGCCCATCTTCCTGACATTTTAAGCTCTCTTGACCTTACAATGTACAGATTTTTCAGAATTGTTGCTTGCCTTTTCCAAGGCTTTCTAGGACTTTATCAGGTTTGTGTGAACAACCCCTGGATTTGCTGCTCTTCTCAGTTTGATGTGAATGCTAGTGTTAATTATGGTGATAGATTGCTAACAGGACAGCTGAACTTGGCTGAAAGAAAATTTTAGCAAGATAAAAATCCTCACTGTTGGCAAAAGATACCTCTTTTAAAATGTACCAGAGGTACTTCTTGACTTGACTGGAAATCTGTTGGTTCTGGCATCGTTCACCAGAAATCGAGGTACGACTATGGATCTGCAGTCATTCCTTGAAGCACATGTGCTGGAGCAGATGAAATGTCAAACTGTCAAGTCTCTATCGCTGAACGTCTCTGAATATTTAAAAATAGAAATAAAAGAAGGAATTAATTTCATTTGCTCTCTGCTCGCTCCACAGCGAGCAGGAATGATGGTACGATTAGCTCACTGTATTTTCATGTGAGCATGGTATTGACCAGAAAATTGTTAATGGTTCCTGCCTGTGGCTTCTTCCCACTGCAGGCCAGAAGCTCCCGGAGGTGGGCTTGGTGCTCTTCATTTTTTTGAAGCTATCTTCCCAAAGTTCCTCTTAGTGGCTGATTTCAGATGGAGCACTTTGTTAGCATTGTTAATTTATCAGCTGGTTTTGGATGAAGTCCTTCCACTTGGCCCCCCACCCGACTCTCCACTCTGGATTTTACCCCTTTGTTTCTAATTTCTCTTTCTCTCTCCTGCAGTTCTCATCTGGGATTTCCCAGTTGCTCTCTGTCCTTGATCTATTTTTCTTTTCCTGCTGTGCTTTTTTTATCAGAGTTACTTTATTTGCAAATATAAACTTGATTATTGTGTCAAACCAAACAATGCCAGCCCTGTCTCCTTCTGCTCAAATCTTGACCTGTTTCTCCAGGTCTCTGCTTATGCATTTAGCCAACAGTTCAAACTTATCGTGGCAAAACCGGGTCTCTTAATCCTGACCCTCTCTGACCTCCTTTTTGGACTGCTGAGGAAAATACCAGCATCATCTATTATTCAGCGCTGTAAATTCAGCAGCCTTTTTGATTCAGTGTTGTTTTCAATTGTAATTTCATCCAGGGTAATTCCAGATCTTGCAGATTCTTCTTAACTGCTTTGAAATACAGCATTTATTGTCATGCTTACAGTTAAAACACGGTCCTGCCTCTCTTCATCTTGTGACTCAATTGCCATCCTTTTCTTTGTCCTTGACAAATAGGACTTTTATTTTTGAAATCCATCGTGACTGCCAACATTGCTGTCTCAGCTTATTCTTTTGATCATGCCACACTTCTTTTTGCATTCCTATGCTGAATTTGCCTTCTATTTTATCAATCTATAGCCTAACCGTTCTTTTCCCAGGCTCTTCATGACTGTCTTTACTCTTCAGCCACTGTCAAGGAGTCATTCCACAGTACCAACTTTCATAATTCATTTAGTCAGTTTTTAAATAAACAACTCTGAGCCTCTTCCCATCCTGCCCATCATACTTTGGAGGAATTCTTGGCACATATTCATGCAGTACAGACTTATTTTTTCCCCTCAAATCTCTACTTAAAAAACCTGGGCAGAAGGGGCATCTGCCGAGGGAGTGAGTGAAGAACGTCTTTGTGCCCAAGGGTTTACGAGGAGGAGCTGCTGCAGTCATGCATCTCAGACGTATTCCAAGGGACATCTGGCCTTTAGCTTGCAATGGTTGGAATTTAAGTATAGACTTTCTGGGATTACTTTTTAATTCAGTATGTTTTATCAGAATTAGCTGTTCATATGAAATTCTCGTAAGAAATGTTGGGTCTTGGACAATGCTGATGACGTCTAAGGACTGTAGTGATAAAATATTGCATGATAACAATAAAGAGCGTATGGAAAAACAGGAAAGTCAAGTTTTTCAGGTACATTTGAAAACGGTGACATCTGAGGCCTTTCTTGTATGTTAGAGGAATTGCACACATTGTCCCCATCTTCTGCCTGCGAAAGATCCCTCTGGCCATCTGGGAGTCTTGTCCTGTTGCTTGGCAGTTTCACATCTCTCTACTTGTAAATATGAATAGTAAGACATGGCATTTACTGTTCTACAGGCAATAAATAGATCTAATTAGAATATGGCAGAGTAGGCAACTTAAAACCCCTACTCTTACAAGGTATTTCTAGATTTCTCATACATAGGAGGGAAACAATAACACATTTCAGAATAATATTTGCCAGTTAGCGAAAGGTAAATGTCAGAAGAAGCTACTTCAATAATTACGTCCCTTATTGACTATTGTAATTCATTCCTTATTGGCCTTCCAAACTGTGCCCTAGACAGTTTGGATGGTTCAGAGTGCTCCAAAGGGATTTTTAATAGCCACAAGCTTGTAGAGATACATCTCACAGCTGCCCAGTTTGCTGTATGAAGATTCTGAAAGCTTTATGCATGATGACAGTTTTGTCGCTGTGAATAAAAGAACCCAAAAGGCAAAATTTGGGCGATTTTGCATGTTGAGAAGTCTGAGGGTTTGGGGAACTAGAGCTTTGGTTTGAACCTTATGTCTTTCCTGCTAACGCTTGGCATACAGAGGAAGGCTGAAATTTCTCTCCTTCCTCACATCTATAAGCGCTCTGATCTACAGCTGAGTTCAGCCTTCTTGTAGTGAGTATCAACAGGAGCTGCCTTGTGGTATTTCTGGCGCTAATTAGCATGAAGATAAAATAAAGCTGTTTCTAGACATTTCATCCAAACTGAAGTAATTCAGAGGAATTTGTTGTAGTTGTATTTTTCAGTGTAAAAGGGGGAAAAAAGTTGATTACTTTCAGAAAGGCAGAAAATTAGGTTTTATTACTAGAGTGATGGTCTTATTTGGCTGTGTATGGCCTCTTGTTATTTAATCCAAGCACCCCAGGATGGATTTAAGACAGGGAGGCACTGCTGCATGCATTCCGTGTTATGATGTGGAGAACCTTACTACCTGCATAATACCCATCACCATTTGACCTCCGTTGCATATGGGGGAGAGGTATCTGTCTGTAGTAAAAATCTGTTGTAGTAAAAATTACTATGTAAAACACTTTCAGATTTTGTCTAATTTTAGTGTTTGGTATGCTTAAATAGAGTTCAGAGGTCAATTTTACGAAAAAGTTGAAAGTCAGCTTCTGGTTGTCAAAATGTTTGTTGTGATGAATCCTGTTATATAGTGGAGCTGCTCCTGCATCCCTCCAGTGAGGTGGTGTCCCACAGCAGAAAACTCGGAAGTATAGAGTTACATTGTTGGGTTTGATTTCGTTTAGTATAATTGCTCTCCTTTTGTGATTCAGATAAATAAATTAGGATATGAAGGCCACATTGTAGGCGCACTGGCTCCAGCAGGGCCATATCCCTTTTTCTCCAGCTAGTCTTACAGAAGAGCACCCAGAACACAGAGTGGCTTGGTACAGGGGAGCTGCTGGCACGTACTGATATTTTTAAGCCAGGTTAATGCGTTACAAAGTAGAAGAAAATTTTAGGCCCATTTCCAGCACGCGCAGAATTATAATGGCTGGGTTTCAAACTGCTCGAGAAAGGATTTAGCGAGAGAAGTGCTGACATAATAATAGCGCAGGCGACTGAGATGCGCTGAAATGTCCTCGGAGAGCGGTGGGGGACCTTCAGCAGGTGCCGTAACAGAAAGTTACGTCCCCCTTTGAGATCTTCTCTTCCTTCCTCTTGGAGATGGCTGGGAAGCATTATGCCCCAGGTGTGCTGGTGATTTTCCTTCCTATTCAGTGCATTTTATCTGGTAGGCTGCTCTGCAATTTTCTGTTTGCCCCGGTAATAACAGTACTACTGACAATGCTTCTGAATTTCTGGGTTAACTCGCCGGCTCTTTAACCTCTCCTATTGCTGGGGTCGCACGGAAGGGAGACGGATGACCTTCATTCTCAATGTAATGGGAGAGGGACACTCTTTTAAACTACTTTTAAAGTTACTTGGAGTTTATGAGATGATAGTAATAGATTTCTATTGGCGATAAAATCAGTGGATGATGTTCTGCCCTCAGGAATGTATTTGTGTTTACAGGGAAGTCGGCAAGAGCTTTGTTCAATCTGATAGTCCAGGGGGACGAGTAAATGGCTTTTCTTCTGCTTAGTTTATGTAATAAGTAGCCCAATGGAAGGACAAGAGGAGGAAAATCAGTGGTTACCACTGGATGCTCTTATTTGTCAGCAGTTACCAAACACAAATACCTGCTTTTATCCCTGTCTTTCATTCCAATGAGTAATAAATTCCAGATACCAATAGATCTTTGCATATTATATCAATAACTATTCATAAAAGCTGTCGTCCTAATTGAGATAATTGTGCTCGTAACCTTTCTGTTTTATGCACTGCATGCTCAGCATGGAGGCAAAGGCAACCATGTGTCGTAGAGCCTGAGGGCTGGAACAGCATCTCCCATTGTTCCATCCAGCACCTGGTGGTAATCATGGAATTACAGCACTGCCTAATGTGTCCCTAAATTGTAGCACTCCTCTAGAAAAAACAGCATTTAATGGACTTTACCTATCTCTACTGTTAATGCATTTTTAATCCTGTGTGGTTCCCATCCTAATTCTGCTTCATTGTACTCCCAGCAAAGCAAGCAGCAACATTCCTACCGACTTTAAAGGGAGCATTGTGAAATAGGGGAGGCAGAGCGCTAATTAATTGGAGAACCTTGACATTTAAAGCATATGAGAAGTCTGGGTATCTGAAAATACTGCGTATGGCTCCTAGCCTGTGCTTTGCAGAGCTCTGAGTAATTTTTTTTTCTTTTTAGGTAGTCAAAATACAGATCCGAATCCAATTTTTTTGCTGAGTTGTAGAAGGTTTTATAGCCTTATGGGATCTTTAATTAGCCAAATGCACTCCTGTGTTTGATACGGGAATTTGGAAGTATTTTAAAGTGTAAAGCGCGTGAGAGTGTAACCTGTACATGCATAAAGCTTAGTGCTGAGAGTGAAGTAATGAGGATGTTCAGTTTTGATTAGAAGTGGAATCTGGGCTTTGCATCGCAGTTGTAAAGGGTAGGGGAGAAGGGAAGGAATAAGTAGTAGAAAGCAAGCCAGCATCCATGCATCCAAGCTACAAAAGGCTCTGCCGCGTGCATTTAAGTAAAAGGTGAGGGCAGCAGTGTCTGACAGCTCTTCTGAAAGGCAAACCCTGTGTGACACCCACTGCCAGGACAGAAAAGCAAGGCAGGGAGAGAGAAAAACGCATGTACTCAAGCTGTGCTCTCTGCTGAACCACATCTGCCTGTGGACTGGTGAATCAAAATTTGCTTTGGGAGGTTTCAGTTAGCAGGAGAAGACTAAAACTAAACATTCAGACTGCTTTACATGAAAATGCGCAGGGAAGAGACAACTCTGGGTGTTGAGATGTGTGAATGGGAGCTTTAGGGCTTTCCTTTGGAAAGTGCGAAGGCTGAACTTAAAAGTTCTCTCCATTGCCTGAGCCGAAGTGCACAACTGGGATAACTCAGTGTGCCAACCAGTGCAACTCCAGAAATTCCAACCTTGGGATAATGCAGGGAGGAGAACTCCCTAAAATGTACCTGCAAATTCTTTATTCTTTTAAAGTCTCTTTGAGGTTTGTCTTTTACATGTTATTCTGTTCTTATCTTGGGGCTCAAGTACCGCACACACTCGTCGTGTTGCTGTGGGTAGTTTATATCCGAGGTTAAGTGTCTGTTGAGGGACCTGAGCAAATGAAGAAGTGGCACGTTTATGGGATTATCTGAAATTTGTTCATACATGCAACTGTAAGTCAAAGGAATAGGTTTCCTCGCTTTTTTCTTGAGTCATCGTGTTAGCCTGCAGGTGCACTGAGTCCATCAACAACCTTCAGGCACCTTCGACACAGGCATCATTATAATTGTGATTGTACACTTCCAGTTATGGAATAATCTGAGATTGGTCTGCTATTGATAGAGGTTGTTCATTTTTTCAGAAAGTCTGCTATAGCCTCACAGGGAGGAAGCAGCTCAGGTATCTCTGCTGGGAAGCAGGAGGCTTTCTCATGACAATGAATTTTGGCAAAGACAGGAGTAGAAAAGGGTGTCCCCAGGATGAAAAGCTTTTACTGCTTGTGATACGGAAAGGTAGACTAAAGCGTTTCTCAAAAGCAAACAGATGTCTGTGGTAGGAGACGTTTCAGGATGTCTCCTTTAGCTGGTACTGTGTTTCTCTATGGTGGCCACTGAAAAATAAGCCATTCGTGATGAAGAGTTCAGCCGAGTGGATTTTGTCCAATTCTTTCTGTGCCACTTGAAACAAATCTATTGTTGTGGAAGACAGGATTTCTTGCTTGTATGCTTTGCCTTATTTCTGATTATGGAGTCACTTTTGTATTTGAAAGATAAAAAACATTGTGTCCCATGAACTCAACTTTTGCTTTCATTTTCAATTAGCTTATGAACATGACATGCAGTTTACATGCAGTTTGTTAATTTGTAGAGTCCTTTTCTGTCTTTATTCTCTATGCTTGTGCTTTCTCTCAGCCCCCGCTTAAAGTCTTGTTAAATTGGTATGAGTATCTGAGAGGCAGATAGATAGATACAAAGTAAATCGCTCTAGTCCTTTTTTTCCCTTTTCCAGAGAAGTTTGTAGCATTACAGAAGTAGATTTATGGCTAAAGAAAGTTGCTGTTTGATGACTATCCAGTGCAACTTAAAATTTACTATTGCCAGTAGGAGCGGGGATAATTGTGATCTTTGCAGGGTCTGCTTTATAGGGCTTGAATGACAAATCAAGGGAATCAGAGGCTGGTTTTCACTGATGAGCTTTTCAAATCAGAGGCTACAAGAGGAGGGTGGGTCGTAATGCTTGCTGAATCTGAAGCAATGAAGATCTGAGATAGTTAAAGCTTAAAAAATGACCTCTAAAGCTCCTAGGAGTTGTATAAAGGGATTTCTTGTGCTCTTCGTGTAAATCAGAAGCATTGCAGGAGGTGAGGAATATTGGTGTGAAGTAACAGAAGAACCTTGTAAAATAAAGGGGTTTCTCAAAAGACACTCACAGGCTATAAAGATGAACGCAGTAAAAATATGGAGAGGTTCAGTGATGCTGTAACGAGCTGACCGTCTCATTACTGAATATTGTGTTCCCACAAATTCAAGATGTAATCGATAAGAGCCTCGCAAACTTCTAAGTATGTAGGAAAAAATACATACAAGGCATGGACAGAGATGCTACACTTAAGCTGTATGCGGGCTTTGGCTTAAGAGTAGAGGGCAATGTTGGCACATTTTTGGCTATTTTGATCCACGGCCCATTTTGCAGAACATGGCAAGGTGCAGGCTAAGGGGGAATGCATTCGGGCAGATGTTTTAGAGCCCTGGAAACCCAGCAGTGACCACTGGGCAACTGCCATTCCAAAGAATAATATCTTTATAGGCAGATACTTGTACAGCACGCTGAAATGGCAAGGTAAAACAATATATTGTAGTCTATAGGTGATCCCATACAGTTAGTTCCTGGTATTGCCATGCAAATCCTTCTTTGTTTTAACCTTCCTGATAAAACAGTGACTGTGCCTGATGCAGAAACAATAAAAAAAACCAGTATGAGACTCATGAGAGGTCCAGCATCATGGCTTTAGTGTAGCACATTTGTTTTTCCAAAGCTCTATAAAAGTGTTTCCTTACCCTTTAGGATTTTCTTTGTCCTGGAACAAGGTTTGCAAGTGCATATTTAAAATATCACTTTGGCTCAATAGTAATTGGACAAGGACTTTAGATTTAGCTAGCTACTTTCACTCCTGGTGCAAGAATAAATTGAAAGGCCTTTGAAGGGAAGATACGAAATTGGCCATGTGTGTGTTCCAGTTTTGTTTTGTTCCTTTCCAAATTCATATATCTAGTAAATGGATCTTCTGCATGAGCAGCTTAGCATTTGCTTCCTAAGACAATGACCAATAACTAAATTCATATCTGGTCTTTGTCGGGCATTATTACAAATTATGAGAGCCAGACCGAAGTTTATTACCTCCGTGGTGTTCTCTTTCACAAATTAGGTTCTTGGAACATCCAGCTAGCTCAATATCATAGATCCATTCATCACAATTAAGAGTGCCGCGCTGGCAAAGGGAAGTCCTGCTGACTTAATTGACTGCCGGTGTGAGCCGGGGGTCTCGGGTGAGAACAGCTCCAGGCCAGTCAGGAGCATCCGTGCACGTCGTCCCCCGCCCCGTTGCAGGAGGCAGAGCAAGGACGCTCGCCTTCACTCCCGGAGGAGTTTGCTGCTCTTGCTCCCCAGGTAAGATCCAGGCAGTGGCAGGGTCGCTTCTTCATCAAGCAAAGGAGGATTGATTCCGATCTTAACTGAGGCTGAAGTACCCTTTTAAGCTATTTTCCTGAGCCCAACCAACCAGACTTCTACCTGGGCTGCTTTCGCCAAGTGCTTGCCTTTCTCTGGGATGAATTGGATGTGCAGATTGAGCTTAGTCTAGCACTACACTTGAAGATGTGCTTGTCCTTACACATACAGTTATGCTCGCTGACTTTTGTCCTCCCTGACTCAGCTGCATGTTGCCATGTAAGCTTGGGAAGTCACATAATTTTTTTTTTTTTTTTTTGCTTCAGAATGACTCTTGGGAGTTCATTATTGTTATTATTTTTATCGTTACTAAGGGAAAATTAAATTTACACGTCTTTTGGGTGCTTTGCTGTGTCACAGCCAGGCTGTTGACCCCTTGGAGGGACTGAGTCTGTGATAACTGAGGCTAAATCTGCCTCGTTTCTTTTCTTTATCAGCACCATGTTTAACGTGCCCCTTTGTGATACATAGACCAAGCTTTGATCTGCACATAATCTGAAAGGGTGCTTTCTGTGCCAAGTGCTTTTATTGCAAAGCTTGTGCACTGAAGCGCCCTTTAGAAGTTGGCGCTTGGAAAAGTCTTTCTTCAGGTTATTGTCTGCAAGGTCAGTGTGTGTGGAAGAAGCACAGGGATTAGACAGATTTGTTTTCTTCTCATTGTGAAGACGTGCTTAGAGGCTGCCGTCTGAGAAGTCCCTTCAGGCTTGGAGGATGCTTCAGAGGTTACATTTTCCTTTTCCGCTCCTATTTTTCTTCTATTTTGTTTTTTTTTCAGACGGAAAGTCCATAAGCTGTTGCTCAGTCCAGACTCCTTTAAGTGGCTTTGGGTCAAAAAGATTCAGGGCTGGACCATTCATTTTGGCTGGATAGTGCATAGCACGTGTTTAGTCTCCTTCAGTGGAAGGGCTCAGTTCTCACTCCGTGGTAGTACGCTCAGTTTATATTCTTTCATGACCAAAACTCATTGTCTTGGCCAGCGCCTCCCAAGAATGAAATCTTCATAGCCACAAGAGGTTTCTAGTGGCTTTTGGTTTTCAGATGGTTTTTTCTAGTGGCTTATTGCTTTTCAGATGTTTGTACGCGACGTTGATTTTTGAAAGCTGAGTCAAAACGATACTTTTTTCCAAGGCTGCTTGCTGTTCTAATAGGAATTCAATATTTCGATAATTTGCAAAGCTTAAATTGTACTGCTCTCTTCCTTTTCTGGATCATTTTCCAGATAATATAGTACATGTTTATATGAAGATTTTTTGGTCTCTCGGGTGTTTACCCACACCAACTACTACAACATTTAAGCGAAATTATTGCGATCTGTCGTATATTGTTTAATGTAATACTAGTATATCTGTCATACATTATTTACAGACATGCAACTGGAGTACTCATCATGGTAGGAAGGGGCTGTCACAGTGAAAATGTGATGTTTCCTATTTGCCTTTTGTTTAAACACACAGTTTCTGAAGTTGTTTCTCTTGCAAGTGCTATTTTCCCTCTTTTCCTCTTTTTGTATTGAACTGCTCCCCTCTTGCCATTCGGACCAATCGGAACAAAATCCAAACAATTTTTCATCTTAATCTTTGGAAAATGGGCCAAGATAATAGAAAAGAAAATGGAAGGTGGAAAACATCTCCCCGTTGGAGGCAGAGGAGGCTGCAGCAGTAGCACCACGGCTGGCAGCAGCAGCGATAAAGCCACAAGGTGTGCTGCAAAGCCTTATCAGGTTGGATTTAGCTGCCTCTGACAGTGACCCGCAAGTTCTGTCTCTTCATTTGCACATTAGCAACACTCACAACACCAGTGAAAGGTGTTTACGCTGCACCAAGTGTGTGGGAGGCAGGGAGAGGCAGTGGGTGAATGCTTTGGGGGAGCACTTGGCTTTTGGGATAGATGAGCTCTGTCACCCCCTGCTCGGTCACCCTGTGCTGTGTCCAGTAGTGATTTCTAGGGAGTTCAGAGCTGTAGGTAACTGTAGCTGAGAAACACACAATACTGTCTCCTCTTGGCTATTTCACGTTAAATTTTTTCAGTGGTTAGAGGAAGGCTTGTTGCCTTTTTCCCCATCTGCATGTCTCCTGGGCTAATACCTTGCCACCTCATCTGCCACCCAAATACCAAGATCGAGAAAATAACACGGGAAAATTTGTGATGCAAGTATGATTTACTGATTCATTTTGTGTTTCACTGACATTTGAGGTTGTTGATGTTTTTTTCCCCAAAATTATCTGTACACGGTCTCCCTTGTTTCTAGGGGGAAAGGAAGTTGAAGGGGTCATGACTGCTTAACGGGTATTCATTAATGGGTACCAGGGAAAGCTCTGTGCCAGCTTTCTGGAAGTTTAGGTGGGGTTTTTCTAGTTCTCTTCATACAGGGAATGGGTCTTCATCCTTCTCTGAAAGTTATAAAACTAGACAGATCTGGGATGTGAATCTGCAGCTATAGAGCATGTAGGTGTTCCACGTCTGCTCCTTAAGCCTGTGTTTGTGCTGTGAGGTGTTAGTGATGGAGATGAGCAGCTACAAACCACCTCTACTACGGGCGTTTTAACAAAGCAGCAGAGGAGTATTGCAGCACAAACATAGGCAATTACAGAAATACTTGTGGCCAGTTTTTGTCCCCGCAGTCCTTGTAAATCTCAGGTAAAACAGTCAGGAATTGCGAGGAAATGGCCGTAAAGAACATTTGATGAAGTGCCGTGGTCTGCATGTCCTGAGCACCGTGGAGGACCACAGCACACTCCTAGGTGTAGTGGAGGAGCTGGCCACACATCTGTACCACTCCAGCATTTCTTGCAGCAATAAGATAAAATTAATCTCAGAACCGCTCATGTGTTTTACAATTCATTGTTTTCACTTAACATGCTGCAATAAATAATGGCCCCGTGGTACTATTGCACTTCTGGCTTGTTCTTAAGGCATTGCCTTGGTTTTCCACATTAGATTCAGTTTCTATGATTTGCTCAGTCATCTTCCTAAGCACGTAGGGCCCGATTTCCTAATGTGCTACCGTCAGTTGGAGTATGGGAGACCTGGAGGTAGACGGCAGCGTGGCTGAGACTGTAGTCCACAGAGTTACTTTATTACGAATCTGTTAAGGATTTTGCAGTTTGGGGAGATGCTTGGATGTTTGGGGAGCTTTATGTGATGCGCAAAATGTACTAGTGCGTGTTCAGATGTGATAGAAGTGAACAGACAGGAACAACCACGCAGAGGGTGCTTGGGCTGCGTGTGTCGCCCACATCCCACTGTCGATGGGATGGAGGTGGTGACAGTGGAGCTGCCACTTGATAGCAGCTCTCTCAAAACAGGCTCGCCATTAAGTTATTCAAGGTGAGAGGCTGTGCAGCTTAAATCCCCGTGAAACTTGTCCTTGTGGATATAATATTGTATGGTACACGCTTCCCGCTTTTGGTGGGGCAGGTTTTATAGGCGGCTTTGCGGCTTGCAGGATATTTTTTGTTGTGGCTCTTAACACTTTGCCCCAGGCTCCACTAAATAGACAAGCTCATTAAAAGAGAAATAGCGATAGTAAAGCAGTGACTTTCTCGTGCCATCTAACTCACATATTTGACATGATTGCTGGACCCTCCAAGTACTTAATTGATTGACTTAATTGATTTAGTGGCACTGGAGGCTACAGCATGGAAATAAAGGGGCAAGATGAGGATAAGGGGTGAAAAAATTTATGATAGGTGCCGAGCAGCCTGAGGGAAATTAGAAATGCTACAGATCTCAGAGGCAGCTAAATCAATTCAGTGTGATGTACAGGGAGCAACCTGGGGGAAGAGGAGAAGCGGGGGATAGAAAGGAGAAAAGGAGAGAAAATAATGGCTGATGGGAGAGACTGGAGTAAAATTAAGGGGCCTTGGTGAAGGTAGGTATTTTAGACTTAACTTTCTGGTGTATGAATAAAATCTAATAATGACATCATGTTTAGCCTAAAAAGAAGGACTCGTGCATCGTAAGATTGTCTGTTGCCCAGTTTGAGACTTTGTCTGTGCTTCCATTTAAAATTCTCAACGTTTGCAACAGTGACTAAAGCCACAGGAGACCTAAAATAATTTAGAGGCTGTGTACAGTGGACTTTTTTAACAACTGAAGCTTAAATGTTAAATTACTTTCTAATCTGTGCAGTATTTAATTGACTGTGTTGAACCATAATGCAAATTAAGTCTTCTCTATAATTTGTTCTGTCTTACCACAGCCCTCCAAAACAATTTGATACCTCACTTATGAATTGGTAAATGGCTCGTAGCAGCACTCAGCAAAGATCTAGAAAAAACATCAAATAGTGTGTGATGGAATCCATCAGTATGGGTATACAGGGGTGTCATAAACATTCCTGAGTTACGAAATAATTCTTTTGTGTGCTTCTGACCCACAGGAGATGGGATTAAGTCAAGGTAAAGCCTTGAAGATATTTAAAAAGAAGGAAGAAAAAATATAAAAAGAGGCTGGGGAGAAAGAAGGATAGACGAGCTTGTGAATGTGAACCGTTGAGCACTCGCCAGCAGTTCTGCTCTAAGTGATTTTGCTTCGTTTTTGTTCAGGACTGTTCATATCAAGTATTGAGGGCGTGGCCACGTGAGCAGTTACAAACTAAGGGATAAGGATGACATTTCTATTGCTTGGTCTCATTTTACAGGACAGATTAATCTGTGTGAATGTATCAGACACAAATCTAATCAAACCACGCAAAGACCCTGTATTTATAGATAGCCTCGATTGTAAGTCTCTGCTGGGTGGTTGGAGGAGGTGGGGTTTCTCCTCGTGCTGTCCCTTCTGCTGTCCTTCCCTCCAGAGCACGTCTCACTGCGGGGAAGGGCTGCGCAGGGCGCTGCTGGGCAGGCTGTGTGGCCAAAGCAAAGATTTGCAGAGAGGATGCTGTTCTGATCTTGCGTTTTTGGGTGGTAAATCTCTCCTGAGTGCAGCAGGAGTCTCATATTCTACTCTGCAAAAGCAAAGAATCGCACACTCATTAAATAATATTTAGAATAGAGTATTGGAATATGTAGAGAAGACACATGAGATGAACTAAGGGTTGTGAAAACGCGGGTTGGAAGGAGTGTTTGTATCTACATTTAAGTATAGATGTGTGTGCAACATGGCATTTCATGTCTGTGTTCCAACCCCGTGTCCCTCAAGCAAATGAAAAATTCTTGCTAAATGCTCCTTACAGTAAACTATGTGAAAGGATAATGCCGCAGTCACCTTTACTTAAGTTGTACTTCTATTGATACAATATGTTAAAATATCATAACCATTACAAACGCAGTGATTTTTGAATGGTTAATGAGGGTTCCCAAATAAATTGGAGTGTTTCCATCTGGTGTGTTACATCGTAGGTGATACTTTTCCATGGTAGAATGATCTTCAAATTTAGTTCCACAAGGAAGGAATCTGATCACAATTTAATTTCGGTGCGAAATGCTGTCTTGCGATCAATAAAGCAATGTCAAAGAACTTTGATTTAATAGGAGCCAGAGATAACGTTCCCTGTCATATGCAGAGTAGAGAGATGGGAACACTTCATTTCATTGTAACAGATAGCATGCAACTTGGTTTTCAGAAAAACCTAATAAATCAATATCCCTGTATTATCTAAGTAAGATCCCATCATTAATTTTAAACGCTTAACACATTGGGAGAGCCTGAAGTGCACCTCCAGCTTGGCTGAAGTCAATGGCAACGCTTCCATTTTCCTGCAAGCGAGCAATCTTGATCTGGGGAAGTTAGGAGTCATTTACTGTGAAATGAAAATGAAACACGTCCAGTCTTTTGTTTTATATGTAGTAATCTGTCTCTTGCACGCCGCCTCTCCTTTTAAATCTCCGTCTGTGTTCTACAGAGTCTCATCGCTTGTCACTTGCCCTGCGTGCGCTCAGCCCTTGTGCTTCTACACACACACACGCATCCTCTCAGGTTTTGAATTTTAATATGTTTTTCTTTTTAAAACTCTAAAAATAACTGGTTGTTTAGAGATTGCCTGGGTACCATGCTGATTTTCAAAATGTGCTTTTCTCAAAACCAGCAGGAATCTGGACCTCAAAAGAATTCTTTGTGAGGCTTTGCTTGCTCTCAAAATAGCATTATCCCTAGATGATATAAGAGCAGGTCAATATGTAAGAATGTAGAAATTCAAACTAATAGATTGTTTTAGATAAACTTTTCAAGGACGTTATTCTAAGTAGAAATACTGAGGTAACACTTTGGTAACAAAATACTATTTAAGCTGAAGCAAGGAAGATTCTGGCACTGCAAGATTTACTTAGAGGAGTCTCAGATTCATGTCCTGGCTCAGGGGAAGAGTTCTGCTCATACATTTTAAAAAAAAAAAAGAGTCTTTTTGATGTTACAATTAACCAAAGTGGGATTGTAAATAAAATGTGAACTTTTGCGTTTAGCATTGGCTTCAAGTTGAATCATTGCGTTTTCATTAAGCTTCTGGGGAAAATAAGTTTTTGGAGTTCTGTTACTGCTTTAAATGAAATACTGCTTACTGGCTGATGCCAAGTTTTGCAGAGATGAAGCAAGTCTGGTGCCGGTTCTCAGAGAGGTTGGATATCTGGGCTCCAGCTCTGCAGCTCCTGCAGGTCAGTCTGTCCTAAGAGGCACCCTCTATGAAGCTACAGGAGCTGCTGCTGCTGCTGCTTTCGTAGACCTACAAATACTGATTCTGTACCTAGGATGCCATGTAGGTAGTAACTAGGTAACGTGGTATTTTCTATTGAGTTACATCTCGCCAAAGACGTACCAAGAAAAATCTTCAGTTGAAGCTTTTAGTCACATTATTAGAGGAAGTGGAGTTTGGCTAGAAAAAAAGAATATGCATAAAGAGCTCGCAGAGTAATTGATTTTGGTAGCAGCATATGTTTGCTTGTTTTACTTCCATAGATGTATTGAGATCCCGGTAAGGCACTGAGGAAAGAGAAATTGTACTGCTTTTTAATGGAACATTTTAATGGATATTTCTACTGTGGTTTTTTTTTTTTGATAGCTACTACAGCACCACCATGCAGTTCATGAAATTTCATACATCGCAAAGGATATCACAGACCATCGAGCGTTTGGATATGTGTGTGGAAAGGAGGGAAATCATAGATTTGTGGCAATAAAAACAGCCCAGGCAGTAAGTACCAAATCACTGTCATTTTCTACACTATAACTCAATAGAAAAGCTGCATTCGTAAGAAGTTGTTCAAGAGGCCAATCTTGTATTGTTTATGTTTGTGCTAGACTTGTCACAAGTGTCTGCTGAGACAATCTTAAATAGCAAATTAATGAAGCCAGCCTGGGAAAAAGGGAATGTATTTCACTATTTCAAATTTTTCGTCATGTATTGTTTTACAATGAGTTATCATTTTCCTTTCCAACTAAACTAGACTGGATAATGTAAGTCTGGTTATATTTTTACACTAATTTAAACAGAACGTGATAGACACCAAATAGCTGCTTTGCATATTGTCTGCTGCAATTCCATTGTGTGAGAAACCACTAATATATCTGCATATAAAAGCATATTTGTCTTTTATAGTCATAAAGTCTTTTATACTCATAATTATCAATAATTTGCAGATATAGTTAGTTGGATTGAAATTAACCCAAGCCTGGGTGCTGAAACTAATTCTCCACGTAGTTCTTTCCAGTTGTGGAGATGCTGTTAACTGCTCTATCAGCAGGACTGAGTAAGCAGTGTGTATTTTCCTACATTGAAACTTCCATTCCTGTCTGTACTTCCCATAGGCTGAACCTGTCATTCTGGACTTGCGAGACCTGTTTCAGCTCATCTATGAGCTGAAACAAAGGGAAGAAATGGAAAAAAAGGCACAAAAGGACAAACAGTGTGAACAAGCGGTATACCAGGTACACGCATAAGCTTAGACTACTGCCGAGAAAAGTTTGGTTTGAAGTGTGCCCCAGAGTTGCTCCAAAGAGGCACCGAGCATCCTCAGCATTTCTTAACAGCAGTGGGGTTGAACGGTGCCAGCTTCACACGGGCAAATACGACCCTGACAGCCATCGTGAGCTCAGAAGTAGGATTAAATGGTGATGAAAGCTGTCACTTGGGCTATGGGGAACATGGTCAGTGACTGGAAATGATCTATTCATTTCCCACATAGTGCTGCTTCTGATTCAGAAGGAACACTTTAATGAAGGTCAGTGTTGCTGTAAGTCAGGTTTTTAACGGTGTCGAGTAGTTTAGGGAAGGTTGGGTATGCTTATGAATGTGTCTCTTTGAATCAAATCAAATGACGTTCAGATTGTTAAACTAGAATGAAACTTGGATAAAGTTACTTTGTACGACGTGACCATACTGAAGGAAGGAAACTATATACTTACCTGCCCGTTTTGCTTTTGCTTATTTCTTTGCTGTCCTTTAATTTCTGAATACAGTTCTTTTATCTTTACTGTTTATGTTCTTTGCTTTTACTGCCTGTCCTCTTACTTTGCTGTAGACAATTTTGGAAGAAGATGTAGAAGATCCTGTATACCAGGTAATTTCTGAAGCTGTACGGCCTTGGAGTTTCAGAAATGACTAGATATATGTTGTCTTCAAACACAGCCAAAACCTTTAACATGTTTTGAAATTTACTGAGATAGCTTTTCTGAGAAACTTGTAAAAATTTTACAGAAAGTAGCATATTTAGAAACTAAGCTTCAAGTGATAACAAAATATATCTGTATAGAATCGAAGAGAATGGAGTGTTTCAGTTGAAGTATATAAATATTAGATTAAATGGTAGAAATATTTCCTAAAATGTGGCTTGTGAGTCCAGATTTTAAGTTTCCAAATGAGATTAGTCATCAATTTTTAATGAGAAATCTAACTGAAAAGGGAGTTACTTTGAGAATAAGGAAGGTGATGTCTTGTTCTTATTATAAGAAATTGACATTTTGGTTTTGTCTTCTGTGGGGCCAGAATTTAATTCAGAGAGTGAATATTGGGGAAAAAACCAGCAGTTGAACTGATGTTACAACACACTCTCTTGTTGGTGTTTGGGCTATGATTTAATAATACATCTGAAATTTAAGCCTTGTTTCATCCACGCAATATGTCTGGGAGCAAAGATGATTATCAGAAATATGTCGATATATTCATGTCCAGTACTTACTGAGTGTGAAGAAGAAAAAGATGTAATTTCATTCTCATGTTTTTGTGCTGCAAAAAAAAAATATGAGAGCTTACTTTTTTTTTTCCCCCTGGAGATTTTGCGTTCTTCCACTTAGGCATGTCAGTGGGAGGCACGCTTAAAGAAACTAATTCAACCATTAGCAAATACTGAACAGTGCCTAAGGTGCAGCAAGGAAGATGATAAGAATTAGGATGCCCTAAATTACTATTCAGCTTTTATAATGTCAGGAGTTTTACTTTGTGCTCTTCACAATAAAGCAAGAACCCAAAAATAAAAAGTGTTGTGACAGCCTTTTGCCATGTGTCCTCTAACATGAGCACCAGCCTATTCTTCCAGTTTGGGATTTAGCTTTTATATTCATAGATAATAAATATATGTGGAAATAATTACCATTATGTAAAAGAGGCAAAATTCCCGTTGACTTCAGAAAATTAATACTGGGCCACAGGCGGTCTCCCTAGTGAGAAAGAATTAGGAAGTTGCTCTAATGATCATTAGAGGAGATTTAGGTCTAGTCATTGCCGGTTTATGAAATATGAAACAACCTTACTCTGCGCTTTCCAACAAACCAGTTGTCCTGCTGCCAGCCTGTACTTTGAACTTGTTTCTTTAATGCCTGCCTGTGTTTTTACGTGGAATTCCAAATCGCCTTTTTCCCTTCTGTTTCATCTTTGACTTTTCCTCTCTGGCGGCTGGTGTAATAGTACATTGTGTTTGAGGCTGGACACGAACCAATCCGTGAGCCTGAAACGGAAGAAAACATTTATCAGGTATAAAATCGCTAACTTCGGTGTTTCCATTGCGACGATTGCAAGCATTTAGTAAAGTACATTTCATATAGAGTTCACTTTTATTAGTTTTCATTCATCTGGCATTTCATCGGGGTGACATGACGTGAATGATCTGCCCAGTCTCGGTGTGACTATTTTTTTTTTCCTGTTGTTTGTAATTTCAGCTTCTGCAAATTTTAATAACTTTGTCAACTTTCAAAAGGTCTTAAGCTTTTTGAGTATGCCGTGTAAGGAGATAAATAGCGGATTCTCCTTTTTTTAGGTTGATTTTTTTGAAACCTTTTACGCCCATTCAGAGAAACGGATGATGAAATCTCGTGGGAGAGCAGCCCATCCAGACAGTTCTTAGAAAGACGTTTTGATGGTGCTGCTCTTTTTTCTGCCTAACCAAGGAAATAACTGAGCAAAACCTAAGAGCTCTTAATGGAAATCCCCCAGATTGGGGAAAATATTTTCAGAGTGTGTATGTTATATTAGAGCCCAAACTTGCAGTCTTCACACTGACAAAAAATTGTATTGAAAGCAATATAAAACAATCTTTTGTCATTCAATTTATCCTCAAGGGATGAGTACAGGGTTTATTAAAATATAATGTAATTCATTTTGTATCACATACTAGAGGCAAATCTGAAGATAGACAGAAATCTCTGTATGCTGTAAGAAAATTGTGATTTGAGGAAATCGTTTAGTATGGAGAGGAAGGAGATTCAAGCAGCAATTAAGCATTTCATCTAGCTGTGCTAGAGGTTGATCTGCTAATAGGAAAAGCTTTTTTTTAAGTAGACAGGAGCAAAAATAGAACAAACACAAAAAAAGAGAAGTATTTTTGTAAGCCATGAGAAAACGCAGGAAGATAATGGGAGAAAAAGAAAGGATAGAGTAGGTGTGAGCTAAAGAAGCTAAGTGGGAAAGGGAAATGCAAGTTAATAGAAAATAAACACAGACCCCATCAGAGGGTCATTAAGGTGAGATTCATTTAGGCTGTCTAATGATTTCCAGGCACCCCTGCCATGCATGCTAGAATATGCATCTTTCAGTGTCTCTAGACAAAGACATGAAAAGCTCCCAAGGTGAGATTGTGCCTAAGGTTGACAATTTTCTACTGCATCGTGTTTAAAACTTAATGATTTTAAGGAAAGCAGTCTGTCAAAAAGTTACTGTTCTAGTTGGCAGTTTCATGCTACAAGCAAAAATCCCACGGTAACTACGTTCAGACCAGTAAAAGTAATCTCATCATTGTTCGTTAAAGTATGAAGCTTTGAGTGACATTTTAGAGGAGTACCAGTGGAAGCAAGCAAGATGGGTTCATTGTTCCCAGTGTTTGGAGGTCTCAGAGTAGACTTTAGTGAGTAGGAAAGAAGTAGGAACCGTGTTCTGAGAAACAGCCTAAAGAACAGGGGAACTATTAGGATAGTTTCTTTTTCTTAAAATGGAAATAGGAGATGATAAGCAGATAGTGAGATCTTGCCTCGTCTCGAGGGGTTGCTGTTACTGTCCTGTAAGTCACCACAGGATTGCTTAAGGCTTCATCTGGCAGGATATTCCCGTGATGAAGTGTTTCCTCCCACAGTGGTGCACGGAAAATACCCGTGATGAATACACCATACTCACAGTATATGCAGTCTAGTATTGTCCTCTGTATTTTCTACAGGCAATGCCTTGAATACAGCAAATGCTGAGATGCGAGAGTGAGGAGTCTTTTTCTGTTACCACTTGTCATTGAGAGATGCTGCAGCATCACTGCCATGGACCTGTCCAGAACCATGAGCTTCTTAGTTCCCATGGACTTCGTGAGCTCTTGGCTTGCTGTAAATCTGGGTACCCACAGCTCAGATCTTAAATCACTAGCAAAATTGCTTTTCTTACAAGATCTTGATGATCTTGGAACCATCCAAGCTACCATTAAAAATTACATTACAAAAGGTCCTCTTTTTCATTGTGGTTTTTTTTTTCGTGTAGTGTGATTCAAATTGTTGCCAGCTTCCATTATTTACTATAAAGCGTTCCCCATACTACACTTTGGTAAACGGGCATCTGTTCAGTAACCTCATGCGTCCTCGCTTCAGCCTCGCCATATCTTGCTTGTGGTGCTGCTCTGTTTTTTTAACCAAGAACCGGTACGCAAAGAATTCACTTCTCCCTCGGTGGGAAAGGTTCCTACCTGGTGGGTAGGTGGAGGTGGAAGATACATACCTAAAGTGATAATTTCCATTTCTTTTTAATGTAGGAGAGATCAGAGTTTTGTTTTTAAGCACTCTTTCTCTGTCTGTCACCTTCCTTTGATACATTACCCCAAAGACTGTCTGTGTCTGTCTGCTCTTTTAACGTTGTCTGTCTATCTAAATCACTCTAATGTGTTAGTTAGGCAAGGGCTTGATCACTGAGCACATACAATCCTCTCACCTAATGTCAAATTTCTTAATAGCATCTCTTCTCCTGCCTGTTGTTCTAGCGAAGTGGGGATGGGGTTTTGTTAGGTTGTTATGTGTTGTGTATGTAGCAACGCTGATCTCTGGAGAGGCAAGTTCTGCTCCACGAGGAGTTGACAGAGATGGGGATTTCTGAGCTGCGGTGCTTGTATTGCTGGTAAGATGCAAGTCCGTCAAATGGTTCACAGCCCGTTGCAGAGACAGAGCTGTCAGCAGCAGTAGTACCTCTTTGGTGATATTTCTAATCAAAGAAAAGAAATGAGAAATGCCTTGCAGACCCCCAGCCTAAGTAGCGATGCAAAGAAGTGTGATGATGCACGGCAAGACAGCAAGAAGACAGGCGGCATCGAGTTGGGAGAGAAAAATGTCTTTCAGAAAAGTTTCTCTGTCTTGGCAGTAGAAGTCTGGAGCTTTTCTCGAAGTATAAGCTGGAGTGAAAAAGAGGAGGATCAATAGAGCGGGGAAATGCTCATTCCACAATAAGCGGTGGATAAGAGTGTGCAAACAGGGATGACTTCATGGAAAAGTTGAAAGGAGGAGGAGAAGAATGACTGAAGGGGAAACTTGCCAGAGAGAAAAGAAAAATACACACTGACGACAGTTTATAAATAGTTTATCGTACCATGTTTGCCCTCTTTTTATGAAGACTAAGCTTTCCAGTGGCTTACTAAATAGACCATTCTTGCTTTCTGCTCTTACACTGTCACCTAAAGCTCTTTCTCTTTACAAACTGTTATTTCCACGAAATAGAGTTGTTCACTGTTACCAGTCTCATATATCTGATGTGATAGATAGTTTTAGTGGAAGTGGCCATGAGAAACCCAAGGCAAGCAAGACATTCGTGGGATGGGAATAGAAGCTCGTTCAGTTTTTGTGAGGGTTCTGCACTCATGCTCTTGACAAACTTCTGCGGTGTGTCCCAAGTTAAAGGCGCAGAGTTTCTTGTGAAGACTTTGACGCATAAACATAGGCAAGTTAATGTTTGAACGGTGGAGAGAGGTTTTGATACATTTTACAGAATAAGAAATGATAGCACATTCCACGTACAATTAACATCCTTCTGCTGCTTCTAAACCAGTCTTATTCTAATGTCAGAACTCTGTTTATTGCCTTAGAAAACAAAAAAGGTACTAATTTTGTCATATCTGCAGTATTATTTCTCTTACTGACCTGTGAGGTTTCATTAATGCTTGAAATGTAACCTTCCTATACAGAATGCCCTTGTGCAGTGGAAAAGGAGCACTGATTTGCTTAGAGCATTCGTGCCAGCTTACAGCGTGTTTTTACTGTTCTTTTTGTTTGTGTCATTTATAATAGTTGTTCACTGCTTCTAGGAAGGAAAAGAAAAGCAATCACAAATTATAAATGTGTAAACCAGCAGTCCTTAGGCAAGCAAAGCCCAGTATTACAAAGCAACAGAATTTACATGAGCAGGTTACAAATGCCCAAGGTGTAAATCATGACTGTTGACTCAATTAAAGACTTGCCCAAATCTTTTTTTAAGTGCGTCGTCCCAGGTCTGAGAGCGGCTGTTGCCTTCAACTCTCTGGCTGTGTCAGACTCTGACAGGCCGGTTATTCTGTAGTAAAATTGCAGAGTTGCAACCAAACATCGCTTAGAGCAGCCGCAGGGCCCCATCACTACATCACATGTTATGACTTCACTTGACTTGGATTATTAAATGAATTGGAAGGAAGAAATCTAATGCCATGGGCCAAAAATCTCTTTCCTTCAATTCGGTAGCTCTTCTCTGGATCTCTGCCATGGAAGAAGATGACATACTGACCTGATCATGACTTCCATGTGCATCTTCTAACCTCCAAGTAAAATGAAAAAGGAAACCATTTAGGAAGGAAGGAGATCCAAGTGCACCTTGGACTTTAATGCAACTGAAAATGAAAATCTCATTTCTCAACACAACTGGGCTTTAGGATTTAAAAAATCCAGATAGATGTGTTATTTCTTTACTATCTTCTCCATTAATAGTACTGCTTGGTTGACAAGGGAGTCATCCTTGATTTCATTAGTATTAAATGACTACTCTCTACATAGATATCCGTGGCTGATTCCAGTTGGGTAATGACCTTCGTTTTAATTTGCTGTTGCAGGTTCCTACCAGCCAAAAGAAGGAAGGTGTTTATGATGTGCCAAAAAGTCAACCTGTAAGTGTAAGTATCTTCCCTATTTATATGCAGTAAAGAAGATTTCTTAGCTAAGTGTTTCTTAGCTCCTGTGGCTTTCATTATTGTATGTGACATTCGGTACATTCCTCATGATGTGAATTTTATCAGTTATGTGTTATGGGTTGCTCGGGTTGGTTCGGAGTAACCAGGATTGCAATGTCATTTGTATCCATCTCGTTCATTCCTTAAATCTCTTCTCTGTCTTTCCGACTCATTCTTAAGGAAGTCACCATTTATAAATGTGCTGTCTGTGGTTGAGAGTTGATGATGAGCCTTTGAATGTTAATGGGCAAATCGTTCCTCTCTTACCCAAAGCTGTAGAAGGCTTATCAGTCTGACTGAGCATGGGCTACATTTCCTCCCATGTGTGCTCTGTCAGAGCCGTACTTTATATAGTGCACTCCTTACAGCTTGGTATAGTAGGACAGCAGAGGAGGCAAGGTAGGAACAGAGTGCGGATCGAGAGAAGCAGCTTTAGAAAAAGGTATGTCAGAACATCATTTGTGACCTCTGCGGTGATTTTCTGCTGCTATACCTCTCAGAAGGCTTCCTGGTGAATAGAGGCTGCTGCTAGGTCAAGATTTTATAAGGAGTTTCAAATCAAATGTTACCAAAAAAAAAAAGGCAATTTGCATTAGAATTATTTTTCTGTCCTTGGGGGAGGAAAAAAAACAAAACTTAACAAACATATTGTGTGAAAATCCAACCCAACATACACCATAGAAAAGCAACTATTTTTCCAGTACCAACTTCCGTGGTAGCTTAGCAAGAGCTCCGGAATTGTAGGGCAGAGGGACGTGCAATTGCCATTAGTTTAAACAGTTGTGGGGAACTCTGAACGGAACTACATGAAGATGAATTGTGCAAAAAGACCTCACTCAACAAAATCCTGAGTGCCAGAATTTTTGCTTTCCCAGTTGTTGTGAACTGTAATCAGCCCAAGATTTCTTCTTGGTATTGCTACGGGTTATTTCTGTGGTGCTGCAAGTAAGCAAGAGACTGAGGGTCCATTTAGACCATCAGCTTAACTCTGTCTATCTTGTGGCTTGCATGGACAGTAGACTATTAAAAAATTTAGCTAATACACTGTTGTGTCCAGATGGCACCACTCCATTTCTGTGTGTTAGCATTTTGAAGAGGTGAAGCATTTATCCCCAGAATGTCTAAAGCACAAGTGAAGTGGAGTGACAGGCACCTTAGCAACAAGGCATGCATTTGCTGAAGGGCAGGTTATTCTGCTTAATATGAATTTGTGCTAGAAATACCTCGAGAAATTGTTCGATTGCGTTGGTTACACAGAAAATTAGTATTCCTGAGGATTTGTGTGGGAATGGAGAAGAACAAAGGAGAAGGTTGGGAACTTCATCTACTGTAAGCACGGCAAAAATACCTGCATATGAGAGAGAGCCTCCTTTCACGTGGGGTTGTGGTAACTTGCACAGCTGGAGCTGAGCACAGAGACCAAGGTGTCAAATAAAAAAGATAAATGCTGGGAAGGGGCTGGATGGGGGCCTGAATTGTGACACTTCTGTGGTTTGCACAAACAAACACAACTTGCCATAAATATTTCATGATAAGGCACTAGGAGGAGGGAGGCATCATTGGGCGACCTGGGAAAACCCAGTAAAATAACTCACGTTGCATAGCTAATTAAGGTATTTGCAAGCATAGAACAGCTGTAGGTTTTTCACTCATTTTTCATACAGTTCAGTGTTCAATTTTTCCGCTGTACATTTCCTGCGACTTTTTTATTATGCCTTCAGTGATATTTCAACTTTTCCTCCGAGTATAGTCGGTAATTTAGGTCGTTGCAGTATGGCTGGGTGCACAGTGTTCTTGCAATACACTCTGGTATTAGACTGTCCTGGTAAAGAGCATGACTATGAGATACGGGGCATATGGAACCTACTCTGTAATAATCAAATATATTTAATCTATCATCTCCGTGAAGCTGGTTGCAGGCTTGATTTTTTTATTATTTTTCTCTGCTATTTCATGGTTAAATGCAAAGCAACTACAGCTTTTTCTCCAAACAAGATACATACTTTATGAAGAAAAAGACAAGGAAAAGAGGAGGAAGAAATAGGTAGCTGAGATTTTGCTTCACCTTTTTATATTAGTATGTATTAAAAGAAGAAAAAAAATAGCAGCAATAACTCTTAAAATTAGCAATCTAATATTCCACTGCTCATCTGATTTATTGCTCACCCTTCTGCATGTGAGACTCTCTGTCATTGAGACACTTGCCATAATTTTTTTTTCAATTTATAGCTGTCATTATTATATAAACCTCTAAAATTCAATCTGAGGGCAAATAATCTAGCTCATCTACCTGGTTTAGACATCTAAGGACACTTCCTTTATTAGGAGATCTTGCTTTCAGTAATTTTATAATGGATGAGTCAAGTGAGAAACTTTTTGTGGCTCCTAATAGGTTTCAGGCACCATGAATTCTCTCTCCCAGCAATAAATGCACCACTTAATAAAAATGCAGCAAGTTTTGCTTGAGTTCAAACTGAATTGCCTACATTCCCTGGATAGAGGTCGGGTTTTCATCTTGGGATTGTTGTCCTCTGGTGTGTTCCCAGGCAAGTTATCTTTAGTTTCTGCACGTAAAAGTGAGAGGTACTGAGGTAGTCACCTTGGCACTCCATAGCCAGTGGAGAGAAGGAGCTGCTTCACAGGGAGCTCCTCCTGTCTGCGTGAGGTGTCCCTCCCAGTTGGAAATCAGTAGACATCTGGAGATGGTTCCTTTGTGACTGCAGAGGAACTTTAAATGCCTTTGAGGTATGATAACTTGGAAATGGTTAGGCTCAGGTGGAGTGAGATCTGACATGTTTTAAAAACTAAATGCCAGAATCCCTTTTTCAAAGACTGCTTTGAAACTGGGAAGTGCAGTTCATCCTGGGTTTTAATAAGATACCGCTTGCTAAGAAACCAGAACCATTTGGGCAAGTATTTCTCTGTGCGGCGGGGATCCCATGGCAGCTGAATGTATGAATCATCTTCCTGGTAACGCCATGAGGTAGAAGTGTTCAACGGTGTGTGTGCATCAAGAGAGCTGATGTACTTACACAATACTGTGCCGTTGCGTGAGGCCATTTGTCAGAAGATGTCAAAGCACTTTGTAGTGCGACTCCTCATGATGTCTGATATCAAATAATGTAAATACGGTGCAAATGAGGCGGAAAGGAATGAGTCTCAGATCTCGGAATTTGAACGTACCCACTGAACTCAATTACAAGTGGTGGCTGGTTGCCAAGTCACTTCTCTGACACTGGGATGAAAAGATTGCTTACTCAGTATAATTCTTGTATTTCCCCATCTCTTTGCTGCATCTCTTCCCAGCAAATTCAGCTCTCCTGTAGATTATCTCTGCTGGGCGTGCAGCTCAGCTCCAAACACACACTTTTCAGAGTATTCAGTTTCCTCCCAGTATCTCAGTCCCTTTGTCTGTATGAACTCACACTTCCTGTATTGATTCCTGTTTTCTCCTCCTTAGACCAGTTTTCTCCTATTCTCCATTTGCTGAGAGCAGACATCAGGCCAGACAAAGAAAGCAAGCTTACCCCAAAATGCTTATGTCAAGTGGCAGACGCCTCACTTAGAAATTGTAGTTCTGTGTGTGAAAGTAACTCTTCTAAAAAAGTGAAATGTTTAATGAGCTCTTTTTTTCATGATTTCCCATCGTCTCCCCATTATACATCCACATCAAGTTCTAGCTGTCATGGTGTTTTTAGTAATAAGAGTCAGACTATAAATACCCTTCACAGAGACTGTCAGTCACATCACAATAAAACCTTCTATTCTCATCAAAATGCCTAAACTATCTGCTTACAATTTCACGAAGGCTTTCAAACACCTCGTCTTGCTGCTGTATAAAGATTCAAGGCATTGGAACTTATGCCTTACGATGCAGGCAGTCATCAGGGCTAGTACCAAATCATACTACGTGGAAAATACTAAACCAGGGTGGAATCGAGAGGGAGTAATTTGGCTGCCTTAGGGACAAGGCGTGGGAGGAGCAGATGAAGTTGGGCTGGACCTGAGCACACTCAGGTCTGGAAGCTGTAAGGGCTGCCCAATCCTTCTGCCCCAACTAGGAAGCTGCGTTGGGGAAAGCTCAAGTTTTAATTCTGGCTGTACTTGCCAATGCCATTTGCAGGTCTGCTTTCTTCAGGTCTTATGTCAGAAGTGTGCCTGGGTTTCATCTGGAAGGAATGCACAGCCCTGGGCTCCACCAGCTCACGTGGGAAGTCAAATCCCTGGAGAAACGGCGCACTGAGATGTCTGGCATTCGAGTAGTTTAGAGCAGCTCTTCAGATAACTCTCACCATCCTCTACAAAGTGAATTCTCTCAATGACACTTGGTCTAGGGAAGAGCTTTGTAATTCTGGCTTTTCCCTGAGTTTGCATTGGAAGCAACGTGTAGGCTGGTGACATTGACTTCAGCCACCACACCAATCAGGCTTTTGGGATCAAAGGTGTACAGACCCACACTCTGACCATCTGTGTTGGCAACGCTGGTCCTTTTTATTTACGTTTGCCAGAAGGGACATGTGTGTTCAAGTGCCCTTAGTTACACTCAATTAAACCCCATCGAAATGGCTTCCTAGTGCTATCCTTTAGGATTTTTGGGACATAATCCCATAGCACAGGAAAGATGTAATCCAGCAGTACTGACCTGGATCAGTTTTTCATCGTTCTCTCCCTATTTATACTATATAAACGGCAGGAAACAAAAAAAAAACAAACAGAAGCTGCCAGTTTTGCCCTAGTGACAGGGTTATTTTGTTGGGTGTAGGTGACATGGGTGTTAGTATGGCAGTTCAGATTTGTGCTTTTAATACAGATCGCTGGTGGTACAAATAAATGATAAATATTTCAGTGGCCCCTTACAGTTGCGCAGCCTATAAGGTCGCACGTCTGGTGGCTTCATGTGCATTTACATTCCTAAACTTACCTGGGTTCCTAGACATTTATTGGGATAATATTCTATCCCGTTTGATATTCTCCAAAGTGGAGAAAAGAGAGTGTAGCTGAACCATAGGTCTAGCTCATTGATTGTGGGGTAAAGTTTTGTTACGTATAGCAAGATTTTTGTTGCTTATGCATTATGACTGATTCGGGTTTTATCTGATGGCTGCTGATGTATTAAGTTGGCAGCTGCGCGTTGTATTGATTCACTACATTTTGATTTGCTCGGAGTCCAGCAGCTCATAGTAATTTGATAAAACATTTGTTTGCACACAATCTGCTTTCTAAGTAGCAAAGTTTGTAGCTTACCTACTCAGTATCACTGTATGCATTAAATTATATCAGTTGTGCAATTCAGTGTTATTTACCAATTCAAGGGTATACAATTCTGGAGAAAGTGCTATATACATTTTGCAACGGTTTGGGGAGAAACTTGTAAATTTTTGCTTATTCATTCAGTGCTATACGTTATTAAGTACATAAGTATACAAGTCTTGGCTTTTTTGCCTGCTGAAACTCAGATTTCATGGGAAATACCATGGTCACACAGTATTCAATAATGAAGATAGAAATAACTTGTTTCTCCAGCTTGGTTATAGCTCCAATCACCTATCATTTTGAAAACTGTTAAATAGACCTGTATATTTCTGCCTTGCAAGTAGTTTTAAATAGTAATTTTGAGGTTATTTCTAATTCCCATCCATTGGGTGGAAGCCTGGCCAAGGTTGACCCTGACATTGAACCAGCCAGCAACTCATCATTGGTCCTTGATTTTCCTGCCCAGATGTGGTGCAGGCTGGCTTTTGCCACTGTATCGGCTGAAAAGTTTTGCTCTTCTCCTTTGTTTCCTATTTTTTGATGCATGGAAAAAATGTTTCATTTCGATATTGTAGCATTGCATCAGCTGCGTGCAGTAAATTGCACACGTTTGTAAAGGTACCTAAATCTAAAGCCAGGCTTCTGTTTCAAGAAGACAGATGTCAGGGCCTGCTAGTCCATTGTAAATGTAAATTAAAACAGATTTATAGCTTGTGTCAACATTTTGAAAGCCTGAGTGTTTAGTTCAACAAAGTAGTGATATTTCTCTTAAATATGTGTGATGTGAACGTGTATGCCATGCTCCTTGGACCAACTGCAGGGGGTCTGGAGAAGGTGTGAAAGAGATGAGACCGTGTGGCTGGGACCTTTGCACCAGCATCCTCTGCGCTCTGGAAAGCTTTAATTATCTTGGGTGTTGGGTTGCCTGGAAGCTGCGTGAGTCTGGCTGTAAGCTAGAGGCGCTCTGCTGGACTCTTGGTTTGTGAGAGCCTGTCTATGCGAGTCTGTCAAAAGTGGTAATTGAAGCAGTTTAAATACCATTTCCTGTAAAAGTAAATATCTGAAGTACACAGGGAATTCACACTTAAATTCCCTTCAAATGAAAAGAAAAGAAACAAGTAAGTGTATGTTTTGATCACGTGAAGAGGTGCTTAATTTAAAGGAAGCTATTGAGCAACAGTGAAGTATTTCACTCAAACACTCTCCAGTTATCTGTCACATCAATTATCCTTAACCAACTCACCTCTTTAGCTGCACAAGTTTGGCTAACAGCATTTTTAACCAGCACATCCAGCTCTTCCCAGTGAACAAGCAGAAGAAACTGGGCAGTTGGTGAACATGATGAGGCTCTAGGCTACCTTGTAATAGGGTACATCATACCAAGGTCAGTACTCGGGTTTATTACTTTAAATAAAATTACACAGGAGAATTGTTTGAAGAAGAGTGCTCCCAACAAGTAAAAGTTACCCTGTGAAGCTGGAAAAAGAAACTTCAAACAGGAAGGTTCCCGTGTTCCACAGGATTCTGAGCACTGGATTTGAACCCTGCGGAGGGTGCCAAAAGGCATGGATTTTGGATAAAAATCAATCAGTATAGTTTTATGGCAGCCGATGTGACCTGTACCGGTTTGGAATCACGGAACAGTTTGGGTTGGAAGGGACATTTAAAGGTCGTCTAGTCCAACCCCTCCGCAGTACATCTTCACTAGACCAGATTGCTCAGAACCCTTTCCAACCTTACCTTGAGTGTTTCCAGGAATGGGATTTCTACCACCTCTCTGGGCAACTTGTGCCAGTGTTTCACCAAAATCACCAAAAATTCCAGTGAATAACCCTAAATGTTCCCAGCAGCCTTACAGCTGAAAGGTTGGGCTCAGCTATGCTGTGTCAATCTAAATTGATGATAACAGGGTGGCTGCCCTTAACTCTGAAACTTGGAAAAGTTAAGCGTTTGAGGATCTTTAGGATCTGTAGGAGGCTGAAGATTGCAAAGGCATTGGCAATCTTTTCCTCACACACATATTCTTCAGTGCATTCTCTTTAATTAGGAAGTAATTAAGCAGTTCTTTGTTGAGTTACCGTGCTACTTCATTAATCCAACAGTAGTTTTACAGGACAACAGTATGTCTGTTGGGTGTTTTCTGTGTGTCTCAGTCTACTAGACGTGGTTTGACTGATGATCGGTTTAGTCACGATTCTGGCATGCTCCTTCGTTTAGTTATAATTGGTTTTTTAGAATGAATTGTAGTTGATTAGCAAGCTACTTGCAGCTCGTGGAGCTCCTAGTAGTATCAACACTGATTGTACCAGGCTGTGCAAGTAACTGGAGCTTTGCTGAACTAAAATAATGTTTCGAACAATGTGAAATACATTTTAGAAAAGGGAATTGGAAATGCAGAGAGGCAGCACAGTTGGATGATCCCTCTTTTGTCTGATGGGCCAAATGCTACGGCATTTATCTTCAATGCAGGAAACCAAGTTTAAATGCCTCTACTGTCTTAAAAGATTTGAATAGCTGATACCCAGATCAAAGGTTAATTGCTAATTGCTGATTACTTGCTATATTTAGTATCCTTCATAATCTTTTTTTTACCTGCTGAGCTCTGTATCAGAGTACAAGTTAACTACTGTGTATTTTTTCCTGCTTTTTAACCACCGTCTTTGCTTCCTTCTGTACGATTTCAGGACCACATTTTGCAAGGCACTACATTTATTATCTTGTCTGGAATAGTATAGCAATATTATGGAGGTTTTCTTACACTGTGAGTCAGTGTAGATCCCTTGTGGTTGCCAAAACCAGACTAAGTAAAAGAAGTTAAATATTCTGGCTTGTTATGTCTGCGGGAGTGAAGGAAGTAAGATTTCTCACATTCCTCTGAGTGTGAGAGGCATGTCTTAGGTTTCCCTTTTAAAATCTGAACTTTTGCATTGCTTGGAAAATATGTTTTTTTCAGAGTCCTTGGTGATCAGAGGGAATGCTATAGTGGAGGTGGACTGGTGTGAGGTCAAGTTTTGGAAAACTGTGGTTTTCTTATCTGTTATAATGACTTCTGTACTCTTGGCTTTTCTCCGCTCTTGGACAATGTGTTTTTCTGTGGCAAACAGTGAAAAGTGTCATGAGGAATTTCATTACTGGCTAGTGTGGTTCAAAGAGCTTGATGCTGCTTTAAGAAGCCAGATTTACATATTTCATGTTTAAAAGATTTACAATTTGTCTCACATGCCTGTATAGAAAGATGGAGCTTTCATTACAAGTTTAATGTCACTGCGATACAAGGATTAATACTCTTTCCTCCGCCTCGCTTTGCGCGGCCAGTCGCAAGTGGCTGGTGTGTGCCTGGTTGACTGAGCTGTAGGGGCGTTTTCACATTCAAGGAGATGCATATTTGAATAATTAAAGCAAGCTTTTACATCACTCTGTGGAGAAATCCACAGGCAGCAATCCTACAGAAAGATCAAGGACTTGGAGCATCTTTCCAGGCTTCTGGTTATTTTCTGTCATGCACCAGAGGAGGAAGGAGAGGATTGCTGACTTAATTGTGAAGGTTTTGTATCAGAAAGCTGAACTGGAGAAGGACTCTTGAGGGCCAAATTCTGCCCTTGGTCACTGCATTGCAGCTTTGGCATGGTCACCAGTGCAGGCTGTCCTGGTAGACGGAGATATTTCCCTTTTGGGAAGCACCTCCCCGCCAGCGTGTGATGCAGAACATGAGTGAAGGGGAGAAGCCACTCAAGTGCTACATGATAATTGGGCAGTTGAGGATGTGCCGTGACATGTTGGGCAAACGTTTTCTGCAAGGTCTCCGTCCACGTAGCACAGGTGGGAATTTCTGATGGCCCCTTCAATGCTGTAATGCATGTTTCCTCTGTAGTTATTTCTTAGCACGTTCTGCAGAGCCGTCGGTGTGGCTGGGAGCAGGATCCGCCTCAGGATGCTGGAAGGCTAGAGGGGTAAATGAAGGGGCTGTCAGAACCAAAAGTCGTTAGCCACTGGCCAAAACTGGGCCTTCCTAAAGGTGTAAACCCTTCTGCTTTCTTTCATTTAAAGAGTATTTTTTAGGTCTGTGGAGTCCTTTGACACAGCTTTTTTCACACTTAGCTGATGCTGGGGGAACACACCGTCATCAACAAGAAGGAGCAGACTGGGTCCTTTCCTCGATGTGCGTGATGGAATTTTCTTCCTTTAGCTTTGCTTATTGCCAGTCTTTTTTTTTTTTGTTTTCTTTCAGGTCTGTAGTGAGTTAAGAGTGGGGGAAAAGCATTCTAGGCTGTTTCTGAGATTTTTACTGGCTGATAACGTTTATGAAGCTTCTCAGTCATCTAAGATTTGATTTTTGATAACTTGCTGGTTTGTTTGTTCCTAAATAAATACAAGTCTCCAACACTACAGGACATGTTATCTGAAATTTAGCATTCTGAGGACACCAAAGTGATAATTAGCATTGAATATGTAGATGGATATAGATACGTATGCATGTGTGGGTCTTATACTCCCACGTATATGTAAACATACAAACTTTTAAGTATAAAAGTAGAACTAAAATCGACTTATATAAGTAATTTTAAAAATTGATATGGAAAGAAAATGTGTTTGTATTGATGTTCTAGTTAAAAGGAAGCTGTGGTTTTCTGAAATGTTTACTTCTAGAGCTCTTGGTGTTCAGAACTCTATTTCCCCTGAGGATGTTAGGTCCTTTCTTTCACCATGCCAGTGAAAAGTTACACTCATGTAAGTGGGATCAGAGCTCATTGTATATGCTTTTTGCTGAATTAATAAATATCCTGGAAGATAAATAGTTGTGATGGAAGCAGTAAAATTGCCTTATACACCAGAAGATGAGATTTAGCACAAATAAAGTGTGTGTTTGCCCAACATCCCAGCAACATTCAAGCTCACTGTCTTGACTATGTGATTTTGTAACTGTGCTCACTGCAAGATGGAAAGGGTTTTCATTTCAATACTGAAGTCAATAATTATGGAGGTTATCATTTTCATGCTCAGAAATTCATGTCATTTTCATAAATCATTCATTTCATTTCATAAATCATGCTTTACAGCTGGAGAATGGAAACTTATTGCTGGACATTGATGAAAATCTTGTTTCAGTCACTCAGGTAAGGTTGTGACACTAAAAATGTTTTAAGGAAATATAGATGAAATCGTCTGTAGGAATAGTGCGATTTGAAAATGTTCATTTGGGGATTAACTTTACTGGAACGTAGCTAATATCAGATTTGAATAATTTAAAAAAGCATAATGGGTGAAATCAGTTCTGTAGTGACAGTAAAATCACAAAAATTAAAGGTAACTCTTTGCTGTCCAGAATCTTGTAGTGGATAAGGCTACATCTATGTCAGAGAAGATGCATTCATTTTTTCAGGCTGAGAATTGGGTTGTAGAAAAAAGTTAGATCCAGATCTGAACCATTTGGGACTTAAAAATCTCAGTCCAAGTGTTGCTGTTTAAAGCTATCTCTAGTAAGTAAATGAGGACGTTGTGTTCCCACAAAACTTCCATTTACGTTCTCTGACACAGTTCTGTAGCTCCTGTTGCGTGGAAGGTTGTTATTCTATAAGAAATAATACCCCTGTAAATGTATTCCTTTTTTCTTGGGGAATATTGTGAGTGAGGGTTTAGTACAACAAATAGCAAAGTCAGCTTTCCTACTGCTCTCTCTAGCTGCCAGTTTAGAAATCCATCCACAGAGTTTCTGTTAAGAGCTTTAACAGAATTACATCTGTGAAGAGTTTCCAAAGATCCATCACCTTGAAGCACATTGAAAAGTATTATTATTCCCATTTTACAGGGGTATTGAGGCACAGAGATCTGCGCTGCCACTTTTCAAATACGTACCATATAATCCGGAGTTCATAAGTAGACTCGCTATCAATTTTCAGTACTGATATGAAACGTACAATGTTTTTCCCACAAAAGATGTATAACTTTACAGGCACTTCCTCTTCGTCTGTATAACCATGTCTGCCCTGCCCTTTCACAGCCCCTCTGCCTTGCTCTCCTGGTTCCTCACCCGGGATGGGAGCTCTGGGAGAGCCTTGCTCGTGGCCTGCTCCAAAGGACACAAGCTATCCCTTAGCAAGCCAGAGAGGAGAAAACAGGGAAAAGCTCACCAGTGATGCAGGAGAAGGGCAGATTTAAAGGTGGTGCTGAGCAAGCAATTTGGAGGGATGAGAAGAAAGTGGCTCGGTGTCGCTTGGCATCTCTTGAGTCAGTAGTGCCTACAGGAGACTTGAACGGGTTTCCGAATGAGTGCTGCTGTTGTCATTATTCCAACCTTTCTGGGTATTTTAGTAATGGTTGCCTAGTGTGGTTGCACACTCTGCAGAAGTAACCTACAGTCTCTTATACTTTTTTTTGCAGAAGCTAGTTCTAGCAGTATTTTAGTAATGTACACTAGAATTGATGTACTCTGAAGAAAACATGGATTTTCTTCTTACTTACTTCCTCCATTTCCATGCAGATACTTAGAGGGATATATAAGCCCATAAGAAGAAAATATATTGTCTTAGCACTGAAGCAGTGTGATCTATTTAATATAAGACATGACGTGAGGAAATGTGAAATAATTCATCCCTTGGTACACTGTTAGACATAAATCTGAGAATCATCTGAGCTGCCAGACAAATTCCAGATCTAGAGGATTGTAGCATTGCTTTTGTATGTGGCAGTAGAGACTGAATTGCAGAAACGTATAAACCTGTGAAATTGTTATATTTTTGAATTGTAATGTTATTTCTCATTTGTAATAGAAGGTTGAGGGAGGGGGAAGTAAAAATCTTAAGGTGATCTTGCTTCTTCAGTAGATTGTGAAAACTGACCAGCCACTGTGGTTAATGTCCAAAGTACTAAGTGTCTACCTTTGCAGGTCCAGACTCAACTGAATTTCAAGCCTATACATGAGATAGGAGACTGCAAGATTTATATGCCTAGGCTGGGGAGGAGATTCAATGAACTGAATTAAGATTTGCATTAAATCTCTTCCAAATGAAAATTGTGGCTTCCCACATGGGTGTGGTTGAGTATCTTACAGGGAGGAAGGAGAGCCAGGGAGCAGAAGACCGGTAGTGGAGTAGTTCCTGAGTTCCCATCAAAGCTTTCCAGGATAGCCACCCTGATGGGGATGGTAGCTGGGTTTTAGATTTCCTGCAGGGCTATAGGGGACCTGTGCTTTACCATCCCTGGCCTCCAGCTGGATTGTTTGCAGATGCAGGTGAGTGGAAGAGAGTACTCCAGAACACGTGAAGGAGCTTTGATTATGAAGCCACTCAAGGTGCTCCTTATTATGAAAGTGCTTTTTCTCTCCTGGTCTGGTTGGATCAGACCTTTATGGGTGACCTATTTTGAGATCAAACTGAAGGACGCCTTGAGAAAACATTTCTAGCATGTGTTAAATGTAGGGCAACAAACTTAGAGTAACTCAGTTGTGCATCCTCCTTCAAGTCCACTTATCCAGGTCACGCCTCTCCCCTGGGCAAGGGAAAATCAGGCAGCACTTTAAAAGCCCTTCCCTTCGGTCGTCTTCTGTCACTTCTGCAGTCTGCTGCCGTGTTTTAAGACCTTGAAATAGGGATTTGGAAAAGGAGCCCATGAGAAGGACTGGCCATAAATCATGCTTGGTGCTCACTGGTGTTAAAGGCAAAGCAGTAACACATCCAGTCCCATTCTGGATAATTTCTCCATGCTTTATTCATTGTTTTTATGGTGGAGAATTCCCTACAGAGTCGTTTTGTACAGTCGGCTACTGGCTGTTTGGATCCGTCAGCAATATCAGAATCCCACAGCTTGAACCCATGTATTTCCCATATGGGACTTGGCCTTTGAAGCCTGCGTGGCTTTTGGGAGACTTACATTGCTGGCTGTCCCTAGTTAACTTCACAAGTTGTATCTACTTAACTCACAGTTTCTTCTCCTTGAAAGGTAAATGGCAATGTGTTTGTTGTTCTTTTTCTCTTCACAGGCTGTTACCCAACTAGAGCTTTTTGGGGACATGTCCACTCCTCCCGATGTAACCTCTCCCCCAGTGAGTACCCGGGCGTACTGAACTGTGCACTTTTCTGCATGCTGTTTTCAGCACATTTATTGAGCTCGTTTACAATTCAGGTCAATAGGGAGGGTTTCAGGGTAGTTTTTATGTTGCAAGAAAATAAAAGTGAAGCAAATTGGATGTGGAGCCACTTCTTCGTGATGATGTGCAAAAATATCTTCAGGTTGTTTTTTTTCTGTTATAAGGCTAGGTGTCACATAAGATATAACATGAGCTGCAGATCTCCCTCCCTGGTGTTTATCTGAGGTGCATGCCTCACTGCACTCTGTCTCTGCACTGCACTGCAGAAAGATCCAGTATATATCATGTCTCTCTGGTTCCACCAAGCACGTATCCCAGAACTGCTGGTAAAGGAAGGGAGACAAAACAGTAAAGAGAAAGAAGGCTGAATATGTTTTGAGAGCAAAGAAATTTTTTCTCAATGTGCTTCTCTGCAGCATAAACGGAGAAAACATTCATTTTCCTATAAAGCTTTTGACCCTTTTGTTAAGCTCTAGGGGGAGTACGAATATACTGAGGAAACCGAGGTGCTGTGAAGTCGGGAGCCTCAGATCCCCGGGGTACTCTGCAGCATGTCTGGGACTAGATGTTCAAAGTCCTGTCTCCTCATCCTTAGCTTGCTCAACTGGATTTTGTTTTAATGTAGACCTATGGTTCTGGTTCTGCTGGTTAATTGGAAGTAGTATTTATGTACTTTTCCATAAATCCTGCAGATGCTTCATTTACCTTTACTGTTTCTTAGGTTAATGCCATGGTCAGTGCCTTTACTAGCTGTCACCTAGCACCTAGACTTGGAGTCTGTTTTCTAGAGAAAAAAATGTCTGTGTTTTGCATGTGACGTATTCCAGTCAGGATTTTTATTTTATTTTTCTCCTGGTACAAAGTTGCATTTTCTTCTCTGCTCTCTCCAGCAAATTCTAACACTCTTATTTCTATTGCTTCTTTCCTTCTACATCTTTCCATTCTTTCCTTTTTCTTTCTCTTCCCTCCAAACCTGTATGTTTAGAGTTACAGATGATGTGACAGAAAAGCGTGTGCTGCCAAAGCTGCAGCTGATGTGTCGTTGTTGTATTTTATTCCTGTCTCCTTGCAGACTCCTGCTACTCCAGGTGATGCCTTTATCCCATCTTCATCCCAGTCACTTCCTGCTAGTACAGACATGTTTGGTTCTGTACCGTTCAGCACTGCTGCCGTACCCTCAGGTAAGGAGTCTCCTGGAAATGCGGGCTCAACTCAAATTTGGTGATCAGTTCTCAGCTCTGGTTTGCAGTTCAGTACTCAGGGAATTCATTGATTACAGTGGAAGTGGGGAAGGATTTGGAAGACAGAGCTGCAGGGCAAGGCAAAACAAGTCTTTAACAGGCAGGGAATACGTTGGTTTGAATTTGCCCACATTTTTTAAAACTAAAGCTAAACAAGTCACTGGGAGTTCAACCATAGTTCAGCCATCTGGATAACATACCTTCTAGGTACAGTAGCAAGAAAGAAAAAAGCATTTAGTTGAGCTTTGCTGCTGTTTTTTTTTTTTTTTTTTTTACGGTAGCTGTGAATACCCTGTGCTGTCTCCAGTAAATGGAGAAAGAGACATGGAGACTATGATTGCATTTCAAAGCTATTCCACTCAGTCAGATACTGATACTTCCTTTAGACTTTCCCGTGTTCCTCAGAGCGCTCAAAATTCAGAAGCTGCATAGCGTTCTGCACAGACACACGAGGGATGTGGTTTTGACTGCTGATCTCTCCCTGAAATACTCGGAGCAACTCTCAGCTCCACTTAGGGAAAAAAAAAAAAAGGAAGAAGGAGGGGTGCCTTGAATCGTTCAACGGTGACTGACTAATTGGTTAACTCCTTCTCTGATGGGCTGTGTTGCCGCATCAGATTAGTCGCTGCATCCCAGAAAGGTTACACTGATGGTGAAGTGTTTGGGGATAATGTCAGATGAAAACTCTCACTGTTTGGATGAGGTTACAGTGAGGGCAAGATAAAAGGAGATCTGGAGAATCCATCATAGCCATCTGTTGAAATAGATACGTATCTGAGCTACTGTTGCTTTCATCGCTCGTTAATTCGGTTTTTCAAAGTTGGGTGTCTGTTTTTTATTTGATTTCATTTTGGGCTTTTCCCTTTACAATTTTGCAACCGCCCTTACATTTAGCGTTAGAAATAAAGCAAAGAGGAAGAGGTACAGGAGGACTCAGAAAAACACTCAAGTTAGAAACAAGAGTTTTAAAGCTATGGCAGTATTAAAAGAGAGGTTGCGTATGTAAACTATTAGCAGTAAATCTTTAATGTAAATGTGAAACAGCATATCTGTAGAGCATAATACTTCTATCAGTGGAACATAATTGTATTACATGGTTTAATTTGTAACATTTTTACAGTAGTTTTAGTTTCAGATTCTTTTTTTTTTCTCATTGTGAATAACAAAGCACCTGATCAGTCAAACTCTTGGCAGCTCAAAAGGAGGCTTCAGATCTGACAGGAAGCAATTACAATTTTAGTTTTAATCTTTAATTTCCTCCCCAAGTAGAGGGGTTTTATGCTAGCAAAATACCTGAAGCAGTTTGTTGTTATTAAGTATGTAGTAGAGTAGAAGCTCAGGACCTTTTTGATGTTCTAAGGTAACCAGGTAATAACTAAATGTGGGCGGGTTTTAATCTGAATTTATCTGGGCTCTGTGTTTTTATTATGCGATTTGAGACACTTCCTTTGCTCTTCAGAGTGCCAAGGGTTCGAACTGTATCTGTGTCAGAAGAGATGGCACAGCGTCTTTCTGTAGCGAGAAGGTCGTGCTGTCATTAGAGAGCCCCTGAGCTGTCTGCGAACACACGTAAAGGTGCTCCCCTTGAACTTAGAGCCAGTTTTGTAGCTGGCGTTGCTGGGTTGCTCTCCCCCCCAAAAAAAATAAAGGCAAAGAAGATGCGGGACTGCAGCAAAGCTACGCAGTCACGGGCATCCTCTTCCATCCCTCTGCTTGCTCTGGCTTCTCATTTTTCAGCTGCTCTGAAGAGATGAACTCCATCCCAGCCTGACCCCGGGGGATCATGTTCAGGGCCAGAGATCCTTGCTCTGAGAGGAGAAGGACAGGCAGAGATGAAAGGCAGAGGCTGGGGTAGTCAGGGTGACAAAAAGAGCCTGCAGAACTCGGTGGTGAGGAGCAGGGTGGTGCTGCCGGGGGGTGAGTTTGGGAGATGTTTTGGGAGCTGCTGCGGATCTGGTCAGTGGTTCGACCAAACTGATCCTGGCTGGGCTTGGACAGAGCACCAGGTCCGTGCACAGAGGTCTTCACAGACCCACGGAGGTATGCACAGAGGAAGAAGAGAATAGCTTTTTTATTCAGATGAGGGGAAGGATTATTGCCAATACCCACCGGCCTGTGGTTTTGTATGCAAGTATTTGTTCACCAAGGTGAATTCAACCATATCCTCCAGTTTTATTTTAAGCGTGCTGAAGCTCTGGGATCACTAATGTAACCTGCGTGTTTCTCGTTTGTCGTGTAGCTTTTTCTGCATGCTCTTGACAGTAGTGTTAAAATCTTTCTTTTTTTCTCCTGTTCTCTTTATTCTTTGAAGGTTATGTTGCCATGGGAGCTGTTCTGCCCTCGTTCTGGGGACAGCAACCACTTGTTCAACAGCAGTTGGCCATGGGTGCTCAGCCTCCAGTTGCTCAGGTGATGCAGGGAGGACAGCCAATAGCGTGGGGCCAACCCAGTATTTTTCCTCCTACTCAGCAACCGTGGCCATCTGTAGCTGGTCAGTTCCAACCAACTGCCTTCATGCCAACACAAACTGTTTTGCCTTTACAAGCAGCCATGTTTCAAGGTACCATTGCTCCTATAGCTACTGTTCCACCCACAAGTGATTCCAACAGATCGAGTCCTCAGACAGACAGGCCCAGACAGAAAATGGGAAAAGAAATGTTTAAAGATTTCCAGATGGCTCAACCTCCACCAGTGCCATCACGAAAACCAGATCAGCCTTCCCTCAGTTGTACCTCAGAGGCCTTCTCAAGTTACTTTAACAAAGTTGGGATGGCACAGGAAGCAGATGATTGTGATGACTTTGACATCTCTCAGTTAAATTTGACTCCTGTGACTTCCACAACACCATCTACAAATTCACGTGAGTATTCATACGCTTTTAGCCATACCTTTCCTCAGATGGGACTGCTCCTCAAAGCATTTCCTTCTTTTTGTTTTCGTACAGTAAATTGCACCACAGTTATGGACTGAGAACCTTCATGCATGGTCTAGCCTATTAAAGGTGTTCAAGCCATAGAGAGAAGTATCAGAGAGGAATTTCAGAGACTATTGATATCAACAGCCCTGATAGCTGCAGTCTGAAATTTAATTTCTTAGAAGACAGTAATATGTGGTCTGTGCTAGGGACATGGAAGCTGGTTGGAAAATGCCCATGACATTCAACCGTATAAATGGTTTCACTTATGTCCAAGCCACACCTTGCAGAAATTAGGGGATGGGTATTTACTTTAATAGCTTGATGTATTGGACATGTGGGGAAATTCATGGAAGAGCTGTAAAATAAGCTTAGCATGTTCATAGCATGGAGATGGGGGATTTTGCAGATTGCTGGAAAGAGGGGTTCATGAGGTACAGATTTACCAGGGGCCAGCCAGAGACCTTCTGTTTCACTTACCTGCCATAGGGCAGGTAACTCATGCATTCTTAATATAACGTAGTGACGTCTCCCTGACTCCTAAAGACGTATGCCAGATGCAGCCAAACTTAATTTGGAAACTACTGAATGAATTCAGATATAGGGAATTGATAATGACTGCCGTGTTCAAATTTACCTCTTACAGCTTTTCGACAGAAAATAATTTTCATGGGTAATAAAAGTTGAGGCTCTAAAGGATGAGCAGATTTTGTGCTGCTGTGTCTTTGTGAACAAATTAACAGATATATTTTCTGTTACTGTTACCTTAATCTTTGTTTAGCTCCAACCCCTGCACCCAGACAGAGTTCTCCATCAAAATCATCAGCATCTCATACCAGTGATCCTGCTGCAGATGACCTCTTTGAAGAGGGGTTTGAAAGCCCAAGCAAAAGTGAGGAGCAAGAAGCTGTGAGTAGCAACAAGGTTTCTAAATACTGATTAACTCTTTTTAGATAGGAAAGACAGAAGTTACTGAAATGTTGCTTGCTAGTGTCAGAAATAACTACTCTGCTAGGGCTGGGTGGTATTTAACGGGGAGCCACAACCAGAATTCACTTTCTGCTTTGATTTTGATAGCTAATAACGTGACATTTCTGTTGGTATGCGCTAGTATTGCGTACAAGGAACCCAGTGCAGAGCTCATATGTAAAGTTCTATGTGTTAGTTGTATCCAATATCCTTTTTAGCATAGCAGCATTCACCTGCTGATGGTAAGGAAGTCCGATGTAAAACAACATACATGCTGAGGCTGCAGAAAGAGGTGTGAGAGTTTGTGTGTTAAAAGATGATGGTTGATGTTGTCTTGCACATTCTTGCATCCCAGTTGCTTGCCTAGTTACGTTCCTCAATGTTCTGGCCCTCAGTATGTGATTTCTTTGCCTTAGACTCAGTGGACCAAAGCAATAAATGTTATCCAAGCAACAGCTTGAAATCACGAGGTATCTTAGGCAGATAAGAGCCCAAGTGAGCCAAAGGCAAGAAGGAGTCTGTACGAAAAAAAAGGCCCCAAAGGTGCAAAAGAACACCAGCTTGGATTCTTTGATTCTACACATAGTCTCACTGGCTTTCAGGGCCTTTGCAGTTCTCATTTGTTTGATCCAGTACCTTCTGCAGTCTGTGGCAGCTCCTGCGTGGGCTCCAGCAGGTACTGGTGAGGTCCTCTCCTGCCTGCATCAGCTGTAGGAAACCACGACGGCTTTTGAGAACATTATCAACCGTGAGGTCTCACTTTCTGATTTTCATGAGATAGGATGTACTTGTTATGCCCACAGCATGAAAATAACCTCATGTTGACTTTTCACTTTCTATTGTTGAGAAAAAAAGGTGTTATGTTCTTGTATTCTAGCCTGATGGGTCTCAGGCCTCATCCAACAGTGATCCATTTGGTGAGCCAACTGGTGATACTATAAGTCCACAGGTCGGTAGCTAGATAGCGCAGGTTGGGGTAGGTATCTGTCCTTTTTTTCTCTACGCCTTGAGGTGCTCACTTATGCTTCCACCAGTGCCTGCCATTGCTTTCATGGATGCATGGTTTATTTTTCCCTTCCATCTCTTTTGTTTTTCCTCTCCATTATCCACAGTGTATTCCTCATGCTCGGTGGTTTGCATGGCTTTTGCCATTCACTAAATGTTGCAGCTTATGCAAATATGTGTGTTTCAGCTGCCTGCATGCTCTCAAGAAATGTAGAGTATTATACTTTGTGTTCAAAATCTAAGGGGAAATAGGGAAACTGAGCTATTACTAACACTGTATTAGGCAGAACATGTCTTTTTTATGAAACCCGCTCTGGCCTTTACTCAGATGTAACATATTAAATGGAATGAGACATCTTACCCATAGACATAACAAACATTAAATGAAATTATGTAATGATACATGAGCATCTCTACACTAAGTCGATGTGATGATCAGTAGAAGAAGCACATTTGTTATCTGCGTGTAAAAATATTGCCATAGGTTTGTGTATTTTTATCTCCAAGTGGAAATTAAAAACATCCGAAAGTCATGACCATTCATAACACCATTGGCGTACCGATGTTTTAAAAATTATTGATCAAATGTAAGTCATTTAAATCCAGACAGACCAGAAGGACGATCTTTTCATCTTTTGTGTTACAGAACACGTTAGAAAATGTGGCTGCCAGTGAATGTTCTGTGATTTGTTTCAATGCTGTATATGGGTTTTACCAAAGAGACGGTAAAGCTACGAAGTTTTCTGAGTGCTTGGCGTTGTTATTCCATCCAAATACTCTCTAGTGTTATTCTTTGAAGGATATGTTTCATTATCTTCTCCCTGTCTGCCCTTCGTGTTCTGTATTGCCCAAATACATGATCTGATACAGTTTCTGTGCTTCAGCACAGAGCTCCCGGAGCAAATTTGTAACAATGAAAGAACCCTTTTGATTTTTCTACAGAAGTTGCACTGTGTTTACCAGTGACTTAATGCACACTTAGCTAAAGGGATTTGATTTCAACTCAAAATTAATTGTTTCATTAGGAGTCAGTTTACTCTGTACATTAAATACGATTTAAAAAAAAATAAAAATCTTATAGTAACTTAGCATTGATCTACTTGGGAGTAACAGGATTAACAATATATGGTGCCAGGGAAGGCATTTCCCGCTTCTTTAGCCTCCCCAACGTAATGCTCAGTTCTTGGGGGCTGAAGCAAAAGTTGCGTTAAGTTTTGTTTCTCATGGAGTCTAAAAATGATGATGTAAGGACAAAGTCAAGCTGGGATGAGCTGCTCTAGTAAGAGCATCCGTTGGTTATTGTGCTCCAGGGAGAGCTGCTTCTGAGGGTGGGTGGTGCCCCATAGTAATTTGGCTTTGCCCTTGCCTGGCATAGCCAGCTGAACCAGCTTCAGACCATTCAAAGAGTTATTTCTTAGGTCAAGAAAGATTTGACCTGAATCTGAGTCCCACGTTCTGCAAATCTGCATTTGTTTATTGCAGTTTATCCTGCTCAGGGTAGTTGTGAAATTCATCACGGGGAGAATAATGACAAAATCTTTCTCATTTTCTGACTGTTAGTTAGCATCATAACTAGCATGTGTGTAAACACACGTTTACCTACCAGGAGTTCTGGATATAGCTTGAAACAGTAGTTTAAGTCTGTTAATGCATATTACTGTGTAAGGCAGTCAAGTGAGGGACTCCTTATGTACTGCTTTTGTGTAACGCTTAGTAAAATTCATTCTTTTTGCCTACCAAGGGTCTCTAGGAGCTACAAGAACAGTATATTACTGGTGCTTCCATATGCTTTTTTTCTATATTCTTTGCTAATCCTTGTAGAGTCTGGCATAAAATATGTATAGTTCTCAGAAATATATTCTGGGAAATGTTAAATAATGTTACTGATTAACGTATTATAGTAATTCCTGAAAGCTGTGCACGGGAACAGGAAGCTGAACAAAAAGAAAGCCTCTATCCAGTGAAGTCACACTAATATCATTGTGCCTCTGTGCAGTGCCATTCAGCAGCAGTCCGTAGGAAATCCACTTACTAAAACCAACCCATCTAATTCTGAAGCCTGATATTGTCAGAGCGATGGAAAGTCTAATCTCCATGGAAAATTATCAATTCAGGACTTACTGCTGTGTTGTGTATTGAGCTCCACATTTGGAGAGAAACTTAATGGGGAGAAACATGTAGTACAAAAGAATCACAGGCTGCATCAAAGCCACTTTTGTGGGTTAGATGGGGAATTACTTCGCTCTTTAGAACATGGTTCTTCACACCAAGAACAGGAGAGTTATGCGGCTCAGATGAATGGACCTCTCAGGAGCATGACACAGTATTCTGTTCAGAAATTTCAGATATATCTGTTCCCAGCATCTCCATGAAATCGGCTGTCCCCATACAATATCTTCACTTATCTTGATGTATGCAGAACACTCACCTGCCTAGTATTATGTGCCCTGATCTTTTGAGGTACCCTAGCAATTTGGTTTCTTGATTCCTTCTGATAACTGCATATTCTCATTTAGAAATAATTCAACATCTTTCAGTTCCTATCTTAATTTCTCCATTTGTTCTCTCTTCTTCCTTTTGCAATCTTCAACTCAAGCTCTCAAAATCCTCATCCTACCAGTAGCCATTCTTACAACTTACTCTTCTACAAACAGCTAAGGATTATTCATAGGTAAATGTGATATTTTATGGATATGTTACATTTTTGTCCCTTTATGGTTGGAGATAAGAAGCGGATGGGCCTAACTTTCACGGGTGAAATAAAATCAACTCTTTGCAGGGCTGTTCATAGCATGATTCGCATTTGGTTGTTTTCTCTTTGTTCATGAGCAGCATTGTGGATGGGCAGTCATTTTCTGGAAGGAATGAGGAGAACACTAAAAGATAAGGCTGCCATCCTCAGCTGATGTACGTTTAATCCCTACTGCTGTCTTTAGGTTGTGAGTGGGATAAACATGGTGAAAGGAGAGAGAGGGAAGAACCGTACTTAGCTATGATGTTACTGAACGTGATAAACATTTCTTATTACTGACATTTTGGATTGAAGCAAGGAATTTTCACAGAGAAGATTTCACCTGCTCATCCTCTTTGGATCAGTGCCCCCAACCAGCCTGAATATTGCAGGGTGTTAGGTGCAGACCCTGCTGGTGTGGTATTTCTGGTTTTGGGGGTGTTCCAGCCTCAGCTGCTAACTCAGCCTCAGCAGTGGATGTAGCACACCGTGACACTTGAAAGCCCTGAAGTTTTGCCATTGAAAGCTTAGCAAAGGCTGTAGAACAGGGAGCCTTATATCATAGTGAGAAGAGGGAAGGAGAGAAGCAGACTTTGACTCTGATGCCAGGCTTCTTTGGATACCCCTGATTATGTTGGCCAGCATCTCCTAATGGAGCATCCTGACTGCAGAAAGAATAAATTTGGCCACAATACTGGGACTGGATATCAGAAATGTGGTCTAACTCCATATGCACCACACAAACTGGTTATTGAAGGCAAATTAGCAACAGGGTAAAAATTCTGAGAGCAAGTAAGGGAATATTTGATACCACAATTACCATAATAAAAGTCATTTTAAGTGATGGAACAAATGCAGCTTTATTGATATGCTGCCCAGTTCAAGACTTGCACTGGCAGCCGTTCATGAGAGATTCTCAGGAAACCTTCAAAACATTTGTGGCTAGAGCATATCTCCCTGAAAAAAATTGTTTAGTTGTTCTGTGAAATGTGTGCAGACAATTATAAGCCCTCAAAATATGTCACACCCTTCATGATGCCATCAGCACTGTCAGGAGACCAACAGTTCATTAGAATATTTGTCTATCAGCTTTTGGTGGTACTTCGGTGGGCCTGCTGCCATCGTCCGTCTTTGAGCAAGTGCCATTCCTAGTGATAAATTTTCCTAATAATCTTAGTCAGCTCCAGGATGGACTACTGTAACTCTTTATTTGGGCTGTTACTAGGAAGTTAAAAGGAAATGGCAAGTTATGGACAAAGCACTGGCTTATCTGGGAGCTTAGTGTGCCTCAGGAGGGCATGTTAAGCTGATTCTGCATTGTCCTCTTCCTTCTACCTCCTTTCTATTGTGCTAGGGCTCTGCATGGGCTCAAACTATAAAGGGTTTTATTTGCAGGATCTGTTACTACTGTTCATCCAGCTCAGTAGGAACTGAATAGAGTCCAAAGAGAAATTCGTAATGACCATAGGTGATTATATTCTCACTATAGGCTCTAGAGCTGTCATTCCCAAACACAGCACAAGACAGGGATGCGAACCTGAGAGAGAAGTGGTGGTGTCTGTTTGGAAAGGGATCACAGTTTGGGAAGTACTGCTTCATTCCAGAGAAATCCTAAAGTTGTTATTTCAGGCCTCATTGTTCGTCATCGTATTTCCCAGCGAATCTGAACGAACAAGACCAGAGACGTTCAGGCTGCACTGTGATCAGAGGCGTCCTATAGGTTTGCCTCCATCTCTGCTGCTCCAGTCCCTTTACAGCTATCCATTTCAGTGCAGCCAGCTCATACACGGGTTTCTTACTTCCTCCACTGTCTCTAAGCGCACTTGAAGTAACCATGTACCCTCCCATTTCTCCAACTTCTTCCTCTAAACAAGAGACAACATAATGTGTAGCTTGTCGAGAGCCCTGTACTTGCTGATTGGCAATCCAGCAATTCAATTAGGAGACAAGTCTCTGCTAGCTTTCTCTGTAATTAGGTCATTTAAAAGTTCCCTGTCTTCTGCACAACAACTGATTTTTAAAAAGGCACTTGATATAATTTAGAATCTTGGAGACTTCTGAACAATTTGCTTCAAATTGGATGTTGGGTTCAAAAGTCTTGAAGGAGAATTGACAGATAAGTAGATGGAAAGTGTAATTGTGTGGCTACTGTTGTGTTAGGAAAGCGGCCCAGAAATAATAGGCATGTTTCTTGGGTGCAGTTCATTATTATACGGGGACCAACATGGAGCAGGGTTCATCTTTCTGAGTGGTTCTCACTTCTTTTTCATTTTATGGATGTATAGCATCCATCTTGATCCTAAAATGACGGAGACTTTTTAAAATGCTAATAATTAAACTGGCTGGCTGAAACTAGGAAATATACGTAGGGAGGTTTATTGTGAGAAAGGAGGCACTTTACAGTCATAATCCAGAGCTATAAAGCTGCTGTATTTATGCTGCTAGTAAAGGCTAACTGCAATAAAAATAGCCAAAGATAAGCAACTGGCTATTAATGGGTCAATAGGAGTTACCTGTCTTATCACCAAAGGTGTTGAATTTGAATCCCACTTGCCAAGTCCTAATTTTATTGAGTCAGCATGCAATGAATCGAGAAGACGCGTTGCACTCCCGTCCCCTTCACTTGCATCCCCAGCACAAGATTCTCATTCTGACCGGTGCTCCAGCACACTTATTTCATGAAACTCTGGCCCTTTGAGCCTGCCCTTTCTGATCAGTCAGCCAGGGGCAAAACCAGTGCTGAGAGTCTGTTGCAAAGGGCAAAGAAATCTCTGCTGGCCTCACCTCTGTAATTCAGTACACCTCGCCTGGAGCTTTGCGCATGGCAGGGTGCCTCGCAACGACAGAAGGACTGCCGCTGTAAAAATAGTTTCTTCCTAACCGAGTCCTGTGTTACGCTTCGCGAGCAAGCTCACCTTCACAAGCCCAAGTAGAGGCTGAATGTTCCCAGAGATGTTCTCCAATGATTAGCTCTGCTGGGGAGCAGATGTTAATATCTTTAAATGAATGCAAATTTACTTCTGGTATTTACATAATGTTATTCAAAACCATTAGCAACCTTGTTACCTCATGCTGTAGCGTACTGTACCAGAAATACTTACTTTTTGCTACAGCCTTGTTTATTGTACAGAATGTTCCTTAAAATGGGAAGGATAAATTGATTTTTAAGCATGAGGTATCTCTGGAATATGTAAATATGGCATACATAGGGAAAATTTTTCTCTTTCCCAGTTTTTGCAATTAATTCCAAGAGACTTCACAACTCAACATTTACACAACGTACTTGTAGCTTCCTGAATATTTAGATGTCTAACTTAGAGCATGTGTATTTAGATGTTTCTGGTGTCTTACTGCAACTTGTCACTGGGGTCAGATACCTGACCTGTGAGTACATATCCCCTTCCTGCAATACCTCGTCATTTAAAGGCTGCTGTTCGACATAAAGACCTCCATTAGTATGTGAGGATATAGCTAAACACCACTTCGGCAGCAGCTTCCAAACACAAGGGAAAACATTTACTTCTCAAACATCTACCTGAAATTGTATATCCCCAAACTTGAGAGAAGCCTTCGAGCAGGATTTAGCAGTAGAAGAAGGTGCTACAAGTTGTCATCTTGGTTCCTCCCTGCTGACAAAAGCACATCAAGAAGGGCTTCTGGGCCAACCCTATAGAAAGGAAAGCCCATTACGATTCCTGGTGTTTATGTGAATTGGAAGCTTTGTATGCTATTCTCTTTGTTCCTCTCTTTTTTTTTTTTACCATTCTTTCGTTTCCTTCCATCCGGATCTATTCCTAATGCAGTGGTAGAAGCAGAAAGCAGAAAACATCGGTGCAGTGCCAGAAGAGTTAGGTTTGCCCACCTTTTAATGACATTCCCTGTGACTTCTGCCTGGAGTATGTAAAAATGGGGATTTGTTTCTGCTTCCAAGACCCTCCAGAATATAGGAAAGCCACCCTGTTTGGTATCATGAGAGAAGCGATCCGTGAAGCCAACAGCACTCTACTTTCCTTATGCTTCTTTTCTGTCCCTTGCTGCTCCCATTTGCCCTCTTGAGTATCATTATCAATACTTTACAGATATCATTTGCAATGTTGGGCCACATGCAAGATGCATTGCTTGAATTATCGCAAAATAATATGAGAAAAACAAATCTCAGTCACAGGCAAAAAAACTTTGGCTGGGAAGATCGCAGGCAATTACTCCAATTAATTTCTCGTTTAGGCATCTGAAGGGAGAAATCAACTGAAAAGGAGGCATAAGAGCACACTTCTCATTCAATAAAATCTTCTTCTCATGTTCAGATAAATGTTGGGTATGAGTAAAAGAAATTTCTAATTCTGAAGGCTGCTTCCTGCGTTGTTGAAAGTCCTGATGGTCAGTGATGAACTCCTCCTCCTCTTCCAAGGGTGTCGTGTTCAATGACACCTTAGGACACCTGTTACTTAAGTGTATCTACATATCTTAACAATATTTGAGGACAGCTCTAACAAGCACGCCTGACGTTTTGAAAAGCTCTTTTTTTTCCCCGAAGGTATTTGAAAAACTGACAGCTTTTGTTCCAAGGGGATGTTCTCCCTCCCTCCCCTTTTCTTCTCCTCCTTCCTTTTCGTTTCCCTTTGCAATCACCTCAGGTTCAGCAAATGCCTGAAGAATGGCCTGGTGTGTGTCAGGTTCCCACATTCATTAGTACAGATTTTCTCTGAACTAGCTGTGATAGATCATTCTGCCAACTTCGTATCTGCGGAACATGAAAATTGGCATAGGTAGACTTAACACACAGTATGTGAAATGCAGTTATTTACTCTCAGTAAATCTCTTCTGATTACCTCTGGTTTTTCAAGGTCACAAAATATATTTGCTTCTTGCTGGGGATAATTTCAGCAGCCTTTATTTAATCATTCCAAAGGGTTTCTCTCATTCTCTCACAATGTTCATAGTGTGCTCAGGGCTTCGTGTAGGTAGGACATGGGGAAGCAGAGCCTCTGCAAGCTCCAGAAATGTAGTCACTTCAAGGAATAAGAGACGTCTTCTCTTGGCCTGGGGGAAACAGGTCATGTTTTGAATTTCTTGTGTTGCTCCTCATTCAACGTGAGATGTGCAGCGAGGTGGGACGGGGCACAGCCTGGCCAGGCACCCTGGGGATGGAGGAAAAATAGCCCCACGGATCCACCTTTGGGCTGTTACTCTCATCAACAGCATCGTTTTTATAAGCAGTGATTAAAACCCTGTGCCATCCCTTGCTGGACATTTCTGTGCTCTGCAGTGCCCGGTGATTTGCCAGCCTTTGGAGCATTTTTTGCTCAAGTCAGCTTCTGCTGATGCTGCTGTTAACAGGAGTTGATTCTAACTTGGTTAAATTCAACGTCGTGACGTGGTATTTGAATATTTATCAAACTGAGGAGAGTTAATGCAGGATGGCATTAATTAGCCTTTCTGCCTGTCTTGTTCTCTTTTTAGATGTCATTCTTAGTTTAATAAATTAGTTTCTGGAAATGAAGTAGAATGGATGCCAGGGTTCATGGATGGTTTGCTTCCCACTGCAGCCAGTATTAAGAAGGCGCAGGGTGTCAGCTATGAAGCAACACTGAAGACTGTGGCAGCTTTCACCCCTCTCCATGCATCCAGGAAATTCCCAAGAAATGATCTGTTGGCAAACGGGCATGCTTTAATGATTGTGCTAATAGTGTTACAGACTCCTAATCAAACTGCATGGAGCTGGCTTTCCTCATTCTTCATAGGCAACTCATGGTGTTGTTTTAAATCCCATCGCAGCTTCATTAGCTCAGCTCGCGGCGGCGGTTTCTGTTTGCAGGTGTTTTTCTTGGGTAAACCCCACAGTTGTGGTGCTGGTCAGGGTGGGGGGGTCTCAACCTGGTACGAGTAACGGGTTTAACGCCAGCTGCATTTCTGGCCCATGAAATTCAAAACATCTAGTCCTATAAATATCATTTCATTTCTTCATATGTCTGTGCCCAGCAATACCTCCTGAGGATTGGTACACGGCCCATACTAGAAGATGAAATTGATAGTAAGCATTCGTTTTCTGAGATAATGTCACATTTTCTGAGATAATGTCACATTTTCTTCCCAATTCCACCAGGGTGCCGTGAGCACTCAGGGCAGCATAGAAAACAAACCCTTCCTCTGGGTTTTTGACTCACGAGGTATTGCTGTTCGCAAGCGGACGTTTAAAAATGTTTAAAAAAAACCCTGTCTGGCGACATCTTGGCTCATTTTATTTTTGTTATCCCCAGGAAGCAGAACCTCTCTACGCCCAGATCAACAGACCTAAGAAATAGCACTGGTACAGGCCTGTGGTGCTCCAAGACTCAAACGAAACCCAACAACCTGGCAGGCCTTTGGCTTTCATGCTTTTTTTCCGATTGATTTTGTCTGACAAGGAGAGATGATTGCCCTCCTGGACTGGCTCTACGAGCGTTCCTGAAGTTTGGTTTTATTTTGGCAACCAGTGGCAGATTCCTGTGGCAGCACAAAACAAAAACTCTCCCCGCTTATCAGATACCACGAGTCCAACCCCATCCCCACAAGTCATGGGTATCCAGACTAGGAAATCTTACTCCTCGGTCTTCTTTTAAACATTTGTTACCTTCTGTACGCCACATATAAATAACGAGCGTCTGAAATTTATTGAGTATTAGACATTCTTTTTCTTTTGAGCAAAAAGCAGAGTCTGTATGTAGCAGTGGCATTATCATTCAACAGCCTTTGGGGCACAAGTCGGCACTTTTTATGTCATGGCGACATGTTTTTCATCATAATTTGCATCAGACTTTTTTTTATTTTCCCTATGTAGACATATTTAAATAACAACAAAAAAATACTGGCAGTGTCTTTTTGCTTTTTTCTTTTTTTTTTTTTTTGTATTTCTTATTCTGTAGTTTTGTACGAGTGACAGATCTAACGGCGAAAACGCCTCCTGCGGAAATGATTCCCAACTTGAAACCACAGAATAAAACGCGGTTGTTTATCCATCCTGACTGAAAATGTTGCCAAATGGACCTTTAAGCTCTAGCGCATCATGAGGAAGAAATGCTGCTTTCTGTTTGAATACTCATGTTGTGAGTAGAGAAAGGACATCGAGTCCCACTGAGGAAAGACGAGTCGGTATTTCCTAGGAAACTCTAAGCAAAGTGCAGAAAAGGAATATTTTTATTTCTTCAGTATCTTGCTGCTGTAATGCTATGCAGACAAGTGTTTTCTTCTCTGTGTGCCATTTTTGATGAAAAAAAAAAATCATTTGCCAAATAATACTGGTATGATTCTGGTTTAGGAATTTGGATGAAGCGAACTTTACACATGGGACAAGGATGGCATGGATTTTGGAATAACAAACTGATTCTGTGATCAAATTGTTCATCTTTATCACTTTTTGTACATCAGAAAAATCAAATGGGATTTTTATTTTATAACTTGAAAAAAAAATCTTACTGTTAAGCTCTTTAAATGTTTAAGGGGAAATGGCTTTAAGGAGTTCGAATGAAAATTGCCAGGTTTTTTGTAAATATAAATGTTACGAAAATTCTTTTACTAATGCCATTACACAGTAGAGAAGGTAGCAAGTTGCAGTGCTTGGGAGGTGTGGCAAACCCAGTTTGTGGTTCTCACATCACATAACGTTTCTTCACACGCTTACAATACAATAATGGGCTGAAGCTCAAGTGCATTTGCCAAAAGCAGTCAGCTTGACAGCGACTAGTGAAAATAATGGGAACACGTGATGTTATGATCTAGCATTATCACACGGACATAGTCCGCTTGCAAGAAATCACATTTCATTGACATTCCTTTGAACCTCTGCATAGAAGTCATCAAACTGTTTACACGCAAAGCAAAAGAATTTAAAACTTCCTTTTTTTACATTTATGAAGCAGAAGTGCAGTGTTTGGGTTCATATGTTTAGCACATGATTTTCATAAAGAATCTATATATTTTTGCCCTACAGAGAATTGTTATACAGGTCAAATGTGTTTTCCTGATGTTCCTATGCAGTTACAGTATATTGAATTTAGTGGTTTAACACTAAAAAGAAAAAGAAAAAAAAAAAGAAGAAAAAAAAAAGAAAAAAGAAAAAATAGAAAAAGGAAAAAAGGTGGAAGAAATCAAATGAATAATCAGTTTTTAGGGTTATTGTGCAGATTTTGTTTTTAAATTGACACATTAGGATTTGCATTTTTGTCATGATTAAAATAGGCCTGGAGTTATAAATATTTTACTTTCTTTCATCTCTGTTATAAGCTAAAAATGGTTTAGAAGACAGAATAACTGGGGTGGTGATTGTTGATATGTACAACCAAATCTCGCAACATGATTCCAGTCCTTTATTTTGAATTAGAGCAGTTAGAGAAATGTGCGTTGCAGAATGTATGTGAATGAAAAATTAGCTGTGAATAGACCTAACGAACCTGCAGAGAAGAGAACTTTTACCCCCGTTCACGATCATTTGGTGCTTATTCCTTAGTCATGTGCAAACAGCTTTGTAGCAAATCTTATTTTCCCATCATAAGAAAGATCGAGTTTTCTATCCAGAGACGATGAATTAAAACTTGGCGGATTGAGTGTTTCAGGATTAAAAGCAGAGGTAAAAGCGTTTCTGAAGGACATTTCTTTAAGAGTGTTTTTCCTAATTTGCACAGTGGTGCTACTTTCTTCCTCAGTGGCTCTTTGGGGTTTTGTCCTACATGTGGAACCACAAAGACGATTTTGGTTCATCACAGACATTTGAGGTTTAGTATCGTCAGTGCATTTCCAGTTATGGGGTAGAACGTTGAGAGAAAAAGAGGAGATTTGTGTCTCAGAGGATCCGTTGACATCGTATTGGTAGGAGGCAGATCATTTACGAATAGGTGCCGAGGGAATGAGGCTGGGATTTTAGTGTCTCGAGAGAGACAGCTGGACCGTCACCGTGGACCTTTGTCTTACTTTTACCAACGCTCGTAAATTAAATCAAATTCTGAATTCTCTTGTCATCCGATTAGATCGTCCTTGGCATGGTTGAGATACTGAGCTGGGAGGACTGGAAGGCCTCTGCACTGTACCAGTATTGTAGATAACTGAAATATCCAGCTTGTGCAATTGTTTAATCCCTCATCCTTCACTAGCACTAAATTCGTCACTTTAAATTTAAAAACCAGGGAATCCCACCAGCTGTCCTGTTACCATCCCCGTAGGTTCTTGATCTTTACCTGTCATGAAAAGATATTTTGATAGATCGTAGTCATCCGAGTGTCTGATGAAACCTTTCATCTGATAACATACTGGGCACCTTCTTTGCAAAAATGTTTACTCCGTGGTTTTCATTCATTTTTGTTTCTGCATTCTGACACATATTTTTTTAATAAAGATGAGAAAGATAAAATGACTGTTGCAGTACGTTTCTAAACCTACTTTAACTTTACCTCAGATAATGACCATTTGTTAACATAAACGGGCACATTATTTTTAACTTTATGTATAATGCATTCAGCAACAACAAAAACCAACAAATTTTTAGAAATTTTCCATTAATTTCTGTAACACACCATGTAATACTGTTATGAATAAAAACATTTGAAAAAGGCGTTATATCAGTAAGTTTGTTTCACAGCTTTTGCACGTGTGTGGTAATTCTGCCATTCTTGCAGTGCAGTGTTAGTGTCTGTCATGGCCAGTGTTTTTAACTGGAAATATCTGGGAAAGGAGGAAAAAAACGGGAATACCTGATCTTAAACACTCTTCAAGTGTTGCTTATCTTGCAGATACTTAACTTGCTGCTTTTAATTGCTGCCTCCTTGTGTTGGGGCTTCTTTTTTGTGTGTTCAAGGTTGCAAATCCCCAACCAGTAGATATTTTAGCCACCTCCTGTGAACTCACACGTTCCTGGGACAGACCACACTAGGTGTGAGAGGCTGGAGTTAATGCTGCTCACAGTTTCCTCTTCAAGAAAGATGAAAATGAACAATGTGCGCTTAAACATGGCAATTTTGGAAGTTAAAAAAACCCTAAACTTTCCAGTGGTATGCACGGAATTGAGAGTAAATCCTTGATGTGGTAAAACACATTAACAATACCACTTTTTTTATTTCAGTGGGACGTTGGTACTGGTTGGGGGAATGGACAGGGGAGGCTGGAGTGGTTTGCTGGTGTGAAACTCTTGATGCTACATGCGGGATAACGTTGCTCAATATTCAGAGGTACCAAGTACTGGATCTTTCAGTCGAGATAAGGCTTTGCCAAGTGAGTAATGCAAATATGCGAGATACAGCACTGAAATTTAAGGGCAAGAGCTACATGTCTGTATACTACAAGAGAGACAGATGTGGATGCGTACATGTTTTTATTTCATTGTACTTCTTCTTGATGTCTGATCCTTTTCTCATCCGCCAGAAATGTCCGGTAGGTCAAGCTGAAATATTCATTGCCTTTGTCAGTGAAAGCTGTTGAAATACTTGGATCCCGCCTAAGAATAAAGGTCATTCTGTTGTGATGAAAACATGTTAGAGTTAGTGTCATTTCGACTTTGTGTGTAGTATTCAGATGTCCTTGGAAGGAGGAACATGATCTCTTTGGTTTCCGGTGAGCTACAAAATGTCAAAAGTCAAATAAGACGCAGCTAAGCATGGTTTTAAACTAAAATGTATTTTCACAATGTAGGCTAAGTCTAGTCTTGTTGATATTCATCTGGTACTCCCACGGTGAAGTTGGTTTGTATTGAAAAAAAAAAAAAAATTGGCTCTTGTTGAGCAGTTGCTGTGCACACTCAGTTTAAAAATTCAGAATGAGCAGGTTTGAGATCTAGTCTGGTGATGGTGAGGAATCTCAAAGTAGGAGTAACCTGGCTGCATCTTAGCATTGTTCAGAAGGGGGAAAGAACCTGTTCCTTACCGTGCTGTGTCAACGTACCCTGTTACATGAGTATCGCTGTAATTTAAGTGCGGTAGGAGTCTCTAGATTGCGTATGAGAGCAACCAACTCAAACATGACTAGTTCAAGAAATGGTTCCAATTTAACTCATGCTAGTTAAGGCCATGATATCCTGCAGTAATGAGAATTTATTTAGCAAATGGTTTGCAGAATCAGCCTGGCATTTTGCAGAAGCGAGGACTCTGGCAGATCTCTGTTTTCCACGTCAGAGACTTCTGGGAAAGGACTTGATTGTATGGTCTGAGAATATGCAATTTTAACTGGCTTACGTTGGATTAAAGGCAATGTTTTATGTGCTTTAATCACTACACAGTGACAGTTGCTGCAACAGACAAGCTAACCCCTTTCTTCCCTTTTCTAGGTTGTGATACGTATTTCTGTGCACCGTTACCATTTTTTCTTGCTTTGCTTTCTAAACTCTTGTCCTGTCAGGTTCATATTTATTGGTTTTCTGGCAAATACTGTTCTCAGTAGGAAGAATATCATTGCAAGGAAATGAAAGGGGATCTTCGTTGGCAATTTTCCGGAGGTTTGTCTCTGGTGGGAATGAACGAAGTGAAAGTCTGTATGGCAACCAGAAAATAGAGGTTTGGGGTGAACGTGTGAGGTGTGAGCCTCTACAGAAGCATCTCTAGTAACGATGGCTGTCACTGTCCTTACGGCTGCATGCACTGCTCCTGCCTTTGGGTCCTGCTCCTCTGTGTGAAAGCAGTGGGACTCACTCCCTGTTCCTGGCCGTGCTCTGGTGTTATTCCTGTGAAATTCCTGATTTGTAAGAGTACTGCTGTCAAGCCTCGTGATGAAGTCTTCCCCAAGCTGGTCTTCTCATACCGATTTGATTTTTAGGATCAGCCCCATTAAAAGCCTTTTTTTATATATTTATTTTTTAAAAATACCTAAGATAAAGCAGAGAACTGGCATGGCTAAGGAAAGAAGGGTGGTTGTTGGGTTTTTTTGCTTTACTTGCTGTCTGGAAATGTGGGGAAACAATTACACATTTCAGCATGACAGTGAAGAATATGGGGAGATATCCTGATACGATTTCCTGATTACCTGTAACATTGCCTGTCTCTTTTTGAAATTATTCCACTGGAGGCAGGAAATATCAGGTCTATTAGTGAAACGACTCTCCAGCTATTAGTTTTTAGAGCTTTAAATAGTCTTATCTCAATGAACGTGTTTGCCCTGTGGCTCATCTATCACCCCTAAAGTGTTTTATCAGCACCTGAAAAATCTCAGTGAGAAGAATAGCCTCAAATGTTGCCCATTCAAGAAGCTTTCAGATACAAAATCTATTTTTTTTTTAAAAAAAAAAAAAGTCTTTAAAGATCTGATATTATTTGCTGGCTTTTCAACCCTGTTTCACAGCTCCCACAGCGCCATTTCTATAAATACTCCGAAGAAAGAAAATCACAATAGATTAAAAGAAAACCAGGTTAACACGCAGCAAATCAATGTCCATTCAGCCTCAGACATTTGTGAAAATAAAGGATGATGAAGAATTATTGCCAGGTATTAGCTGTATGAAGACCTTTTGTGGTATATTTGTCTTCCTTAACAGTTATTGGAGGTCTAAGAAGAGCTCTCGGTGTCAGAAGCAGATTGTGTTAGAAATAAGCAGAAGTTACAAAGCTGTAAGATGTTGCATTTTTTTGTGAATTTTTGTACTACTTGACATATTCAGATGCGAGTGTCTTTTTTTTTTCCTTTAAAAAATGCTGGTTCTAGTTTGCAGATGAGTTTGTGTTGTCTTGAGGTCTAATGAAGAGGTGATAGAGACATAGAATGATGGGGAATCATGGGTTTTCCTTTTTTTCTACTCATTACTGCAGCCCCCGTCTTTATCGTCTTCGCAGGACCTTGGAATCTGAGCTTTCAGAGTAGGTGAACCTGTGCTGTTTGGACTGAGTGATTATAACACGTTATTTTCTGTGACTCAAAAGCCAGAAGAAGAGACTTAACAAGGTGAGGTTTTATGTCCAGGGCCCTTCAGAGACCAGCCTCACAGCCAGAAAATGACTTTGTTAGTAACAGAAATGTTGATGCAACAGACTCAGTTGAAACATCTGAAACCATTTCTGAGGTTCTTTTGTAATTTTTTTCCATGTGTTTGCCACCTTATGCTCTTCTGTAGAAGGAAGTGCATTACGAAGCAGGGAATGAAAAGATAGTCTTGGAGGAGAAGAAAATGAAAGTCTTTTTGAAAAGTGCACGAACGATACCGTAAGCAGCTGCTTGCTGGCTCCAATCTAACTTTTCCCAGGGAGAGCCTTTCATCTCTGATGTGTTTCACAGTTTTTTCTTTGGACAGGAGACCGCCTTGTGAAAAAAAAAAATTGTGTTTGGTGTGACCGTGTAGGTTTCATTTACAGAGAGCAAGGGGTCGCACGTTTACATGGGCGTTAGGAACTCTGTGAAGGGTGCGTTGTGCTTGGAAGCTTGGTGTTCGTGGTGGGCACTTAGTGAGGCTTCGTTTTCAGCTGTGATGAAACCTGCGTTCAGTGACTTCAGCGCTGTTAGGGCTAAGTGCTTGGGGACTTCCAAAGAGCTCAGCAGGCAGCCATGGCTATCACAGTCACTGACAACGGAGGAACAAGACTGGGGAAAGAGGACACGGGTGCTGTCACGAGGTGACATTCCCACGGAGCCACCAAGCCCCAAACTGCAAGGAAGGAGAACGCCATCAGTGGTTGTTGTCATCCGTTAAATGTGTTAAACCTACCTCAAATTAAACCAGCGTAGAAATGATGGGTTTGCTTTCCGATTCTCTCCGGGAAGCGTGGTAACATGTAGGAAACTCTGTGTCTTGAGTACCTGCTCCTGTTTTAACGTAATTTCTTTCTGCTAGTTCAGGAAGAGGCATGTCCACCACCAAGATGTACGTGGGGAAAGACAGCACTCAGAGACAGGCAGCAAACAGGAGCGGGTTGCGTTGAGATCTTCACAGACCAGGATCCCTGCTGTGGTTTGCAGTTAAATCTAGAGGGTGCTCTGTGCTTGTAATGTTAGCTTCTCCTTTGCTGCTGTTGAAATGTTAGGTGCGTGACTCCGTTTCCCAGCCAGCAAAGGTCCCGTGTATGGAGAGGTCTTTTCTGTAAGTGGTTGGGCTTTTTTTTTGTCGCAAATGGTTAACAGCTAAATCAGTTGTGTCAGAGGTTGAGCAAGCTGTATCGCATAGGCAGCTCTTGGGCTGTCTGGGGCAAAGTTGTTTGAAACAAAAAAAGGCAAACAAAAAGCTTTGCACAGCCTGAGCTATCTTTCCTAACAGCTTGTTCTCCATGTCTAAATGGCAGTTAATCCAGTATAGTTTGAGTTAAACTGGCCACCTAAAATACAATCTTTTTATCAGGAGCAGATCCCTACAAGGATGCAACTACTGCACTTCCCTGTGTTAAATTGTTTCGTCAAGCTGCCAGACTAGAAAGGTGTGGCAGCCAGTGGCTTATTTTGCAGAGACATGGCTCCACAGTCAGAATAATGTCATTTGTAAGGTAGCTGTGGCACGCTGGGAAGTGTAGCACTTGGTCAGGTAATGACACTGTCGTTGTTGGGTTTGTTTTGTATTAGTGAATATGATTAATTTTATATATAGCATCATACCCATAATGAGCAAATTAAAATGTGTTTGTTCAGTCTTTAATTGAGGCACATGGAGACTTATCCCAGGGTGGGAAACTGCTGCTGAAAGCCATAGCTGTACACAGAGCTTCAAAAAAACCATTTGCTTGTCCAGCAAGAGGAAGAGTGGGAAAAAGCAATGATATTCATCATTTTACACAGGGAAACAAAGATTCAGAGAACTTTTTTTCACTCTTGAGACTCTCATTCTAGATTAAGACTAATTATAAAAATGAAGGGAAAGACTGTTTTGTCTCAGGAATCAAAAAGCCATTCCTGAAGTGAGAAGCAGCAGGACACGAAGGCTGGCTCAACAGGCAACCAAAGAAAAATTCTGCAGGGTGTTGAAGATCCCGATCTGTCTCTGAAAACCCAACTGCACTGATGGGAGTCAGCCCTTGGTAAGTTCTCTACCCCAGTTAGGACCATTTAAGAGAGAAAATGACTCAATGTAGTAACTAGAAAACACCAAAGCATTTAGTTTGATGCCCTGACAGGTCTTGCTTCCACGACTCAAGACTCTGGGTACATGGAGCAGAAAATCTGTGTAGAAGGGCCCAGCCAGGGCTGGAGCTCTTGTCTTCTCCTGCATCATAAGCCTGAGCTCTGGTGAGAGAGAGCAAAGGACACTCTCAGGGATGAAGGCTTGCCCTGAGGACGACTGCTTACGCCTCATGCCAGGCCTTCCTCTGGAACACAGACATTGAAAGCAGAAATAAATAAATCATTTTGCACTCTATTCCTAGAAAGCCAGCTTCAGTTTCCTTATCGCTTCCTTGTTGCCAAGACTGGAATATGTTTCATTTGTTGAAATATTCATTTTTTTCCCCATCCCTTGGAAGGAGCGTTACAAATGAAAGCATAAATTGCTTCTAGGCAGATCTTTGCTTGCTTCCTCGTTTGCCTCCAGAAAGCTGTGTGCTAACAATCGTAACGTTTACCTTGCGAATCTGCCAGGTCATCTGCTGTTTGCAGTGTGGAAAAAACATCCAGTAATTTATCTGTTTCTATTCAAACTGTTTTCAACTCCATCCCTGGCAGAATCCCAGATGGTCCCTGGGAGCGATGCCTGCGGCACGTACCCCGTTTGCGCCGTACCCCATCAGATTGTTGCTGCTTTGCGTCATGCTCAGCGTCCCAGCTGCTCGTTGCTTTGGGTAAGTGACTGTTTCTGAAGCCACGTCCATGGGGTGACATGATCAAGAGTGAAAATCAGTGCAGACCCTCTGCTTTCACTTTGTGGGGCACGTAACTGCTGTCTCAAGCAATTTCCCTATTGCTACCAAATAGCGAGAAACATTGTTTTGAAGTTCACGTAGTGCACTGTGTCTGCCTTTAGAAAAGGAATCCCACTTGATAAATCTGAGAAGACAAATTGCCAGGGTCGTGTTGTAATGTGGAATTACATTTGCAACGTGCAGCCTCCTTCCGTGCTAGCTGCCCAACAGCGTGCTGGAGAAACAAGGGTTTGTTTTCTTTGAGTATGTAAATGGCAAGAATCTGGCTGATAGTTGCTTCTTTCTCTGCTAGCTGAGTAGATTTTGCTCTTTCAGAGGACTGCAGTCAATCATTGACTGTAATCTTCCAATCTAACTATATTTTTCCACTGTTCTCTGAACTTTGAACTCTGATTTCATGCCTCAGTGAGCCTCAGTGAGTGTAATTCTTTGATTCCATGTGATTTTTAATATGCAGTAAAGGGAGCCCCTTGCCAGACACTAAATCTTACTTAAAGCTTGCACTGATGCTATTCCTTGTCTTGGTGGAAGAGTTGGGAACACTACTGTGGTACTTTACTTGTCAGAGTGGGTATGAAAAGAAACTAATTGTCAACATTTTACTAAAGCTTCCCACGTAGATTATGTGCTACAAGGAAGTGCTTGTCTGGAATGAGGATTTAATCAGAAATACTGAATCCGCCAAAAGAGTAGGCAGCATTTTAGCTGTGACATCGTGGAAACCTTGGAGACACTTGTCACGTGAGGGGTGAGAGAGGAACTGGGGTGAAGAGTAAAGGCTCACGCCTGGGGTTCAGATTCATTACTGGGATGAATGGGATTAATGGGTTAATGACTCACCATTGTGAACTGAGAATAGAGTCTAAGACTGATGGGTGTGGCCAGCTTGAGAAAAAAATAGTCTGTTCAGCAAAGGGCCGTGCTTAAGCCTGATTTTCAAAAATGCTGAGTTCACACCAGCTCTTAGCATCACGGCTGGTGTTTGCCATGAAGGTGTGCGATCTCAGAGGTGTTCATCATGTATGGCAGTGAGGTACCAATGTGCTGCCGGTGCAGCAAGTGATGGGAGAAGGGCAGCAGATTTTTACTGTCATGGTGGTGATATGGATGACTGGGTCTGCTCTTGGGCATCAAAAAGTAGATCAGTTTTCATACAGAATCAATGCCAGTATGGAACAATTACTGAACTCTAGAGGTTGCATGGAGGATTTGATGAGGTCTAACGTGTTAGTTCTCTATGGCATGTAGTTTTGCACGGGTATGGGCCAAATGACAGATCAGTGGTTTCACAACCTGAAGCTCTTGTGTTGTTGAACTTCAGTGACACCAACGAGAGTGTGGCCAACAGCCGGCGTGCCCGGTCCGTGAGCAACCTACCACGGCCCCGTGACTGCATGCTCTCTGCCTGGTCCTCGTGGAGCAAGTGCGATCCCTGCCAAAAGAAAAGGGTGAGTGTTTGTGGTCTAGAAACCAGGAAGCAGAACCTGCTCCAACCTTGTGGTTGTTTTGTCCGTGGGGTTGGGCAGACAGCAGGGAGCTGCCAAGGAAAGCCCTCTAGAGGTGAGACCATGGGCTTTTGCTTTGAGTTGGCTTTTAGCCCTTCAACTCGCCACCCCCAGTAACTCCAGTGCTTTCCAGGCTGCCTTACTGTCCGGGGGAGATGTAAGCCCAGGCTTGGTGAAAACAGAGACGGGAAGCTCAGGCTTTGCAGGAACTTTCTCTCCAGCACAGTCCTCTTCTTCCAGCATCAGTGAGAGGCACCATCCCCACTAATGGTCCCCCTTGAGACCTGGAGACACTCAGTGCCTCTCAGGATTAAGATGCTTTTTCTTGCCTGCCAACAAGCATTTTCTACCCAAGAAGCCCCATCAAATGAAAGTAATGATCCCAGTAGTGTGAAGTGCAAAATCCCCATTGCTAGAGGGGCCTCTGCTAATGAGTTGGAGAAACCATTCCCAGGCTTAAGTGGGAATAACCAGTGATGGGTATTGGGAAGAGTGAAGTTTTGTATCAAAGAGTTAATCTTAAAAGCTGAGGAAAAACGGAGGGCTAACATATTGGATGAAGTAATTGACTGCTTCACAGCAGTGTGGTGGGCGGAAAAAAATCCCTAATGATATGGAGGGCCAAGTAAATACACTGACAGAAAATAACAAGGGATGTCATTACCAGTGCTAATTGAAAGAGAGGAGATGTAACTGAATCCTTCCTTACTCTTACAAATGCCCACACTACCCTGTCAGGCTCATTTAAGCAAATTGTCAAAGAAAAGCAAACTTGCCTTCATCCTTTCCAGTTCTCAATCTTTCCTTAGTAAAATTAAAACTGTCACAGATCAGAAACTTTTGAAATAAGTCACACGTTTCTGCCGACACTTTTTTTTTAATATGATATTACTCTTTAGATCAGATCTCCTCGAGACAAAGTTTGGTTTTGAACTAGGGAAGCGTAAAATACACAATTTCTCTACACTTGAGTCAATATTTTTTGTTTCATCACAGTACAGATTTGCCCGCCTGGAACAACCTTCTCAGTTCAATGGAGATCCCTGTGATTACTCCGACAAAGAAACCGAAGACTGTGTTACAAATGACCCTTGCCGGAATAAAGTTAGATGTGACGGTTTCGTGTGTGCGGTCACAGGTAAGGAGTCAGAGAGTGAGAAGAGGTGGTGCTCCGGTGGCATCTCTGACACCACTACACTCAACTTACTGCTTCTGCAAGAGTTTGCTGGACCACAGAGATGTTGGGAGTTGACCTGGGTCCATCCGCGGTTGAGTTGTGTTTGCATCAGTGATTTTGAGTGAGCCAACACCTGCCAGTCTAAAACATGTCCATAAAATCTCCAGATAGAAAATAGAAACCCAGTTAATCAGTAAAACCCACAAGTGGAGCCAGCAGTGCGCTCACACAGCCCAGGCAGCCAACTGCATCCTGGGATGCATCAAGAGAAGCGTAGCCAACAGGTCAAGAGAGGTGGTTCTCCCCCTTTACTCTGCTCTTATGAGACCCCACCTCGAATACTGCATCCCGTTCTGGTGTCCCCACCATAAGAGAGACATGGATCTGTTGGAGCACGTTCAGAGGACGCCACAAAGATGATCCAGGGGCTGGAGCAGCTCCGCTTGTACAAGGACAGGCTGTGGGAGCTGGGATTGTTCAGTCTTGAAAAGAGAAGACTTCGGGGCGACCTAATAGCTGCCTTCCAATACCTGAAGGGATCCTACAGGAAGGCTGGGGAGGGACTTTTTACGAGAGCATCCACTGATAGGACAAGGGGAAATGGGTTTAAGTTGAAGGAGAATAAATTTAGATTAGATCTTAGGAAGAAATTCTTCACTACGAGGGTGGCAAGACTTTGGAATAAATTGCCCAGAGATGTTGTGGCTGCCCCCTCCCTGGAGGTGTTCAAGGTCAGGTTGGACAGAGCCTTGAGCAGCCTGATCTAGTAGAGAGGCGTCCCTGCTCGTGACAGGGAGGTTGGATTAGATGATCTCTAAGGTCCCTTCCAGCCTAGGCCATTCTGTGATTCTATGATTCTGTGATCTAACAGCCACAGGAGAACATGCACTGGGCATCCTTGACACATACTCAAGAGCACAGCAGGTTGTGATGGTGGTCCTCATGGCATTTCCATCCATCCTAATCAATGACTAAATAGTCAGGGACACTGTCAGCAGTGTGAGGGAAGCAAGGCAGCAGTTATCTGTATCCAAAATTTCGTAAAGAAAAGTGTGCAGGGACCGGGGCATGGGGGCAGAGGGGAGACTGAAAAACAACTTGGTAATTCCAGACATGGAAAGGAGGAAAAAAAAAAAAACCATATATGACATGTGCTGAAGAGTCTCCAGCATGTTTGTTTACTCAAAACTAAAAAAATACAGCCACAAAAAAATCTTTTTTTTATATTTTTAATTAGGATGGGGGTTTTTGTCCTACGTTGAACAAAGAATTTTAAGATTATTTCAACATTGAGCAGATGGAGTTTGGTGATCTATGCAGCTAAAGACGAAATATTTTCCATCTAGTTACAGGAGTCTTTTATTCTGTTTATAGAACCTGAGTCAGGGAGCGTGGTAATAGATGGTTTTATGAGTGATTTACACCTTGCATCCTAGGGAGGTGCATTGCACGGCGACTGCTTTGTAATGGAGATGATGACTGTGGGGACCAGTCAGATGAAAGAAACTGCAAAAAAGTGTTTAGAAAATGTGACCAGAAGATGGAGCAATACTGGGGAATAGAGAACCTGGCAAAAGGGTGAGTGGGTGACCTTCACAAGATGTTTTCTTATTGAAGGATAAGAATGATCTTACCTGGTTTCAGATGTAGACATTGAATGGAGAAAAGCTGTAGCACTTGCTGTATCCAAGAGTTCATTAGGAGCCAACAGACCCAAAGATGGGAGAATCTTTATTGACTCCGTGAGTCTTTTCAGGGAGAGGCGAGCTGAGGAAAAGTCCCAGATGTACCCAGGGTTCCTTGGGCACCTTGTGAAGATCATCAGGTCCGCTTGCAAATACGTCCTGCAAGAGCCTGTCTGTGCTCTTTGTGTTGCCACAAAGAGGGAAATGTCAACACCAAAAGTTTCTCTAATGTCCGCAGGTACTTGCATTTAAATTCATCGGTGGGAGAGTTTCTATAATCCGCTTATTTTGCACAGATGTAAGTGAAGTTAGACTTTGACCGAATTCAGTCTGTGGGGAGCAGGAGCGTCCTAGCCTTTAGCAACTCAGAGACTACTTCAAACTGTGCTTTTGAATTAAAAGCAAAGGAAGTTTTGTTAAAATTTGAGGATAACAGTATATCATTCTTTCTTTTGCCTGAGTGGGGTAGGATTAACCTGCATGCTAGCAAACTCCAATTTTGTGGGGATTAAAATCCAAGTCTGAATTGATGCGGCCTTTACAAGGCAAGACTGTGGCAACTTTCTGTAAAATTAGGCTGTGTGAAAAGAGGTTTTTTTCTCATTCTGCAGGGAAAAAGATGCCTTTTACATAAAAAAAAAAGGAAAGGGAAAAAATCATATTGCAAGGAAAAAATATAATTTCCTCCCTATTCGCTGGAGATATGGCTGTTGCATGTCATTGCTAATGCTTCTTACTTCTGAGTTTAATCAAAATTAAAAATAATGTTGGACAATTATAGGAACATGCATCGCATCTCTTTGAAGCTACAATTGCTCAATAATTTGCTTTTAGTGGACTTCCCTTTTCAGATTGTTCTAAAATTAGAGTTAATATTTTACAGCTTCAGAGTCATTATCATGCAAATCCTTCTCCCCAAAATAAGAAGAGGCTGATCTAACAGAGACCTGGAATGCTGACAGAGACATGACATGGACGATTAGCAATTTATCTCTTTTTTTTTCAGTGAAGTTTCCTCTAACGGTTTTTGTTACTATTGGGATATGAGGTTGTGGTGGTGAGTGCCAGGTCCTCAGCTCTGTGCCACCAGGGTGAGAGGTGTGCTGACGGTGAGCGACAGAAGGTTTTTTACGGCAACAGATCCCACCAGCCCCATAGGAAAGGCAAATAACAGGGTTTAGTCACCTCATCTAGAAAGGCTGCAGTGCTCCATCCTTTCTTAGAGCAGACAGGTTAAAGTTACTCCCCATCATCCACTAAAGCAAAGGAAGACTTCACAGTGATTTTAAGGATTAATTGAACAATTGCTTGAGTACCTTTATTCTTGTTCCCTGATGATTTTTACATTCATCTACTGACCTCCAGTTGATCCTTGACCAACCTGACTGAAAAAACAGAATGAAGAAATGAATTAAATATTAGTCTCAACTGATAGCATGGGTTGGCAAAACCCATCTTTGAAGATCCTGCTGCTGCACTACTGGGGACAGTCGGGGGTGCTTGGAGTGAGCAGCCTGGTGGCACCTGGATTTGGCTGGCCCAGTTTGTTTTGCTCTTCCCAGAGAATTCCAGTAAAGGCTACAGAAGTTGCTGGTGATGGCGACAATAATGCTCTGGTGTCATTCATGGCTGGGTGGAGAAAATTGCCCTTGATATTAATCGAAGCGTCAAAATTTGATCCTGTCTTTTCCTTTCTTGTTAATCAGTTAGATTCTTCTTTTGAGGTTTCAAAATCAAGAGGTATGAAACCAAGAGCCCTCAGATGAATAAACCAATCTTACACCTTTCTCAGCCAAGGCATTTGATGTTTACCTCTAAATTGGTGATAATCTTAACATTTTGCTGTTATGCTTCATGTACAGGTTAAATATCTTCACAAACAACTTGGAAGGATTAGTTCTTGATCACAGGTACTATGCTGGGGGATGCTCTCCCCATTATATCGTGGACATGAGGTTCAGAAAGCCATACAACGTAGAAAGCTATACACCGGAGGTACGTGTCACGTTTGCCAGCAAATAAGCATACGTACATATACTGCAATCATTTCAGTGCGCGGTACTGGTAAAGAGGCTCCTTAGGAGCAGTCGACATGGTTTTACCAAGGGGAGGTCATGTTTGATCAACCTTATCAAACCTTTTATGAGGACTTAACCAGGTGGATAGATTATGGCTGTGCAGTGGATGTGGTTTATCTGGATTTCAGTAAAGCATTTGACACCGTCTCCCACAGCATCCTCATAGCTAAATGGAGGAAGTGTAGTTTGGATGATCAGGTGGTGAGGTGGGTTGTTCTCTGGTTGAAGGAAAGAAGTCAGAGAGTTGTGATCAATGGCACAGAGTCTAGTTGGAGACCTGTGTCTAGTGGAGTCCCTCAGGAGACTGGGTACTGCATCCAGTGCTGTTCAATATATTCATCAGCAACCTTGATGAGGGAATAGAGAGCACTGCCAGCAAGTTTGCTGACAATGCAAAACTAGGAGGAGTGGTTGACACACCAGCAGGCTGTGCTGCCATTCAGAGAGACTTGGACAGGCTGGAGGGTTGGGCGGGGAGAAATCTTACGAAGTTCAACAAGGGCAAGTGTAGAGTTTTGCACCTGGGAAAGAATAACCCCATGTGTCAGTACAGGTTGGGGACTGCCCTGCTGGAGAGCAGCGCAAGGGAAAGGGACCTGAGGGTTCTAGTGGACAGCAGGATGACCATGAGCCAGCAATGTGCCCTCATGGCCAAGAAGGCCAATGGCATCCTGGGGTGTGTTAGAAGGGGAGTAGCAAGCAGGTCGAGAGAGGTTCTCCTACCCCTCTACTCTGCCCTGGTGAGGCCACATCTGGAATATTGTGTCCAGTTCTGGGCCCCTCAGCTCAAGAAGGACAGGGAACTGCTGGAGAGAGTCCAGCGCAGAGCCACAAAGATGATGGAGGGAGTGGAGCATCTCCCTGATGAGGAAAGGCTGAAGGAGCTGGGTCTCTTTAGCTTGGAGGAGGCTGAGGGGTGACCTCATTCATGTTTATAAATACGTCAAGGGGGAGTGTCAGGAGGCTCTCTTCAGTGATGTCCAATGATATGACATGGGGCAATGGGTGCAAGCGGAACATAGAAGGTTCCACAAAAACATTAGGAAAAACTTTTTCACAGTGAGGGTGACAGAGCACTGGAACCGGCTGCCCAGGGAGGGTGTGAAGTCTCCTTCTCTGGAGACATTCAAAACCCATCTGGACGTGTTCCTGTGTGACCTGCTCTGGGTGATCCTGCTCTGGCAGGGGGTTGGACTAGATGATATTTTGAGGTTCCTTCCAACCCCTGACATTCTATGTGATTCTGTGAAAGCTTCATTACTAAATCATTTTATTAAAAAATAAAAAATTCATGAGACCAAATGGGATGAGACTGAATTTAGCCCATCTTCTAGAACATCATCATACCCCACCCACTCTATGAAGCCAGACACGTCCACTTACCATACCCAGCAATAATAATTCCAGTGTGCACCAGAATAGATGGCAATGTTCCTTTGGACCTCAGCATTAGAAAAACAGAGCCCATCCTTCCTGGTGCCATCTGTCCAAGAGGGCCTGAAAACCACCCAGTGAGCACAGGGAGGTTAATTTTAGACAGAATTTTTGAGTGCCTTGAGAGTCAGGCTGGGAAAACTGTCCTTGTGCCACCACCTAGGATTTAGCACTGCACTATGTGCTTTGTGTGAAACCTCATTTCCATGCTGAAAAAGAGCTATATTTCAAATGCTGTATATTTGACCTTAATGCTCTTGATGACATAGCATGATATTTTTGAGTGTTGCCCACTAGGAAACCTTTTCCCTTTCGAATTCATACTTTAATTGATGCCTTTGTTTAAGATTTCACTTTCTTTTCATAAGATTGACATATTAAGTAGAAGCCTGAGGTGCTTGCAGTATGGAGGAGATAGTAGCTTTCCTACTGCTGTAAATCAAGTATTCTTGAAGTACCAGTGTTAATAATAATAGTGCTTTGCAATTATACAAGGCTTTTCATCTTCAAAGTGCAAGCGTTAATTCAGAAGTATATTTGTACCTGTATTCCTTCCCCATGCTTTAGGTATACAATCACCATGCAGGAAATTAAACGTGTTGTTTTTGCTTTCTGTTTAGACCAAAGGCAAATATGAATTTACAATGACTGAATATGACTCCTACTCAAATTATGAAAGCAGCGTCCTGAAGGCAAAAGCTTCACAGTCTGGCTTCAGCTTTGGTATAAAAATACCGGGAGTGTTTGAACTTGGTTACAATTCAAATGACAACAGGTTCAAAAAGTTCATTCAAAGGATGAAAAGATTTTCTTCAACTGTAAGCACTGCTCCACTTAATTCTCTGCTAACACAGCATGTGTGTGTGTGTGTATTGGTGTGATCCACCTCATCAGGTCAGAAGCCATGACTAGGATAAATGAAATATTTTCCTCCTGGTTGGATTTTGCAGTTTGCATCGGTCAAGTGTTTACTAAAGCCACCAGTGCCTTCATTTGTGTTTCCAGCACCCGGGAGCTTTTTCCTTGTCAGCCAGGAACCAGACCCACTCACCTCCGAAATCAGGCACAATTGAGTGGGGTCTGTCTGGCGTCCTGCCGGGCATCCATATCTGGAGGTTTGTAGGGAAATCAATTTTAAAAAATTAAACCAGGAATCTGGTTCAAATGGCCTCCCTTCCATACAGTGAACTCTCCAACAGGAGTTGGGCTATTCAACTGCAGGACAGCCTTGGCAGTAACACAGAGCAAAATGTGCTAGCAAGCTTTCCAGGGCTTTAATTATAGACTAACGAGTGCCGTTTTACATGGGCCAATGTGGTCTATCTGTTGAATACATCATTCCCCAGATCAGGACACACACCTCACAAGACACGGAGGCCACGGCCACTTCCAGTCTCGTCTGCAGAGATTTGGTTGCAGCTGAGATCTGATGCATGCTTTAAGCTGGCTGGAGATGCTTTAATCTATAACTCCTAGGATTGCTTTATGAGATTCAGTCTGAGGTAGTGTGCACCATCGTTTGATTTTTTTCTTTTTTTATCTGTTATTGCTATAAACAAACGCAGCTCTTGTCAATGGTTTAATAGCATCACTGATCTATGTCTCTCCCCTCAGTACAGAGTGCACTCGGGAATGTTGTAGTCTTGCGTGTTGCTATTAAACTTGCATTCGCTTCCTGCAAAGAGGCATTTCCCATGACAAGATCAGAGGTATATGAGAAGCACTTGCAATAGATATCCATAAAGAAATGAAATACAAAGTCTTGATTTTATTATTTATGCTACAGGGTTCTATATTGAACCCTCCCTGGTGTGCTTGTCCTGCTGGCCCAAGCAACTGGACTCTAAATCCTTTGAACATGATGAAGGACCTCTTCTGTTCCTGGCTTTTATGCCAGAAAAGGGAGATATAATATTTATCCATACACATGTATCTTTACAGAGGCGTATAAATACAGCGTGTGTGCGCAAGTGTGTTTTCTTCCCTTGGAGTTGTATTGATGGCATATTCTCTGGAGTATAAATATTAACTTGGTTCAGCCAGGGGATTACCATTTCACATATAAATCCTCATGATTTCGCATGTCAGAATTTTTCAGAAGAGAGCTTGGGAGAGACAAAGGCTGGTCGACATTATTAGGGGTAGAGCAGTCTCATGGGATGCTGCTGGTGTCCTGACGTGTTGCGTTGGTCAGAGCAGAGCCTGGAGCCTGCCTTTCCCCATGTCCCAGTCATGGCCTGAGCCATCATCTAACCTCTAATGGTTGTCTTCCCTCCTTTCCTCTCTAATAGCAGTCAGAATCCTGATTTTCAGAAACCTTGCTACTGAAAGTTTTGCTTTGGCTTGATTAAAAGATTTCCAGCTGCAAACTGTTATATTCATAAACCCTGACCGGCGTTAATCGTTTAACAGCAAATAGCGACACGTTGTCACAAGAACGACATCCCTTGCTTCTTCTGCATTCTCTTGTGTTTCATGTAGTCCAGCAAATTCCTCCATGCCCGTTCTGAGCTGACTGTTGCTGTTTATAAGCTGAAGCCCCGAGCCCTGATGCTGCATTACGAGTTCCTGCAGAGACTCCGTCAGCTCCCGGCAGAGTACAGCTACGGCGAGTACAGAGAGCTCTACAGAGACTACGGCACCCATTACATCACCGAGGCTACTGTTGGTGGCATCTACGAGTATACTTTAGTCATGAACAGCAACGAGCTTCAAAAGGCAGGTGCGTGCATCTGATGGTTGTGAAAAAGCTTTTTGGTGGGGAAACCCCTTTGCAGGCAGCTGGTGATGGTTCAGGTCTGAGGTGAGAAAAGAGGTGGTGGAAGAAGTCAACAACTTCTCTAAGAAAGCCTGCAGGAAATATGGGGGTAGAAGTGCTTCATGGCAATGAATAAGGTTTTCAAAGCATACCCAGCATCACTGGCAATGAATAAGGTTTTCAAAGCATACCCAGCATCACTGGCTTCGTCTAGCTCTCAAGCTGTGGGTGCTGCCAATTCACAAAAAAAAAAGGGCCCTGTAGCAAGTATTTTAGTCGACACAGTTTGGAAGCTGACAAGATGTTGAGATCAATGAGAGTCATGCAGCTTAACCCTTTTGTTAGCTTTGAAAACCTTCACCTAAGTTCTTTTTCCATTGCCTTTCAAGTGACGGGTTTGAAACACCTTTAGCCTCGAGAGCTTTTGCAGCGTGTAGGAAACAGTAAATAATTTTCTGGGTGGCTCTTGTGCCTGACATTGCCCTTGCTATTTGACTCCGGCTACCTTTTTTGCAAGAAATGATGATTGTTGTGTAGGATAGAGCGAGCCGTGTGACATTAATCAATAGCTGCACTCTCTTATTTATTCCTTGGCATGGGAGTGAGTAACTGCCTTTGCTGTCTGTTTGCAAAAGCGTTTAGTGGACTCTGCTCAGTCTGTTTGCTCTTCTGCTGCCTAAGAAGTTGCTTATCTGGTAGTCAGACACAGGCCAGAGGGACAGAATTTAGATTCAGGTTTCAGATATTCAAAACATTAGCATGGCCCCATTTCTCAGCTGTTTCTCATCACAAGCCACATTTGTTTGAACTAATGTGTGTTATTGTTTGCATCAGAATGCTGCCTGTCAGCGTTTGCTGACCCGGCTCAGGATCCTGCAGTAGCACCCACATTTTCACACTGAACCCAGTGCTGAGCCAGGCTGGAAGTTCTCACTGGGGCTGGGTAGGTCCAGGCTGAGAATTCAGGTTTTTCCCTTTAAATCTATCCTTGTATTTGTACTGTCTGTGCTGGAAATCAAGTCTCTTTGCAGAAGTAGTGTCACATGGTTGGTACTTGCACTGCTCTCACATTTACTCTGATATGCCAGATGTGTCTGTTCATGAGTTGGTACTTTCTGTGGCAAAGATGGCTGGAGAGACATCTGGATTGTGCTATACAGGGATGTCAGAAGATTGAATCCTGCCTTCAAGTGCTTATGGATGGATGATGAACGTTAGTAGGGGCCATCCTGCATGAACCCAAAACTCAGTGCATCCTCTTTTCTGATTTGGAAACTGGCCAATATCGGGTGTATGAGAAGAGCTTAAGAACAGGACAGTCACACAGCGACACTTGTAACATCAAAACACGGGTTTAACTAAACATTGAGGGTTGCAACGAAAAAAAAGCAGAGAAAGTAGAGAGATGCGTGAGTGCTGTATCTGATATTTCACCATGATACCTGCTTAAATATCCCTGAGTGTCAGGACAGCAAGGAATTTGGAGGAAGGTTTTTGGGACGAACATAGGAAGGATTTGCAGATCTTCAGGGCAAATTCGTATTTCCCAAGAAAAAATATTATAGTAGAGTTTCATGGAGAAACTTACAGGGCATGATTAAGGCTGTTCTGGCAGCAAAGAATTAAGATGTGAGTGAGCAAAGGGAAGAAAAACTGCTTCATCTGTTACTCTTAAAAAGCCTGTGTCCTGGTGATGGGGATGGGTGGTGGGCAGTTCTCTGTCAAAGACTTTTGGCATTTAAGTCACAGGCCAGGGTCCCACCAGTACAGCTGAGGTGGTAATTTAGAACCTCCTCTTCCAGCATTTCCCTTTCATTTGCACATTGAAAGTGTCAGAGTTCTCTCAAATGTAGAGATTTCATTTTGTATAGATCTGTTCAATATCCAGACAAAAAAAGGCTTCTTCATCTCATCTCATCTTTTTTCCCAAAGGAAAAATATTTATCAACTCTCATTTTCCATGTATGTAGGCATAAAACATGAAACAATTGTACTGAAATGCAATTTTTTTTGGTGTGTATTTCAGGTTATTCTCTGAGCGATGTCCAGAAATGTGCCCAGTATGGCTTTAACATTGGTGCAAGTATTTTTGGTGTCTATGTGAATCTTGGAATAACTGAAGCCAACTGTAAATCTCTTTTAAAAGAGATTGGAGGTGAGTGTAAAACAGTTCTGCCACCTGATTTCTAGCCTTCGTCATGGGGAAGAGAAGCTTTTGTGATCTTGCCTGCCTGAAATATTTCCCCAGTCCCTCACAGCTGCTTCTGAGTCTGCCGACTAACCCCAGCCAAGCTTCACAGAGGTGTAGATGTCTCAAAGCTTGGGGTTTTTTTGCAAGTTTTTCTTTGCTGTGCTGGGAAGAAATATCTGCTCAGTGTCTTGTGGAGAAGCAGGGACAGATCAAACATTACCTGCCTGGCTGGTGCTGTGTTGCCAGCCCACCCACCTCTCAGCAGAGGAGCCCAGCGTGGCCCTTTTTGCACCCAAAAGAAAGCCCAGATGGGTGTTGTGGGAGTCTTGGGGGGTAGATGGGAAGCTGGGGGTGTTATAGCATCATAGAATTGTCAGGGTTGGAAGGGACCTTAAAGATCATCTAGTCCCAACCCCCATGCCATGAGCAGGGACATCTCCCACTAGATCAGGCTGCTCAGTGTTGCAGTGAGTGGAAGGACTTGCAAGATTATAACCATAGGGACAGAATTTAGGGGAGAGAGGGGGGCGTGCAGGAGAAGAGGATGGGGGTGTTGCTGCAAGAGAGCATGAGGGACAGAGGAGACACAGCACAGAAAAGCGGATTTTGGGTGTGAAGTGCTTGTGTGCCCTGTTGTCACGTCCCGCCCAGGAGAGGGGGGGACTAGTGACTTAGATGCGTAATTACTCAGTGGAGTGTAGAACAGTGAGACAAGTCTCAAGGTCCATACACAAGCATTATTAATTTCTCACAACGTATAGATCGGACTCACGACAATTGGTTTTAGTTAAATGACACATTAAGGGTGAACAATGTACTACAACTTAATGATAACCAGGAAAAGACTAGGTATACAATAAACTACAGCAAGCTGCATGTTACCTGATGATAACAAGGAATAAAGGACATATAACAACTTCTAACAGGCAGTGTTATACTTAATGATTACAAGACAGAAACTAAGTAGAAACTAAGCAAGCAGTATAATAGGCCTTGCATTACTCAGTGAGAAAGAAGAAAGGGAAAGAAGGAGAGAGAGGAAAGGGGAGGGGGAGAGAAGAGGGACGAGAGAGAGAGACAGAGATCACCGGTTATCTTCTTGTTATCCATTGTTATCTCCTTGCTTCTTTGAGTTTCTTCTTCTTTCTTCTAACTCTGTACCTTTTCTTCTCTCAATTTATACATGCTTTATCTGTATTTGGATGCACAGTATGTCCAGTAGAGATACACACTCTACCTATATGTGGATATATAGTATGTTTGGTAGGAAAAAAAGGGCTTCTCCTTGTTTATGACCATCTACAAGTGCCTTATCTCCATGGGATTTATCCTACAAGGCAAGACCATCCTGCCTTCGCAGGACTCCTTCCCTGATGCGTGACTGCATCAAGGCTGTTTGAGGCATCTGTTTCCTACTACCCTCTACCACATTCCATTGCCCCTTATCAGTTTGCCACACAGGACCAGCAACCGGGTTTGGTTTTTGACCAAGCTGGCGGTTTGTAAAATGCCAAGAAATTTTTAAGACAAACATTGAAGCATCTGTCCGCTACACCTATCTCTGGAATGGGTGATATATATAGGGGTGTTTCACTGTTAGCTTGTGTCTCAGCTGCAATCCCCAAAGACTTACCAGAACAGAGCTGGCCACTTTCTGAATGCATTTTGTTGCCTGATCTAGTTGAGAGGCGTCCCTACCCATGGCAGGGGGGTTGGATTAAATGATCTCTAAGGTCCCTTCCAGCCTAGGCCTGTAGAGGAATTTCTTGTGGAGCAGAGGTGCGGTATAGCTTTAAAAGTGTGGACAACCCAGCGTAGGCCTAAACAGAGGCTCTGTCCTTGAAGCTGCCTTGGAACACAGGGAGGAGGAGGTTTTATCTGTTTTGTGAGAGCTTTGCGAGATGCTTGGCGGGAGGTGCTGGCCCCGGGGGGAGAAGAGGGGGTGAGAGCCGCTGGCAATAAAACGCTGGCGCGTGTAAACCTGTAACCGACCAACTCTGTGAAGGGGCAGGCGCGGGGACACTGCTGAACTGTATATATTGAGCTGTCCGGAGCAATAAAGGGAGGACGATCTGTAGCCATATTGGTGTGATGATCGTTAACTTGGCCGGCTCTCCGAAAGGGCCCCTCTTCATAGGCCATTCTATGATTCTATGATTTTTGCAGACAGCACCACCAAAAAGCGATATGTGGAAGATTTCATCGTCCTTGTTCGTGGCGGAGCGAGCGAGCACATTGCCTCCTTGGCTTACAAAGACCTGCCGACGGCTGCGCTCATGCAGGAGTGGGGAGATGCTGTCCAGTACAACCCCGAAATCATAAAGATAAAGGTACTGTCTCCCATCACTTCATTAAAGCTTCACTTGGCAGAGTGCCCTGGAGAACTCTGTGTTTAAATAAAGAGGATTTAGGAAAAAAACACACAGGGAAATTTCCAGGGCAAATAATAAACCTGTACTGTGCAGCTTAGTTTCTCCAAGACCACATATTCAGAAAAATCAAAGGTGCGATGTGTTAAAAATGGTTTGTTTGGAAGAACACGAGGTCAAGAGCTTTAACCCTTCTAACATGGCTGTGCAGATGTTAAACAGGACTGGTAGTGGCAGAAGTTGATTTTCTCACTGTATAATTGGTTTTCATTGCAAAATTTAATTTTAGAAGCAATGTTTATATTTGTAAAAGGTGTTTGTTTCTCATTGTGAATCCCGAGTTTTCACTTAAAAAAAAAAAAAAAAGAAGAGGTGAATTCTAAAAAATACAAAGCAAAGCAAACAGCAGTAATTGGGAAATATAGCCAGTGCCTGTCCGATGCTTGCTGCAGCAGAAGTGGCTTTTCCAAGACCCTGAAGTGCCATGGATTGACCTTCCAGAAATGCCCTGGGAGGTTTCCAGGCAAGAGACAACAGAAATGCAACCCTCCACCTTAGATTCCACAAGAAATTGCAATGTTCTTTGTCTTGCCTGGCACCAGTGACCAGGCTGCCCAGTGGAAAGCCTCGGACGGATGTAATTTGGATGTGGTATCTATAATCCTTCATTTCCATACTGATATCCCCGTGGGGCTTGAAGATCAAAAGTAGCAGCGGAGTGTGACTAAATGTCAGCACAAGAATGCTTAGTTAGGGAAAACTAAAGCAAATCAGTTCATAAATCACCTGCTGAAGGGACTTGGCAGGTCACTCTTAGTGTGTTTCCTCATTTGTATGATCTGAATTCAAAAAGCAAAGTATGGATCACAGGTAATTGATGAAGAGGGGATGTATAGCAGCAGGAAATGAGCAGGGTTTCTTTTTTAATTGAAACATTCTTCTATTTCTTGTGGTTTGGGCCTGTGATAGCAGTGGGGTGATCTTTCATGCTGTATGGCAGGCAGCGCTATAGCAAGGGTGGGAATTTGGGATGGATCCTCTGGCGACACGTGCCAGTGTCATCCAACTGGCATCGATGGGTAACTGACAATATTGAGACCACACTTTAGCTTTCCCTGATTCTCAGGAAAAGAATAAATGAGCGGGTCAAAGTCTCTGCATGTTCACCGCGTTGTGCATCCCCTTGTCTTCTCCCATCTGCAGCTGAAGCTCACAGTCCTCTCCCAACCGAAGGCAGGAGGAACCCTCATCTTGGCTTTGTAATGAGAGAAATCAGCCTTGAAATGCAGAGGTGGTTACAGTGAAAGTGCAGATTTAAATGCCTGTGACCGTGTGTCTCTGGCTGTGCCATGTTGGAGGAGTGAAGGGGACTTCTGTGGGTGGGTTTTGGGGAACCTTTTTAAAATCGGAGTAGGAGAGCACTCAGGAAACGTAAGTTTGAGCAAATCTGATCTAAAAATGTCGGTATCAGGAAAAACGGATGAGAAAGGATTTAATGAAACTTCTGGGACACGTTGCCCGTTCGTGAGCTCACGGTAGGGCTGTTTTATGTTGTTCTGCGTTTGGTGCTGTAAACGGAGTGGAGGATCCCTGTAGATATTCCTGACATTGCAGCCTTGTTTAAAGAAGTATTAATGGGAAACCTGGAGCCTGATACCACAAGGCTTTCATTTCCCTCGCTGCCTGAGCCCTGCAATGCTCACGCCATCCTGAACTTGGAAATGAGTGCGGTTTCTTCCCTCCCTTCAGGCAGAGCCCCTGTCTCAGCTGGTGACTCCAACCGACTTCACCAACGCAATCACAATAAAAGAAAATCTCCGACGAGCTCTTGAGGAGTTTCAGCTGGAGACCAGTTCCTGTCGCTGCGCTCCGTGCCATGGCAACGGAATCCCCTTTCTGCAAGGTAAAAGGTGTCTTTCTGCAAGGTAAAAGGTGTCTTTCTGCAAGGTAAAAGGTGTCTTTCTGCAAGGTAAAAGGTGTCTGGCACCTCTTCTCTAGCCTCGAAAGAGAAACGGGCTGGGAATTTTTGGGTAAGGTTGGCGAGTAATCTGCTACTTAGTTTCTCCTGTAATTTCTTTTTCAAGTAATCAATTAATTATTGTTTTTAAGTTGATCTGTTTGTAGAGTGCCACCAACGAGTAAAGACAGGGAAGTCGAGGGATGTGTCTTTTTAATGGGAGTGACCATCTGCATCAGTTTTGTGGAAGGAGTTTGTTCCTTTTCAATTATGCATTAAAAAATAAAAAACCAACTTGACATCCTTAAGTCTTCTCCTTTGCTTTTAAGATTGCTTCTATCCTCCTAGAGAAGTGACTAGTCTCAGCATTAATTAGTGTTTGTAAAAGTGTTTTGAAGATGAAAAGCACTATATAAGTGCCAAGCACAGTTACCACCGTCACCTCCCCCCTGTTTCTAATAGAAGCTGTCCTCCTTTGTAAGCAGGCTGTGATTTAAAAATGAAGGGGAAAAATAATCAAATTGAATGAAAACCCGCACTGCCTAAACAGAGATATATGATGTGATGAGAGCTTCTAACCAAGGGACCATTTTGTCAAGTGCCTAATTCCAATCTGCATCTGCAAAAGTCCTGATGAGAATCATTATCATCTAACTGCATCTAATGCAGAAACATGCTTCAGGTACCAGCGAGCTGATTGTACCACTTAAATAATTCGTCTCATGATTGCCCTTCTTTAAATAACTTTTTAAGGGGCTGAGTCAGGTTAGGGTTTGCTTTGCGATCTTCTCAAGGAGAGGTTGTAAATGACCGTTTATTTTCTGAAGTGGGAGCCAGGTTACGTGGACTTTCCTTCTGCCACCGAGCCAAGCTGGGATGCTCCTGGCCTGGGTGCTCCCTGCAGTTCGCACCCTCTCAGCTCTAAAATGTCTCTTTTGGAGAGGAACAGGGGGACTGGAAGTCTCTAATCTCACCATCCCTGCTTGCTTTCAGGAACCGAATGTGAATGCTTGTGTCCTCTTGGCTACAGTGGCACCGCCTGCGAGATCAGCAAGAGGAGAGGTAAGAGGGACCCGAATTCCAGTCCTGGCTGTGTTTAAGGGTGTCCAGGAAAGGTGGCTGATGGATGGGAAGTGATGCCCTGCGCTGGCTGTCCCCACTCTGCACAGAGAGTTAGGGCCACCTGCAAAGGTGGCAGATATTCTTTGCCTGCCCTCCTCTAAAAGTCTTTACACTTGGAGGAGCTGCCTTTGCTTTTGCAGTTCAAAGCTGCGTAAACACGCTTTGCAGTTGTATCAAAATACAATCTCCTGCCTAATTTAGAATCCATGACAAGCCTCAGGTCGCCTCCAACAGCTCTGTTTCCTACATTTTTCCCTTTGATACAGGCAGTGTGTTGCAAACTGTTTTCCCCCAGATATGCTACCGTGCATTTTAATCTTAAAATCTTATTATGTTGTTTTGAAGCATTTACTAATGTTTCTTGGTCACTTTATATTGCTTCTGTCTGCTCACTGATGTTCTTAACTTCTTCTAGTTTAGGAGGATCTGTGAATTTAACCATTTTGTGTGCTTCTTCCCACTCATTAATTTAGATGCTAAACAATATCAGATCTCAGGCACCCAGAGCTCTGGCACCATCCCACAATTAGATGCCCTGCATTTATCAGGGATCTTTGTTTACAGTCTTTTATCCAGTTCTCATTTTGCATGGCTGTGTCCTGACTAAACCGGGCTGAAATACATTTTAAGCCAGGATTTCACTGAGCAGAAGGTCAATTTTGTAGGTGTTTCTAAGGAAGTCCGCAGAGCCGTAATCCATGGAGTCACTTACACCTTGTTCCAGTCTTCTTCCCGCACGCATGATCACATCCGACCCTCCCAAAGACTCGCATCCATCCACTTGTCAACATGTAACTTCCTTTCTAACTCCCGTTTCCTCTTTTTATGTATTGCCTTCGTGTTCGGCTCCATGATTCTCAGGATTTTGAATTTATGTCACTCACATGCTCAGAGTCCAGAAGAAATAGTGTAATAGGAAAAGCAGTGGATAGAAAGCTGAATATTCAAGCTGTTGTTCACTGAAGAAGAACATGTTAACATTTCCCTTAGCACCTCAAAATGGGACTGACACGAGTTTGGTTTTGCCGTTTGCCTTACCTAGGCTTGGACTAAGTCAGAGGGAGAAACATCCTACAAGCAAACATAAAGCTAATTGATGATTTTTTTTCCTTGTTCTCCCTGCATAAAGTGTAGTTTGAACAAATGCCAGAAACACTGAACTGAGAATTAACATCCTTAAAACGGTCACTCGTTGTTAGTGACTCGACTATATTGTTGGTGTGGACAGGGACAGAAATGTTTGTATTTAAATATGATTCATGGAAGCTGACAGCTCTTCCCATGGAGAAAGCTGCTTTATTCTGACAATCTTTTCTGGCTTTGGGTTTGTTTCCAGATGCTGCTGTTCGTGGAAACTGGGGTTGCTGGGCCAGCTGGTCTCCGTGTTCAGGAGGTCAACGAACAAGGAGGCGACAGTGCAACAACCCTGCCCCGCAGGATGGTGGTTCGTCGTGCTCAGGGCCAGATGCTGAGACAGTTGCTTGCTAGAGGGAATCCTTTGGAACTTACACAAAACCGATGAGCAGTTTGCAGACTGAGTGGGATGGCATTACCCAACAGGGTTCCAAAGTTGGCTTCGTTCTGCTTATGAGTCTCATCCCATGGAGTTGGAAACATTCCAACATTCCAGAGGGGTGTGTGTTTGCAGTTGTCCCATGGGATGGGGCATGCTTACTGTTCTTAATATTTTGACTTTTCTCTGTCTTTATTGCAATAGACTAACTGAGACAAGCTTTATCTCCTGCCTTGTTTGGTAGCTGCATGATTTTAAGTTTCAGTGTCTTGTTTTTGGAGGTGAAGACAGCTGTGTCATGTGGAGCAAAATACAGCATATTAAAGTCAAAATCTCAGTGATTACAGTAGTATCTCATGTGACATTTAAAGCCACTGTGCCTTGCTACTCCATTTTCCCAATTTATCTTATTTAGCTTGCCTGTTGTATTAGAAATTGTCTTGAAGGAGTGAAAACTGAATTGTGAAGAGCAGTCTGGTGACACCAGAGTGTCGTTAGACTGTATAGCAGTTGCTCTCCTGCCTCAACAATGAGCTTCCTACTGTGTGTTTCTGAAGTAGAAGAGATACGCCGAGAGTATTGGATACATCCCGGTGTGCTCGGATACCCCGACACTCGGTTTCTTGGGCAGGTTGGAGAGATGGTACTGGAATGGGGAACTGGAAAGCCTGTATATCAGCAGCTCTGTTACTGGTCCTCTCAGGTGGGCATCCGAGATGGAGAATGTTTGCTATGAGAAGAGCTAAAGCAAAGTGAACGGTTTTCCCTTTGTTCCCATCCCTAGAGCCGTGCATGCAATCCAGGTCAAACAAAAGAGGGACTTGTGCTATTTCATGACTGACCTGAGCCTGGATCATTCCAGGGACTTAAAGAATCACAGAATCACAGAATGTTGGGGGTTGGAAGGGACCTCAAAAGATCATCTAGTCCAACCTCCCTGCCAGAGCAAGATCACCTACAGTAGGTCACACACCTCGTACAGCTTTGTGGTGGTGATTGGTTTTTGCAGGGACATTTGGTGGGGCATGCTGTAAAATAGCGAGCAATAGCTTTGCTCCGGGAATATGATTCCATCAGTGCAAAGTTGGTCGTTAAGTGTTGTGAGTCTTCTAACATCTGCAAGGTCAAACACACTTCTGAGGGTTTTTAGCAATGATGGTGATGATGGGTTGGTATCGCTAGCTCCTCTCCTTTCAGGCTGACGTTGTCTAAATGTAATTCTTGTAAGAGCAGCTCAGGCTCTCTGACATCTGAACAATGGAACATGCATTTAGTTGTAGCCTTCATGCCGCCTCCACACTTACTGACAAGGTTCCTGTGACAGCTTTAAGAAAGGAAGAGCACATTGCATATGTAAAAAGAAGAGTGCTCTGTCCTCATTATGAGCTTCATAATTGAGCTGCCAATGCAAAATATTTCCACTATCCACCGTGTAACTGCGATGTCTTTTGCGTGGTAGAAATTTGCCAAGAGGTTTATTTCGGGTCGTGGTGGAAGTGGTCACTGCTTATGCAAAGTATGATGAACTTCAAAGCTTTTTAAAGCTCTGCAGCAGAGGACCCTGATCATGATTCATGCATGTCTGTGAGGACACGTCCTGCAGTGCAGTCGCTTGCCCTTCTTGAGAAGCATCAATGTAAGCTGATTAAGGAACTTCCTCAGATAAATCGAGTGACTTTTACAGGTTTGACCACCTTTCCTGATTTTCAAGCTGGAGTGAGCCCTCTGACATAGCCACAGTGCATCTGTCCACTGCTGCAACAAGCAGAGCCGAAGGGAGCAACCTGAATTTGGATTGTTGTTCTCAGATCAGAGCAGCTCAGATTTTTTGAGGTGGCAGTACCTGGGTTTGGATACTTGGGTGGGGTTTTTTTGGAGGAACAGAGATTTGACAATCTTCAAGATCAGCAGGATAGTCTAACTGAAATATGGTTTCAGTAGTAGTTGAATATTGAGCCTATAGGCTTAGAAGCCTCCCATAAAGGACATAACATTATTTTGTCTTTCTGATTTTGTGCTTTGATTCAACAAACTAATGATTTATTATAACCTGGAGTGTAATAAAAAATTCTGTGCTGAAGCTTTTATTGTTTCATTTTGGTATGCATTAAATTCTGGTACTATCTTTTACTGGTGTTTCTAACTTCTGTGTAAGTTCAGATTAATAACCCACATATGAAAACTTAGGAAGGCTGCAGGCACGATGCGTGCATCCACTATCTCCCTTTTCTCTGGTTAAGACTCTTCTCTCAGTGGGCTTTACTCTATCCCATATTATATTTTCATAAGCACTATGTTTATGACAAAAAAAAAAAAAAGAACATGGGGAAGTTGTATTTTTTCTGCCTCCCTGCTTGAAGACATTGCAAGCAAGCTGCCAAACAGGTATTTTTGGTAAGTTGTAATTGTCACATCCAGCTTTCCGAGGACAAAACCAACTTGACTCTTGCAGCCCCCAACGTCTTCAACAGGAATGGATAAATCAGGCTTGTTTCCAGCCTGGATTCTCTTGCTCTCTGTGTTTTGGTGTCATGCAGACATTTTATGTTCACCTGTGGCACTGGGATGTGGTCTAGGCTGTGGCTGGGGACTCGCAAACCCTGTGGCAGGCGTAGTAGTATTACTAAATCACTTCACCATGCTCCTGTTTCTCCTGCTATCAGATGTATATAGTTGTTCCTCCCTAGCTTCTCTCACAGATGGAGAGATTTTGTTGAAAGCAACCCAGCGAGTCCATGCAGAGGTGTTAACAGTCCCCAGATTTCCAGCTCCTAGTTCTTCTACCTTGATGGCTGAAGAGCCCAGTGCCAGATTTCAGGTCAAATTATGCCTGCAAATTTGTCTGCTTTTTGTATTGTATTTTAACACTCCCCTGCTTCTATAAAGCAACAAAACTAGAGATGAAGACAGTAATTATTGGCTTTATAAGCATATATTTTTTACTTATTTATAGTGCAGCACCAAGGGTCCCGCTGTGTTGGGCGCGACAGAGCAGCACAACAAATCCCAGTCCCTCCCCAAAATCTCCGGAATTGAGCGTTTCTTTTGTTTCAGGGTTTGGGGCTTTTTTTGAGGAGGTAAGATTAAGTGTTTCGTATATTCCCGTGCCTGTGCTTTACACTGTGTGAAGAGGCAGGCAATAATTTCTGAGCTGTTCCTGCCAGGGAATTTTTCCCTGCTCTGAAATCTCAGGCTTCAAGGGATGCGGACGCGGGCGGATGGTCGGTGTGACATTGACCCCAAGGTAGGAGCCGGCTCTGTCTCAAACGTTGCCCTTATCTGCCCTTCTCTTCGCTGGTTATCTGGAGTCTGCACCTTGCAACCTCAGGTGTATTGTCATCAATCATTTGCTGTTTTCTTTTTGCGTACTGGCTCCTCTCTGCCCTTCCTTTGTTAATAACCCAGTTTGCCTATATCCCTAAAAATATCTGATTGTGATACCATTTATCCAAAGCACCATACATCCATCATGTACTTATGAGCGAGATAAACAAGGTCTCCTGGGAAATATGCTGCGAGAAATATATAGGATAAATAACTATATCAAATGTATGTCAGTGTTCAGGAGGGGAAAATCCATTCATTAAAACCAGGGTGGAACTGCAGTGTTTTATTGTACCCTCTAAGCTTTTAGTTTAAGTAAGAAATGGACATTTTTGCTGCTTATCTTATCTAGCACAACTCTCCAGCTGCACACTTCAGCATGAGATATATTAGCTTCTTTGAGTGACATCGTAGATGTGTAATTGCTCTTAATATTTTTTTTTTTCCTCCAGACCTTACAGGCAGCTTCTTCCTTTCTTTTACCTTCAGCTTCGCTGCTCCCAAGTTCTCAGCCATGTAGATGTCAGAGCCCTGGATGCAGTGAGGGGCTGCTACCGAGGGATGTCTTGGGTGTTGGAAGGAAACCCTTGGGTTTGTATTTCTTTGCCATGGGTCGTGAGGTGAAGGATGAGCTCTGCCCCACATGTATCCTCGCTTTCATGTCTCTGCTCCGACACGGTGATGTTCAAAGTGGGAGATGGACAACCGCAGGCAAATCCCAGCCTTGCTTGCTCTTATTTTTGTGTGCTTCATGGTGGTGTTTCACACGCAGTGTCTTTTATCACTTGGATTTATTCCTTTTTTTTGGTGGTTCTCCAGCCTGTGATCTAGCCTTCCAGAAATGACTCTAAAAGCTGCAGGTGCAGGTAGCCTTCGTGTGGTCCTCATCCCTCCCCTGCGTCCAAGGCATCAAATCTTTCTGTTCATTCATTTCTTCCCTCTGGTCACGAAAAGAGCGTACTCGGCTTTCTAACTAAGGTGACTTTACACTCATTTACTTTCTGGCGTTTTCCTGCCCCCTAAGCAGTGGGTGTAAAGGTGAGAATCACCCATGAGCCAAACTAGTCCTTGGTGTAAGAGCAGTGGTTCCTGTTTCTACCCAATCTGCCAGCCCAACATCAAAGAGTATTGATAAAACCGCCGACGGGAAAATTTGTTGTGATCCTACATTTCACATTCCTTTGGGGATATCATACTGATACGTGGGTGCTTCACATGGCCACGTTCTCCCAGCACAGAAGACATCGGGTTGAAGCCCTTGGGAGCAAATTTCATCCCTGGGCGAATGTTACCTTTATCCAGAAAAGCAAAGTTGGCAAAAAGGCAACAGCTTTACCATTCACCATAGGGATTTTTCACTGAACTCGGTGTTTGAGACAACATGGTCTGTTGTTCTCATACACAAAAACAGCCTGTCGTTTCATTTCCAGGCGAAAGAGGAATTGTGAAAAAATTGTCCTCTGGCAACCGTGTGCATAAAAGAAAATCCGGAGCCAGATCTTCAGGTAGCATAAATCAGCTGCAGCGAAGGAGCGACACTGATTTACATCAGCTAAGTGTCAGACTCTAAATCACCACTGACACGCTGTTGAAAAACAAGCATTTCCAAGAACCAGAGCTGTAGCTGAGCAATTTCTTTCCCTGCGCCGTGATTCCTTTCTACTACCTCTTTCCATTCAAATGTATATAGAAGTGCTCCTTTGTGCTTTGAGGTTTTGTTGCTGTTTTTGCTTTTCATAATGTCTGATTCCTTCTCGGGGCTGGTTTTTTTTTAGCTCCTTTCATTGTAATGAAAAGCACAGTAAAATGAAGTGCTGTTCACCCTCTGTCCACCCCAGGTTTTTGTGGCAGTTCATTAAGAAGAGGGAGCTGTGGGCTCTTGCCGTGGTCTCTAGACACAGTTCAATACTGTGTGTATTCTTGTGCTGAGATTTACGTCCTGGATTCGAAAAAGCCCCTTAAATCAAGCAGCCCGTTAGCATCTTCCCTGTCTCTGGGTGCCTGGGAGATAAAATGCTGGCGTTCTAATAGTCAATCCATCACTGATGTAAAAGAGAAGTAGCCTTTGCTTGTGTGTGAACATCCTTTGCCAAATGGTTGTGTTCGAGCTTTTCATTTTATTTATTTATTTAAGGATCATTGTCCATCTGGATTCATGTTTCTCAATGATGCTTGAGCATCTTTAGGTTTAAGCTTCCTCCCATGCAGGGCAGCGTATGGCTTTGCTGCAAATGCAGCCCTGGCGATATGCTGGACTTAAAAATCCAGTAGTGCCAGCCTATAAATGTTTCGTGGTACACCTGTCAATACTAGCTGCTTAAAAATGCAAGGATCATGGCCTTTCAATATGTTCTCCCTAGGCAAATATAAAAACTTAACGCAAGTCAAGCTAATTTATGTAAACACCTTCAGTAAATTTATTTCATGAGACATTCAAATTGTCACCCAGCAGCAAAGCCACATATGTGGCATCTCCACGATCTCCTCTTTTGCAGCTGTGCCACTGAGAGCTGGTGGGACTCCCATCACATCTCATGGGGCAAGGGAGCAGCCAGGCATATGTTCCATCACCCGGAGCAGTTGGTCTGGACAGTGGCTGGGTTTTACACAACGAATCCAGCATGTCTCCAGATGTATGGAAATGCAATACTTCACAATTATGTCTCCCCAATGTTGCAGGATTATGCCCAGAGCATTTATAGCCCAGCACAGACTCCAAAACGATCTTGACCGTGTACTTGTAGGAAGTGATGCTGTCTGGTGAGTTCTCAGCAGGCTTTGCTCTGCAGGTCTCTCCCCGGGCAGGGTTCCCCACCGTGCCGTGGCGATGGGTTGTTGCACTGCCGGCTGCGCCGCACGATGCCCGACTGGCAGGGAGCCCACTGCGACCAGCAGCTCCAGCGCCCGTGTGTCTCACCACCTGCTAAACACATTATCAGAAAAAGAGGAGAAAAAATAAGTGTTGAGGTCTGAAATGTCTTGTTGGTCTCTTCTCCCAAGTAACAGGCGATAGGACGAGGAAGTGGCCTCAAGTTACACCAGGGGAGGTTTAGATTGGATATTAGGAGAAATTTCTTCACCAAAAGGGTTGTCAAGCACTGGAACAGGCTGCCCAGGGGAGTCATGGAGTCACCATCCCTGGAGGTATTTAAAAGATGTGTAGATGTGGGTGCTCAGGGATGTGGCCAAGTGGTGGACTTGGCAGTGCTAGGTAAATGGTTGGACTTGATGATCTTAGAGGTCTTTTCCAATCTAAACAATTCTCTGATTCTCTAAGTGCTACGTATGGACTGACAGCAGTGTCTTTACTGTCACGGTGTGCTCCCTGTCTTACCTATATTTCTTATAATCCTGCTCAAGTGATAGCCACCAGCACTTTGTGACCTCAGCTGTGAGTGGGACCCCCCGTCCATCCCAGCCATGGCCAGAACATGGACCACTGTTGCGATCAAGGCTCTTTGAAGCCGGGTGGGATGAAGCAACATCACCTTCTTGAGACACCAGTTGCTATTTCTTTTCCTCCTCTGGCCGTTTGAAAGGCTGCAGCTTGGCTTTCCTTTCCCGGAGGGCAGCTGACAGCTCTCTGCGCTCACTTTCTCACCTCTGAACAAGGCAAATGGACAAAAGTCTTCTAATATGGTGGAGGTGTTTTGAAAAGTCTGTCCATCCCTTTAGAGATGGGTCGTTTCAAGGCTTTTTCATTACAGTACAGACTGTGAGTTGTCAGGAGCGTTCGATACTATGGATTCTGGCAGCGCTCCTGAATGATGGGAATGCTTGATGGCTGTCATTTACTGTCGTTTTTTATTTACTCAGCTGGCCTTCATGCCTGGCTTGGGCACTTTATTAATCCAGACAGCACAAATGGATGTGTGTGCTCTTACTTAGCGCTGGGTGGAAAGCTGGGTTTTCCCATCTGCTGAAACATTGTTCTCTAAAAAGAACGGGATTGGTCTTAAATGAGTTTTGGAACTAAAAATTTGAATGTAAAACTTGCTCAGGAGTGGGAAGTGTGTCTGTTCCCACAGTTGCTAAAAGGAAGGAGTACAAGGGCTGGCCGTCTGGGTGGGCTGTTTTGGGGCCAGGTCCTGAGCTTTCCAAGCTCCTCATCTAAGGTAAATTCCTTGGATTTGAAGACAAAGAACCTGAGATTTTTAAAGAAACCCACGTTGCTGTCACTGAAGCAGTGCGTTTGAGTTCAGCTTTACAAAACGTCTACCCTGCTCTGCTCTAACTCCTTACCTCATCACAGCTTTGATTTTCCAGTGGTGAGACCCTAGTTATAAGCACATGATTGAAGGCCTGGAGCTCTGCCTGGTGGAACTGCTCTGAAGATGGATTTTTTTTTTGCCAGCTTTGTGTGCTGAGATTTGCATTTTTTTTGTCATTATGAATCAGGACCAAAAAAAAAAAACAACCAGAAAGGGCTGTGACACATTTTGAAATAAAAGAGTATGTTCCAAGGTTGGCTTTTTTGCCACCCATTTAATTTTTTAGGATAGTATATAAAGCAGTATGGAAAATATTAATAAAAGCCTAACACTTTGGAAAAAAACCCAACATTTTCTCCCACAAAATAGATACTTCTCTCTAGTTAAAATGTTTCCCTGGAGAGGGTGGTGGGAGATCTGGCAGTGTGGCTTTTTTTTTTAACTAGAACAGTGGTTTTGATCGTTGCAACATGTCGGTAAGCCTCATGCTGTTTAACACCTCATCATGTCCACTAATATATTTCTAATAATCACTCGAGCTGCTAATTTAAGACTCTTGCAGGGCTACTTGGGATAACGTAAGCAACAAAGGCGATGCCGAAGGAAAGGCTGGATGGATGCAGGGATGCAAAGAGCTGTTGGTTAACCATGTAGAGGAGAAAAACTTGTCCCTTTGCTGCCTTTTGCCCTCCCCTGCTGCAGGTGCACACCCAGGTCTTACCTCGACGGTTGGTCTGCTCGCAGGCAGGGCCTCCGTAACCTGGCTGACACTGGCAGAAACACGTGTCTCCCACCAAAATGGGTTCGCCGTTGTTCTGGCACGGTCCGCAGCGACAGGCGTTAAACTCCAGCAAGTAATCGTCCAGAGCCCGTTTCAGGTTTTGCCGTTTGGTCTCCACATCGCCAAGGTCGGTCCTGCGGAGAATTTCATGGATGGGCTGCAGCTGCATAGGATGGAGATGAATAGCATGAAGGCAGTTTCAGCTGGGCATCAAATGAGATGCTGCCACACTGCAGTCAGAGAGTTGTGACATTGCTGGATAAACTCAGGGCTCGGATAAAAAACTCATTTGTCTTCCTCGACAGCTCCGTGTGCATCATGTAAGTGTGTTACCACGACTGATGGGCCACAGTGAGAAACTACCGTTCCAATACCTTCCTCATCTTACAGGTTTGTGTGGGGTTGACTTTTCTGGAAATGGCTTTGGGGTTTCAGTCTGGATTCAAATGATGAATTAAGACACCCCAGTAAGCCCAGTTCTTGATTGATTTCTTAGTGCTGTCACAAGCTCAGAGATTCTTGCATACTTTTTGCGTTTTTGAACCAAAATGTTTTCTCTAAGAGCTTTGGGCAGTGGGTGTCATCAAAACCTAGTGTCATCAAAACCTAATGCCAACCCACCACTAATGGTAATCAGATTGTGAGCCATCCAGTAAATGCTGAGCACAGAGCATTTTAACTTTCCTACATTTTACCCTTTGGTGCAGTGAAATAATACTGAGCCATCTACAGCTTTAAGACTCATTTCCAGCAGCAAAATCCAGTTCCTATATCCCATTCAGCAAAAATTGCTCAGTGTGGACAACTGTAATTATAACTTGTCGAACTGAATATTAATATTGGAAGGAATAAAATCTCAGGGCTGGCTTGAGGACACATTTTTATGTTTGCCCATCCATGTGTCTGTGATGCTGTGTGTCCTGACAGGGAATCGGTAGAAACTGATGCCAGAAAAGAGCTGGGCATTGTCTCCTAGCACAAGGTGCACTGAGAACAATTCATGGGGAGGATCAGCCAGGCTTTGGGAAGAGCTCTTAGACAAGTTTGCACAAGCCTGTTTAGCAAACGAGAGGGAGCTGCTGATAAGAGCTGCTGAAGTGGACACGAGCGCTTATCGGCAGCTCTGGTTGCACAGCGACTGCCAAGCTCCGGAGCAGCCAACTGATTGGTCAGAGCATGGTTTACTGGAAAATTGCAATGAATTTTGCCCAGAATTGGTGGGAACTTGAGCGGAAAGGTGAATAACCTGCAGGTGAAACTGAAAGCACTTTTATGTTATCGGGGCTTTCTGCTGGCAGGATGCTGCCCAGGAAGGTTTGCCGAGTCTCTTTTGCCCTGCTGATAACACAGATAACTTCTGATTCCTTTTTACCTTCTTCCACACTCTGTCAGAGCCAGGAGTGGATGTGCTTTTAAGTGAAGGTAAGAGGGATGGAAGTGGCAGCATATCCCTGCCGTGACCAAGGTCCTTCCCCCACACCCCTCAGCTGCTCTCCCAGAGCAGACCCATGGTCACAGAATCATAGAATTATTTAGGTTGGGAAAGGCCTTTAAGATTGAGTCCAGCCATTAACTCAGCACTGCCAGGTCCACCACTAACCCATGTCCCTAAGCACCTCAGCTACATGTAGATTATAGCATCTTGGGTTAGATGTGGCACTGCTGAGCTCAGCCAAGGAGGTGTGCCCAGCTCCTCACTCCTCTGCGGTCTCTGGCCCTGGATTATTTGTTTGTAAGGATGCTCTTACCTCTCCCTTTCCATCCCCTCTCCCACCTCTGAACCCCTTAGGATGCTTCAAGCGATCTTTCCATTTTATGGGGCATCCAATAAAACAAAAAGGAGTATGGCTTGGCTGCTTTTTCTGGCTATGGACCCTCTTTTTGGAGCCACCTGACAAAGCAGCCAGGAGAACCCCTCTGCTCTAAAAACCCCTGGAAGGACTGACAGCTATACCCACCATGGTCTGCAGAGGTTAGGCATAGCTGCTGTGGCTCTGAGGCAGGTGAACAGCAGGGTGGGGCTTTGCTGGGGGAAGGGAAGACTCCTTCCCCAGCCCCCTGCGAGTCCCTGGCTTATGCAGGAGGGCAGGCAGCATCGGGGAGAGTAATAGGGATGAATGCAACCGCGGAGAGTCATTCATCGGGAAGCTGTTTGGGGACACATCAAAAACTTAACTCGGCAATAATCCAGCATTAAGCTCCTTGTCTGTCTCCCTGCGGATGCGGTCGGTGGGAGATGTACTCCCCATTGTGAAATGAGTAAGAGGTTACCAGATCAGTGGCCCATTACATTTAATCTTGTTCTGTGATGCCATCACAATAAAAATACGAAATGATCTGCTCGGCTACACTTTCATTCCTTATAGTGGCAGAGTTTCTTCAACTGCAGAAAACCCTTACCTCAAAATCAATAACAGCAGGATTATATTTTAATGACCTTCCCCAGTGACGATACATATTGCCATCCCAACTGTTTAAGAGCCCTCCACTGTAGCTGGTATCTCCACCTCGAATCCGGGGAATAATATCTTCCACAACTGCACTGTTGCTCTCAGCATCTGAAAAGTTGAATTACAGCCGTATTATTTAGTCACCGTTTTCACACGTACACTAGAAGTTGCTTAATGGAGGTGAGCTCAATCGTGCAAGGGGTTATCAGTGAGCGGCACTGAGGCTGCCTCCTCAAATTGTAGAATCATAGAATCGTTTAGGTTGGAAAAGACCTTTAAGGTCATTGAGTCCAACTGTTAACCTAGCAATGAGAGATCCACCCTAAACCATGTCCCCAAGCACTGCATCTACAAGTAAATCAAGGGGGCTCAGCATCCCCTGCTCATAACAGGGAGTCCTGCCACATTGTAACAAGACAGTTGGTGACGAGTTGGGCATCCTAAATGCTCTAAGCTGGACCTGAAGAGCCTGCACACCTCTAGCCTTTGTTTCTAGTTAGCGCATGGGCAGTAGATCACGCTGTCTATAGGTGGTTAAGTGATTTGACAGATCCCGGGCCTCTTAGCCTCTTTGAGTACTTTCCGTAGTCAATTTTGACTTCAATTGTTGCCACGTTGCCCTTCTCATTCATGCCCAGTCCATCATAGCTATAGGGACTGCAGCTTTCCAGCCACCCCTCTATGTGTTTCTAACCCAGGTATTGCTGCTTTAATTCCTGCTCCTTCAAGAGTGATCAGTGCTCCTGGAGACTTGGATCCAAAGTCACTTTGGACTCATGATTGGGCCTGAGCCGTGGCTGGGATGGCACCAGAGCTCCCTTCTTCGTATCCTCGCATGACCCTGCTTGAATCTCTGTGCCCAAGTGACCAAAAGAAGTGATGCAAGATGCCTTAGCAGGCACCTGTTCTGCAATCATACCAGTTCTCAGAAATCCTTTCTTTGCACATTCTGAGGATGTCACAGATGCTTCCAAATGCAGTTTACTCTCACTGCTTGTAAGGCCAATTGACCAGCCAATGCAGGCACTTATCTCTTCAGCGCTGATGTCTGCAAAACACAAAAAGAAACCAATAAAGTCAGTGACTCATTCTGAGTGGAAGGATGCACATTTTCCTACTTGTTTGTGGTTTGGGTATTTTTTTTCTATCAATGACAAAAAAAAATCGATTATTTGCATGGTCTATTTTTCAAAATCAAGAATTAGTCTGGTAGAGGACAACCTTTAGTCTTGCAGTGGAAAAGGCAATAGTTTATTGGGGTTTATTGGGCCTATCACATGATAAGTGAATAGGGAAATGTCCTTATTGGAGAAGTTGTTTCCTTAGAAAGTATTAGAAGAAAGGTAAATAATTAACACAAGGCATCAGGCACGTATTTCCTTGTTTGGTCTATTCATTTAAAAATAAAACGTTATTCTTCTCACAGACAAACTCATGACTAGAGTAAAGCTGGGAACAGCAGCTGAAATCAATAGATCCTCCCTAATTTCCCTAAACTCAAGATCTGACCCATGGATCAGTGGCTGAAGTACCAACGTGCAAGAGGTCTGTCTGCTGCCAAAGCCTTACCACGGGTTCCTGGGCTGCTGCTGCTGCTAGCACCGCCGCATACATCATGGAAATATGTAACTGGAGACTCACAAAGTGACTACGGAGGGGAGAAGGGAACTAATGAGGTGGTTTCACCAAGGTAAGAAATGTGCATATTTCATGCCGCCTGCTTTTATGTACACACTTCAGTATACTGCAGGTATAAAAAATCCATTGATTTCAATAAATACAGGTAGTGTAAGTAATAGGTAACTTCTGTATTGCTCTTTTTGTCAGAGGACCTTATAGTGTTTTACAACAATCAATAGCATGCTATTGGAAGGGAGGCACAGAGGCCAGCAGGATTTGTGTGTCGTGGCTTAATGGTCTGAAAACTGAACTTCTGGCCAAGCCCCAGCTCAGAGCGTTGTCTGCTAAACTGCCTCACCCCAGCACCGAGGAGCAGCCTCTTTTCTCGCTTGTGTTTAAAATACTGGTGAAACACCCATAGCTCTGGTTCTGCTCCCTTCTGCACACCCTGCAGGAGGGGCTCAGTGGAGCAATGTGAGGTGTGGGTCTTCTCATCGGTTTGGTGGGTCCCAGCCGGCGGGGGTGCTCAGCATCCCGAGAAAGGGGATTCAAACTGGTGCAGGCTGAAACACGTTTGAGACTTCAGCGGGAATTGCATCCAACTGCAAAACTGGGCCCTTGAGAAACATTAAAAGTGTAGCACTCAATTACTTGTGCTAAACTGTTCACCAGTTGTAAACACAGTGGGTAAAGTTCATTCACCCAAAGAACGTGAGTGATTGCTTATCTGGGTGTTGGAGTGCCATAAAATTAAACTTGAGGAACACCCTGATTAATTGATTTGCCGTGGTTCCCGTTGAGTAATTATGTTCAGCGAGGGTCTGTCAATACAATTCGTTATTGGTTGCAGCAAGATCGGGTCTTGATAAATGAAAAGTGGTTATCGTTGCAAAAGGGTGGTCATAGAAAATATTGGCACTTGAGGGGGGGAGCCCTGATAGTTTTTTTATATGATGTAATTTGTGATAGTTAAATGTGCTCGAGTGATAAGATTTACTGCTGCATTTTGAATTAATCAGAATATATGAAGACTCTTTCTAATTTACTCTGTGCATAATGCTTCTCCCATAAATGTTCTTGTAATGTGTGAACACATTATGCTGTTTTCTGCTAAATAATAGAACCATAACAATCTATTTTAAAAACAAGTAATGAAAAATATTGATGGTGGAGCAACAAGGGACCTCATTCTGACATATGTATTTATTTCACTTATGACCACATCTATACAAGCCCTTGCAGCCTGAAGGCTAGAAATGGATCTGACAGCAAAACTGCAATCCTAAGCTCTGCACTGGTGAGTTGTAGTCTCTTCCTGGGTATCTAAACCCAGAATATGAATTCATTTTCAAAATTCAGATTTCCTGGATGCTTAAAATCCAGCTCATGCTTATGCATAGCTAAGATGCTCAGTGACTGCCCAAGCTGCCTGTCATTTAGGGAGGACTCAGCCTAGGGATCTTTTTCCTGGGTGTGGGCTTTAGTCACCGGTCTATAAAAAAGGAGTGTTTTCTTTTCCAGAGCGTTTAAAACGTAGCCCCATGGGCTAGGTGGGCTCTCAGGATACAGTGTTTGAGCTAAAGCAGGTGCCAGGATGCTCAGCCCTGTGGGGGACTCAGTGCTACATCTGCAGGCATCTGCAGAGCTTCAAACTCATCTATGAAGCTCTAACCTTAAGACTTGAGCGCTTATATCCTGATCCTGATCATTCCTGAGGGAGGGCAGATAAGCCTCTGGCAAACAAAACCTTCAAGCATGACTGTGATCACCATTTGAAAATTTTTTTTTTTACTAAATGCTTTTAGACTGTGGTGGATCAGGCACTGCAAGTGGGTCCTTCTGGGTCTACGTCATGTGTCGTAGAGCCCTGCTGACTTGATAAATGTGGACTTTGGGTTAGATGAAAATTACAGAAGTGTGCTACTTTAGAATGAAAATTGCATCTCTACTGGGGCACGTTTTTGTCTTTTGCTGAACTTCAACATCCTTCTTTCCAAAGATAAGGCATCTCATAGCAGTAAATCTCCTCATTATATACACAGCAAGCTCAAGATACAGCAGAATAATAGCCTCCCTCCACATGCTCGATTCATTCTTCCTCTGAAATTGGCAGTCTGCTTCCTGAAGACTTGCTTGCCAAAATCTTGTTCACTTCCACATCACTCACTCTTCAAAGTGAATAAATGATTTGAAGAGGCACCATGTTTCCAAACATTAGTAGTTCAGGAACTTGATCAAAATTTCTCTGAATCAGTAATTTCTGATGGAAGAATTGGCATGGTTAACACTCAATATGGGGTGCACAGTTTTCCTAGTGCTGATGGTACCAAACCATTTCAGACCGGAGGCAGAATTTGGGGCAGAGCAATGGAAATAAATGGAATTACACCCATTTGCACGTGTTCTCCAATTTGTACAGCCTGGAGTTACCGAGGCAGCGTTACCCTCAGCACAGTGGAGTGATTGGCCTTAGGGGAAGCGGGATCTATTGTGTTGTCAACACCTTTGCAAAAGTTGACAATCTGGTTAGTGTACTAAAGTACTGTATTATTGTTCTGCATTTTATGTTTTTGATAAGGAAAAATGTTATGCTTTGACTCACCAGTAATGGCTATTCTTGCGCTCTAGGCATCTGCAGTGGGTATTTTCTGTAACTGAGATTTAGAGGTATGGCTCTCCAGCCTCATATACTCTAATTTGTTGCGAACTGGAGCTAACAGAGGTCTGTTAGTCTTCAGATATGACACTAACCAGAGTAAAGTGGCAGAGGCGTTGCCAACTGCAGTGCATTACTTCCATTTGCAGAAAATTGAAGCCCTCACTATTAGGAGGCTAAAACATGAGCAGGCTATCTTTCTTCACTCTGGATGAGTTTGCAGCCCTCGAGCATTAATGAGAATGGCCAGAACAAAGACTGTAAGAAACAGGAGAAGTTCAGAGAAGTCTAGCAAGTGACACTGAAAGAAAGGGAGAAAAAAATTCCTCAGGTTTCTTCCTAAACTAGCAAAATCTCACCCCAATTCTTCTGAAATTAGATCAGGAAGCACATTTTATGACACTCAAGCTTAGCCCCTCCTGTGATGTGGCCAGTAGTGCATCCATCTTGTGGACACTGTGCAGACACCCCTACCCCACCCTCATCGTGCTTTTTTGGGCTTGTGACAATTGTGTGTCTATCATGTGATGGGACATGCCAGCCAGCTCAGCAAAGGGGTGCCAATGGACACCCACCCTCCCAGGGTGCAGGGGCACGATGGCTGTGGGGACCAGCCAGAGCCGGGTGAATTACTGTGGTGGACTGGACCACCTCACGGTCACCAGGTTGGAAATGCCTGGTTTAGAGCAGAAGTTTGTGAACAGAGAATATCTTGACATTTTCTAACCTTTTCTTCTCATTTCCTCCTTGTTAATGACAAGGATATACTCGAAGACACCTCCCAGAGTGCCAGATGTCATGAAATGGGTGCCGTAGTCATTGATGAACTTGGCGTACATGCCATAGTTGTAGGTCTCTGGAAGCTCCTGCAGGGAGAGCAGCACGTCTTCATCCAAAACAATGTTGTCCCTTCTCATCTTGAAACGAGCTGTCTGCACCTTCGTCACACCTCTCATGAATGCAACCTCCTGCAGGTAGAGAAAAGAGGAGCTGCTGCTCAACATTGGTATTAAAAAAAAAAAAAGAAAAAAAAGAAAAGAAGTCTTTCCTAGTCTTTAGGTTTAGCAGAAGAAAGCCTGAATCTCTGACAGTCAGCTTGTGTTGAAGGCATTAAAACAAGCCCAGCTTTAAATGGAATTGGTGGTGATTCATTTTTAGAGTGTCTTTTTGGTTTGGTTTGGGTTTTTTTTATTGATGTGAGAACACAATCAGATTCGAGCTCCACATGACTCCCCTCTACCCTCCCTTTCTGCTATGTTTTTTTCTGGTTTCTTTTCCATACTGTTTATTCCCTTTTGCTTTTTTCACGGTGACGCAGGACGAGGGCTCAAATCCAGCCCAGCCTGGCAGTGGGGGGGATTCCCCAGTCAGGAAGGTGCTGTGTAATGCCACCAGATTCACAACTCCCCTTTGAGATGAGCCATTGCCTTGGACAAGGCTCCAGTGCAACTAGAGCAGCCCTTTAAATGATTCCTTCAATAACTGATCATTATTTAGCTGCAAACATCATGTGGGTGCAAACAAGGGCACAGTAAATGCTATAATGGCACCCATATCAAACAGCTTTTAAGGGCAGAACACCATCAAAGTAATTCTTCTTTATTGTTTTCTGTCAGCAGCCGCGAGAGAAGTAGAGACAGGGCACACAGTAAATGTGGGAAATACCAGGACTCGTGTTATTAGATCGGAAAGAGGTCATCACAGCTAGTCCATGATGTAAACCCACTGTGAGAAATACACCCTCTTACTGACTTCTCTTTTTTTTCTTCAGCACGGTATTTTAACCTCCCGTAAAAAAAAGTAGCATATTTCCCCATCATAAAGCAGCTTGTATTAATTTGAACAAGACATATTTGCTACCGCAGATCATTCCCTGAGGACAACTGTTTTGATCAACATCTTGGTATTTCCTCCTCCCTCATCGCCACTTTAAGCATTTTTTTATTTATGTGCTTAATGTGGCCATGAAACAGGATGGGGTGAGATGACATGTGTTGCGGTACTTCGTAATTCAATTTTATTCCCACTCCCTGTTTGCTAAAACGCAATAAGAACAACAAACAGGATTACTAACGATCATACATTTGCAATTACACGAACAAATTAAGGTACAATTACTACGAGTTGAAGAACGCAATTGAGAGAATAAACTGACATAAGTTACAGCCAGACCATGCGATGCACAGATGACATGAGTAGAGCATACGCATCACTGATTTATTTATTTTTTCTTACCTTTGCAGTATATTCAGTAAAATTCTTCAGGGATCCTTTGCCACCTGATAAAGTAAAGCCCAGATTTAGCTGGAAAGGTGAGTTTCCAGGACCAATTCCAATGGTAAAGCCTTTTGTCCTGGATTTATCGCTTTTAAGGGCATCAAGCAGATCCTTTAAATCATCGTAAAACTCAAAAGCGAATCCAGAATCAGCATGAGCCTAAAGTGAAAGGAGCAGACATTAATTTTTCAGATACTTCCCTTCTGTTTTAATCTCTCTTTGAGGAGCTGATGGTGCCTCTGTTGAAGTCCGTGATGCTCCTGACCAGACCAACATTGACGTCAGTGAACATGGAATAGAATATTAAGTCTTGTGCCGTTTTGTCTGGGAAAATGTGAGAAATGTGGATAAAGCCATGCATTTTGCTTCATCAGTCTCCATGCAAGGGAAAGGTTTGTGTTCAGCCACCCAAAGCAGTACTGCTACAGGCACACCTGGTAATGGTACCTACTGGTCTAGCTTGACACTTTCCATTATAAAACCCTCCTTCCAGTTCCTTCCAGCTCTGCCAAATCCTCACAATTTGGACTGATTTTTTTTTTTTTTTTTTTTTTCTCTCCAGCCTGCTTCTGGGTGAATTTGTTTAGGGAAAAAAATCAACAACAGTGAACAAACATTGTTTTGCCTGTGACCTTTTCCATGACAGCTCTACTTTGCCGATGTGTGGAATTGAGCAGCTTTGCTGAATCCGGGCTGTGCCATTTGCCATCTCTGTGAAAAGCCAACTCAATTGCCAACACAGAACAAATGTCTCATGTCATTGTGTGTGACTTCCTAGACCCAAGCAAGTAGTGTCCCTCAGCACTTGACCATGGTACAGATGTCACTCCACTGCTAGCAGCAGATAAAGGGAGAAGAAAATGTGGTCCATGAGGGACCATGCCTGCTGGGAGGGCATGAAAGCCACTTGCATTGAGCCTGTGTCTCAATATTCCCCTGGAATAATGTTTTCATTCATTCACATCAAAAAAAGCTTGAGAAATATTTAACAGTGTGGCCAAGGCATCCACTTACAACGTGGGACACCCAGTCGTAAGTTCAGTCTCTCAAATCTGCTTAGCTCAGTCTCCAGCGTCAGATGTGACCCCACAGAGGATAGATGTTGTGATACACAGTAATGGTTTTCAGGACCTCTGTCTCAAGCAGAATTTGGATTTATGTCCCTTTTAGCCATACCATAGACTTGGTCTCCTTTCAGATCATTGCTCCTGTCTTACACACAGCCAACTTCATCCCTAGAGAGGCAAGTGGCTTGTGCAAGCTCTACAGCTCATTAACAGCAGAATTTAGAGAAAACCCATTTCTCTTGGCTCTGGCTAGGCCAGAGTTAGCAGTGACAATGCCTGAGTGATAAAGCACGTTAATTCCTTGATGTGCCATAAAACAGCATTTATATCCTCGATTGCCTGTTGTCCTGGGGACAGCTGGAGAAAGGTACCTTGAAAGACAGCCTACAGTGCACCTAATAATAATCTTCCCAGGAAGTTTGGCTTTTGGCTGGGAAAGCATTGCTGAATTTGGCCACCTGAAGGACTTACCAGGAATTGGTATGTGTGGAAGTTGTAAGGTTTGCGGAAATACTTCTCATCGTCCCCATAGTACAGATGTTCACATGCAGCATCGTACTTCAGCTCCCTCCATTCTCCATTGTAGACATACTCACAGTGACCTCCAAAAAAATTTGGGTCGTATATGTACTGGCTCTCTTCCTGTGTTAGGATATTGTATCTTGGAAAGAGGTAGTATTCACAAAGTTATCCGTAGCTCCTGTTTTATTTACCCAACAGCCTCTATCACTGTTCCTGTTCTCCTGACACTACAAGTTATCTATCCCCAGGTCTCTGAATTTGAGTTTGGATATCACCTAAAACCTAAGGGCTGGGTTTGTAATCTCCTTGCTATCTCCTTTCCAAAGCTAGCAGGAGACAAACAGCCTTTTTATTTCCGTGACATTTTTTTGGACTCCTGTGCTAGAAAAGGAAGAAATCAGTTAAGTTGTCCAGTCCATTTCAGTAAGTACCATGATGAAAGTCCCAAAGTCCTGGAATTCCTCCAGGTCCCTCATGAGCCTAATGCATCTCACTGTCACAATGTATTTCCTGGCATTCCCTGTAATTGTTTTCTATCTTAATTTCATCTCCTTCCTTTTAATAATGGTCCTGTTTCTCAGGGGATTTAGTACCCTCCCTAGACTTGCAGTCTGCTTGTGCTTTGCCAAGTCTCTCGCTGGTTATTTCCTTACACCTCTTTCTTCCTGCTCTCCAGCCACCACAGCTGCTGCCATCTGAAATCCCGCCTATTACTTAATATTCCCCATAATTCCATGACCCTGAAATGAAAGCATTATTCAAACTAGACAGCAGCATTGCTCCTCACAACAGGGAATCACCTTTAAGACTAAGAGTAAATGCTATCGCTTTTGTGTGTTTTGCGGGAGAAACGCATCAGAGAGCAGTATTAAATGGGGTGCTCAGTGAAAAAAATAATATGTGTTTTGAAAAAACTTTGATGGATTCTCTCAGGCCCTGGGCCAGAGAGCCAATTATCTTCTGGACTCTGGAGAGTGTTGGAAGGAGATGATGGGGCAGTTATCTAATGGCTGACTACATTCTCGTACTGTAGCCCATGTTCTCCAAGTAAAACTAAGCAGTATCTTGGCTAAAACACAAGATCTAACCAAGAATGTCACATTTTCCCTTTAAACTCATTCTGGATTCCTTTTTTACATGTACTGTCTAACCGCAATCTGAGACTGATTACAATAAAACTTGTTCATGGGTAGATGTATTTACCCTGCGTGTATTCATGTGAAGCTCAGGCTTTCTGCCTTGAACCTGTGCTCTGAAGTCCTAAATCCTGGAGTTAAATCTTTTCCTTAAGGATGAACACCACCAGAACGTTGCAACTCCAAAGTCTACTGTTTGCTTTAACATATTGCTTTTATCAGTGAGATAAGTGGGACATATTTGTACATGTGTATAAAGAGGACATCGCAAGTACAGAGTGGCTGGGAGAGGCCAAGTAAATCCGAGACAGTATTTGGAATACCAACTAGGACAAACCCTCTCGTTGCTCATGGTTGTCTGGGACTAGCTCTCCTTTGGGGCTTCTACAGCACCTTATAAATTCATAGAGCACTGCTATTATTAATAAAGAGCAATATGAAAACCTGAGTTCACTTTTGGCTGTGAGAGTAACAGCTATTGATTAATTACTCACCCTTGGGCTGCTTTTTCAGACCCTGGGACTGGGAACTGATGTTCACAAGGGCTTTCAATATCTTCATCCTCACAGTTATCCTCATCAGACCCATCTCTGCAGTCTGGCTCCCCGTTGCACACAAGATGCCGTTTAATGCAACGACCTGAAGTGCACAGGTACAGGCAGTCACTCATCTGCCCTTCAGAAGACCTTTCTGGCACCTTGCACTGATTGTGCTTTTTTCCACCCATATCTCAGGGTCACAAGAAGTCGTACTGGGTGTTAAACACGATTGTCTTCCATGGGAGCTTCTTGGGGAGAGGCTTCTTTTTGCAAAACCTGGAGCAAGCACAGCTCAGAGTCCAAACTGGCCACTCCTTTGGGGTCCCATGGGATGGGAATCTAGAGGTCACCTCCATGGCCTGATTTTATTATCTACAATCACACTTTTGGAAGGGAACTCCAGGAAGCAATAACTTGGCTCCACCGCAGGAGATATGTCCTAGTTTGAGGGCACCAGGACAAAGGTTCTCTGGGGCTCTTGACACAGGTGTCAATCACAATGGGGGAGGATGGGCAGCTGTGCCTATGGGGAGGAGAGGATGGGTCAGATGACACAAATGGACCAATCGTCATGTTCCTTCCCATGGTGCTCAGTATAAAAGGCCCACTAAGAAGAGCACTGGGCCTTTTAGTGCTGCTGTGTTGGGAGGATTTCTGTTGGCTGTTCATCATCTCTCTGTGCTGCTGGTGTTCATTGGGACAGGTTGTCTTGCCCTGCCTCCCTGTATGGGGGCTCTTTTTCTGGGCTTTTTGTGCTACCATTGGGGCTCTGGGCTCAGGCACTCCCATCTGCTGTTGAGTCCACTTTTCCTGTGCTTGGGACCTTGGTGTCATGGGTTTAAGGTAGAACATAGGAAGTTCCACCTCAGCATGAAGAGAAACTTCTTTACTGTGAAGGTGAAGCAGCCCTGGCACAGGCTGCCTAAAATGGGTGTGGAGTCTCCTGCTCTAGAGACTGTCAAAGCCCACCTGGATGTGTTCCTCTGTAGCTGCCCTGGGTGATCCTGCTCTGGCAGGGGGATAGACCAGATGATCTTTTGAGGTCCCTTCCAATCACCAACATTCTATGATTCATATTAACATACTCTTTTGTGTCTTGGAATATATTTGCATGCTTCTATAATACCTATATATAGTTCAACGTCTTTGTTGTTATTCTAAGTGATATTTTCTTTTTCATTGTACTGCTTCAAATTTTTTCAACCTCACAGTCTGTTTCCATAGTTCCTCTGTTCTCCTCCCTGGGAGGGTGGTGGTGGGGTAACAGAGAGCACCTGTCAAAGTTTAGTAGCTGGCCCAGCCTTAAACTACAAGAAGGTGTTTGGGGAGTTTATTGCAATAATTATAGTTCCAGAATGGATGTTTGCAGGAAGGGCCAGTTGAAAGTGTTTTCGCTTATGGTAGCAAGGAGAGAGCCTTGCCCTGAGATTTGTGGCAGGAGGGGACTGGCACTGCTGCCTTTGGCTCAAGGGAGTGATGGTGACCTGCTCCAGCTGATGAGCTAGTCACAAAGCTGGTGCATATTTCTAAATTTCAACAATGGGGTTTTCATTGAATGCTCAAGATGGGAGTTTGAGCCATTTGTGTAGAAACAAAAATCTGTCATGGCTAGTCAAACTTTATGAGAACTGCCACATTACATCCCAATCCTCAGAGCTGGGGATGGCTAAAAATAAATAAATCACCCCAACAGATTGCTAGTTGGATTAATGATTGAACTATGTCTTTTGCAGAGGGAGGAAATGGTGTGTTGTGGGAGCGGTGGTGCCCGTGGAGGGGGGTGTGAACGTATAGCACAGCAGTTGGAGCAGAATATTTCTACTCTCTTTGTTCCACTGAAAAATTAACCTTTTCCATGTCACACAGCCTTCTGTTCTATCCCAATCTAAGTGTAATGTGGATTTCTGTAGAAGTGGGGAAAAAAAAGTCCTTCAGATGGGGAAATTTCCTGCTTTCTCTTGCACTGCTTCACCATCCCTCTGGCTATCAAAGCTCTGCCCATGGCAGGGGACTGATCCCACCCAGGACCACAACCTCTTTGTGCAGAGATTTGTGCCTGATTCACTCACCTGTTTCCTCACACCGAAAGTCCTTCCCGCAGCTGGAGGGGCCGGTGCACGTCGTCTTGGCACGGCAAGCTTGCTCGTCCCAGAGATGCCCCGCGCATCGCTGCCCTGCGAACCCCGCCGGCTGCGCCAGCCTCCGGTTCCGGTGCTGAACCCCATGAGAGAGAAAAAACACCCTCAACTCCTAAATTATATCCCCGGAGACATCACCTCCATGGGCTATAGAGAAATTAAAGCTATTGCTTTTGTCTGTGTTATTTTTTGTTTGTGTGCCCCCCAAAATTTGTATGTGATAGAGGAAAGTCATCAGAGAGGTGGAAGCTCAGGAGATTTGCTTGAAGTTCATTCAAGTAAATTTGGGGGTGGGAGGGGGGCCTGGAATGACTGTTTTTGAAAAAATCTCTTCCCTGTTTTATACCTTGGAGATAATATGGATTTTTTCCAGCTTTGTCCTGGAATGTAACAGGCTCAGATGGACACAGATATTAATTATAACACTGATCCTGCAATGTTTCTGATGGATTATTAATGAGAATTGCTGCTCTTTAAACTAGGAAGGAAAAAAAAAGGACAGAGAGGAGAGCCAAATAATTCACTGATTATAAGCACAGGAATGAAAAAAGGCAAGGGTATAAAGTCAGTAGAAAGCAAAAATGTCAGGTATTTGAAAGTCAAGTCTTGATTTATGAAGACGTGAAATGATATAAAAAAAATTGAGAACAGGAGCTGATGAATGAAGGCTTCTTCTAATTTCTTTTTGTTGGAATATTTGCATTAAGAATCAGGGGATACCTAATTAAATCCGAAACAGAAAAGGAAGAAAGTCTTGGGCAAATATTCTGGCTTGATTCTTCTACCGTTTGCCTTGATTTTTGCATTTTGCTTGTCTGCTGCCTTAGAAGAATTTATTCCCCAGTTTACAGCAGAGTAAGAGCCTCTCTAGTAGAGGAGCATCTCCATCATATTTGGATGAGTTTACTGGATGCTTCAGAATGATGAATATGTATAATATATATAATTAATGTGTGTACATCCTCATCACAGGCACATCTGAAGATAAATGAATACATTATAGTGGAGTCTTACTTTTTTCTCTTGGCAAGGAAAGCAATCAGTCCACACTGACCACTGGCTCAGCTGGCAGTCAACAGGAGCTGGAGAATTAACATCTCTGCTGCTTCTTCTAAATAGAGGAAGAGATAGTGGTCTGAGGTCTTTGAAGTTTTGTTCTAAGGAGAAATGGAGACTAGTAGGGAGAAAACAATCTCCATGTGTTTTTTTTCCACCAGGAACCTATTTTGTAGGAAACTGGAAACGTCCCTTAGCATGGATGGCTGTGCTACCTGAGATGCTCCATCCAAGTATTTCCCCATCAGAATGGGGGCAGGGGCAGCAGGTGCAGGACCTGATGATTTTGGGTTGAGTTTCCTGCTATCCCAAGAGATCCTGGCCTTTTCCAATCGGTAGTTTGCAATAAAATAATTGTATCTCACATATATAAGACCAAATGTGCTGAGTAAACAGAAGAAATGTTGAGAAAAGGATGCTTTTAAGGAACAGCTTTTTTGTTTGTTTATTTTTTCTAAGAAGCACATCACAAACTCCAGCAGTAATGATATTTATCACCGTGGGCCTCTTTCTGAAATCTGATGATTTCACCCACCTTTACACCATTGTGAACTCATGGTCAGTATTTTTTTCAGACAAGTAGGGTCTGATTCCCATAAGCTTTGGCGAGGAGTGGGGATGGCCGCACCAACAGTGCTGAGAAGGCAAGGTACAAAGCCATGTTGCCTGTAGGAATTTGTGGGCTGACTATTTCTAAAAGGTAATATACAAATTCTGAGAAGCGGGAGAGAAAAGTATGAAAGCTGAAAGTGGCACAAGTAGTGTATTGCAATGGCCCTTGGATCAGACTCTCTGTGATTACAGTGAATATCATTATACAACAGCAAGAAAATACTTCTCTTGCCTCCCAGCCTGGTTGTTATGATCTCTATTACAATCTTTATTTGTATAATGTGTTTCTTTGTCTTGAGGAGCAATCTGTGGCGTGTCAATACAACTCTGTGTTTGCCACAGCCTTTGAAGCACTTTAAGGGGTTATTCTGAGCCAAAACATTATTATTATTATTATTATTATGATGATGGATGATTAACTAATGAGCACTCTTTTACTTAGTAGACTGCTGTCTACTAAGTAAAAGATTGATAATTAGCAGAGGTACAGAGCACATTGGGGATTCATCAGAGGCTGTAGAAGAGAGACTTACTGAATGAAAACCACAGCAGCTCAGCAAGGGAGCCTGTGGATGCAGATCAGGGGTGTGAGATAAAAAACCCACTGTGTCTCCAGGAAAACAATGGCAGCCTGCAGACAAACTCAGAGCTGGAGGACACACACCTATTGATGCCTTTTTGCTCTGACAGGAGGATTTGTGGGCTGTATCCTTCAGCACTTCACCAAGTACTTAATTGGCTCACCTTCGATTGGATTTTACATTTACCTCTTCATTATTCTGCCTTGTTTGATAAGTTCATCAAACATCAAAAATCTCGTCTTTGTTCATTTTCAAAAGGGATTATCGGAATAAGCCTTCATAATTAAGTGTATCACTAGCACTTTTTTTTTTCCCTTTCCTCCTTCTCTTTGTCTCCATGTTCCAATTATCACTGATACCTTTTTTTTGATCCTTCTAAATCATATTTGCCTTTAGAACAAGCCTGAAATTAATAGCTGTAGAAAAAAAATCCGACCATTTTCCTGTCATAACACTATAGCTTTAGAAAAAAAAGTAACTTGTTTATTCTTTTCCTTCAAAGCCCAAGTGACAATTCTGTAGGTTAATATTATTGTTCGGGGCGGGGGGGGAAAGTATGAGAATCTGGCTTAGGTTGAAAATTGGGTTATTTACATGCACTTGTGAGTATTGCATTCTCAAATGCAAAATAATTATAATGAACAAGAATATGAAAAATATTCACTTGTGATTCATCCTATGTAGGGGATTCATTTCAAGAGCCCGAACCCAGTACAGTAATTTTGGTAAGGAAGTTCAAGAAGGCTTAATAGTCATCTGCAGAAGAAATAACATTGTGCAAACAGTTCATATAAGAAGGAGTTATGATGGCTAGCTTGTGTTTTGGACAACTGCCAATGCTTTTTTTTGTTTTTTTGTTTGGTTTTTTTTTTCCCTGGAAGCTGTTTACAGAGAGCACGGTGTGCACATGCCTCAAGTCAGGACAGAATTGATGGGCTGACTGACTTCGCCATAATTTCGGTATGTAAAGTTGAGGGGAGGGGGGAACGGACTTACCTCTGGGAAGGCGATGCCTTGAGGTCCCTGCGTGCTGCACCCGTGGCTTGTTGTGCCGTTAAAGCCAGCAAGCACAGAGATGGAATCAAAATCAAAGGAGAAAGCAGCTGCCGCATTGTTTTTCCGTCTGTAAATGTTTGCTTATAGCTTAGCTGCAAACAAAAGCTTTAGGCTTCAGGATGCTTTGGGGTGAGCACTGCTAAGAAGAAGCATGGAGCCCACCAGCCTCTGGAACGCTGCGGTAAATCATTGACAGGTCGAATCACAAAGAATCAGGACACATCCCAGAGGCCTTTGCCCTTTTGGAAACAAACCTCCAGCTCTTCGGCAAGGGAATATATTAAACTGTGCGACTATATCCACATTAAAGTCAATCAAGTTGTACCGCAGTGGTGTGTTTCTCATCCAGCCTGCACCTTCCTTTTAATTTTCAGGAGGAGGAAACTCATTTTATTTCCCACAGTGACTTAACTGTAATTTTGCTGTGCCTGGTTGCTGACCAGGGAGAAGCTTCCCAGTACAGCAAATTGAAGACTATCATAAAACTGTGTTATGAGGAACATGTTCCCTCCAGATATGTCAAGGAATTGTCAATTCAGCTTCTTCTCATTGCCATCCCCATAAGACAGTGTCCCATCTCTGAAGCTGGTGTCAATTATCACCTGGCTTTTGGATGATCTCCACGGTCACTGTGACACGAGAATCTTTGATTTTAATGTGATTTGGGGTGAAGAAGAAGCCCTAAACCTGAAATTGTGTATTACCCTTGTGCTGTGCAAGCCCATCAGTTAGGACCCTAACACAGAAGCGGTGGATAAGCACAAGTATAGGAAAGCAGTATTATAGAAAGCAAGAACCCCATGGGTTATTATTAAAATAATAGTCACAAGATGAGAATATTTAGGTTTCATGTGTTGGAAGAATGAGAAGATGGCCACTGGGAAGACACTTGGTTGTGCTATAGCCCAAATTACCCCATACCTGGTTTCTTGAGCTTGCACACTGCCTGCAAAATTCCCCTGAGGGCTCCTGGGCAGGGACAAAAATGCACAGGAAATCAGTAACTTCCTTAGATGTTAGTTAAAAAAAAAAAATCAAAAATAAGAGCTCTGTGGAAACTTTTGTGTTCGAGGAAGGGTCTGTACCTCCCTGTTTTTTCTTCCGCAGAAGTGGGCTGAGATGCTTCGTGCATAAATGAAGTGTCCCCAGCAGACAGCTGGAAGCTTGAACCTCAATAAATTCAAGATAAAGTGTAATTATTGTAGGAAGATCTGGTCTTGGGCTATTACAGCTATTAAGCAGACAGTGAATTGTCCTCTGTCCACAAAAGACTGGGATAGAATTGTCACTTGGTGTATTTCCCAAATTAATTGCAAAGCCCATTTCAGTAGGTGGTATTGTAAATTATCAAAATAGAAGGACCTCTTACTGTGTTATTTTAGTGTAATTAAAGTTCAGAATGACCCTAGGGCTTGCCTTTGCTAAACACGAAGAAATGTAGCACATGGGTAAACTCTGTAGTGAAATGAAATGAAAACTGCCTTTTTGTGACCTTTGAGAGTACGTTAATGTAATCCCTTACCTACTAATGCACTTCAGATGAGTTCGGAAAGTCCTTCTCCTTCCTTTGCCTACACCAGAAGAACCCGAATTAAGTTTTTAATATTTTTTTTTCTATACTATTAAACTTAAATTGCTTTTGCCTGAGAGAAAAAGAGGGAATTGAAACTGGCCTGAGGCGATCCCCACCGTTACCTCCCTGTTACACATTGCAGCCTCTCTGCATGTTGCTGTTGAGACAAAACAACATAAAAAGGTTTTATCAATGCTTATAAAGGTCTGGTGGGGATGGACCCTGCTGTCCCCATCGCAGGAGCCTCCCTGGCCATCTGCCAAATGTGTCTTCTTCAAAATCTTCCAAACTTCTCCCATCCTTTGATATAAATGGCTGCTTTGCACAGTCAAGTGCCTCCTCAGCATCTAAGCGAGACTGCTGAAACACTCTATCTTTTCTTTCCTGATAGCCACGTCAGAAACACACCACATATATAATGAAAGTTGTTTGTGGCACGTCTCCCAGGTAAAAGGCTGGGCTGGTTTGTGCGATCAGGCACAACAACAATTTTGCACTGGTAGGTGAGGTCGTCTAACGGGGAGGCGTGTGAGACAGATTTAAGTGGCAAGTGAGGCACACACCACGTTAGAGGTGAAATTAAAGAACCTTTCTCAAAGGTGTTACGTTCCCAAAAGTGATGTGTGTGTATGTATATATATATATATATATATAAAAGTTATGGTTCTATTTATAATGTTATGAATTCGACTTGTCTGTTGGATCTTTGCCTCTAAACCTGAATTAACTCTCTGCACCTCTGGCTTGTGAGGCTCGCCGTGCTGTCGATAGTGCTGCAGTCACCTTCAGGGTGATGAGCCGTGAACGTCTTGGGGCTCTTCATGAGCATGGAAATATGTGAGCTGTGAGCAGGCTGGGCTGAGCAACGAGCTTGCATTGACACTTTGGGACTATTCCCATCACAGAACTCTTTTCCCTGACACTGAAGAACTCTTCGCTGCTGACTTCTAATTAGAAGACACATAACTCCTCATTTACAACTCTCACGTATCTAAAATCATGGGTAGACTAGCTCTGTGTAACAAACCTGGGCACTCGCTTTTTCTCCTTGAGAGGAATGCAGGATTTTTTTCCGTTTCAAAAAGTGTCTGATTTAAATGTGTTTAGCCCAACAAAGGGAATTATTTTCTTGCTGCAGAAAGCATTGATCTTTTAAATAAGAACCTGAACAGCACATTCAGTAACGTGGCTGTCTGCACCAGCCTAGCTCCAGGGTGAAGTTATATTACAAGAGCTAACACAATGTTGTTGTTGTCCAGCAATTTGCATTTCCACTTTCTTTGTATGTAGATTTTTATTTTTACTATATTAATATAGTTTTTGCTGCAGAGGATACAGTTACTTAAAAGAGTCATCCTTTTTTATGCCAATATTCTATTTATAATTTTTCTGTAGCACTTTCTTCATGCATATTGTAAATCTGAATTTTGTTCCTGACTTGAGGACCATTAACATTTAAAGGCAGCAGCCTTTTCTTGTTTTTTTTTCTTTTTTTTATTTGATCGATACCTCATACCCACAAAGTTGTATCCGAGCTTCTTGCTGTCGTGCATTAAGTGATGTGACTGACACCTGCCATGTGCTGTTTGTTCTCTCATTGTTCCCCAGGGGAAAGCACAGCACAGACAGCCTTTCATTCAGGGGTAGCATGGTGCTTTTTTTAAAAATATAGAGATGATTGCAATGTACAGAGGTTATAGAGATGTTAGATATAGCAAGATCAAGAAGTTATGCCTCGCGATTGGAGCTCTGCCCTTGGAAAGTTTGCTGTTTCACACATGCTTTCGCAGCTCGTGCTCTCTGCAAGTGCTGGAGAGCTTTCCCTGTGCAGGAGCTTGGTATAACAACTTGTTTTGCCAAGGAGGCAAAGCTGGTGACCAAGGTCTTCCACCACTGAACTTCAGAATCAAAATCCCAGAACAGATACCTTCAAGAGAAGGGTTTAGATTTCAAGGTGGTATGAGTATTAAGAGGGATAAGACAGACACAGAAAGTTTACTGTAGCCTATGCTGCTGAGTAGATGCTCTGCATTAGATAATGTTTCTGCAGTCTTGAAGGTCTCATGCCCACGTGTGCTGCATTGCTGCAGGGCAGGCAAAGGGTCCTGCAGGCTGTACCCAACCCTGGTAATCATCCTCTGTGCCAAATGAGGTGACAGCAAACACTGCCTGCAGGTGCTGGCAGGTGTGGTCACTGTGACAGTGACTGTCCCACACCACAGGGAGTGGTTTTGTCACGGTAACAGAGCTGACCAACCACTGCAGCCACCAACATGCTTCTTTTTCTTTTTTTTTCCCCCCCTGTACATAATGAGATGCATCAGTTGTGCATCTCATTTCCTGAGGTCCACCTGTTTTTCATCCCTGGCTTAAATTTTCTGGCTCACGGTGAGATGGTGTATTGTAAGGACGAACAAAGCTCTGTGATGTTTGTGTGCATCGGTCACACATCCCAGTTACTGAACCCAGTGGCTGCAGAGAGCTGTGGAAAAGGTCCACTAAAGGACCAGAAGATGACCATGGCTCTAGTGCTGGACATAGGGGAAAGGGACCTGGGAGTCTTGGTGGACAGCAGGATGACCATGAGCCAGCACTGTGCCCTGGTGGCCAGGAAGGCCAATGGCATCCTGGGGTGTATTAGAACGGGGGTGGTTAGTAGGTCCAGAGAGGTTCTCCTGCCCCTCTACTCTGCCCTGGTGAGACCCCGTCTGGAATATTGTGTCCAGTTCTGGGCCCCTCAGTTCAAGAAAGACAGGGAACTGCTGGAGAGAGTCCAGCACAGGGCAACTAGGATGATTAAGGGAGTGGAGCATCTCCCTTATGAGGAAAGGCTGAGGGGCTGGGGCTCTTTAGTTTGGAGAAGAGGAGACTGAGGGGTGACCTCATTAATGTTTACAAATCTATAAAGGGCGAGGATGGAGCCAGGCTCTTCTCGGTGACAACCACTGACAAGGGGTAATGGGCTGAAACTGGAACATAAGAGGTTCCGCTTAAACTCGAGAAGAAACTCCTTCTCAGTGAGGGTGACGGAACACTGGAATGGGCTGCCCAGAGAGGTTGTGGAGTCTCCTTCTCTGGAGACATTCAAGACCTGCCTGGACACGTTCCTGTGTAGCATAATCTAGGCATTCCTGCTCTGGCAGGGGGATTGGACTTGATGATCTTTCGAGGTCCCTTCCAATCCCTGACATTCTGTGATTCTGTGATTCTGTGGCATGCTGGTCCTCATTTGGTGTCACTGAACACTGAACTGGTCTGATAATACACCTTCTACCAGAGCAAACAGCCTTAACCACACGAGCAATTACATTGGCTGGGTTGCTAAAAAAAGAAGTATGCACCGAAGTGTGAGATCAGGGCCATACTGCAGCCACAGTCTTGTAGCTCGGACAGATAAAAGTCTGAAATGTCGCAAGGCTTTTAAAATCATTTTCTTGACTGCTACAGTGCTTCCATGGTGCTGATCTTAACACTTCTGAGGGAGCAAATTGGCTGTCTACATTGGCTCCACCTTAACAACACTATGTCCTGGCCGGTAAAAGAAAGTGTTAGCTTTTTGAATGCGGAGATCGATAATACTGCATTTGCGTAGATTTCTCGTTAGTGCCAGTAACGCAGGAGAGAGCAAGCTGCTTGACGGTGGAACAAGCGATCCTATCTCCCCCTCTGCTGGAAAACCACGATATGACCTCCTGGCAGAAGAAGGGTGAGATGTGCGGAGAACCAGGCCGGGCTGGCAACAAAACAACGCATAAAAACTGAGCTGAAATCACCCCTAACACGAGGTTGTGCCATTTTTTGCCCATTTTTCTTGTTCCTGAGGTGGGTTTTTTTTTTCAGATATACAGACTCTACTGCTTTGCTGACCTAGGAGCAGTCGTGTGCTCCATCTCCTCCACCCAGTGTTGTCCTGCAAGCGGGGCCACGAGCTGTGACAAGGGAAAATAACTTGTCAGAGCATCCCTCATCTAGAATATTGCAATGCTGGGCTAATGTTATCACCAACAACATCATGGGCAATATCTGGGTCTAATCGCCTTCCAAAGCAGATGGGATTGCCCCAAAATTTCCCTGGTCTTCACCAGTCACACTGCCCTGCCTTTCTAAGTCTGAAAGATTAGGAATAAAACATCTTCCTATGATCTGCCGTTGCTTCTGGTCTCCAGTAGCCCCTCTCTGAAATCTCAAAAGTATAAAAAATCCTGTATCTGTGTAGCACACCTGTAACATACAACAAATCCCACCAGTCACCAAGTAGCTGAGAAGAATAATGCAGGGAAAATAAGTCAGCTGAGTGCTGTGCTTGCAGCCCTTGGACTGATGTGTCTATGTAAGACAAAACCCCAACCAAATCATAAAATATTAAGTTCTTAAACAAGCTGAAATCATTTGCTCTGGGGAGATGATTGTGCATGCTCAGGAGATGTTTGGTCCTGTTGGTCTCAGCAGTTGCTTTCGTTTTTATTCGAGTCAGGGCTGTGCCTGGAAACTCCTGTTCTGGGTCAGTGCCCCTGACACACAAACCCAGACCAAACTCCAAGCTCCTGCTCCAGACTTCTGCCTATTTCATAGTGACAGTAGACAAGGTGACCATTGTGTTTTGCTGAGACATTGCTTTCATGGCAATTTGCTTTCCCAGGAGGGGAAGCGCTATGGAAGAGGCTACTTGCAGTCCCTCCAACATTTCAGGGAGAGCATAAAATCCTGTTTTGGTCATCTCCTGACATATTTGTCTAGTTTCTGTAGGCAAATTGTGTCATGTGGCCCATTAAAGGGTGACTGAGATAAAGCAGTGCCAGCTCCTTATCACCAGGCATTCCCCAGAAAACTCCAGAGCCAGAGAAAGAAGTTAGCTTCTGTGGGGCTTGATCTACTCAACATGGCAGCTACACTGCCCGTGCCGTGCAGTTTATAGAAGTGAGGCAAATAGAGTCCCACCAGGGCTAGTACTCACAAAATGCCTGTTTCAAAGAAACCTTTAGCATTTTTTTTTTATATTTAGAGCCCATATGAAGGAATCTGCCCTATCCTTTTCCACAGGACCATGGCTCTGAAGTCACAGCCTTCCCGTTCTCCAACAATGCTTTGATTCATGGCCCGTGTTCATACCACTGGGAGGGTCATAAATCCTGCCCAGCTACCTGTATACAAAGCCAGCATTCATTTTCATCACGCCGCGACTCCAGCCTAAGCTTGGGGGACTTTCCTGCCAACTCCTGGCTCAGCAGGACCCCCCTTTCTTCTCCGAGACCACCATGCAGCAGCAGAGCTTTTCACATGGCAAGGAATGAGACTTGTGCTTCGAGTTATGTCTCAGATGAATGAGTCTTTTTTTATCCAAATATTTTTCCTTTTTTTTTTTTTTTTTTTTTTTTTAAGTTTTTCCCCAACTTTCCTCAAGCTTGGCTCTGCAAAGCAGGTCAGGTAAGGCTGTGAGAGCATTGGTTCTACTCCCAAGGGCACTATGGTTTCTTGGGGCAAGGCTTTCCTCAATGCCCATGTCCAATGTGGCCTTAGGCACTTCCAGGGTTGAGGCATCCACAGCTTCTCCAGGCAACCTGTGCCAGTGCCTCACAACCCTCATGGTGAAGGATTTCTTCCTAATCTAAACCTACCCTCTTCCAGTGTGAAACCATTACCCCATACCTTCTCATTACACTCCATGACCAAGACTCCTTCCCCATCTTTCCTGTAGGCTCCCTTTAAGTACTGAAAGGTGTACTATGATATACAGATGAGGTGGGATTAGGGTCAGCTGGTGATGGGTGGGTGTTGCTCAGGTTGCTGATGGCTCCCCACCCACCCAAGCCCTCAAAGCTGCCTCTGAATGCTATCCAGCACCCAGGCTCCATGCAGCAGACATCTCTGCTTGAAGGAACACATCCAACACTCCTGCAGAGAAAGATGAAATAGTATTTGATCAGTTACAAAGGGGAAAAAGAAAGTCCCAGAGGCTCTCCGTTCTCGTCTTGCCAAGTTAACCAGCCTTGCTTTTTCTGGGAGATATGTTCTCTAAAAACATGGGCTCAACGTTTGGACAGATCTTTTCAGGCTGCTCTCCAGGGCAGAAATATCCGGCCATGTGAAAAGTCTTCTTTGCCCTAATTTAACTGGTCTGTCTTTAGGACTCTGAGAAACAGCTCACCATGAAAAGGAACTGCTTCACCAGGCAATATGTGTGGGCTTCAGGGGGACAGCTGTTTTTGCTGGGCTCTGCTATCCAGAGATGAAGAAAATGCTTGGTTCCTCTGGGGAAGTGTCTCTTCTAATCACCCTAAGGTCTCTGGCTTCAGCTTGGGGAAGAGCCTCGTGCAAGCTGGGCTGGTGCAGTAGGGTGAGTGTCACCCATGGGGAGACCTGTGAAGAGCTGGGCTAAGGATTGTTGCCCCTGCCCCTGGTGAGATTCCTCTGCCCTCCTTGGCCTCACCTGCCGCGGGTGTTTGAGAAGGGACCAGAGAAGTCCCATGTATATGGACATGGGTGCTGTAGGGGTACTTACCCAGTGGGGAAGTGCAATTCTTTCCCTCAAAAATCAAACCAAGCCTGACTCTTCCCTTCCTGAGCCCACCCAAAGCCTTTGGAGGTGTTGACCGTGTCTTGAGGAACCAGTGAGCCAGGTCAAGGAAGCGTGGATGGGCAGGGCTGTGCTCCCGCTGGCTCAGCCCTGCCCAGGTGAGGCTCTCCCCGCCCCGGGGGCAGACCCATGCCTTGGCCCAGGTATGTTTTTCAGGCTTGCCCCGCCTTGCCCGATGCAGCTGCGGCGGCAGGGACAGGCGACAGAGCGGGGAGAAGCTCTGGCCAGAGACAGGAAAACATGTGACTGGGCTGAATATCCAGAGCCAGCACGGAGCAGGAACAGATGGACGTGGTAACTGCTGGGGCTCCTCTCTTTCCTCTGCCTGGGGGAAATATTTGCTGCTTGATTTTCTGCTGCTAATTTGTAGCTTGGGGGCTGTTATCTCCCTGAAGTGCCGGGAGCAGTTTAACCCCAGGGTTAAGGTGCTTGCTCATCATTGCTGCTTCTACTCTGCGTGGGGACGGCGAAGGGACTGCGAAGGGACAGCTTTTCTGTCCCAAAGCAGGGGCTGAGGGACTCCTGGAGCCTGGTTCTTCCCCACTTCACTCTGAAACGAGTGAAAAAGCAGCAGTGGATTGGTTTTCTTTTTTATTTTTTTTTTTTTCCCCCTGGGAGAAGCCAGCAGGTTAATGAGTAGATGGTATCTGTGGTATGTTCTCGTCAGCGTGCCTGGGCTCTGCCCCAGCTGCCCCACTGCTGGGCGGAGGGCAGCACTGATTAAACATTTACCTGGGGGAGGTCCTTTGGAAATCAAGATAAAGAATGGATGAAATCAGTAACATTTCAGGAAGGGAACATGCAGTGCTTCCTTTTGGCTGTTGAGTGTGTCACGATGTCAATTCATTTTAGAAAACCAATGAGAATTTGGTTAGTCCTTGGTATCAGCACAAACCTCCAGCTGCTGCTTTTTCTAAAAGGTATCCTTATCGTAGGCTTAAGCTGAGCTTTATTCTGCTTCCTAGAATGATATTAATGTTAGAAAAGAAGGGGGGAAAATAAGGAAAGTTTAGCTGTCCCCTGACTCTGTAATACTCATAGTTTTCCAGCCAGTGGAAATTTATTTCCTTTTTATTCTCTCCCTCCCTCATCTTGCATGGGCTTTTGCCAACTGTATTAGTATTCACCATGAATTATTTGGCCAGATGTAGCTGTAATGCACATTGTGAGCTTTTGGTAGTCCTTTAAATTTATAAGTGTATTTTCCCTGCTTGTCAGCTGGTCTGGGTTTCAGGGGAGCTCCTCTCCCCCGTGCACTGAAGTGTCCCTGGGCTGGTGGGGCCCTGAGACTGGGACTTCATGTCTATCCTGCCTGTGACTAGCTTGGCATTATGTTTAGGCTAAGCCTCTCCCCAAGCTAACTTTAGATGTGCAGGTTGAGCCAGCGAGTTGCTTGGATGGATCTATAGTTTGAAGCAGTACCAGCTCTGATGGAAAATCATCCCTGCAGAGACTGGGAGAGCTCATTGCACCTCAGGGGGGGTCATGCTAAGTTCAGCCCTCTGGGCTGTTTCAGGAGCTTTCCTTAGGGGGGGAAGACAGGATGGGGGCTCGGTGTAGATGCACAGGGGTGGCCATGAGGTGCAGTTTAACCCCATGAGATGCAATTTAACCCCATCGTCCTGGGATCCTGTGTCTGTCCCTCCCAGGTCTGCTCATGGCATCGGTACCAATACCCCAGCCATCTGCAAACTGGGGGAAACAATATTTTAGTGAAGAGCATTAAGTGCGGATAATTAGGCAAATCATTTGAAGCAGCTGTTTCAAGGCAAGAGGAATAACAACCTGAGGGGGTGGAAACAGGGACTTATATCCATCCTTCTTTAATTAAAGGTAGGGCCAAGCTAGTGATTGTCATAGCCTTTTCTGTCACAGCCAGTGCCAGGTTGATGCTTGACCAAAACCTCTGTTTTGCAGGAGTCTGCCTCGTCTGTGGCACATTGTTTCCTATTTTTATTTCCTATTTTCTTTCTTTTTCTGAGGGCACTGATGAGGAACTACAGTAAAGAAAACCAGTAAGGAGATGTTATGAGCGCAGAGCCACAAAGATGGTGAAGGGAGTGGAGCATCTCCCTGATGAGGAAAGGCTGAAGGAGCTGGGTCTCTTTAGCTTGGAGAAGAGGAGGCTGAGGGGTGACCTCATTAATGTTTATAAATATGTCAAGGGGGAATGTCAGGAGGATGGAGCCAGGCTCTTTTCAGCGGCGTCCACTGACAGGACAAGGGGCAATGGGTGGAAGCTGGAACACAGGAGGTTCCATAAAAATATGAGGAAAAACTTTTTTACTGTGAGGGTGACCGAGCACTGGAACAGGCTGCCCAGGGAGGTTGTGGAATCTCCTTCTTTGGAGACATTCAAAACCCGCCTGGATGCGTTCCTGTGCGCTCGCTCTACTGTAGGTGATCCTGCTCTGGTGGGGAGGTTGGACTAGATGATCTTTGAGGTCCCTTCCAACCTCTAACATTCTGTGATTCTGTGATTCTGTGAACTCTTCAACTGTTGTTGCAGCACGTGCAAAAACTCAGTGCAGTTGCGTTAGAGCACCTTGCTGCTTAATCTCCTGTCTGGCATCACTGCAGGGCTAAGGGTATACGTGGGATTATATTTTTTCCCCAGATCTGATTCATCATCCGTATGCTTCTGAACACTCCCATTCCCATTGGCTCGCTGCTAGACCAGGCTGTCTGGGCAGCTTACACAGCATCACGCTGCTGACCACTAATATGAAATATAATTGGAGCATTTCAAACCTCTCCCCCAAGGGTTGGTTCTTTACATCATGCACTAACCTGTGAAAGTAATAAAGTCGGTGAAAGGGGTTATTCAAGAGAAATTGTCAGTGTTTAATAAATCGCGCAATTAAATGCAATAAAACCTCAGTATGCTATTCATCTGTTCTGCCTTAACACTTAAGGCTGGGGCTTTTTTTCAGAATAACGAAGTTCTGTCCGAGATAATTTTTTCCAATTTCCTCATTAGACAGGTTCTTGCGAAGCCTTACAATTCTCTGCACTGAACTGAGCTCCCAGAGTAGCGCACCTAATGTAATCATGGCATATAAAAAGTTATAGAGCAGTTCAAGGGCTTAAGTAGCTCATAAATTTTTCTTCATATTTTCTCCCTAGATCAGTTCAGGGCTGAATTTAAGCTACAACACTGCAGGCAAAAATTGTGGTTCTCGTTCTCCTGTGTGGGACGGTGAGGTGCCTGGGGACAAAGGCTTGAAACAAAATGTTCTTTAAGTGGCCTTTTTAAACTGCACCATCACCGATCACCTCTCTTTGTTCAAAATCATACATAACCTGGGGCATGGTAACTGTGCAGAAGAGGACCTGAGTATTGTAGCCAGTATTCGTCACCTGGACTGGGAGATGCTCTTGCTGTCCTTGTGTGCAATGTGTTTGGGTTGTATGTCCTCTGCTTCCTGGGGTGGGAATAATGGCACAGTGAGAAGCATCCAAAGAGCCACTGGGACTCTGACCTGAACCAACACAGTGGAGGAAGCAGGTTTTGTTTGGTGCTTTTCTTCCCATGGTGGAGTTTTCTGGAGGAGGCAAGGGATGGACTGGGGATCTCCAGTCCCTCCCCTGGCTGGTGCTTGTGTACTGAAAATAAAGTGCAGTTTTCCCACCCAGCAGGTGCATATGTGGTATGGCAGCACCTCTGCCAGGAAGCTCTAACGTTTGTTGTAGTGTTTGCTGGGTTCTCCAATGAGACATTTGCCAGCACTGGGTGACATTGTGGAGCAGGAGCCGTCTCCACTGGTCCAGCTGGGTTTGCTTGTTGTGTTTTCATGCTCTGCTCTTTCGTTTTCCTCATGCCTCAGCAATTTTGCCTTTATCAGCAGTGATTTGTGAGCCTTCAGAGGATCCTTTGAATTAGTTAGTTTTCCTCTCTTCCTTTTAAATTTTCACCAGGCTCTGCATATTCTTGGTGACCAGGGTGTAGAGGCTGCAGCCTCTTTCTCTCTGACACGATCACGATTGTAGAAGTTGCATGTTGCTATCTCTGAAAGCAGATGTGTCGTTCTCTCCTCTCTTCCCCCCACCCAGGAAGGTGTGACTGATTTCAGAGCCCTCCGAGCAAAATTTCAAAATGACCCCAACTTGGGTGACAAGCTGGTGCAGCCATGCAAGAAGCTTCCTGCTAAGATCCCTCCCAAGTTGGGCTCTGGAGGCAACGTCAAGTCCAGCCCTCTGTCCGTGGGGAAGAGAGAAGTGATAGTACCAAAACCCAAGGATGAACATGCCCATCCTGCTGCCCGACCCTCTACGCTGACTCGATGCAGACCTGTGGCACGGTCTCGAGCCAAGCTGTGTTACATGGAACCAACGGAGCTCAATGAAGAGCACAAAGGCAACATCTCAGAAAAAGGGCTGAGTTCCCCCAAGGATGGTGCAGAGAAGCCTCTGTCATCCTATCGTGCTGACCAGCAAGGACCAGCCCAACCATCTCAAGAGGGACCTACTCTCCCAAACTCTTTCCACCGTGCCCTACAGATCTGGGAAAACACTTTATCCCGTGATGAGAAAGCAAGTGCAATCCTTCCAACCCAACGGGCAACAAATTTATACGTGCAACCATGCCCAGAACAGAGAGCAACGCGTGCTCCTGCTGTGTGGGCTGGCAGCGGGATGCCACCGTCTGGAAGTGAGTCCACGCTGGACTTGTCTGCCCAGGAGAAAGATACTCTGCACGGCAGAGCTCTCTGCACAGCTCTTCCACAGGGTCTCAGAGGACACAGAGGCTATGGTGGAGCTGATGCTGAGAGCATGGTGGCAACTGTGTTCTGCCAGCTGGGTTATCGTGGACCAGGACAGCAACCTCAGCACCTGAAAGGTACAGTAAGCTATACTCTTAACCATGAGTGTATATGTATGTGTGTATATATATACGTATGTGTATATATATATACACACACTCATTTTTAAGAGCAGCTATATGCTTATATACATACATATATATATATATGTATATGCGTATGAGCATATAGCTGCTCTGAAAGTGCAAGATACAGTATTTGGAGTGAAAAGCTGTTCAAACTTGGGACCCTCACACAAGAGGCCAAACTGGCCCTTTGGTGTGCTTCTTTGCTTCCCTGGAGGTCTTGCAGATGCAAAATTGGCCCTAAACTGCGGCTCAGTTTGGATAAAAGGAAGGTTCCCCCATCTTCACTGTATTTTTTTTAAAACTCATTTTAAGAAATTTCCCAAATTTTGAGAGTAGGGTGAAGAATGAGCATAGGGAAGTATCTTTAATTTTTATCTGCTTTGTCCTTTTGCAATTATAGACGTGATTACACCCTGGTATTTCATTTTCGCAAAGGCACATAAAGGCTTGGCTTTTCTGCAAAGACAGTTTAGTTCAAATTAAAATGCCTTAAACCTGAAACCCCCATCTGCACCCTCTCAGCTTTGCAAAATGTCATATTTGAGCTCAGCGAGCATATTCTCCTTGCAATACAGAAAATCAGTGCTAGGAAACTTGAACGTTGTGAAGTTTCCCGTGCTAACGTCATGCCGAGTGATGAAAAGCACTGAAAAGATTAAGTCTTTGTTTACCCTGGAAAAGTACCTCACCCAGACTGCATCCTGAAAACATGGCACTAAATCCTAGCAGATTAAAATGTTATTGGTACGGAAGATTAGGCTAGTGTTTTGTAATCCAGAGGAAGGGAGCTGTTGAGAGCTGAGGCCCCAACATTGTTAACTTTGTAAAAATCTGTAAAAACGGACATTTCCATTTATTTTTCCATTCTGGTAGCATAGTAAGAGCCCTGCCATGTACTGGGGACACTGATATTGGGAGGAAACAGAGCTGGTTAAAAATGTCTATGTAATAACTAATGATCCTACATGGATTTTTGCTTAAATGAGGGCTGTTTTCTGCTTAAATGAGGACTCATTTTGCCTGTCCTTGTGCTTCTTTGAAGCAGGACTGGAGCCTCCCTTTTGCCAGCCTGAAGCAGGAAAATGCTCCCACAGTCCCAGGAGCAAGCAGCCAAGAATTAAACCTCTCCCTTCAGCTGCATCCTTGGGTCCAGCCCCTGCGAAGCCTGCGAGACCCCCAAAGTTTGATCTCAGTGCTTACCGAAGCATCGTGCCTTCACTCCACAGAGGAAATGAAACAAGTAAGAGATTTTTAGTCTTTCTCCCCAAACCTGTTCTACAGAAAAAAATGCATGAATAGTTTGCACTTTATTGACATCTATAAGGCTGTGATCCCAAGCACGTGGAAATGAGACGTCGTTACTTGCTTCTAACACCTTCCTCAAATGCGAAAAAGAGTGCGGTGGTTTCAGTGAGATGGATTTTTGCTCTTAATCTGGAAAAGGGGTCTGGTTTTCCAGGCAGAAACTCGCTTTCTGCCCAACTGCAGCGGGTTGCGGGTGGTTTAGAGCTGACTGTGAAGGAGCTGATCTTTATCACTCCGCTTCAATGGGAAATGCGAGCTCTGGAGCACGCAACTGTGGGAAAGCGCAATAAAATCGGTAGAAACGTCTGTTATTCCCCTCCTCTTGTGTTTTAAATACAACAGAGGGCAACACCGTTAAATGTTCCAACATCAAGAAATGCAAAACTTCAGTTTCCCATAATAAAACGCTGTTGATGCTGCATAACCAAATATCCTGGACCGCTTCTTAAGTGTTTCTTTACAGATACAGGTTTAATAATAGCCAAATATTTAGGCACAGCTTTTGCTGGATTCAAAGGGAGCTGCTTTTCTGGGAAGGGTTTGGTTTTACTGTGCCAGTGTCTGTTGGGCTGCCCTGGCCTTGATAAGAGCAAAAGAGAGGTTTTAATTGAAACTCTTTTCTAAACATATTAATTTAACGGAGGAAACTAGTAACATTTATATGCCGTTGTCTCCATGCCCTCTTGATATTGCTCAATTATTGATCTCTAGAAAGCCGAGGTTGTTGCCTGGAAACATGAAATAATGACATATTAACGTAGCCACATGTCCAGGTTCTGCCAGCAATTGTATTTCACGCCTTCCGTGTGCGGCGTGCTGCCTGGGGGAAAGGCTGTCCCACCTCCCCGTCACCACATCCCTGGAAAAATGGTCTTGCTTTCTGATCCTAATTCTCTGTGTGTTTGTGTGCAGCTGCTGATGAAGAGGATTACTTAACCCCAAAAAGGTGAGCATGTGGCAAGGCGACGTGTGGCTGATAGGTGCTGAGAGCATCCCCATCCTAGGATGCTGGAGCATCCCTGTGCAATCCTGGGGGAACATTCCTCCGTGGGAAGCTCAAAGCTGCCTGGGATGACCTTCTTGTGAAGTAGAAAGCTTCATCCCTGTTTTCTCCTTGGGGACTCTACAAGCAGCGTGGAGAACCCTACCTCTGGGTCATTAGATCTGGTTTAGTTGATCGGAGGGAAAACACTGCCAGTGCTTTGGCTGCAAACATCGTTCAGCACCTGTGTGTTTTTTGCTTCCTTATGTACTCAAGCTCAGTGTTTTTACAAAACTGATGCTTTTGAGAACTGTTGCTGACACAAAGCCCTGGCATAACTAGCAGGTGTTGGGTTGTTTTTTGTGCCAGCAGCAGAGGAGCTTGCCCTCCTGTGTGTTAGTGCAGAGAGTACAGGAGCCACTGCCCTCCCTCCTCATCCCCAGGTCTTCAGCTGTGTCCAGATGCTGAAGCGAGATTTTTATTGAGTGTTGGTCCAAATTTATCGGAAGACATGAGCTGACCAGTTTATTTTCTGATCCCACAACTGTCTGAAACAGCTCAAAAATCTTAGAGACACAATTATTTTTGTATACAAGGGGATCCTGACTTTTTCTACTATGCCTCTGATTTGTCATGAGTGGCTGCGTAGTGGTCCTGGGTCTGTGCCACAAGAACAGTGAAAGTGGAGAAAAATACTCATATACATATTTTGTCGTAGCTGCATGAATATATATGAATACAGCTGTGAAAATGGGAAACAGAATGGCTGAACCAAAGTAAATGGCGATGAATTCTTAAAATATTTTCTGTGCCCAAACAAAGAACTCTTGCAGCTACCAACACAGCAGGTTGTGCTTTTCACATCATGACGTGCTCTTGCCAGCACTGGCTGGTGTTTTATTTAACTTTTAACCTGTACTTGTCAGAAGAGAACTGGTCAAAAAATAACCAGTCTCAAAGCTGTCATGCACTACAAGGATGCAAGATCAGCTGTCTTGCTCTAATACTTGCGATATTATCTTTACGAGAGGTTGCTTGTTAAATATTAACCATGTGATAACTGAGGAAATTAAATGACAGAAGTAAAATCATGGAGGTTTGGGGGTAGAAATTCCCCTTCTTGAAACCTCGCCTGTAGTGAAGTCTGGTCTCTTATAAACCCTGACGTAGTTGCTTGGGCTGACTAATCTGATTTCTTGTTTGGGGATAAACACTCTGCCTTCACTGATGCAAGTCAGGGATTCGTCAGTGCAGCTGTATTTCAGGTCCAGTGGAGCCCTGTGGCATCTATAAAGGGCTGTCTGATGTCCAGCCAAGATCCCAGCATTTTATCCTGGGATTGGGTTGGGGAAGTGAAAGGTCTGGGGTTTTTCTGGTCTCCTCTTCCTCAAGCGACATGTATTTGTGTGTGCTGGAGGGCTGCAGGGGAGAGCAGGGGGCCAGAGCAACCTTTGTTGTTAGCACAAGCTTCCGCTTGACTTTAGCTTCTTACTCTGATTTCCCTACTGTTAAGTTTCTCATTCCCCTGGTTTGCAACAGCTACTTAATCCTCGCTCTGTTGAAGCTGAATTGTGACAGTAGGGCGCTTCAAGGAGAAACAAACCTTCCCTGGTGTTTATTATAGACTTACTTTTAAAAGATGGGATAACTCTTCCCAGTGTTCTTCCACCACCCTTGCCTGTCCTTGACATGATGCTGGCGGCTGCGTAGTGCTGGGGCTGATGCCTTGCACGTGCCACCTGCTGTGTCAGCATGGAGCTTGTGATTTGAAAAGCTCAGGATCAGGACCTTTAAACATACCCTCTGATATCTCTGCTTTTCCCCTCCCATTTCTTTCAGTGATAAAAAACCTGCCAAACAGTGCAACTGGGTGGTTATTAATTTTGAAGTAGCTGCAGTAGATTTGAAAGATGCTGCTCCCTGATTTCCTTGGATTTTTTTGTTCCATTTCTACTTGAGGGACCGCTGCAGGCAGAAGACCATACTCCCAGTATGGAGTCCCCTGATGTGCTTTGAGCCCTACAAACAGAGCCTGTCTTCCCACAGGAGAAACGCTGGGAGTTGGGGGATAGCTCAGATGAGCCCTGTGTCTGGCACGGGTCTCCTCTCCCTCAGAGGAACTCCTGATTTCACATTGCTTTCTTGTAGGCTCAGTATCAAAGCACTTGAATTCCTTGTCCTTAAGATGAACATTTTTTTCCAGACTTCCAAAGGGTCAGAAAAAAAATTCTTTTCTCTCTTTTCTTTCATCTTCTCAGTGCTCAAGTTGCAGAGCAGCATAATTATGAAGAAACCCCGATGTACCTGAATCAGTCTGGGGACACCACAACCTTGTGTGTCATTGAAGGTACTCTGCAAGGAAAGACTGCTAGGTGAATTATGTGCTATCTGGGATAGAGCCTTTAAAAAAGGAAATAATGTGATTTTTTTCAAGTTGAGAAAAGCAGCTGTGTGTTGGTCTGTGTGAGCAAAGATTATTGTGCTGTGCTTCTGTGCACTGGCAATATAGGAGGACTTTGAGGCACAGATAAAAATAAAGTCAGCATTTTGGTGGTGAAATGGTGCTTATAGTAAAACTATAGTGAGGAAAAGTGATGAGACACTACCCACGTAGAAGAAAAAGAATATAATGAGGCAACCCTCAGCATATTCTTGGGGACTGGAGGGTGCATGGTACAGGACGTTTCCATTTCAATCACTACTTCTTCCCAATATAATTTTCTCTATCAGAGTGGCCATCTCTCTGCTCTTATGTATTTTGAAGTTTCCTCCTTTCGTGGAGGTTAGTTTCTTCCTTGTACATTGATTTTCTCTCCCACTGGAGCCAAGCACCTTCCCTGAGGGGACCTGCTACAGCCCTCTTGGGTTTGGCCCTAGGGCTGTGAAAACCGTAGCTGATCAAGCTCGATGCTGCAGTCCTTCAAATGTAAGCCAGTGCTAAACAGTGAATTGAAGGACCCTGGCCAGCAGGACACGGTGAATGTACCATGGTGAATATGTGCCTGGATGCTGAGCATGTGGGCTGAAGTTGGGGTTTGCAACGTAAAGTGCAGTGACTTTAACATGGATCAAAAAGTAATATGTATTTGCGAATATGTTTTCTAGTGCCTAAAGGAGAGCCTCAAGAACACAAGGTAAGTCTCATCACAGACAGTTTTGTTCTTTCAGGCTTGACTGTACCATACATAGCTATGCTTTCCTATCTTAGAAACTTGAAATATCTGTATTTGTTATCTGCTAAGTATTTCTTTATGTGTGTTGTCTGTGAAGACTCTCAAAAAATAAATAAGAAATTGCAGAGGGGACAAGAAGGCTAATGAGATTTCCAAGCACACTAGGGGAGAGAGTCCATTCCCTTGAGTTCCACTGCAAACGTGTCAGGAAGTGGTAACACCATCTGGATGTTGGTAATAGACCAAGTAAGTGTCATCACAGATAGCAAGATCATGAATTCTTGGAGGAAAAAATCCACTGATTTGTCCTGGAAGCTCCTGCCAAAGGTGAGCTGGTGCTGGCAATCCCTCTGTGAAGGCAGAAAAGCAAAACCGAGCCAGGTTCCTTGACATGGCAACACCCTTAGAGTTTTGGCTTGCAAGCAAAGGGCAACGGTCCTGGGGGTGTTTTCATCCTATGCTGCAGGGATATCTCTGTTGCAAACTGCAGCTTGACTCTTTTTACCTGAGCTGCAAAAAGTCTGACTGTTCACCTCGGCAGTGGAGATATCCTGCAGTGAGGGTAGGAGGGTGCGTTGTGCAGGGCAGGGATTGTGACTGCTGTCCCTAGAGAAGACCTGCCTGGCTGCATGGCTGAGTTCACAGCAGGTAACTGGGCTGAGGGAACGTGTCACCTTGTGCCAGGAGATGATCATGTGCTGGGTATTGCTTCTGGCTCTGCTGAAAGAGGGGAAACTACTCTTTGGAAAGTGTCAAACTCTGCTTTCAAGCAAAGTTCGGTTTGCAAAGCAATCAAATTGTCCAGGAAATAGCACAGGTTTCCAAATGCGCTTATCTCTGCGTGATTTGCAGGGAGGTTCTCTGGCATGGCTATTGTCTTATTTTATGGTAGGTTGGAATATATTTATTCAGTTAAAAAAACTTCCTCCTCCTCTGTAAGCTCTCCAGCCTGTAATTGCTTTCATTGCTTCATTGGCCTGATCCTTTGTGCTGTTATATTATCCCTGTATAGTTTGTCAATATGTGTATCCCCTGTCCCACAAAGTAAAGGAAATAATCTTGTCTGATGACTATTCCAAACACAAAATTCTTCTGGGCTTTCTAAAGAAATATTTCTTTAAATACTAGATGACAGTTGAGGCCTTGTATAAAAGCTTGACTGCTGAAAAAACCCACAGTGGCTGAAGGCTTTCCTCTTCTTTATTCTAGAAACAGAAGACTTTTGTCTTTGCCAGATCCAGGTAATTTCCTTTTCTCTCAAGCTTCTTCTAACCCCACACCTAACTGGGGCTAGGGTTAGAGTATTGTAACACTCAGTAAAAGCAAAGAAATTTCATATATTTTTTGACCAGAACAATGCAGACTATGGCGCTCTTCTGTGTCAGCACTCATGGTTTCTAGGATTGTTTTCATTCTGAAGCATATTTGAAGGGGAAATTATCTTCTCTCCTCTGGCACATGAAAAAATACATTGTCTTTTTCTACTGAAACTGGACTCGCTCAGAGTAAGAAAGGAGAGGTATAAAGCTTTTGAACTGGGACAACTCATTCCAGGTCTAAAGCTTTGTGGCAAGACAAGGTCCACACTGAATTTAACCCTATAAATGTCATTTTTTAAATTCCTTGCAGTGTTTAATTACTGGCACTGGCTCAAGGCTGGGTTTTTCTATGGGCATTGAAGAATCGTGTGATAAAAGGGGGTCACTTCAGTGGGAAAAATTATGATGTTGGATAAAAGGTATCATATTCTGCCTCCTGCTGCCGTATCTTCTTCCCTAAATTGCAATATAGTATGGTGAGAGGCAAGTCTTGGGAGACAGGTACCACCACTGGCAAATGGATCTAGGTTGTCCATTCCTGCTACTGAAAAACAATCATCCCAGTTTTTCTCTTTTCCAAAAGTTTCTGCTATTACCTAAAGTAACCAACGGCCTTTAGATTTGCATTTGCCCTTGCTTTTAGTACTGGCAGCATCTACCTAATTCAAAGGGAAAATGAACTGTTTATTTGGGCACAGTAAAAAAACAATCTGTCTGTCTGTGACTTCATGCTAAAGTTTCTCTGTTCTGAGGTGTTTCTTGTCTGAGATGTCTCCCATTTCTGAAATTTTCAGCCCTGGAAGAGCCATAATAGAAGACGAAAAAGAGGAAAAAACAAGTCTTGAAAGAGAGAAACAGGAAACAAAGAAAAATTTCAAGGTATTGTATCCTTGAGACTACTTTTAATAGTTACCATAGAATGTTTCTTCTTCTATCCTCCCTCTCTTCAGGAAACAGTTGAAATTTAAGTCCTGAATCAGCTGTTTTTTTCTACCTTCTCCTTTGCTTGACCTTTGCTCAACTGCTACTACCTAAAAGCACCTGTGTCTGCCAGAAATCTGTGATTGAAAAGGGTGTGAAGCTGTTTTAAGTGCACAGAACAATAACTTACATTCCTATGGATGTATATATGTAAGTTATATTAACTTACGTTAGAAAGCTGTTTCTAAAGACTGTATTGACCAACCCAAATGTCTGATCTCAGGCAGGTGGGAACGAATACGTATCTCCCAACGGCCAGACCAAGGAAGATGGTAGAGGAGGGCTGAAGGTGCTGCAAGTGATGCAGGATGTGACCAGCACGCATCCTACCCCACGAGGGCTGACAAAAGACGGAGCGGAGTTCTGTGAGTATCTCATTGCGCTGTTGAGTGTTTCCTCAGCCCTCAGCCCCATCTGTTGCCCAAATGTCTCTTCCATATGGGAAATAATGTTCAATTTGGATGCAACTCTTGAACCAATTTAGTTCAACCAGGGCAAAAGGTCGCATGCGCATTTGTATTCTGGTCGGAATCATTTATTTTGGCTTTGCAAATAGCTTCCTAAGTTGGTTAACCATCTGCGTAACTCAAACCGAGGTGTTTGTTTTTCTAGCAGATTGCCCTTATCCGAGAGAGCTGAAATCCATCTCCTCTGCTTCTCATAATTTATTAAGTCTCAGAAAAGGGTTTGGCTGAGGCTTGTGGTAGGAACACACGTGAGCACAATGAGCGCCTGAAGCCTCCCCCTGTCCCTTATTAACAAGGATGACAGCTTCGTGTTCTAGCCTTTTTCTGACTTTGAGCTCCTTCTGGCATGATGCTCTGAGACAGCGTCTGAAGCCGGCGATACATACCTTAGCTGTACAATTAAACATGGTCGTGTCTCCTCTGTAAACACTTTTGCAACTTCGGATTTGAGTGTGCCTGGACTTTATTCTGCCAAGGCTTATTACTGCCTCTGCAAGCTGTTAGTGTGATAATGGCAGCATTTCAAAGCTGAGAGAGAGAAAAGTAGTTGTGTTGGGCTCTGTGGACAAGACCAGGAGTATAAAGTAGAATAAGTAAACTGACTGAAGCTGTGGTTGTTGTTGTTGCTGTGGTCCTCCTTTCTTTCTTTTTTTAATTTTCAATCACTTCATAATAATTTTCTGGTTTGGTTGGCATCTTTTTTTCTAAGAAATCTTCCTGGTTTGCTTGACCTTTGAACAGCTGGAGGTAATTTCTGTTGGGATGCTCCTTTTTTTTTTTTTTTTTTTTTAAAAGTACCCATGGTGAGCCTCCTGCTGTTGCTTCGTCAGAGATTCAGAGAATTCTTTAGTTCCCACCCATCCTACCCCACCCTATACTTTTCTTCTTCCTGGGGGCTTGAATGTTTTGCAGACATTTAGGTCATATTGTGGTGGTGCATGTATCTGGTGAGACCTACTGCATGTGCCTGTGTTCATTTAGAAACACTATCTGCTTTTATTCCTGTGGCTGCATTTCTATGTTACTCCAACTCTCTTAAATCAGTTTTAAGGATTAAATACTGTCACTTAACAGAGTTCCAGTAATAATCATTTTCAGACCTCCTGTGGTGCAACTCTCATGCTCTATTCCAGCCCTTGATGGAATGCGTCTCCAGGATGCTCTCCCTCCTTGTCTCCAAGATGATTTACAAGGGTATTCCCAGAGGACTGGCCCATTATTTGTATCTCAGCATCTCCACCAACCATGCTAAGCCCTCCAATCAATTCTGTGAACATCCATGAATGGTCTTTTGGTGAGGAGCATCTGGGTCACAGCTGCCACGACTGAGGATCTTGGTGGATGTTTTAATTTTTTTAAAACTCAAAAACTTTAAAATATTTTTAAGTTAAATGTTTTAAAACTTAAAATCTTTTAAAATTCTTTGCTTTTCTTTCTCAAAATGGTTCAGAGCAGAGACTTTCCTGGAGTCCTGGAATGGGACATATATCTGTAGGCTCTTATTTATGGTGGCATCAACTATTAACCTCAACAATTGTCCTTGCCCTGAGAGAAATTCCTCAGAAAATCTTCTAAAGCAAAGTTCCTGTCTCACTTCCAGCACGTTATGTCTGTGTTGGTGCTCCAAAGCCAGGGGTCGAAAGAACAGCCTGGAACCAAAACACTTGGCAGCCTCTGCAGGCACCGGAGGATGTATATGATGACGTTGAGGAAATACAAGATAAGCTGTGAGTGTGCTCTTTGCAATGACTGTGTCTATGAAATGTCTTTCAAAAGCTTTGCTGCAGCACATCCCCATGTAATACTTCTGTCTTCTAGCAGCCACACCTCAGACGCCTCAAGTTCATTTGCTTCAGCCAGTGGTAAGTGCAGCACGTGGGGCAGCTCAAACGGGAGCTGCTTGTAATTTGGGCTGGTCCCTGGGAGGTGATGTGAACAGCTTCACTTAACTTTCAACATCTATAGTGTCTCCTTCTGGCCTAGTTGCTCTAAATTCCCATTAAAACCAGTGGGAGCAATACATGTGTCTAGTATGGAATCCATGTGAGCGACTTCAAAACCTCTGTAAGAGTAAAACGTAATGCCCTGGGTGCAATTTGTCCAACAAACCTCACCTCGTCGCAACTGAATTTAGTTTTTGACAATGGCATACCTTCGTTTTAAGTTTCAGGAAATGGCTACGAGGAAACATATGAAGATGTTGACGTTGGGTTTGGTAATCCTGCAAAACCAGAGTAAGTTGCAGTTTCTTAGCCTATAGTTTGAAATACTGACCTTGATGTCCTGTGCCAGGTACTGGTTGGAAGCCTTTGTCTTCCTAATGCAGCTGCAGAGAAGTTGTGGTATGGGTGGGTTTCTTTGCTCTCTTCCTCCCCATTTCCCCCTTGGCTGGTGCTTGAGGAGAAAAAAAGAGTTACGAAAATTAAATCCCCAAGCAGTAAGACCTTTTTATTAGAGCTTGTAGCACTGCCATCTGTTTTAAGTACCCCCCTTACAGCCTCTCCTTGCATAAATCACACTGGACAACCTTGGTAGCCTTCTCTTGATCAACAGCATTGCTTGGTAGTAGCTGAGAAATGGGACCTTTTTTTGTGTGCCAAAAGAAGTAATGCTCAGGGGACAAACAGTGACGTTGTACCCATAAAAAGGGACAAAATGCTCACATTTCAGATCACAGAAGGTTGGAAAACTGAAAAGGGGCCCAGGCTGACATGCTGTAACTAGCTTGAAACCTGCTTTTTAATTTATTTTTTTTTATATATAGTTTCTCAAGATATTTGCTTCCACGGGGTGTGTTATAAAAAGCAATGAGTTTTGCAGCCTCAGGATCACACGTTTCCTGAGCTTCCCAAATGGATTAAGAGGTGAAACGTGAAGTTAGTCGTGTTTTTACTTATTAGCTTTGTGTGGTTCCCTACCTGCACGCAGTAAAAGATTTCCTACCTCCCTTTGTAAGAAATAGAGACAACCTTTGGGAACGCCGTACGGGGCTGCTGCACGCAACTGCTTCGAGTGCATCTGGTGGCTGTCTTCTAAGGAGGAGTGTGGGAGGAATAATAAGGTGTTGCTGTACATCTGCTTTTCCCTTACGGATGTGAGACTCGTACTGGCTTGCATCTGTGTGCCTCATCTGCACATGGGTGCTGAACAGCAGCAGAAATTAAACTCTTTTGCTAATTCGCAGAGGAGCAGTGCATCTTGCCGGCTTTGCAAGGGAATTTTGTGGCAAAGCTAGGATTGGGACCGAATTCGTGGGGTTCAGAGGTCAGCGTCTCAATTCCCAGACCAGTCTTTATGTAATCTTTCTATCGATCCCACATGCAGGATTAGGTGTGCTGATACATATAAAGTACTTTTAACGGTACTTGCACCATGAGTAATGTCCCCCACGTGAGGATCTTGGTTGTTCGCAGCTACTTTATTAGGAAGTCACTGAGTAGCTTTGCAACTCCCCGTAAGCTACAGGGAGGGGTGTGTGTAGTGCAATGTCCTCCTCAGGGGCACACACAGCAGAACTGTGCGATGAAAAGTGGCACAGGCAGATGGTCCTGATGTCCTCTTTTAATGGTCACTGCATGCTTCTGGGTGATTTTTGTCCCTTTACTCCAAACAAACCTGGATCATTCTGTAGTTTTTGGGTCAGGGGAGAACAACTTCAGTTAACATGGAAAGGTTTTAAGATAAGCAAAGATTTGAGCTTGGACTTTGTAATTAAGCACTTTTTCCCATGTTGGTGCTGCCTCTCCCATTGAATCCGTCATTCATCCGCATGATCCTGTTAAGGATTAAAGCCCACTGCTGAGCTGTGCTCTGAGATCTGCTGACCTTCGTTTACCTGCCTCAGGATCTCTGGGGCTAAGAGTACTGCAACTCTCACAGGTTTCATCACCTTTAACTTATAATCCTTTTTTTTTTTTCCCCAGAACAGAAAAACAAAATAAATTTGGGAACTTGTTTAAGATTGAAAAGTTGAAGCTGAAGAATAACAAGTTCAAGGGAAACCTAAGGTAAGAAAATGCTTGTCCAACCCCTTCCAAACCTGAGCATTCGTATTTGCAATAATTTGAGAGCAGGAGGTCTAGGAGTAAGAACAGAGATTTATTGGGAAAGTTATGCCAAAAGGGCTTCTGTAGGCTCATTAGGAGCTGCTGTGGCAGATGTGGCCAACGGTCCTGTGCAGCTTCTCCAAAGTCTCTGGCTTCAGGAATCTACAGGAGCTGGTCCTACAGCAGTGTCCAAGTTTTTGTAGGTTTTCTGCTGCCTTTTGTATGTTTCTGGTACAGATACAAAAGGAAATGTAGAAATGTGGTACCTCCTACCTGGACCTGTGGGTCAGGATTAGGCAAAGGCTTGCTGATGTGGCTCTTAAGGGTTGAAGGATTTATATTCCAAGTACCCTTCATAGGCAAGCTGGCAACAGCATCTGCTGAAGTTTACTACTGCGTCTGCAGTCTAACAAGTCAGGATAGAGGATATTGTATAACCTCCTGTAGTGCCCTTTTAGGTACTATTACTTTAACATTCAAACCTCTGGTTAATGTTCCATGGAAACAGCCTTTTCCTCAAGCTGCCTGCAGAACCTGTCCTCCACCACTGCCAGCATCTACCTCACCCTGTGCACAGTGCCTGGAGTCCAGGAAAATGCTGCTTTTTCTTATTGCTTTGGAAATTCCAGATTAACCTTTCCCTCTTCTGTATGAGGGAGATTTGTTATACATAAAAAACCTTTTCACACTAAATGCTCTGCCGTGTCAGCGACTCCTTCCTGCCTTACTGCTAAACACCATAACTGGGAAAGAGTTTCAAGGTTTTATGCCGTTCTCCTGTCACGAAGAACCCTTAAAGCTCTCACAAGCATCTTAGATATCTACAGTCATTGTCACATTTAAATTCCTGGGCGACCCGTGATATTGGCAGGAGGGAATTATTACTGACTATGGTTACCAGCTGCCCATCAACCCTCTGGCTATTGGAAGGGGTGTAGGCGTGGGCAGAAGGAGGATGCTTTTGCTGATTTGAACTGTTCTTTGGATGCAATGTGGACTTTTCATGAACATATGGCTCTTGTTGGTGCCAGAGGATGGAGATGCTTATTTAGCAAGGGGTATAATTCTGGCAAATATGATTGGTGTCATGGAGCCCATGAAACCTAGACCTGCCTCCATCACTTCAGGAGCAAGCGCTGCTAGTTTGTTGGTGCTCATGGCTTTTTGGATGATGCTGATGCGCAAACTTTTTATTTGCAGATTGTTTTCCATTTCGGTACCAAATTTAGGTAAGCAACATGCATGTATCTGACTCTTGGAGATTGGGGGGTGTGTATCTATGAAGAGGGAGATGTACTGCACAATGGAAAATCAACTTTGTGCATCGCGCCTTTCTGAAAATCATGTAATATGGCAGCATTGACTTTGAAGACATGATAATGATTTGTGCTTTGTTTGAGGGTGGGCTTTTTGCTCATTATTGGATGTTTATGTCTTTAAAGAAGAGCATATCTCGTGAAGATCTGAATACATTTAGGAAGGCATTTAGTACCAGACTCAGAATGACATCACCTAATAGATATCTCTGCTGCATTTCGTTTGACAGTGTCCGTCTCCCAGGAGGACATGGTGTACGATGATGTCAATGTGGAGCAGAAAGAGCCGAAGTGAGGAGGGTGTCCTCAGCTGGGGCTGGCCCTGGGCCATGGAGATGTTCCTCTTGGCACAGAGGAGGATCTCAAAAATATCAGAGGGCTGGAATACTTCTCCTGTGAAGAAAGGCTGAGAGATTTGGGATTGTTCAGCCTTGAGAAGAGAAGGTTCCAGGGAGACTTTATAGTGACCTTTTAATATTTGAAGGGAGCCTTTTTAGCAGGGCTTGTAGTGTTAAGACAAGGGACAATGGTTTTAAACTAAAATACGGGAGGTTTAGACGAGGTATAAGGAAGACATTTTTCACAAGGGTGGTGAGACACTGGCAGAGATTGCCCAGAGAGAAGACCCATCCCTACAAACATTCAAGGTCAGGCTGGATAGGGCTTTGACCAACCTGATCTAGTTAAAGATGTCTCTGCTCATTGCAGAGGGGTTGGACTAGATGACCTTCAAAGATCTCTTCCCAACCCAAAACCATTCTGTGATTCTATGATACCCGTGCCCTGGGTAGCCTGCTGTACTGCAAGCCACTGAGGGTCATGAGCTGGTCAGGACTCAGCCCTGGAGACAGTCCAGGTGCCCTCTCTGTGTGTGTTTAATTTGGCAAGCAGCATCCCACAAAATGTTTCTTCAGCGTTACCTAGTTAGTGTCAGAGACATTTAAAGGAGAGAGCTGCTCCCTGAAACACGTGAAAATTCAGATCAGGAAGGAAAACTCCAGCTCCCAGACCGGATCGTCAGCCCCATCCTGGCAAGCTCCATGTCAGAAAAATTACTTTTAATAGGAACAGCATGTCTCGATGTCTTGCTGCCAGATGATTGTGGCGGCAGCGCGTGCTGGTATAAATCGCAGCAAGTGTTTGCGTTTCAGTGGTGGTTGTGAGGGGAGACAGAGAAAAGTCACGACTTTGTAGGTACGTGTGTTTGGGGAGGGGACACGGTCTGCTGGAAAAAAGCTTCAATTTCTGTGTGGCTCTTTCCCCTCCTCTCAGGGAGAAGGACGACAAGAACAAAACCTGGATGCCAAAATTCCTGATGGCAAAAGACGATAAGGACGGAAGGAAAAGAAGCGAGGATGAGGAAAGGTCTTGATTTTCATTCCACGTTTTCCCGTGTTGTCTAACTTTGTACACGTGTCTCACGAGTCATTTGCAGGAGTGGGGGTGCCCCCGATTGTGCAAACATTTTGTGTTTGGCTGCTGCTTTAGGGTCCTTTCCCTTTGCACCCAGCTTTCAGGAAACTTTGCAGAAAATACCTTGAGGGCAAAACAAACTCTTGGACCTGAGCTGTACGCAAGTGGGGGAATACCCTGAGGGTCTCATCCTGAAGCTGTAGCAGGTTTTCCCACTTAGCCAAGGCAAAAAGGTGTTACTTGCTATGTACTTGGCTGCTTCCCTGTCCTGGTCAATCCCATTCCCTCTTGAATTGTGCCTTGATTAAATATTTGATCTCCATAGATCAGCTATTACTACTGTAGCAAGAACACTGTGTTTAGAAGCCCTGTATACAGTGTAGTAATTGCCTGTGCGTTCCCCTTGACTTTATTTTAAAGTATTGATTTCTTGGGTCTTCTTTCTCAAGTTCACTTTATTGCATTGCCTGCACCACTTGTGCACCGCTTTATTGCTGCACCACTTGTGCATAAAAGCAAAACCAACCCTTTCTGCTACCAGTGCTGCAAAAATTCGCCTGGAAGCAGGAGTTTCGATTTCCCTTTTAGATCAGAAGAGCGAGCATTGAAATGAGCTTTTTCATGACCCGATACCTGACACTCCAAATGCAAATGTTCTCTGGGTTCTCACCACGAAGCTCCTGCATGGTGTTGCTCAGACACTGGTTGTTGTTTCGTGCAAAGCCATGCACAGAGTTTTACAGGCTATCAGGAAGCCAATGTGATTTCATCCATGCCTTAGAGATCGCGGGTCCTGTGTGCTGAGACTGCCAAGGAGGCATCTCTTCACAGCTTAGAAATCTCTGACTTCAGCTCTTGTCTCCCCTCCTCTTAAGAGTGTAGAAGTTAGCCAAGGGTGAATGATTTACTGCAAGCGGGCGAGGTTTGTTGGTTGGTTGGTTGTTGGTTGGTTGTTGTTTTTTTCCTGTCTGAGTTTTAAAATGAATGCCTTAGCTGGAATCGCGTGTAGAGTGGCATCTCCATACTGAGAGCATAGCCCAGCATGAATGGCCATTGCTCCACTTAAGCTGGCGATAAGAGCTTGTTATTCACTTTATAATGATAAGTAAATGTCTGCTTGGGTGACTTTCTTCTCCATGTGGTAAAAAAAATAACAGAAATCTGGAGAGCTGTGTCAAGCCCCACTTCCATAAATGACTCAGTATAAAAGTTATCTGGGGACCCTTCAAGTTTCAATATAAATAAAACCAGAAGGAGAAAAACTGCTGAGGGAAAAGTAAATTGTGGAGTTCTATAAAAACAGGACTGATCTGAAACACTTGATAGAGTTTGGTCGTTCCCACGCTGCTTACGGAGCAAAGAGTCATTCTAAATGGGGAAGCAAAATGGCTCGACTCATGCTCACCCACACATTTGAGTTGTATATTCATCCTTTTATGAAAAAATAGTGATGTGAACAGCATGTTTTGCTCTTCCAAGAGTGCGTTGCAGACAATAAACTGGAGTTAAGCTCTGGGTTGCATCTCCCCATGTGCAAGGGGTTGTTTAAACGGAGCTCAGAAGTGTGTGTGTATCTCTTGATGCAGAAATATCTTCAAAGTCAAGAAGAGCAGTGCAGAAAAAAGCAAAAAGATGGAAAAAGAAGAGAAGTTTTTTAGAGAAACGTTTATGGTAAGTGTTTTTTTTAGAGAACTAGCTGTGTCAGAGGAGGAAAACAGCTACATGTTGGGCTTAAAAGATGCACGCTGGGAAGTTGTTGGTTCTTAGCTGTGCTGGGAGAGATGTCCCACTGCTTTGTCCCCTACTCGGGGATCTTCATGGGGGTTTTTTTCTCCCCCTTTTCAGCCCCAAACAAAGCCTCACAACTCATCTCGAAACCTCTTCCCTTCACCCCTCCCCACTTCCCTTATAGACATCACACACAAGTGTAGGCTAACTTAGGGGGTTTTATTTTTTTCCTGCAGTATGATAAGGAGATCAACATCATCAACACAGCCACTGCCAAGTGCTCGGTCCCCAGTAAGAGGAGAGTTGATCTGCCAGTCACAGCTGGAGAACAGCTGGACATCATCGATGTCACGGAGGGCAGTGCCGTGATTTGCCGCAATTCAGAGGGCAGATGTAAGTGTGCAGAAAAGCCTCTGGTGCTTGCGATCACTTTGCAATTCACTTTGGAGGAGCAACCAACAGTATGTTCTTTGTGCTTGGCCACTGGGCCTTTGTTTGCTCAGGAGTTTATTAATTTATGATTTTTTTTTCTCCCCTTTTCTCTCAGATGGCTATGTTCTAGTGGAGCATTTGAACTTCGGGTAAACTCAGACTTTATTTACTATGATGCATATTTTCTTCTCCTTCCTGTGCATAGATATTTGAGATCTGGAGAAATGCACTTAAAACTTCTAAAGGCAGGGGAAGGTTAATGTAAACAGCCAGTATTAAATATTAAAGAAGAATTTCCAGTTTCAGTGTGCTATTCTGCTGTTACTGAGGTTTCCAGTCCAACTGCAGCTAAAAAAAAATACAAAAAACAACCCATCCAGTCATGACTTGTATAAATTGGAGATTCCTGACTTGCCTTCAGATATGCCTTATTAATTCACATCTGCTGCAAACATGGGTGTGCGTTGCCTTGCCAAAACACACCCTCCAATTCCCTGCTGCAACATCATTTCCTTGCATGCTCATGCCTAATTGATACAAATGAACCTCTTATTGCCCAGGTGCCTATTGCTGTGAAATTTTCTCTTTTTTTTTTGAGACAGACAGTACTAACTGCCCCGAGAGATGCTCTCCCCTCCCTGACCATCCCTGAAGGTTTCTCTTGTGCCATGAGAGACCACATTGGTCAACCATGGAGTGAAGCTGTGAACATAAATGAAGTTTTATTTTTTACGTTATGCTGCTCAATGTGCAAGAGATGTTTCCTTTTTCTGTCTGCTATTTAGAGCACGTCTTCACTAATTATCTCAACATCAGTTATTTTCAGTATTTCTCACTTTTTTGTGTACCTTTTTGGTCAGCTCTGAAATCGCCATGACATTTCTGTGTTTGTAGGGAAAAATACTGTGCTTAGTTGCTTCATCTTCTTAGTGTTCATTTTAGGTGCTGGAATTGCAAGGCTCCCCCCCGAAATTTTCTCTTTTAGAAAGCAAACCATGTAAATTTGAACTTGCTTTGGGCTTGACAAAAAGTATTAAGACAACAAGCATGTACCGCCACTCTTGCTGGGCTAAATACATAAAATAGTGGAAAACTTTTTTCTTTTCCAGAAAACATTAGAAATGAGTAAATAAAGCGTTCAGTCAAAATTTACTTTATTTTTGTAAGCTAACTTAGGCATCCCAGATATGTAAAGGCTGACTTCTGGCTCCCACCGACTCGCGGCAGCAGGCAGTTACCCAACAGTTGCCCCTGTGTTCGGGCTGTTCCCTGCCGTGGGGTCGGAGGATGATTGCTTATTTTAAGAAAAATGCTGCTAAATGTAGGAAGAGAAATATAAACTACTAATAGCTTCTCCTTGGTGTATCCAGTTGATACTTTCTCAAAAGCAGAAAAGCGTGGATAAGATTTTTGCATCACTTTGGAAGAAAAAAAATAAGCTTAAACATAGCTGTAGTGTACAGCTTCTGCCCCTCCCTGGCAGGTTTTAAGAGCCTGTATCACTTTGGTCGTAAATATCCTAAAAATGTAGATGGTTTAATTAGAAATTATGAAATGTTCCAGGCTTAAGAAAACACAGCAAAATAAAAGTGCTGTTTGCCACATGGCCATTTCAAAGCTGGCATAGCAAAGACATCGGAAAAACAGAGCAAATATTTAACGTTTACTTTTAAGTCCATACAGGCATTCTTATTTATTTTACCATGTGGTTACTATTAAGTGCGTTGGCCTGCATCCATCCCTGCAATTAATAAATAAATGAAAAAATAAAAGAAAGCCCTGTAAGCATGCGCAGCTTTGCGGGCTTGCCAGCCCAAATATTTAGACTTCTCCAGCAGGGATGGAGAGTTTGGGGAGCTGAAACGCGTGGTTGGCTTCAGAGCAGGCTTGTGATGTCCTTCCCCTATGGCCTTTGCAGGGACTTGTCCTGATGGAAGGTGTGGAGTTGGCTTACCTGGGGGGGGCGTGGGTGCTTTTCTTACCATGGCAATGCTTAGGATTGATCCTGTGAAGAAAACGCTCCCTTCCTCCACTCCTCCTTCATCTTCCTCCCCATCCAGCGCCACCTTGCAACTTCTGAAGTCTATTACTCACAGAGTCTGTGAGTACTACAGGCAAATCTTGTATTAGCCATGTGTCAGGTTTTTTTTTTTTTTAATCTCTTTAAGAAGTTGTTTAATTTTTTTTTTTTTTTACCAAGTTTAAAAAAGGAAACCCCAAACCTTCCCATATATCCTGTGATATACATGATTAGGCCCTGATCCCGGAGAAATTACGCACGGTCCTTGTGGGATTGCAACCCAACACACTTAGAACTCCTTTTCTTCTGGGACAGGTTGCAATGCATGTACAGAAGGCAAGCGCTTCATATGGGATGACTCTAGACAACATGAAAATGGTTTACTTGTAGCAACTTGGGCTTCCTCAATTAAACTATCGGGTAGTGAGGTGGACTGTGAACTGGCTAAGGGGAAGAAGCCAAAGAGTCGTGGTCAATGGGGCGGAGTCTGGTTGGAGGCCTGTATCCAGTGGAGTCCCTCAAGGGTCGGTACTGGGACCAGTATTATTCAACATATTCATCGATGACTTGGATGAGGGACTAGAGAGTACTATCAGCAAGTTTGCTGATGACACCAAGCTGGGAGGAGTGGCTGACACACCAGAAGGCTGTGCTGCTATTCAGCGAGACCTGGACAGGCTGGAGAGTTGGGCGGGGAAAAATTTAATGAAATATAACAAGGGTAAGTGTAGAGCCTTGCATCTGGGTAGGAACAACCCCAGGTTCCAGTATAAGTTGGGGAATGACTTATTAGAGAGTAGTGTAGGGGAAAGGGACCTGGGAGTCTTGGTGGACAGCAGGATGACCATGAGCCAGCATTGTGCCCTTGTGGCCAGGAAGGCCAATGGCATCCTGGGGTGTATTAGAAGGGGGGTGGTTAGTAGGTCAAGAGAGGTTCTCCTTCCCCTCTACTCTGCCCTGGTGAGACCCCATCTGGAATACTGTGTCCAGTTCTGGACCCCTCAGTTCAAGAAAGACAGGGAACTGCTGGAGAGAGTCCAGCACAGGGCAACTAGGATGATTAAGGGAGTGGAGCATCTCCCTTATGAGGAAAGGCTGAGGGAGCTGGGGCTCTTTAGTTTGGAGGAGACTGAGGGGTGACCTCATTAATGTTTACAAATATATCAAGGGTGAGTGTCACGAGGATGGAGCCAGGCTCTTCTCGGTGACAACCACTGATAGGACAAGGGGTAATGGGCTGAAACTGGAACATAAGAGGTTCCGCTTAAACTCGAGAAGAAATTTCTTCTCAGTGAGGGTAACGGAGCACTGGTACGGGCTGCCCAGGGACATTCAAGACCCGCCTGGACACGTTCCTATGTAGCATAATCTAGGCGCTCCTGCTATGGCAGGGGGATTGGACTTGATGATCTTTCGAGGTCCCTTCCAATCCCTAACATTCTGCGATTCTGTGATTCTGTAAACCACAGTGTGGCTATGTTTAGATCAAGATACCAGTCAGGAAATGAAATTGGTCCTTTTTTAATTTTATAGCTTTGCTGGTACATCCTAAACACATCAAAAAGAGCAGTAATTCTTACGTGAATTTTAAAGTGTGTTCCTCCTCAGAACGGTCCTGAATCAGATGCTCAGATTTGCTGAATCGGAGGTACAACCGAAATTTCTTAGGAGCTAATTCTGTATCACATAAATTGTGTAAAAAATGAGTGTGGGAATAGGACAAACCTGGAGCACTCACTGCAGCTTTGTGCTCTAAGTGGATTTACCTCTCTCTGCAACACAGGCGTTTATGAATGAAGTCCCCAAGTGCCTTTCCTGCAATGAGAGGTTATTTTTGCACAATATCTTTAAAATCCTTCTGTCCGTGCTTTTGCGTAAGGTGCCAATGTCTGAGGCAGCACAGGTTCACTGGCTTCGCTGGATGCATATAATACCCAAGAAAACCTTTGGGCCTGGCTCATGGCATGTATTTGGGGTTGGAGAAGCTGTTTTTGTCTTCATTTATATATTTCAATTCCCCTTCGCCCCCTACTTAATCCTCTGGAGCATCCATGGCCCTGGGATATGCCAGGAGCATCTCCAAAAGGGAACCTCCGCCAGCCAACCCCAGCCTGCAGAAACGGACTGCGCAATAAGGAAATTTTAAGGAATCGCTGCCTTTGTCTCTTTTCATCTCTGAGTTTATTAAAGTGCAAATGTCAACCATGAAGACAGCTATCACATGCAGTGCAGTACACCAAGAAACACTTTCCACACCATAAATGGAAGGTAAAAGGCTTTGCTGTGATTATCTAACGCACAGTTACTTGCACAAAGGACAAAACTGAACCGAGGCTCTGTGCCCTTCCACAACAGCTAGCCCCAGGAAGTACTAAAGCAATTAATTTGAGAACAAAACCTTCTCATCAGTTGATAAAACTATAAATACTCCATCCTCCCTGGTATTTTCTGAGCTCAGGGCCTTATTCTGAGCTTCGTGTTAATTAAATGTTTGAAGGGATGCTTATACTCAGAGCTTTTTCAAGTTCAGTATTAAAAAAAAATAATAAATACATAATATCATAACTACTCCCTATAGTATGAATAAAATGTGGCAACAGACTGGTCTGGCTCATCTCTCTCACAGAGCTGAGGTTTGTCTGCCCAAAGATGCTGGGCCATGGACACTAGCGTTATCCTGGGATTCAGTTTTGCTTTGTGCTCTAAAAAGAGGAAAAAACCAAATGCATTGAGGTACAAAACACGTGAATATAACATGATAACAGAACACACTTTCAGTAACAAGAATAAATATTACCATGTCTACAGTACCTACTTCACAGCTTTGTGTGATGAGGATAAATAAACTATTTCAAAACTTGAAAAAAAAAAAAAGAGATGAGTCTTACGAATAAATTTCGATTTTTAAATTAAGGCAGCTTCAGCAGGAATTTCAAGGCTTTTGTTGAAAACAGACTTTTTGTAACACCAAAAGTGTACTCACGCTTTGCAGCCAGAGCACTGATTTACCATCCAGTTCTCCTAATTTTGATGATCTAAACGAGCAAAGACATGTGCATCAAATACACATAATACACATCATTCCTGCTCTGGCAGGGGGATTGGACTTGATGATCTTTCGAGGTCCCTTCCAATCCCTAACATTCTATGATTCTATGAATACTGGGTTCGCTCTCTGCAAAAATCAGCGTTTGGTCAGTAGTTGTAATGTGGCAATTCTGAAAACCAGTTCATCTCTCGGGCACAGCATCAAGGTACCTTGGAATGAATCGTTCACTCCACGTTCAAAAGGCAGACTGGAAATTCAGAATTTCAGGAAGCTGTTGCTTTTTTTTTTTTTTTTTAAATGAGTGACCAAGGAAAAGAAATATATAAGGGAAAGGCTAAGGAAGCCAAAGGAAAGCACTGAATGGGAAGCCCATACCAAAGTAAGACCTTAAGAAAGGTGACACTCGTAGCTACATCAGACACCCGAAACAAAAACAGATCCTAAAACTTTCCAGTAAAATACTGCAGGAGCTGGAGAGGGGATTTGTTTGGCTCATCCGAAGGGCTGGATGTGCGCTGCACCTTCCCTCCCTCCTCCTCTCAGCTCATACAAGGATGAAGCCAAACACCCGCACAACACAGGGTACTTCAAGTATTTAGAAACATGGCCTGCATGTCTCACCGGTGGGATTCTGCATAAGCTGGGGATTTGTGCGCCTCCCAAAACAAAGCTGCGGCTTCCAGCAGTCCTGATGTATGTCGAAGGCACAATTTCATGTCCCGCGTATTTCTCTCTCTCCCTCTGTATGGGTGCACACAAGACGACTGATGGTAAAGAGCAGTGAAACAGAACGGAGTAGACAGAATGGTTATTTCATTTGATCTCCATCTATTCCAGTGCGAATGGCATCACAATCACAAACATAAAAAAACCCGTTAGGTACAACAGATATTAATCAGTTGCTTTGTTTTTTACAACACTGCCCACATATACCCCTGTGCTTCTACACACTTTATGAAATGCTAGATTGGATGCACACACTGAAGACACATTTCTGACCCTCTAAGAGAAAAAAAAACCAAAATCACCGCTGCCTTCGCCTGCTCAGCTCTAACTCCTGAAAATAAAACTGCCCCAAACCCCAGTGGCACCAAGGCTTTGGGCAGGGAGGGTGGGAGGGCAGGATACTCACAGCTCCCGGTGTCACCTCTCCTCCCTCCCCTGGATGAGGCCACGCTGGGTCCGACAGGGTCAGCTAAGCTACTCATGGGCTTTACTTAGAAGAGGGTGTAAAAATACCATCTCGCCTTTCTCCAGGTCCTCTTGCATGCTGGGATTAGCGTGTGCGATGGCAGGTGTCCATGGCACACCCCTACCCGCTAGGTAAATAAAACTGAGAGGCCAATAACAGGATACTACCTACATGTGTGTATATATATATATATATATACACATATGTATATATACATATATATACATACGTATTTTTATATGTATACATACATAAGTTACACATACATAAATTTTCCGACTAGTACACTACAAGCTATCTCTGAATTACCTCAACCGGGAGCTGGAGGTTAATGATGACACCTATCTGACCTCTATATCCTTTGCATTTTTGTCTCTCTCCCCCCTCGGGCTGAAGCAAAGCTCAGGTGAGTTTGTGGCTTGCAAAGCACAGCTGTCCAGTGGCTTTTGAAGAATTGCACTTGGAGTAATTCAAGTTTCTGTAGTTCAAAAACGTCTACCCTGCTTTTCCCGATGCTTGTGCATGTACCAGCATAACTCAAAAAAATCGACCACAGTGTAACCGTGTACGAGTTAAACTTTTCCTCTGGAAAATGCAACCGGAGGTCAGCAGCTTCTTTGCAGCTGGGAACCAGAAAACAGCCTATTTGAAGGTAAAATAAATAAATAAACAAACAAACCGCAAAGTGAAACTTCTGGGTAAGGCCGTAATGGACGGTTTAACCCGATGCATTCGTTGTGGAGGTACTTCCATCAGTGCTACCCATTTCACTGCTCCTGCTGACTGTGAGCAAGAGAGTTGCTTCATCTCTTTGTGTCTCTCCGTACAGAAAACTGAGTCACGCTGACTGCCTTCTAGGCAGGACTGGTTTTGCAGATCCATACACGAGTCAATGTTTGCACGGGTCTGAGAAGATGCCAAGTGCCACAAGAGCTTATCCTACCACCTTGAAATCCCACCAGTCTCTACGAAGCAAACAGTTCCTCCCAAAGGCATTTGCTGTCATTCAATACTATTAGTTCTGTTGGGTGGGACATCTTGGAGGAAAATTGTCATTGTAAGGCAAGACATCTGTACATCCACATGCTTCTCAACCACGGATTACAGCTCACACACACCTCATCAGCTGGGCTACAGCTGTTTCCAGGACAAGCGACTTGGCGAGATGCTCGGTCGCAAGCGACATTTTAAACAGCCTTTTACATTTCATACGCATCTCATGGCGAAGTTCTGGATGCTCCTAACTCTTTTCTGAATGGAAATTCCTGTCTGTCCCTACGGCCACTCAGCCGCCATCACCTCCTCCTTTCCAAAGGGGTTTATCTCCAGCACCCAAAAACATTTAGGGCTGTTTGCTCAGCAGTTGCTTGAGCCTCAGCACTGATGCAAAAGCTGCTAAAGAGCCGGCTGCTGCTCAGCTTTAGCTCTGGGGTGGGCTCTTTTTTTACACGCAGGAGTCTGGATCCTCCATCCTCACCAGGCATGACCTGCTCACACCAGAGCACTGGAGATGCTCATCATCCAACATCCAACCAGGCGCGGTACCAAAGCCATCCTTCACGCCCGAGTATTGATTTAATAATGATAATATAATAAAAAGCCCGTTACAAAACCTAGGAGTACTAAAAACATTTCCAGTATTTCTTTTAAAAACAAAATTGTTCTGCTGCCGGGTTTACAATCCAACCACTGCTGTGGTGGATTTAGCATACAAGGACTTAACAGCAAAACTGAATTTTTATTTTTTTTTTTGCAAGTTTTCTACTTTGTGCGGCTTCTGGAAAAATTGGAGCTGTAAAGTCACGTTAGTGAGAATCCAAGCGTAATCTGTAACAAAAGTAAGGCAATTTTGTGGTTTTTAAAAAAAAAGGGACTTCGAGCTGAAAACGTCCATTTAACTGCCAGTAGACGGCAAAAATATCCCGTATTTATCTTCGTTACCCAAAATGATTAGTACAAAAGGCTTAATGTGTTGTTCTCTTACTTGCTTCATACAGAAGCTTGCAGAAAGTATAAATTAAAGTGCAACTGTACAAAAAAACCTAGCAAAAATGGGTCATAACAAGCTATCAAAAAGACGGATTAAATTTTTTCTTAAGTTGAATCACTGCATACTTGGGACCAGCAAAAGCTCTCCTTTGCTTTGTTTCTTAAAACGAACAATAAAAAAGGAAAAAAAACCAACAAACCCACACAGGATTTTTTGGCAAAGTTTTCATAAAGCATTTGTTTCTTGACTGATTAGACTATTCCGTTCCGTTCAAATGGAATTCAGCAGGGTTGCAAAACCAAGCAGATGCCAACGCCGCCCATTAGATTAAGCCTATGTAGTCCAAAATAAGAATTCTTTTAAACAAAGAAGTCACACGTGCATTAGAGTTTACCCTTGAATAACAAGAATTTAACTTTAAAAATCCCTGTAGTTTGTCTTAAAAAAGAAAATCCTATCTTTCAGATAGCCAGTAGGAAAGAAAACGGGGAAAAAAAGCTCTGAATTCAGATATCCCTGCCTTATCAGCGGAGCAGTGAAGGTCACAGTCCGGCGAGCAGCAGTGGAACGGGAGAGCCCTTCGGCATGAAAAGTGAGTCTCCAGAGGGAGCTGCGCCCGGGGAAGGCAAGGGAGGCAGATTTGGCAGCGATTTTAGGATGATGACGACGACAGGCGAAGGCTCCCTATGGGAAAGGCGAGAGGTAAACGCTCCGGAGCTGCACGATGATGATCCCCCACCCTAGGGTGATGGTTGGGCAAAGAAGTGGGTTTTCAAGGTGGCTCGTCGGCACCTCGGCTAAATCCTCCCTGGGATTCGGCCCCGGGAGCTGGTGGAGCCACAGGCGAGGGTGTTGGGAAGGGTGGGAAGTGACGTTTAAAGGCTGGAAAAAAGGTGAGCAGCCTTCACCTTTGGAGGTGGTGAGGAGGTCAGTGCTGCTCAGGGCTCTCAGCAGGAGGAAATAAAGCATCTTATGGGAAACTCCTCTGCAAAGACTTGACACGGGGAGGCTTTCCGATGGCATGTCTGCAATAGGACCTTTGCGCATCCCACCTTCCCCCTCCATCTTTTGCAAGGGGGAAAAAAACAGAGGGGAGGGATGGCATATTGCACTAGTGTGGAAGCATCTCAGGAGCTGCTAATTTTAGGAGGAAAGTGTTACCAGAGGCTGGCAGCCCCATCGGCACCCAGGTGCAAATGCCACAGAGCTGCTTCATTTCACAGAGCTCCTGGTCAACTCCTCCAACCCGGCTCAGGCCATCCAGCCCCTGCTCTGTACAGCAAAGGGGATGCAACATCAACCTCACTGCAGGCTGCCTACATTGCAGAAAGCTTGGCTGTGGCTCCAGGATGAACCAGGGGGCAGGTGTTTTCCAAAAACTCATGATGCATTTGCTACTTGACAGCCCTACCAACATTTGCCATTTGGTTCACTGGGGAGGGGGCGGGGCGGGGAAGAAAAAAGGTATTGGATACATTCCACCACGGTATAACGAGTGAAATGAAGTTCTTCTTTGTGCCTTGTTAGAGGGGAGCATGTTTTGGGTCTGGAACTGGCTGTGGAGCGGCGAGGGGCAGAGGAGAAATGAAGCAGAAGAATCAAGGAAGGGACCACATCCTGCCAGTGCAATACCGTGTGTGGGGGGGACATCAGCGAGCCAGGGCCATGATCAGGCTGGCGCACATCTCGAAGAAGTCCATGGTGTGGCTGCCCAGGCGCGGTGTCACCGAGGGGATGCTGCCGACGAAGGAGCCGCTGAGGGAGCCCATCAGCGACTGGCACTCGGCGGCCGCGGCACCGTCGATACTCAGTCTGGGTCGGTGCAAGCCGGCGGCAGAGCAGGAGCGCTGTGGCGTGGACGAGCCAGACCTCTGCTCCATCACTTCATCTTGAGTACAAAAAAAAACCAAACAACAAGCGATGGAAAGAAAAAAAATGTTATTTGTTTGGCAAGGAACTAGTACAAGCAGTGGAGACAAATGGATCACAAGGGCTTTCACTGACTTGAAATAGCCCCACGAGCATTTCGAAATGCAAAGAATGATCTTTAATTTTTTTTTTAGACTTCCAAACTTGTCATTTTTTATGTTGTACATCTTGTGTGTTCCTGCTTACCATCGATGCTTTTGAAGTCCAAGAGATAGCTGCGGTTGTCGACCTGGTAGAGCTGCAGGCTCATCTTCACATAATTGCCTGTCACCGGGTTCTTGCGGCGCACTCTGAGGTGGTAGGAGTTCACCACCTGCAATGGGAAACTTTCAGGAATAACATTCCAGGTAGCAAGAAGAACAAGAAGAACGTTTTTTTCCCTTTGTTTTTTGTTTGATTTTTCTCCTCTCCTCTAAATACCAGCAAGACATCTTCTGAGAAAAACACCACTTCTAGAAAGAACAATGCCTAAAAAATCAAGCAAATGGCTTCACATCCTCCTTCCAATCTATTTTTAAAAATGCTTCTTAGGGCTCTGATTCACCAGCTGCTGGCAGACGAAGCTGTCGTCACCTGCCTTGCCAGGCACCAAACTGATGTTTGCTCCTCCCTCACCAGCACCAACGGCCACATGAGCCAAAAAGTCCACTCGTGGACCTGTGTGTGATGACCATGCTCCTGAAAACAAGGCAGGCTGGGCAGCTGGGAAGGGCAACCTCTCCCATTATCGCAGTTAAATTCAGTGTTCGTGAATCAGCCTTGAGCTGTATGTTTTCTCTTGCCTCTTCCCACCTCACAATCTGCCGCATCTCATTTGCAACAAGACCTTTTCTCTGTGCCGTATTTCCGATGCAACTGCACAGAGGGGAAAGCTATTTTCATGAAGAATCACATCTGAAGTCATTCTTAGGGTGGGAAAAGACTATTCTGAAACCTCTTCACACAAATTAAGCTCCATTGCCTACATGAAGATGTTGGGCTGACTTGTTTCATGAAGCTGTACCAGAAATACATCAGGTTTGTTCCTTCTCTGGAGAAACACGCAGCTAACAAATGTCTCGCTGTTGTAGGCACATGCAACTGGAGACAGTCCATCTCCTGACTGGTGCGTGTTTTAAACACGTAATATTGTCAGAAATGGAAGGAGGAGGGTGTCTCCACTGCTGACAAAGACTGAAATTGTCCTTACCTTGCTCCTGATGCTTGCTCAAAGCTGCTGTAAAAGGCCATGAGTCAGGATTGCTCACCTCAGCGACTGTACCAAGATTTAAGGAATCAGGCTCAGCAGCAAATATTCAGGGCTAACTTAGGGATTTATTCATGAGACTTTGAAAGAGATCGTGATTAAATGCTGCGTAGCTCTGGAGTGAGTACTGTCAGCTAAAATGTCACCTGGCTTTAAAGCAAGCTTCAGGAAGCTGAGCCCTAAAGCAGGGAAGCAGTAAGTGTATGAAAGCACATCTGGTCCGTAAGCATTGCTCTGTCTCCATCGAAAAATTGCTACCATGTCAACAGCACAAACTCCTACCCCCAACAGCCCCCAGCCCCTCAGCTGCACATCTTTTAGGAAGATGCACATTGTGCCATTTCAGCACACGACTGTGAGGACCCAAGCAGAAATGATGAAGAGTCATTCTGCTCAGGAGCACTTGAGATGACCTCGCAAGGAATTAGCCACTAGAATTAGAAATGTGACTGGCTCCTCTTAGACCCACACCTAAACGAGGCAGAATCATCTTTCCAGTCACGGCCTTTGTGCATTCAGGAAGAAAACTCTTATTTCACACCATAAGTAAACACCACAGATACCAAACAACAGCTAGAATCTTAATTCAGCATGTTTGTACTAGTGCAAAGTAACAGGGATGATCGCAAGGTGTGGGCATTTATTTCCAAGCAGGTGAGACCGTAACCATACTTCTTAACCTCCCCGAGAATCATAGAATAGTTTCAGCTGGAAGAGACCTTGAAGATCATTGAGTCCAGCCCTATCAACCTACTAAACTATGTCCCCCAATGCAACATCCACCCGTCTCTCAAACACCTCCAGGGACGACGACTCAACCCCCTTGCTGGGCAGCCTGTTTCAATGGCCGACAATCCTTTCAGTAAAGAAATTCTTCCTAATATCTAACCTGAACCTCCCCTGGCGCAATTTAAATCCATTTCCCCTCATCCTATCACTCTCCGCTAGAGAGAACAGACCAAGCTCTGCCTCTCTACAACCTCCCTTCAGGTAGCTGTAGAGAGTGATGAGGTCTCATGTGACCCCTGAAAACCACCACGAAGCACCAGTACTCCCTACCTTCCACTCAAAGTCCAGCTGCTTCATGGCACGGTACACCTCAGCCATAATGTCATAGGGTTTGCTCTGGCTGCGGATTCCCAAGTGCCACTTGGCCTTTTTGACAGTCAGGGGTTTGGGTTTTGTAGTGTTGAGGGCATCCAAAGGACATCGAGCTTTGGGGCTGTCTGCTATTAACGGCGGCATCCGCTCGGGGTGCGGCTTCACCCCGGGAGGGATGTGCACGGTGCTGTCGTCCATGAAGGAGCCGGTAGGAGGGCTGGAGGCGAGGTAGAACTCGCTGGCTTGGTTCATGATCCTGCGGTTGTCGATGACAAGGTGGTACGCCACTGCCAGCTGGTCCTGAGGGTCTCCACTGTACAGGCTGTTCATCACCTCTGACTCCGTGCACTCAAACTTTTCACAAACTTCCCGAACCGCGTCGTCATCGATGACGGTGGCATCATAAGAAGGGTCCTCCGGGAACAGGTAACTGGGCAGCTCCTCCTTAAACCACTCGTGTTCCCTGGAGAAAGGCAGAGACGAGCAACTGTGAGCTCTGTGCAAGGCAAGCTGGGGCAACCACGGCCACTGGTCCCTCATTTTGTCTAGCTAAAACTAATCCTCAGCTGCAGATTGGGGAGCTCAACCCAGCCCTGCCCGGTCTCCCCAGTATTGCAACAACGATGACACTTCATAAGCACAGTTGCTTGCACCCTTGGCTCCAATGTAAGACCTCAGCACTAAGGAGATGCTCATGCCTTTTGTTTATCATGGTTCTGACAGAGATACAGAGCATCGAAGCTATCCAGGCACCTGATCCCCATCCGATTTACAATGAGGCCAGTGATAATTACGTGACTAACTGCCATAGAGAGCCTTGCCCATTGGTTCTACGTATCAACTGTGATCTCACCACACGGGCTGCTGCTGCTCTAACATGTAATTAAATCCTCTAGTCCTAAGGAATTAAGAAATAAAAAAGATGTTTTACTTGAAGGGTAAAATTAAGGCCATCCATTACAAATGCATTAAAAACTTGTTAACTGCTGTAAGTCTTAGTAACATTTATGTATAGGCTACGCACACCAGCTAGATGTAACAATTACCATAAATTTCATTAAATGCATATCAGACTCTGTTTTTACAAAATGTTTCTAAAATGGCTCAGATTGTGAGAATTTTGGAGTCCTCCTACCAGCCATAAGCTCTAAACGATCTCTGCAGGCACAAATATCATCTAATCCAACCTCCCTGCCATGGGCAGGCACACCTCTCAACTAGACCAGGGTGCTCAAGGCCTCATCAAACCTGGACTTGAACATCTCCAGGGAGGGGGCATCCACACCTTCCAGAGTCTTGCCATCCTTGTATTGAAGAATTTCTTCCTAAGATTCAATCTAAACCTATTCTCCTTCAGTTTAAACTCGTTTCCCCTTGTCCTATTGCTGGACACTCCTGTAAAAAGTCCCTCTCCAACCTGAAGGTTCCCTTCAGGTATTGGAAGGCAGTTATAAGGTCCCCCTGGTGTTTTCTCTTTTCAAGGCTGAACAATCCCACCTCCCTCAGCCTATCCTTGTAGTAAAGCTGCTCCAGCCCCTGGATCATCTTTGTGGCCCTTCTCCAGACTTTTTCCAACACAGTTAATGGTTGGACTTGATGATTTTAAAGCTCTCTTCCAACCTAAATGATTCTATAATTCTATACAGCTGGTTTTGCTATGCACTATTATGGGATTTTTAAAGCTATTTTACAATGCAGTAAACCAGCATTTTATATATACAAAATATGTATAAAATTATCATCACCTACTACCAGCCAGCAGCACCCACATCTCCAACAACACAGAAGGGTGTAGGGGGTGCAGGAGTGTTCCTTAAATCACCTGGGACAAAACCCAGCTGGATTAAATGACTGTTATAAACTACCCTGCCCACCTGGCAGCAGATGACCCCCAGGAAAGCCACAAACCTCAGCCACCAGTACCCCAGAGCCTGCCAGCACACCCATCCCACCCCATCCCACTTGGGCTGACCTGATGTCCTTGATGGTTGCTCGCTTGAGGGGGTCAACCTGCAGCATGTGCATGAGGAGAGTGGCAACGGAGCGGTTGAGGTATTCCGGGATGTAAAACACACCTCCTCGGATCTTCTTGAAGAGGGTAGGGACGTGCTCGTCGTCAAAAGGCAGTGTGCCGCAGAGGAGTGCGTAGAGGATAACGCCGCAGCTCCAGATGTCCACCTCCGGGCCAGCATACAGCCTGTGCGAAGGCAAGGGCAGGGGAAAGGTGTCACCAGCCATCCTCCTCTCTTGAGTCAGGGTGCAGGTCCCACTGGGCGAGCTGGGGACATGGGCCAGAGCTGCAGGCCACCCTGGGGCTGCGCACAGGGACACCCCCGACAAACCCTGCCTAAGCCAAAATCACTCAGGGGCGAGGGGAAATAACCTGGCAGAGCTGGCTGCCCAGGCTCCTCTGAACAGCCGTGTGCATCCCTGCCTCTGCCCAACCCTCCGAAAAGCCAAATTCCACGTTTCCAAGAGCTCTGCCAGGCTGTTCGCTCCTTTGCCTCAAGGGTTCAACCAGCAACTTCTGTTCATTCAAGCAAGGCAGATTAAACAGCAGCAGATACTCTATCTCTGAGTGTTTATTTTCGGTTTGATGTCTGTGTGCTGGCATGCAAGTGCTCCTCCTTCCGACAAGATGCTCTTTGGTATCGCCAAGTCAGGACACCCCAAATGTACAGGTTCTGCCTGCTTGCTCTATTTGTTTAACTCTTTTTGCTAGAGCTCTTGCTTTCTCAGAGAGTCTGGGAGGCAGTGCTTACCCTCAGGCTGTAAAACTCTACCACAATACAATGGTTGAAGCAGAAATACAGAAGTCCCTTCACGAAACCTCAGCATCCTGCACTTGCTCCTCCTGAAAAGCATTGCTGCGGATGCACTAGTGTGCAAAAAGCGCCCCTCATGCACGTGGCCAATTCTCTGAACACCCCCAAAACCTCAGTTGTGTTTCTCCAAGGGTGAGACCTCCCCTGCTGAGGCCAGGGACAGCAGCAAAGTCATTTCCTGGAAATGAAGACCATTATCCCACTGCCCTCTTGGTCCTGCCTCCACGACCGATTCCGATGGATAGGAAGCGCGATTCTTCAGCTGATAACTGCACTGCCTGAACAGCTGACCACACTTTCAAGCCCGAATGAGCTTTTATATAAGACTCTGAAGCCTGAGCTGTCACGCTCTCCTGCTTTTGTGCTCTACCCAGCAAAGGCAGGAGCAGCCAGGAACCAGCAGATTGTGCCTCTGTCTCTCGAGGGCAGCTCACCGTAGTTTTCAGAAGAGGGCACATTTTCATATTTATCAGGGGTATAAAGCTCAAGCATCACTGACACCGTAAGCAGTATTGATGCGGGAGGGCTGCAGCAGTAACTGGTGAAAAAGTGCAACACATAGGCTTGGTTTTCTTTTTCTTTCTTACTTTCATTGTTAATAAGCTGTATTGTCTGTACCCTTGTAATGATCAGGCTCTGCATACAGGGACTAAATCCTTCCTGCTAATCTGCCATGTACCTTGTCTCCTATACGAACTGAAAAAAAAAATAAATTGTGATTCTGGCCTTTACTGAAAAGGGCAGGAAATAATATCTTTTTGGAATCACAGTAGAGTTTCTGGATTTGTTCCCCTCTTGACAATGAGAATTTACTTGCTTTCGCCTGCAGAGCTGTAGTCACAACAGGGGTTTTTGGATGCTGGTCTAATTCCTAGGATACTCTGCCAATACTTGCACTGGTATAAACAGGGATAAAATAATCATAATCATGGTGAACAGATTTTGAACAAAATATTGTATTTAAAAGCTACAGTTATAGGCAAAAATATGCTGGATTAGGAAAACTAATGTTCATGGAAAGGGCGATTCAAAACTACGTGGTAGATAATGAAACGGGCAGGCTGAAGGACCACACAGAAGACTGACAGTTCCAAAATCTGTATTTGCAATCCTTGCTCTGCTATTATAGAGTTAGGGAAGTAAGTACATCATATGCAGCTTAATTCCTGACAGTAAAATATAGGCGGTACCAATTCTGCATCCACAAAGTAAAATCCAATTCAACCTTGCAGAGTGTGTTCAACATGCCGTGTACGGTACAGATGTTGCATGCCGAGAGATGCAACGATCTCCGTTTGTCAATTCAATGCACCAATTCAAAACAAAGTTTTGATGGCTGAACCTACCATCACAAACAAAACCCCTAGCTTAAGGAACGAGAAGACAAGTATTTTCAATACAAGAGTTCAACAGTGTAGGGAAGTAATTAAAGGTCTTCCTGACCCTTCTGTTAGTGAATGGTTTTCCTCATATACACTGTATTTTATCTTACAGGTGGGCAAGAGAGAAGGGGCTGGCCTTGAAAAATCTTTCCATCTGAAGCCTCACTGTTTGCATCCAAAGAGTAATTTTCACCCTCTTTAATTAGCAATACAAACAGTCAACATCTGCTAACAATTCCTCCAAATAAACACCTTTAGCAAAACACGGTTTGCTCTTACAGCTACTGAGAAACGTACTGACCAAGAAAACTTTAAGATCTTTGCCAGCAGATTTACCCAAACATAAAATACAGGCTGGAAGGATTCAGCTTTTACTAGATGTGCAAAGCTGTTTCCAAGCCCAAGAACAAACTTCTGTGTGCTCACACAGGTTCTGATTAAAAGTAGATGTCCTACCTGCCAGAGATGACTTCAGGGGCTGCATAATTCGGGGAACCACAGCTGGTGCGTAGAAATTCGCCATCTGACATCATGTTGGACAATCCTAAAAACAAGACGTTTGATATTTACTGATGTTTGCTGGGAAGGTCCAGTCATGGAGGATTCCATGTTGCACAGAGGAGGAGGGGTATAGCAAGTGGAGGGAGACATTTGGAGGAGAACTGTTGACATAATTTAGACAGACTCCTTTGAGCTGATTTGAAATCATTATCATCGAATTATCATCATTACATTGTTACTGATATATTGTTGTTATTGTTGTTGTTCTACGAACTGATTTGTAATTATTGTTATTGAATTATTATCGTTATATTCTTGTTGATATATTGTTGATGTTATCGTTATTATTACTTATTAATTATTGTTTTGTTGTTGTTATTATTATGATTATTGATATCTTCACACCCAACCAAGGAACTTTCACCCTATTATTATTATTATTATTATTATTATTATTATTATTATTATAATCATCATTATCATCATCGTCTTCACATCCATCATCATCATCATCTTCACATCCAGCCAAGGAACTTTCACTCCAGGCTAATTCTGCTTCTCTAAGTTGCAAACCCCAGAGCACAGAGGAATGGAGACATAATTCATCCCAGAGCACTTACTTTACAGTGGAATTGTGTGGGGTTGTGAAATTTGTAAATCTTCCAGAGGATTTACCACTGCTAGACAGGACTCATCGGGATCTAGCTGGTAGTCCAGCTATTTCAACGGATTTCAATTGCTAATGGCACTTAAAGACTTCTGTTACTGCTCATTTGTAAAATGAAGTGAGGCCAAGAGCACACGACCAAACGTACGGAGAACACGCGTGAAAATAAACACAGCCAGCTCACCCTGGAATTAACTGCACTGAGTCTGCCTTAAATAGAAATCAGCTACACTTTTATATTAGGTCTCTATACTAAAACCTAGCGAAGATTTGCAAATTACTTCGCTGCTCCACTCTTGATGCCAGCGCAATAAGTAATCCCTGCTTCTGCAAAATAAAAAAAAAAAGGCCCGGTGTTTATAACTGTGGGCTGTTCAGGTAAAGCAAACTGCTAGTGGTTAGGAAAACAGGCTCTGGGTTTTGTAAAGCACGCCGCACAGACACGCTCCAGCAAGCGCCGTGGAGCTGGCTGCGTTTCTGGAATGCTGCTGGGGTCACATACCAAAATCAGCTATCTTCGCGTTCATGTGTGCGTCCAGCAGCACGTTCTCTGGTTTCAGGTCTCGGTGGACCACCATGTGTCTGTGGCAGTAATCCACCGCGGAGAGAATCTGCTGGAAAAGGCGTCGAGCTTCTGCTTCTTCAACCTACAGACGCAGAGGGGAAAATAGTCCTGAAGGTCTGCGCTTGGAGTTCGCGAGGGAAGGTTTGACTTAGCAAGGAGCCAAAACGTCCCAGGGCGCGGAGAGAAAAATCACAGCGTGCTTGTGACCAGAAGCAGCAGATAAAGCACACTTTCCCCCCTCCTTGCATTTCATAATGTGTTTGCAAATGATAACAGCCCAGAGATTAAATTAGAAACCTACAATTCAGCTGAGCTATCAAGGAGAACTTACTGGTGGCACCTATGAGACAAGCACCTGCTGTCCCAATGGGACCAGTTCTGCTGCACAGCACATGAAGATCAAGGCCGGACAAAACAGAGGATGCTGCGGGGAGCAGTTCCTCACAGACAGACAAATTTGGGAACAAAAAGACTAAAGGTGGAATATTGTGATGATTTTCATCAGCTCTCTCAGCTATAAAGTTGTATGAGCTGTATTAGAGAAGTTATATTTAAAACTATGACGGTATTATTTTTACTGACCATTTCCTGAAGACTCTCTTCCTGCAAAAATTTAGTTTCTGAAGGCGAAAGTTCAGAAAGGATCCAAACTAGTCACCGAAAAGATCCAGATGGGTAAAATGTGTTGGAAATCAGAACTCTACATAGAAAAGTAAATGGAGTCAGCTCTATCAACCAGTGGACTAATCTAAATTGATTTATTGTGAACGTATTGATTTTTGCAGTACAGAGAGGAAACGTATGATGGGCTGATCCTTCACCTGAAGCTTTATTCTGGATTTTTATCTCCTTGCCCTTCACCTGAAGCTTTATTCTGGATTTTTATCTCCTTGCCCTGTGATTGCCTGCTGCCTACGAGGATGTCCACGGGGCACACACTAGTGATTTTCTTTGTAACCATAATAACAGAATCCATGGGCTCAACCTACGCCTCAGGTGGTTTATACCCAGCAGAATTACTGTCATTTGAAAACACCGTTCAGATAAGCCACATCCTTAAAAAAAAGTCTGCAAAAAAACTGATGTGAAGCCAAGGAGGAGGTGAATGACTGGGATGGAAACCACACCGGGTGGTCTTCCCCTCCAATGCTGTAAATCTGCTCCTGAACTGTGGGGGTTTTGCCAGCCAAGAAAATTATAAAAATTATAAAAATATGCCAGTTTTCCAAGGATTTTTGCTAAGCAACACATCACCTTGGATATCTTGGTTTGCATATCAAAATACACCAGAAAACGTTGCAAAAAAAAATAAATAAAATAAATCGCGCGCAACTTTTGTGCGAGCCGGGTACGAGACACTCCAGATGGGATTGCTGTGAAGCAACTTCTATTTTGGGCCTTAACCTTAACTGCATCACCCTTAACAGTCGTTTTGCTTCTAAACACCATCCTCTTCCCACACAAGTGTTTGGGCTGATATGGCACTGGCACTTACACGTCCATGCTTACAGATGTAATCAAATAACTCGCCGCCAGATACGTATTCCATGACCATGAAGAAATCCGTCGGCGTGCTGATGACCTGGTACCTTCGAAAACACAAGCGGATTTAGAAAAAAAAAATAAGAGCAAGGAAAGGCTTTTAAACAGATTACTAGTTTCACATCAATCCTTAAAATAAGCATTTGGATCTTGCTTCTATAATTGCTTTCCACTTCTGAAAAGCCATTTCTTATTTCAAGTATCATCTTTCACTTGTCTATGAAAGGATCTCTTTTACAGACCTACAGTTTTCCTTCAAGCTTCGAAATAATCCTCTGAAATCTCTGCCAGACAATCCTATCACATTTTGGGCTGTCCTGACTTTGAAATTTTCATTTTGGCTAAGATCTGCAACAACAGCTTTAGAAATGAAGGCTGCGTTAGCTGGGAGCAGGATGCCGGGTATATTGAGTTTCTCTCATATCAAGGATAAAGAAGACAAAGGAACTCCAGATAGAGGGACCTTCTTTTGGAATGGTATAGAAACAACGACAAGCACTCCAAAAGTTACTTTTCAATTATTGAATCCCTCTATATTTGAGAATGGAGAGGCAAAAAAAACCCAAACAAACAAAAAAGAGCATCACCCTCGACTTGCAGATTTGTTCTCGGCCAGTGATCAGCTGAGGTCAGTGCTCAATGGTCAATGCTGCAGGAGTTCACAGCAGCGCCAGCTGAGACCCCCTCTGCTTTATTTCAGATACAGTGCTGTTTGCTTTTATTTTTAACAGCTGAATTTCCGTGGGTTGTAATTTGAAACAGATTGCAAACAACGTTGAGAGATCAGTGAGTGAACAGGTGACAGTCCCATAAAGATCAACAGAATCAATCTAATTTTTCTGACGCGCTTTGCACCCACACATCTCAGTTACCGTTAACTGCCCCACTATTTCTTTAATAGACATGTAAAAAGCTATTGAAAGAGGCGATTTATGCACCATGGTCTCCTGCTCACCTCCTTTCTTTGTCATCGTATTTCCCGATTGTAGGATGCACCATAGAACATTGGCATTGTTAAAAAGGTTGAATTCTTAGGCTTTTAATACTTTGACAAACGCGTTAACAGGACCTAACTTGCATGATGCTGGATGTGCAGCTGAGGACTCTTGCCGGCTTTTTCATGAAATAATACCAATCTGTTCTCCAATAAATCCATGGAACTGTGAAGTTACTCTCAAGTCAACAGTTGATGCATGGTTAGTTATTTAACTGCAGAGAGAATTTGTTTTCCCTTGCCTCTAAGTCCCAGGTATTTGCTATATCTCATGCCAGTTTTAAGGCTGACCTAAATGTCAACTTACCCTTGCAGTTACCATTCAACGGCTTTCTTTTATAGAAATGCCAAAGATATTATCGAGTGCCTCATTAATGTGGACTGGCTGCACAGACTCGGGATTGAGAAGGAATCCCAGAGGCTGGGGTGCAGGTGCTGATTTACAACTTAAATTCAAGTTCATCGGAGTGGCAACTTTGAAAACTTATGTCTGAATAATAAATTTAAAAAAAAAAAAAAAAGTTCCTTTAAGCTCTGGATAATCAGGCCATTAAAACATAAATCCCATTGACTTCGGGCCAAGGCTTCACTCTGCGAGACTGACCGTGCTGCAATTCCTCAGGCGGAATTCTCAGCAGCTTCAGGTCTGGAGATATGAAGCCTGAAAAGAGTTGTCACGAGAAGTCGTAACAGCATCCCAGTGCAGGACAGCCTGGACCCTCTCCATGACCCTTTTTAACAGCCTCTGCATGGAAGAGAGGACAGCTTGGATGGGTTTAGCTGAGCACAACTTGGTGCAAGGACATCGGTCCATTGGCTTTTCAAGTAACTCAGGCTCCTAATACAAGAAACATCTTTCATGATTCCACAAGTTGTCAACTGCATCCTCCCCTGTAAGTTAGCGGGAGGCTCTCGAAAAGCAACGTTTGGCTCTAACGTGAAAAAACTTTACCACGTATCTAACGTTTCATAGAATCATGGAAACATCAGGGTTGGAAAGGACCTTAAGACCATCAAGTCCAACCTACAGCCCTACACCACCCTAACACTAAACCACCTCCTGAAGTGCCACATTCAGGCGTTTTTTAAATGCGTTCAGCGATGGTGACTCCACCACCTTCCTTGGCAACCCATTCCAACAGCTCACCACCCTTTCAGTGAAGAAGTTTTTCCTAATATCCAATCTAAACTTCCCCTGGCACAACTTGAGCCCGTTCCCTCTTGTACTATCACTATTCACCAGGGAGAAGAGGCCAACACCCGTCTCACTGTAGCTGCCTTTCCGGTGGTTGTAGAGAGCAATAAGGTCTCCCCTCAGCCTCCTCTTCTCCAGGCTGAACAGCCCCAGCTCCCTAAGCCTCTCCTTCTACTACTCAAAGTCATCTCCTAAAACCAAGTCGACTGTGCGCGCAAAGTCTTTGCAGAGAGAGGAGTAAGCTTAACATGTGGCAGAAACGGTACTTACAATTTGATAATATGAGGGTGCCGGAAGAGTTTAAGGTTTTGAATTTCTCGTTTGATCTTCCCGACCACATCCAGGCTGCGTATTTTCTGTCTGTTGAGTATTTTTACTGCTACTTTGTGCCCTGTCAGCTGGTGTTCGCCAACTATTAGAAAAAGAGCACTGCAAGGTCACTAAATGGTGTAGCAAGATTCATAGAGGCAAGTTAGGACACTGTGACTTATAAGCAAAAAGCAACTCTTGAAAGGAAAATAACAAAAGATGAAGGGGAAAAATATTTTGAACTTGGCTTTTGTGTCTTCACTTTATTGTTTTCCTAGTGGAGTCATGGAAGACAGAAGAGAGGGGAATTACCTGAAAAAAAACACTCCAGTAAATAAAACAGAGTGAGTTACTAGAGGAGGTCATGCCCAAAGCTAATTTGCAAGGATTTATAGCATGTAAAAGCTAAATCAGTCAGAAACAGATATATTTAAATTGCAGAGAGACTCTCCACCGTAACACGCTGGTTGATTAAATCCCTAATAAACCCAGTCTTAAAACTAGACCATTACACTCCTTTTAAAAAAAAAAAAAAAACACACCACGATATAGGGATTTTCCCTGCCCAAAATAGGACTGCGGGATTTGCATTACTAAAATGAATTTCTATTTATACTTTCTCTAGCGTGCTTCTTGGTTTGCTGACATGCTGCAGGGACACTGCTGGACTGCAAGAACAAATTCTGGTTATAGAAAAAGGTAGAAACTTCAACACGGGTTTGTATAGGACGTGCTTGGTGCACTGAGATGCTGATATTTATCTCCTGTGTGCAGGGACAAGCAGTACCCACAGCCTGGGAGTAGCATCACTGTCACCGGGGGAATTGCCCCAACCTAACAACTATGTGAAATAAATTTAGCATTCGATCCGTTTGCTGTCAATAAACAGATTACACAGATAATAAAAAGCTCCTAGGAAGCAAGAGATATATCGAACTTAACAGCAGAAACAGCTTGAAAACTGTCAGTTGGACGTTTCTATTGCAAAGGGTACTCTGGCCATGAGCTATCCCTTCTCCGCGGTTTCTAATGTGATATTAAAAATCGTGACATACGGATGGTTTCCTAAAGCCTGCACAGAAAACCTGCTTACAGTAAATATTTGTGCTCCCTAATTACGAACGTCACCCTTCCAGTAATAACAGGGAGTGCAAGGAGTTAATGATTACGAGCAAACCTTGTTATTACATTATTAGACTCTGTAATTTTAGAGGCTCTAATGAGCTGATCAGAAGCGAACAGCATAAGCAGGCGGCGTGAGAAGGGCAGGGCGGCAGCGCCAGCACCGCTCGGGGCACGCCAGGTCACTATTATTAGCCACCAGATAAGACCCTGCTGGAGATTCTTTCCTCAGTAAGAGCACTCTAAAAATAAACCCCTTTACTGTCCTTGAAAATTAAAGCGCCACTTTGCATGCCCATTTTATTCCTCGCAATGCTTAAAACTACTGGATGAAATGAAAATAAACTGAGCTTTGCAGTATAGATGCAATTTAGGGATTAGCCGAGGGCTGAGGGAGGCAGATAATTCCTCTTACGCGGTGCGAGGGGAGCGCTGTACATAGTCTGAGGAGGCATTTTCCCTGGTGCATCCTTGGGGAGAGGAGAGGAGGGCAGCACTGGGGCTGCCCCACGGCAGGGAGGTTCTGCTGGAGCAACACTCTGAAAAGCAGCCTGTGTGCAAGGGGCTGCAAAAAGACGCTTGAGCTCTATTTGGGTTTGGAGGAAATTCCCTGCGAGTAATTCTCCTCAGGTTGTGCCAACAGTCGTCTTATAAAGGGCACTGATGTCCCTTCACCCAGGCTGGCAGCCTGTGCGCACGGTGTGTGTTACACCGAGGAGGCTGGGGAAGGCACGACAGAGGGCTGTGAGGCAACTTCAGCAGATGTCTTTGAGATCAAGGCTTTTACCAGCAGCGTTTGATTTGGTCAGCTATAGCACGGTGATACCTCTGCTCTCTCTTTCCCAGGAACACACGAAGCTGTACTCTGAAAGCCACACTCGATTCATTCCTCTCTATTAGAGAATTATAACACGCTAAGCCATTAGTTGGAAAACCGAGGCAAGGCAAAGCAAAGAATTTTATCACTGAGATAGGAAGAAACCCCTGATTTCTGCCATCCTTCATTTGAAGACAACCCCTTCTGATTTTATCCTAGTATATGCTTTGAAAAATTTTTGTTGTACACTTGGGTGGGAAAAATATGACCATGCCCTGAATGAATAATTATTGTTTTTAATACCATTGCCGAATAGTTGATCTCCTTTCCATCCACGACAAACACTGTGTAACTCTGCAAAGGTCTGCTAGCTCAAACACATTAATAATTAAAAATAAACAGCCTATTTCGTAATCCACCTTTTGCTTACAGTAAGGATTAGATACAGAGATATTATTGTTTCAGTCCCCAGTGGCTTGTTAAAGCCTACTTGGATGCCTTGAGAGACAAAGAGAGAACATAATTTGCTCTGTGGTGGGAGACTTCAAAGCCTTTCAGGTCTCTCCTGCCACAGTCTTACTTGTCAGTGAGGACAACCTTCCCTCTGCTCCCATAGTCCTTGTCTCTGCCCCCAGATCCTGAAGCATTTTCGTGGGATAATCCGGTCCCAGGGTGAGGAGCAGTGGCAGGTCCCACGTCACCCACAGGCACGGAAGGGGATGCTCGTGCAGCTCCTTTCTACAAGCTTGTCCCCTCAATGGTGGTCTTGGGTGGTGGTGAAGACGCCTTCTCCTTCCCTCTCACCACCTCCTCCCCAGATCAAAAGCCCAAGGGGAAAAAGGAAGGTGAGCAGCAGGATTAAAAATGGAATTTGAGCATGTCTTGTCTTTTAGTGACAAGTACTCAGCAGCTTAAAACTAACAAGCAGGGGTCTGCTGAGGTGAGCAGGGGAGATGGATTTGACACGGAGATGAGGAGCTGCACTGCAGACTGTGCTGCAAAAAAACTCCAGTCGTAAAGGTTAGGTAACAACACTGACCCTAAACTCCAAAAACCAGCTGCTACCCATCTGCTTGCATGCCTGACTGCTGGAGCATTAGAAAGCTTCAGCATCAGATGCTGTTATGGAAAGAAGGGAAGAGAGATAACCGAATTAGTTTCTGAAAGAAGACCCTTAAAATTTAGTTATTTTTAGAAGAGAAAAAAATGAGGAGGAATAGTGTTTACCCTGCAGTAAGCCGAGATAATCATTAAAACCCCTTGACAGAATTTTTTTTTACAGCAGGTACCAACAAAGCCTCCCTCTGGCTGAATGTTTGATGCAGCTCAGGTAGCACAGGCAGTTAACATCTTTGCAGATACTTCAGGGGAATATAAAAGTTTAGGGAGAGGCAAGAACACTCCTCTCCTATCAGCTGTGCCGGCTCTTAATCTTAGCCCAAAGTTAAAAATGAAATCCATCCAAGGCATATATTTAGCAACACTGTATTAATTCTGCCTCAGTGCCACTTGCTTGTATGTTATATCATTCTTCCTTTCCCATTCCTTCATCTGTTCTGTTTCCTTTGTTTTATTTTCTCTCCAACACAAGGTCTGTCCTTCAGTGGCATCGGCACAGTGCCTGGGAAATGGGATCTGACCCCGACTAGAGCCCATGGAGGTGCCATCATACCCAGCACCAACATAACCCAAGCACTGCTGGTCTCTGAGGGACCACAAATTCATCACCTTGGTGGTCAAGAAGTGTGGGTAAGAAACCACCAAGTGGCCACAGGGGATGTTGTGCGTGTCACCACATGGGAAAATATTTGTGTTACTCCACTCGATTTTGATTGAAACTCTTCAAGTTGCAACCACCGTGAACGTCGCTGTGCGAGGGCTGGGGTCGTGGGAGAGCTCTTTGAGGACATGCTGGGTGGGACGTGCCCAGGAAAAACACAGCAAAAAGCTGTTCAATCTGTTCTTTACCAACTAGTGGCAGAGGAGGTGCCACCTCCTTCCTTCAACCTAGTGGGAGATGTCCCTGCCCATGGTGGGGGGTTGGAACTAGATGATCTTTAAGGTCCCTTCCAACCCCGACAATTCTATGATTCATTGCTTCACTAAACTCAAAATCCAAGACCATTTCCACAGTTCTTTTTTTCTGCAAATTAATCTTATCTTTGGCCTGCAGGACAGGGAAAATAATTATTGCCAGCTCTCGCCATATTTGCCATAATTCTGTGCAGTTAACATTGACTCCTGAGATCTCCTGTCCATGCAACACATTCACGTTAACTCCTGCCACCTTCTCTTCTAGCAGACGCTGTATTTCCAGCACCATTTCCAGCTGAAATATCAGTATTATCACCAAAATCCCGCTCTTATCTGACAACGTACTTGCTCCCCTCCATGCCTTGTGAGGTCTTTCTGCAAATGAGATCAAGGAACTGAACGAGCTTAAAACAAAGAGTTTCTTGCAACATTTAGCTACTTTGTAGGAGGATCAGGTCGTCGATGACCCAGGCAGTGCTGAACCAGAACAAACATCCCAACAGGGCAGGAGGGACATTTTTTGTTGTATCTCTGGTTTCTGATGTCTCAAAGCGACTATTCAGCTCCAGCCACAAAATTAAGCTCTGGTTACTGGCCCACCATCCCTAAATCCTTTCTTTCATCGCCATTTAAAAAAGTTCCTTAATAATTGTAACCTTTATTAATTGCAATTTATGATTTACTAACCTAGAGGAGTAAGGTAGGAAAAAGCACCTCTTACAAAGTCTTATGTAAGGCAGAGCTTGGAGAAAACGCATCAGGAACAAGAAACGTCACTGATGGTACCAGCCTTCTTAATGAAAAAAACAATTATTATACGCAACACCCATAAAGCTCGAACCAATCAGGTAAAAATCACTTTGCTTTTCTCATGTTTCTTGCTAAACAGGGTGAACACAGGTTTTTCGAAAGCTCAGTTGATCAATATGCTCTATTTCTGTACAAATGGGAGATCTAGATTCATCTCACTTTCCAGTCTCAAGTCCAAATTTCACCTGCCAGCTGTAGGCAAAACATTAAGGAAAAAAAAAAAAAATCAGATATTTCCTAGTTCAAAATGTTTTATGTTATTTGAACTGTCAGTTTTTACAGAAGTCAGGTCATATGTGGGGTGGAGGGCATTTGTGTTAGTTATTCCTGGAAGTCAGTTAAGGAAAAAAGGCTATTGTTGGCAGGCTTACTTTGGTCCACATGAAAAAATTTGTCTTTCGAGCACTTTTGGAGGTCTGCTGGTATACACGAGTGACTTAAACGGTCGTTGCTGTTAGAAGTATTTATTCCGATAATTCTTTAGCCAGTAAATTTGTGGTTTGGGATTAAACACAGCAATATATTTTTAGGGGCCTGATTAATGGTCACAGGTGGATTTAGCTCCAGCGGTTGAGGTGGTTTCTTTCTCCTGCTGTCAATTTTGGTTCAATTTAAAACTCCAGTCACCGAGTGCGGGCACATCACCCCTTCACCCAGCTGCAGGCACTGTGGGCAACCTCCCTGCAGGGCAGCCGCTCCCCGGGCTCCAGCTAAACCCATTTCCAACCAGGAATCACAGCACTTCATTTCACTTAGATCAGAAATTTTATGTTGGTTGGGTTTGTTGCTTGGGTTTTTGTTGTTGTTGTTTTGGGGTTTTTTGTTTTGGTTGTTGTTTGGTTTTGTTATTACTATCTTGATCCAAAAATAAAATTTGCATGCAGTGGCAGAATACACAAGAAAAAAAAGAATTACAATTTCGGGGTTTTTTTGAAATCTTATAGCCAGGGAAAGCAAGGCTGATGCCTTGAAAGCAGGAGGTGACTACTCTGGCATGACTAACAGAGGAACCCATCCCAGCCCGAGCCGACCCCTGCATCCCCACCTGCCGCGGGTCCCGGCCCGGCACAGGGTGATGGGCGGCACAAGAAACCCCTTTTGCCCCCGGTTCCTCACCCGGCTACGAAAGGATCGGAAAGCGGCAGAAGGGGCCAGCGGCTCGGCGCCGAGGAGGGAGGCTGCCTGTCAGTGCCCCGTTTGCTGCCCGACCCTCTCCCCATCACCGCCCTCCTAGTGCGGGAAGAAAGTTTCGGTGGGTTCCGCTCGGAGCGCCGGGGGTGTGGGGGGGGCTGCAGCGGGCAACGGCAGCACCCCGCCCCGCTAGCGAAGGGCGAGGTCTGCACCTCCCACCAGCCCCCCGCGAACCCCATCCTCATCCCTGTCCCCCCACCCACCGGGGGAAGGCGGAGGGACCCCTCCCACCCCGCACCCCGCCGCCCCCCGGGGATGCTGCGCGGGGGAAGCCGCCAAGGGGAGGCGATGCCCGGCGCGGAGGCCCGCGTTAGCGGCGAGAAGGGCGGCGGTGTAAGCGGCGGAGCAGCCCGGCGAGCCTCGTCCGCCCTCCCCGCCCCCCGGGCGCGGTACTCAGCTCTTGACTTTGCCGAAGGTGCCGACCCCCAGCGTGTCTCCCAGCACGTAGTGGCCGATCTTCACCCGCCCGTCGTGCTTCTGCTTCTCGGCCATGTTTCGCCCCCCGCCGACGGACCACAATGCACAGGGCCGGCCCGGCTCGGCTCGGAGCGGAGCGGATCGGCGGGCGGCGGCGGCGGGGCGGGGAGCGGCAGCGGCCGCGGGGGCGGGGAGGGGCGCGGATGCCAGGTGGGGAGGGAGGGGAGGAGGGAGGGGTATGGCGGTGTTGGGGGGGGTTTGTACCTCCTCGGGGTGCACCTGCCTGGGGGTGACACCCTCCTCGGGGCGTGCCCCGCCTCTGGTGCGGGTTGGGCAGCCCTTGGGGTGCGCCTGCCGTTGGAGGGACAGCCCCCCCCGAGGGTGATGCTGCCCTCGGGGTGCACCTGCTTCATGGGGACGCGCTCCTTGGGGTGTACTGCCTGGTGGGGACGCTGTGGTTCAGTCAGAGGGTGCGTCTGTCGGTGGCACCCTCCTTGGAGTCACATCTGCCTGGGGGGTGCCGCTGCCTGAGAGCTACACTCCTGGGGGGGCACCCTCCTGCTTTGGGGTGCACCTGCTTGGTGGTGATACCCTTTTCCTCGGAGAGCGTGCACCTGAGTGTGATACCCTCCTTGGAGTGACACCCACCCGGAGGTGACACTGTCCTCGGGGTGTGTCATCCCTGTTACTCAGAATGCACCTGTCTGTGCGGGAGGTCACACCTGCCTGAGGATGCACCCGCCAGAGGGTGGCACTGTCCTTGGAGTGTGCCCTCCTTGGGTTGATCCCTCGTTTTGGTGACACTTTGTGTGGGGTGGCACCAGCCAGAGGAGTTGCATTAGGCCCACAGAGCACATCCCCACCAGAAGGATGCGGGGGGTGGGTGGTGTGAGCCCACTTGCACCCTGCGAGGCTCAGGTGTGCCTCGGGCTGGGAGATGATGTGGGTGGGTAGAAAGGAGTGATGGTAATGAAGTAATCTGGGCAGCTGGAGGAGTGGAGAGCTGTGTTGGGGTGGTTGTGTAGTGGGCTGGAGGAGAAGTAAGGAAATGTTATGCAGAGGAGAAAGGTGGATGGTGGGAGTTGGGACCTGCTTGACTGGGTGGTGTCATGCCCTGGTTTCTGCATGTTGAGGAGGGGAGATGGCACTTACAGGTGTGTGCTTGCTACCTTCCACCCTGGGCTACAAGCTGGGAGATGTGGAGATCCAGTGTGTGGTTGGGAAGGGATGGACTTGGGGAAGGGGTGATGGTGCTACCCACTGCTGGCAGCTGCTGGGCAGCATGTTGGGGTGTGATGGTAGATGGGCAGTTCTCACTTGGCAAAGCAGCTACAGGAGCCTTCTTGTGGGTCAGTAGCTGTGTCAATACAAAGGAGGAAACCAGATGCACGAGGAAGGAGACATCAATAACATCAACACTCAGTGCAGCCAGCTGAAACTATCTCCATGTCTTGGCAGTGCTGTCAGCTGCACTTTCTTGTGAGCTAGCAACTCATCCTAATGACAGCATTATCCGTTCCTTAGCATTTCAGCCTTGGGACTGGCACAGCTGCTCTAAGCAGGCTACTTCTTGTTAGAATTTCTCATTTGAAACAACCTTTGTGGGAAAAAAGACCCTGTCCTGAAGAAAACACCCATTTAGCAATCCCAACTCTTTTCTGCGATGAAGCTTTCCCCTTTTACTTATTAAGAAGACAACTGCAACCCTCAAAAAAGAAAGCTCTTGCCATGCTGGACAGCAATTGAGAGTGGCAAGCAGCTGATGCGGATGTGTTTGCCATACAGTGAAGTTCTCCCCACTTTGCAGTCCTGTGGCCTCACCTACCTCTTGACTGGGTGATGGCAGCCCTGCAAATGCTGTCCTGGGACCCCTGCATCTCTAGACCAGAGCTCAGGCAAAGCAGGAGCTGCTCCTCAGCTTGGAGAGCTGTGCTAGGGGAAGGGGTTTCTTTTGTGTAGAGGCTCAGATCCCTTTCTCTTCCCAGCAATCACTCAATGGACAATTTTGACCAAAAGTCCAAAAGATTTCTTAATGAAAGCAGAATCACAGAATGATAGGGATTGGGAGAGATCTCCGAAGTTCATCTAGTCCAACTCCACTGCTGAAGCAGGAATGTTCTCTCACTTGTCACCTAAACAGGGCAAAAACTTTGTTTCGACCAGATGAATAGTTCACATTAAAAAAAAATAATAATGCATGCTTATCCTGAGCATGATTCAGCAATGAAATTGGTCTAGCATATTTGAAGAGTAGTCCTGACATGTTTTATCAGCATTAATTCTGACCTCTCTGCTTCTTATTCAGTTGTATGAAGTAGCAGAAGGCAGTCACAAATGCAATCCATGTTCCGAGAGCTATTTGGAAAGGTGTGTAAACAAACAATACCTGATCAAATAATAGCCAGACTATGCAGCTGTACTATTGTAAATGATAAAATGACAAGTTAATGTCAACAAACCCAATAATGTAAATAACTAATATAACAAGCTTAGGATAGAAACAAGAAGGTTGCTGTAATACAAAACCATGTGTAGTAATGAAACCAGATCTGTTCAATCGGAACAGTAGATGTGCACGAAGGCATAAGAGAAGCAGTATTTACAAATAGTAAACTAATACTATCTCCTCAAAAGCCTGAGAAAACTCTGTCTTCTTCAGGGAGCTGCAAAATTTTGAGTCCATGCAAGTCTTTACCTTGCAAGCTTTCGGCAGCTCTCTTCTGTCTTTGCTCACAAGAGCATGTGGGGTTGGTTTGATCTCCTCTTCCAGTCTTGGCAAGCCCTGACTCGGCTTGAATAAAGCACCACAACAAGTAGGTGAGATCCTGAGTGGTATTTTTTTAATGGTTAAACTAATATGTTTAATAGGAGCTGCTGGATATATATGTACTGTTTTGCCATCTTGTTTGTTTCCTCAAAGTTGGTAACTACATCTCAAGGCAAACTGATGCATCATGAGTGCTTTTACAGCCTGTTACATACACAGAAGCTGTTTACTAGAAATATTGAATTAATATTAATCAGGTTTTTGATTTACAGATTATATTCTGGGGACTTAAAGCTTACGGAAGACTATAGAAAGCCCTTTGCTTGGCCGCAAGCCCATCACCAGGTGGGTGAGCACCTTCCATCCCAATCAGTTTTAGTAAAAGCTCAGAGCAGTAGTTCTGCAGAGCCTGGTGTGCTCCTGGAAAGCAGTGCCAGAGCTCAGGCTTTGGGATATTTGCTTAATTTTCCCTCTGGCTTTTAAATAAACACATGTATGTGTGCATGCTTCTCTGTGTGTGTGTCTATATATCTCATTCTCGCACACTGGGGAAGGGAGCTGTGCTTACAGGCTGGAGCTGGAGGGTCTTGAGTGAAATACTGGCTGGGGAGGTGTTGCTAGGAGATGGAGACTCCAGTGTCTGGCAAAGTGGCATTTTTATTTTTGGTGTAGATCACATGAAATGGTATTTGACTGTGAAGCAGGGTAGAAATCTCTTCCCTCTGCTTACATTCATCTCTGAATGATCTGTCTGTGCCTAGTAGTGTCTCAGCTTATTTGAAAAGGAAATCAAATGTAGACTGGGTGCTGTTCAGTGCAGCTGGAGGCTGGCTGGTTTGCAGTCTCTATGTGTTTTTTTTTTCCTCCCTACTCATTGAGAAATCCCTTGTTTGAGCAGCAGGATATGTGTCTCTGTTTAGGGCAGGGCATCCTCGCGTGCCTTAGGTTCCTTTGTGGCCAGTTGCCAGTGCTTTTTCAGCCCTTGTGTGTTAACAGTTTGGTATTCTGGGTTTGGGCTGGTGAAACACATCCCGCCAGGGCTTGTTCTCTCTCGCTTTGCTGCTTGTGCCCCTTGTTGCACCCCAGTGCCTGCCACGAGTCAGTCCCCCCATCCAAACTGGCTGTACCTCCACCCTTCTTGGAGCCAGGGACTGCGTGTTGGCATGGGGAAAGCTCTCCGTCCTGTGCTACCAGGGCTGGGTTGACAGTGGGAATGAGGTCTTAATGCTAAAAAATGGGGCAGTTTGCACCCTTTCTTGAGGTGTTGGAATCCTGAGAAGAAATATGAGCCCCTTGCAGCTCTCTTGGAGGCTCTTGCTATGCACGGGTATTTTGCCGCTGTTCCGCTTGGGCACCAAACTCCTTTCACTCAACATGCAAGGGGCTTTTTTGGTGATGTGGGGCTAAACAGCAGGATGCTGAAGGGTTGGGGGGCACTCAGACAAACCTAGATGCCGCCTGTTGCAATGCTGGCTTTTGTTGCCATCGTGAACCTGCAGAAGGGCCCGCAGCTGAACATCTTGAGCCGTGCCTGACCTGTCGAAGGACTTCAACTCAGCACCCTGAACCTCTCGACCTCCTAATCTAAGAGGTTAGGATGTTGTATTTTTCCAGTTCAATGTGGCCAAAAAAAGACCATCAATGCTGTGCTTCTGTTTATAGAAAAGCTCAGGTTCTGGGGCATGACATCCATCCCTTAGAAGTGCCCTGAATCCGTGGATTTTCAGTAGGATTTGCTTTCCCAGTCTGTTTTTGAAGGGGATAGTTAATGAGATAATGCAGCAGTGGGTAAACTGTGACATGTGAAATGGGTTTTTCTGAGTGTTAGAGAAACTACATGCATCAGAGGCTTATGCACATTGGATTTGTAACCAAGCAATTCCTATTTATATTATGTAACTGATGTTATTTATCAAACCCCGTGTACTGGCCAAGAGCAGATGTTGAACTGTTGTGCTACAGCATTGGAAATTAACATTTCTGGGGGTTCAAAAACAATTTTGTGATAAGCTTGTTGTAATATAATGTAACAACATGCAATATGGAAGTATTATTGCAAAGAATTAATGCATACGGGTTCAAAGTCTATTATGGCCTGTTTTTGTTACTGAGTGAAGATCTGATCTATATGGCAATATATGACGCTCTGGTGGGAATCTGTTGTTGAAAACCCTCCAGGAGTCAGTGTGGGGAAGAAGTGTGGTAATTCTTACATTGCGAATAAAACACTTTAAGCATGCAATGTGATAAACATTTAATGAGGAGGCTGCTGAGAAGAGACTGCTTGGATATGCAAGTGCTAGGTGCATACACGCTCTCATCAGCAGTTAGAGAAGGACACATTTTCCAAATTTTCTACATGAGAATGAGACTTCTGGATTAGAAGTTAATAGCAGTGAATTCCTGTGGGTTTTTTTTTTTTTAATTTGGGGTAATTTTTGAAGCAGATATGTATGCTAGTCCTTTTTCTGCAATCATGGAATCAGTCTTTTAGGCTTTATCCACAGATGTGAAGCACAACATGGATATAAGTTGAGTTGCATGGAAAGGTGGGAGGTATTTTTTGTTTCCACGCAGTCTTACCCTCCTTTTCTTTTACAAGTGGTGGGTAATACAATTGCTACAGAAACTTCATAGCCTGAAGCCCAGCAGCAAATCCTGAAAGATAACTTCCAGCAGCGTGAAGGGAGAAGCAGTGACCATGTGAACTGCTTATAGCATTTTTTGAGTGGCTTGCCAAGAATGTTTTCTTTTAGGGCATAATCTGCGAGAGCTGGCAGACTTTCTCTTGGCTTGCCTAATTAGCTCAGCTGGGAAAGCACTTGCTGGTGAGGAGGAGTTCGGTTTAACCTAACCCTTTGGTTTGGACCCATGAGCATCTATTCCAGGGACAGACTGAGGAAGGGTTTAGGATCTGGTCTGCTGCCGGTGCAGTAGATCCAGCCTTTTTTGACCTTGATATGAAATGTTATTTCAACATCCATGACCTTGCAGAATCAGTCTGTTATTTCCTTGCCCCATCTGTATTGCTGCTCTGTACGAGAGCATTACTGCAAAAAGGGTGGAACAGCATGTTCTCCCCGGCCACAATGGCCAGGACAAGCATAGGGCTAAAATTAAACCACAGATAGATGGTATGAAATGAAGAAATACTTAAAGTGAGGTTTGTTGAAGCATCAGAATTGGTTTGGATGAGACTGTGGAGTGCGGATGTTCCTGCTTGGGGTGGAGGGATGCTGGGAGGTCAGTCCCTGCACATCAAGTACTTGGTTAATGTCTCAACCAGGATCCTGGGATTTGGGTTCGGCTCCTGTGGGATGCCGGGCAAGCTATCAGGCGTTGCATACGGCTAAAGGTTGAAGTGTCCGAAGTAGGAGAGATGAAGCTGAGCTGAAGTCTAAAAATCCCCATCCAGACCTTCCACTCGGTTCCTGCCAAGCTTTAATATTTAAGTGACTTTTATTTTATTCTTACTTTTAGGCTTCCCACCTGGGAATTTGCCAGAAGTTAGACCCAAACTGATGTTAACCCGAGCTGCTCCAGTTTTAACAGCGCTGAGCTGAGAAGTTACTAAGCGCAGAACAACCCAAGGCACAGATGTTCCCTTGCGCTTTAGCGACTGCATCTTGGGAGCACCTTTATTGCCTTGTGGTACCTGCATTTCAGGACAAAGTTTTCCTTGGGGGAAATCAGGAGTTCTAGTTCCCGTTTCCAGATGTGTCTGCATATCATCTTCAACCACTAATTTTGAAATAAATCTAGATTTTTATTTATTTGTCTTCTAATCTAGCCCTCAGTCTTTCTGTTTTTCCATCTCCCATCCTCATAACTCGTTCCTTCTCCCCACCTGTGTCTGAGCGGGCATTTTAGACTGGAAAATCTCAGACCTGTCCTGCAAAATGTATGTATTCATGGCAGGATGTTACAATTCGTGGCAAGCTGCTAGGATGATGGGTTGGCTGCGCTTTTGAGAGATTTGTCCCCGCTGTTGTCTGGGTTGGGTCTGAGCATCCCTTGGCTGGGCTGCAACACATAGTCCTATTTGTGTGTGTGTTTTTAATAAATGTGTTGTTTTGACTGAAATGCCTCTTTCTGTGGCTGGTGCTCTCGGAGAATCTTACCCTCTCTCATCTCAGTGGCATACTGAGAAAGGTTTCCTTTAGGCAGCTGGGGGAGAGGGGGAGGATTTATGAATCAGAGAAACGCATTCCTGGTGTGGAATAGGCACATTCCCCATTTCCCCCCACCCCAGCTCAATAAAAGCGCCATTTGTGTGGCAAATAGCCAAGGGTTTTATGAATACAGCTCTTACTTTCTCCAGCTGCTAGAAACCTTTCTCAAATATGAATTAAAATAAAAGGCCTTGCTAGACACTTTTAGCACTCATAATTCTGCTATTTTTGGTCTGTGGTGTGGAGTTCTTGCATCAGAAATCTTGGTTAGAGGGGCTTGAGTGGCTTCTTTCAAATATTATGAAATTTAAAAAAAAAATAAAATCTGAAGGATGTGTGACTTTAAAAATCTCCCACACTATAAGGTTCGTCAGGAACTTCATATGATTACGTCCTTAGATTTGATGCTTCCCTGCCTGTTATGGCTGTGAAATCCTACGTCTGATATTTTATCTAGGTTGCCCTTCCTTCAGAAGCCATTGAGGTGTGTTCTTGAGATACTGACACAGCTGGGAATTAGGTATTTTTAATAAATCAACTGCTGGGGAAAAGAAAAGATCAGGAGTTCAATCCATGCATAGGAATCTCTTTGAGGTTTTGAGCGAAGCATTTCAGGTTATGTGGCAGGAATGAGCTTTGGTAGGAGCCCTGGGAAACCATGGTAACGTTAGGAAGATGGCTGGACTGTGAGTTTGCTTAGCAGAGTGGGAGCAGGGAACGGAGATGCGTCAGGGATTTGTCAGGGAGGCGGGCGAGGGGCAGGGAGATGTGCTTGTCACAGGGGAAAGGGGGTGCTTTTTCCAGGAGGGATGAATCTGGACAATTTGCAGTTGTTAGTCGTCTTCTGTATCAGCCTTGTATTACCTGTGCATTTGTGCAGGGATTTTTGGATATTTCCCTGCTAAGTAGGACTTGTGCTTTCTTCAGAGTTGCTTGGTAGGGTTATCCTGAGCAGGGAGCAGTGGGGTGTGGGTCTTTTCCCTGCAGTTTTTATAATCCAGCTGTTCCTCTTCCTGTGAGAAACCTCACCTATCTCTCTGAACCACAGTTGGGTAAGCAAAGTAGCAGAGTAGATGTAGCATGTAAAACAAACAAACAAAACCCAAGCAAGCCAAAACCCCCCAAAAAAATTCCATTTCTGGCAGAGTGTATCTTGTGCTTTTTTATTATTTTTTTCTTTTTTCTTCCCCTCTAGTTGCAAACAACCTTTTGTGAGAGGGGCCAGTTATTTTGAATATCCAGTCAGCAACGACAGAGGGGGTGCTCTGCTGGAAGAAGGGGTGAGAGGGGAAAAAAATCTGGACAAATGTAAAATCTCACTCCCTCAGGTTTGGAAGGTGAATCAAGAAAATGTGTCTCAAGGGTGAGGGGAAACCTAGCTATGTGTAGCTTGTGGTGTCATTAAGGTGGAGTGGATGTAAGTTACAGACATTCATTCAATGTTCTCCTATATCTTCCTAGAGCTATGCAGAACAGGAGAAGTGAAACTGAGAGCAAATCTCACCTTTGTATGACATGGCAACAGAGTGTCTCCATTTATTTGCAAAACAAATAGAATTTTTTTACTTCTGTTGCATTAGCCTGAATCCCAACCAGGTCAGAGATAAATAACAGAGTGTCCTAGAGACAGAAAGCCAGCCAAGGAACTGTCAATGCCTTTGCATCTGGATCGACACTCAGAAATTTGGATTTTTGCTCGCTGATAGGAAAAAGTGAGTATTTCCCCGCATTGTGTACATCAATCCTGGTGGTGTCACCTTCAAGGATGACGAGTTCAGTGTCTGTAATGGTTTTGCCAAGGCTGCCACAAGATGATGCTTTAGGGTAATCACCCAACTGGCATTTTTTTGTGTCTCTGAGATGGAGGCTTGTCCGAGGCTGCAGCAGCATCGTTCATGTAGGTCATCAAGCTTAACAAGGCAGCAATGGGAAACATGCTTGAACTGTTGCACTCATTTGGAGAGAGGACTTAATTATCTAGAGGTTTTGATGAGGAAAAAAAACAAGTTTTGCTGAAGGCTTTAATACAAGTTGCCATTGTCAAAGAAATTGTTGTCCATCAGCTGTTCCATGGGACCTTTGTGTGCCCAGACTTAACCCCGGCATCAGTGGAGCAAGCTGCCTGGAGTTACCTTGCTCCCAGACGAGGGTAAAACATTTTACCTCAGCAGTAAGTACCCAGCAACCAAAGTGGGGTAACGCTTTGCAGCGCAATGACCTGGTACTGTGTCAAAGCCCTTAAAACACGCGTGTAAACCCAGGCTCACGGCACCTGTAAGTCGTATTCCTCTCTAACCTGCTTGTCTTATTTGCTGTGTAAAAAATCTTAATGAGTTAGGGCCTCACCAAAGGGATGTTACTCGTATTTTACTGATCAGAAGATAAACCACAAATTGCACGTAGTAAAGGGTTCTTTCCCTGATTCCAAGGCTTCTGAGTTAAAGCTCCATACGATGCTTTCTTTGATGACTCAGCAGTGTGTTGCAAGCATAAACCTAATTCTGACCGTCCGCATGAAAAACAAACAGCCCAAAACCTCTTTTATGAAAACTAACAATCTGTTGGCTGTATTTTGTGTACCTGAGTAACAGCCTCGTAACACGCTAAACGTGCCTACTGGATGTGTGTAGCAGTATCACCAGACAGCTAGGGACATAATTTTTTGCTTAGGCTGTATTGCGTGTCGGTGAATCAATTTGATTTTACAGCCTGCTTGATATGACTGCTTTTGTAAGCAGGGATATAATTTTACTTGTGTCCTGTTGCAAGTTTGTGCATTAGGATCATTTTCCAGTTTCTTCCAATGTGTGCTGGAAGCAGCAGGCTTTTTCCCATGGACTTCAGTGTATGCTGTATCAGGAGTTTACTGATTGATTTGAGTATATTGTAACAATCCTGCAAATGTTTTCTGACCAACTCATGGGCTACAGGACATCACCTTACAGCAGCACTTTTGGCCCATTCTTGTGCATGGTGTGAATGAAAGCGACTTTCACAGCTGGACTTCCCATCAGTTCTTCCTGCTGCCTAGAGATTAGATCTCCTAATCTGGTTTTATCATTTCTGTGATTCAGCCATACTGGATTAAACCCTTCTCCTCTGCTGAGGTCGTGGAGCTCATCCCATCCGAGGATGCCCTCTCAGATGTGAGCCTTGGGGGCAGCCTGACCGTGGGAGCTGTGCTCGCATCCTCCACAGAAATCTTCGGAGACCTGCTCTCAGATGAGAATGTTAGTGGTTTTTTTTTCACAAGTAGAAATAAAAATGTTTTTGCCAAGTTTGCTGGGCTGGGAGGAAAAATCTAGAATATGCAGATGTAGGTGGAATCTCAAGAGCTTTCCCGGAGAGCTCTACACCAGGAGGTATCCCTGTGCACCCCAGCGATTGTGGTGGCAAAGTGCAATCGGCAACAAAGCGAGTTCTCATTAAGTCTATTATTGTCATGGTTGGACTGGGCTGGAAGATTTAACAAATAGGAAACAACAAATTACTTTGGGTCTTGTAAGTCAGCGCATGGCAGCGGAGCCCAGTTATCCTTCACGACCATCTGAGTAGCACATGTTCAGCGAAGATGCTTGTGATTTGGCCGTTATCTTTGCACGGGGGAGAAGTGGGAGATAAATCTGAAGGTTTTTCCAGACGAGAGGAACTTATCGGATAATACTGGAAACAGATGGCGCAGAGCCAAGCTTGGATTTGGCCCTTATTTTGAGCTGAGTAGAAAGAAACTGTGGCCAAGGATCAGCTGGAAAACCACTTAACCCTCTTTGAGATTGAGCAGCAGCTTTGCTGAGAAAGTTTAATTTGGAATACAAGCATGAGAAAAATCAAGAGCACAATGATTTATACAGTGATTGACAGCACGTCATGTAGGACAACCTGCAAACTCACCTCCTGAAGGTTATACCATGTATAATCATGTACTCTGATGAGGTGGAGCTGTAAAATATGAGAGGCTATGTAGGAGAAAATGCTGCTTCTGGTCCTTTTCACCTCTTGTGATGTGCCTTTCCCTTACCTGTCTCAAATTCAGTTTCAGGCACCAACTCTGTTAGGGCAAGTGAAAGCAGAGGGATTAGCTCAACAAGTTCACCAAATTTGTGTGTCTTAATATTGAGGGCTTTTTAACTTGTTGAATTCTGCATTTTTGTCACATTTGCATTCTCTGAGCTACAGCTCATGCTCTCCATCCCTTCACTTGACCATACTTCTGCCTTTATTTACAGTTTTTGTTTGTCTCTTTTCTCTTTTCTTTTCTTTTCTTTTCTTTTCTTTTCTTTTCTTTTCTTTTCTTTTCTTTTCTTTTCTTTTCTTTTCTTTTCTTTTCTTTTCTTTTCTTTTCTTTTCTTTTCTTTTCTTTTCTTTTCTTTTCTTTTCTTTTCTTTTCTTTTCTTTTCTTTTCTTTTCTTTTCTTTTCTTTTCTTTTCTTCCTGGCTCTTTTTCTCTGATCCCATTTCCCTCTCACTTCCCTTTCCCTTCTTATTTTTTTCCCCCCATTGCTCCATCGCTTTCCCTTTCTTCTTCCCATTCTGTCTGTTTCTCTGAAGGACGGCCCCAGACTCTCCTTCTGCCTTCCCTTTACCCTCTAACTTTGCTTCCTTTTCTTCCCAATGTACTTCCCTACTTTGATTTCTCAAATCCAGGAAAAAAATAATTGTATATGTTTATTCTTACCAATAGTCTTGACCTTCAGCTCCTGTTTCTGCTTGTTTTAGATCATGAAGTCTTAGATGGTTTCCTTCCATGTTCAAGGAGACTTTCTGCTGAGTGCCCTCATGCTCTGGTCCACATCCTCAGTTACTCTGAGGAAGGGCCAGGACAGTCCTCTTTCCTGCTGAGTGTCTTTTGGGGAGGATGAGTGAGGGAAGTGTGGCCATAAGTGCCCCTTCTGGGCCATTGGGCCACCACATTTTTCCTAATCCTAGTCTTTTATGTAAAGACAGGAGATGAGCATAGCTTCACTGCAGAGCGAGGATGGCTTCATTGGATATTTCACGGGGTGTTTGTGTTGATTTTTTGGTTAATCGAGGAATTGTGTGAATTTCAACTATATTCTCCCCATAAACGACAGGTGCTGCTTTTTCCTCTTTCTAAAGGGAGCGGAGATATACAGATGACAAACGGTAGGCGAGATTATTGGCTAATGGTTATTTTAGAAATTTAAGGCATGCTGGGGCTATTGTACAGGGGTTCCCCTCCTGTAGTTTAAGTGAGTTGATCTTGCTGTACTGTAGCTAAAAGGAAGAAATATAAATCGTGCTTAGCTGTGCAGTGAAATGACTCTGGATGGACAGATCTTTATGCTGAACTGCATACAAAGTTCCCATTTCGCTTGTCTTTCAGAGTAGCTGTAACAGGCAGATGGGCTTTGAATTCCACCTCTTTCTTCACTCTGCAGTAACCAGCCCTTTACACAGGGTCATGATGCAGGATGCTGCTGGATCTCCATGTGAAGCAGAGGCAGACTGAGGGGTGACCTCATTAATGTTTACAAATATTTAAAGGGTGAGTGTCACGAGGATGGAGCCAGGCTCTTCTCGGTGACAACCAATGATAGGACAAGGGGTAATGGGCTGAAACTGGAACATAAGAGGTTCCGCTTAAACTCGAGAAGAAACTTCTTCTCAGTGAGGGTGACAGAACACTGGAACAGGCTGCCCAGAGAGGTTGTGGAGTCTCCTTCTCTGGAGACATTCAAGACCTGCCTGGACACGTTCCTGTGTAGCATAATCTAGGCGTTCCTGCTCTGGCAGGGGGATTGGACTTGATGATCTTTCGAGGTCCCTTCCAATCCCTAACATTCTGTGATTCTGTGATTCTGTGAATTTTTACTCTTATGGAAGTCTTGATGCTTCCTGAGCCCAAGTAAAGAAAGCGTGTGGGGCTTTTTTGTGGTACTTTTAGCTGAAAATCCTGAGTCTTTCCTGCTTGTTCCTCGTTTGGAGTCCAATGCTAGCTTTCCCATTTTTAGGAAGGATGAGGCTGGTGACTGCAGATTTGCCACAGGATTGTTATGGGACCCCTGAGAAAAAGCCCACAAGAACTAACCTCAAATCCCATTCTATTCCAGCTGCAAAGCAGAGGTTTTTGGTCTGCCTTCTTTAACATAAACACTGAGCAGTGTCTATTAGGGCAGATTTCCAAAGTGAAGACCCTGCCAAAACAGAAGGCATTGCATATGAGAAGATATTGAGACTCGTCACTTACTGCATGATTGGAAGGCATTTCAATATTCAAGATATGCAAACCTGTGGGACATGTACTTAAGATTGCTTGATGTTTCCCAGTTATTTTTAACTGATGTATCATCTGATGCACATCTCTTTCTAAAATGCAGAGCAGCTCAAAGAATAGAGCTCCTAAAATCTTGGTTCAGGCAGCATTTTTATCAACCTTTGGAGTTCAGAAAAGCTCGAAGATCTGTCTCAGAGAAACTGGAGATGCAAACACCAGGTTTTGCATCCTGTAAGGAATTTGTACACTTTTTATAGCAGCTCTTGTCTATGAATAGCACCCAACACAGAGCAGTTTTGAGCCATTGCTTGGGATCCCTCAGCAGTCAGTTAATTGGGAGCCATTGTCCCCTGTGACATAATGCTATTATTATTTCAAGTATTTTGGTAAAGTTCTTTAATCTCTCCTTGTGATCGTCCCCCTCTGCATTTTTTATTATCAATGTTTTAAATGAAGAAGTGGTGGAGTATGAAAGATTAGATAAGGAAACATGCAACATCAAGAATCTCTTTGCTCAGAGGGGCTTTGAACAGGACTGTTGTATTGATTTGTGAAACCAGAGCCTGTGTTTTATCAGCAATGCGTACGTCAAATGGCACTGTGAACAACAAATATGTTTTCTAATAGGAAAAAGAGACCCCATTATGTGAAGTGCTTCTGCTAGATGTGAGAGAATGAAAGTGAGTCTTTCCCCTCCCCCCCCCCCGTCCTCCAAATGGGGAATGATGGAGTAAGTCTGTGAGAAAAAGGTTCAGCTCATTTCAAATTTCAGGGAAGATGGTTTGCTCCTAATTTACAATGATTCATGAGCTGTCATGGATAAGAGACAGATCCAGCTGGGCTCTGACAAGGTGCATGACCTGAGCGGTCTTCTAAACCAGCAGTGCCACCGGGCAGGGTGACACAGAAAGGACTAGAAGGGGAAGCTGGCCTGCAGCTCTGGGAGGGGACAAGCTGTTGCATTGCTGTGTAGCAGCAGCAGCAACGTGTTTGTCTTGGGTGGGGGGAAATCAAATGAACGAGTAACTGAGGCTGTTGGCATGGGGGTTATTCAATGTTTGCTCCAGCATGGCCTCAGCCAGCACCCGAGGGAGAAAGGGCATCGCTTAGGGGTCTGCAGCCTGCCTTGGGACTGTGTTCGAAGGGGGAGCTAGGTCTGGAGAGTAGGCCCAGTTAGAACAACCTTAAGCTCTTCTGTGCCCTCAGGCTAGGTATTTCATCCATGCCCTATAGAGAGCATGTTTACGTTTAGATATAACTGGTGAGACTGGCTCTGTCCTTGCCCTGTTGTTTTCCTGGCCAGCTTGGCCGTACAGACACGCTTCTCAGAGTACGAAGAACAGCAAGTTATGATGTTTCTTTCTGACAGATTTTGCTTCATTTTGTTGTAAAACATCACTGAATCAATTTAAGCCAAGTTTTTCTATGACAGGATTAAACCAAAATAAAGTCCTACTAGCCTTCTGTACATGTTCATCTTACGTTCAACTTTGGCAGTTGTCCCAAGTGCAGGCTCTTCTGTTCCTGATGTGTTGAATGACTACATCTCTAGCTAGACAGGTCCTCTGGTCCCCCTCAGACCTACATCTAGCCATGCATTTTGGGCTCCATTTAACTTCTTTTTGCCCTGTGGAACAGCAGTGTTGAAACAACAGAGGAAAGGGTGTGCATGGGACTATTTGTAGCATGTTGAAAAAAACCTGGGTAGAATGTAAATAGCATCTCTGCTGAGTATTCCTGTGGGTGGAAGGATGTGGCAGCCCCCTGCCTCTTGCCTTGCTGGCTGTTTGTCCATGCAACACACTCTCCAGCTGCTCTTTCTCACCTCAGGCCAGTGGTAATTGCAGTTACTTCACAGGCAGCACCATCCACTGGATTTTCTTAAATACACAGCAGGGATGGGCCTGATCTGACTAAAATCAGTTGAATAGGTATGTTCTTCCCACATTAAAGCCAATTAACTTTGGATGGGTGTAAGTGAGAGCAAAGTTTAGCCCAGTTTGTCTTCTCTGTGAATTAGTTCACACTGGCTGTGATTGAGTCTCATGTCTTTCCTTGAGGCAGAGGTTCCTGTACCTATGAAGGTCAGAACTTATGCAGAGCCATTAGAGCAGGGGAAGAGCTTTGATCTCAAAATTGCACCACTTGAAATTGCAGATGGAAAAAAAATATTAATAAGATGGCAAGCAAGCCTGCAAGTGAATCATGTTAGCTTCTCCTAGAGCAGGCTGGGTCCCCTTGCCTTTGAAATGGGACCATGACTCTGGCAGGAGCCATGTGTTACCCCAAGGGTACTGAGATGCAATGCTCCTGATGGCATCATTGCAACAACAGCCAGGACATGCCACTTTTAGGAAGGGGAGATACTAGAGGAGGCAAAGGAAAGCAGGATTAGCTGCGGCTGGGACTGCAGCATGGCTCTTGGAGAGCAGTGCCGATGGGGAGCTGGGAGATGGAGCAGGAAGCTTTGGAGGAGCAGGTCTACATAGCCTCTGCTGCTTTCTCCCCCAGCTGGGTGCGTGCTGTAGAGCCGCTCTGGCGTGGCGCAGTGCCCAGGCAAATTCAGCTCGCTTTGCACCGTAACGCCGCTCTGCAGCTTCCAAACCAGACCTGACATGCACCCTGCCAGCTCCGAGCAGGAGTGGAGCAGCCTGAGCCTGGTGAGTAGACGTACCCTGAGGATATGTCTACATTGCAGTGCAGAGGTGAGACCTGGGCTTGGTGAGACAGACCTGAGCTTGATCTTAGGATCCGTGGGGCTGCGATGCACTAGAGGCATGTAGAGTGTGTGTTCCTGGGCTCTGAAAGAAGGGGGGAGGAGCAGGAAGGAGGTTTTCAGTCTCATTGAGTCTCATGATGCTTTTGGGGACTGAGGCTGAGTGATAGAAGGCCCTTATGGGCTGGCACGTGCTGTCCTCACCAGTGGGATGACCATTCCCTAGAGATCACGCAGGAAAGTCATGGCCAGCAGCACTGGGAAGTGGACAAAGTGATAGCACTGGAGTTTGGCTGAGGATCCTCAGCCCCGTACCGTAGCACTGGGACAAGCCCCAATGCTTTGACTGGCTGGTTCATCTCCTGGAGACTAAAACCACCTCTGCAGGGTGACGCAGGAGACAGGGTGTGCAGCTGTGGGGCAGAGGTGCGTGCGCAGCTGTGATGAGCTGGTCCAAGCACCTGTGGCTGCAGGCTGTGCTAATGCTCTAAGCTCCGTATGCATGAGGACATAGAGCAAGAAAAGAATAAAGACAGTAGAAACAGGTAAAACTAGCTTCTGGTAAGAAGAATACAAAGAGGTTGGTTGAAAGAAGTTGCAATGTATATGAAATTTTAGGGTTATTCTTCCTTTTGCACTCGTTATATTCTGATTGCAAGTTGTATTTCTTAAGTGCCAGGCTATTTTCTACTTGTTTTCCCTCTAACGCCTCTGTACCTCGTGTAATCCATGAAGGAAGTTCTTATGTTTGAATTTACCGTATTGGGTCATGAAAATCCACCCAAGCTTTTACTCATAAGCAGTAGACCAGCCCTGCATGGAATCCATGCTGTCCCCTGAAGAGGTGGCTGTATCTCTATGAGCCATTTTGGTTCACTTTACAGTCAAATGAACAGAAACAGGTTCTTCCCACCCTATGGCAGCCTTCTCTTATGCATCTGATAGACTTCAAGGAAACATTTTCTTTCAACCATTTGGAAATGGACTTGAGATGGCTCCAGCAACTGTTATACTCCGAAGGAGTCCCGCCTCCTGAGTCTGCACTGCTGCATCTTTGCCTGTTCCTGAAATTATACAATATTACAGAGACAAAAAAAAATGAGGTAGCAAAGGAAATGGCAGCAAGAGGCTTTATCAACCCAAATTGCAGGTGATTTTCAGTGACATCTTGGGAAATAAGTCCTGGTGTGAGCAAGCACTTGAAAGCCAGAAGAGTGGTGGCAACCACTGGAAGAGGAGCAGAGATCTCCCTCTCTGGCAGCTCCTCTGCTCTAAGCACTGAGCACTAGGTGGCATCCAAAGGGGGGAATTTGGACTCCCAAATGCAATGCTGGGCTCTGAAGTGGTAATTGCAGCTGGATGCAAAAATGGGGATCCTGTCTGGATGGGAAGAAAACCAAAAGGACCAAGGGGGTGGACTTTTTCCAGCTTCTGCTGCCATCCCGTTGGGGTACAGCTTGCTCCAAACTTGCTCCACCATCTTAGCTGAGTGCTGGGCCACGGGGACAGGCAAATAATGTGATGGGATGACAAGCAAGGCATCGGGAACAAGTCAAGGCGCATTAAAGTCTGCATGGCTAAATCTGTCCACGTCCTCTTTTTCCCCCTGAATGCTGCCAGCCTTGTGGGTGCATGGATGCGCAGCATGTGGCGTACGTTGCCGGCTGTTCATGTGCTGTCCCTTAGTGTGTCCCCTAAGGTGTGCAGCCCAGGGACAGCTGCAGGTGACTGGGAATGCAGCTGCTCTAAGCTGGAAAACGTGTCCTAATGAGGGGATTGCCTTTGCTTCATTCACCTTGTTTTCTAAATAAGCCAGGTTGTCCCTAGGCCATCAATGGGCTTTTGGAAGATAGCAGAAGCACCACAAGAGATCCTCTTGCCTGGGTGTTTTTTTTCCTTCTTTTTACCTTCAAGGTGTCTTTCTGCTGGCATGGGATGAGTAGGAGGGAGTATTCAGCATCTCTCCCTGTCCTGTGTCCTGGGAGCTTTGGCTCTGGGCAGGATTAGACCCTCAGCTTGGGTATTAAAATATTTGCCTTTGTCATTTCTCAGATAAGCAGTGATCATGAGCAAACTCCTTGAGAGAGTGAGCCATGCTTGTACCCGTGGCTCAGCCCTGGTTTGATATGTGGGGCCAGGAGCCAGCACCCAAACTGGGGCTCGAGGATGCCAATGTGTACAGCGCGGAGCTGTACACACAAAGGAGCCAGACGAGATGCGAAAATGAGTAAGTGGCTGTGGGTGGCTGCCTGGAGGTGCTGGAGCTGTGGGAGGGACACGACGCTCCCTCCTTGCCTTGGTTGCAAGCTGCAGGTGACCTTGAGTTTAACAGCTTAATGAGCGCTGTGCAATTACTAGCATCATTTACACGTGGCCTGTCCCTGGTTGGGAGGATGCTGAGTTACAGGTCCCAGCACGCACCGAAGGTGACTTTAGGTCTGTCTCTCTTGAACCCTTTTGCTCTCTCTCTAGGTGAGCACCCGGCACAGTGGGCTGCCCTGCCTGGGCAGGCAGGAGCTGCCCTGACCTTATCGGAGAGCGAGTATCTGCGGGGCACAGGACCCCGCCTCACCACCCCCACAGCCCTTCGAGGGAGAGAGGGGTAACCACTTCATTTCCCCACTTGCTTAATCACAGGTGTTCACTCCTGGGTGTAAATTGTGATTCGCATGACAGGCAGGGAAGGAGATGTCAAGATTCAAGGGTTGCTTCACTGCTTGGAGGTTCAGCAGTGAAAGGGGCTGGGTCTTGTCACCGCCCAGAAACCATTTTCTCTCTGAAACCCCTTTGTGCTCACACTTTTAAAATTTATTTTAATTTTATTTTTTCCTTGTGTTTTTCTGGTGTGAATACAGCTTCAGGTAAGGATGCAGGAGGACTTTATCAAGGTTTGGCTGGAGTTCAAAATAGTTTTCTTCCCAAAAGTATACGTATCTACAAGAAATAGCTTCAACCCAAGCCCTGTGTAGCCCAGAATTACTACAGACTGCTGTTTGTGTGCCCATTTCTTTTACCTGCAATTATGGGGAAATTGCCATGGTGTAAGCAGGGGGCTGTATGAATAGCTTTATTATTTGTTATCCTTAGACCTAGATGTGTGTTTTTCTTGAGATCATATCTTCACAAGAAGGCACACTAATAATAGCCTTTTGAACTGCCCAGGTTTAATTTCTATGGGCTGCGAAACTTTTGAAGCAAAGTGCTGTTTATTGCTTTCTTTTAAAACCAATGGTATTAAGCATACGGTCGCAGCAGGGAGACCTCTGCCTTGACCGGGCTGAGTTCTTGTAAGGGCAGGCGGTCGTGTTGTGCTCGCCCTCCTGAGCTGGCATCAACAAAAGGGTCTCTTGTTGCAGGCTGATGCTGAACTATCTTAGGAAGCAAGATTCCCTTTTTATGGAATTACTTTCCAAATGAATTTAAGTCCTGCACTTGTTTGCACTCCTCTTTTTCTGTTTTGGTCTGTTCTATCTCTTTCAGGTAGGGTGTGAAGTACAGAGCAGCAGCTTCTCAGCTTGTGTCAGCAAGATTCTATCTGAACATGGAAAACATGACCAAGAATGGGTCAAGAAATAGCAAAATATAATGTTTTCTCTTTGAGGACTGTTATCAGGAGCTTTTCATCAATTTAAAAAAAAAAAAGCAACAGAGAAAAATCAGGGGTGGGATCCTTAACGCTCATCATGACCTACCAGTATTTTTTGGGCTACTTATCAGGCGCTCGTGCTGATGATACAGGCACAGGCGGGTGCCTTCTCAGACTTTGTAAGGTTTTGGCATCGGGTTTATTATCCTAAAAGTCACCTTGTGGTTGGTGTTTTGCTTGGCTTTCCGAGCAGCTGGTGGTACGAGGCTTCACTAAAAGCGTGGGGGCTGTGAACACGGGTACGTGGCTGCAGAAAGGTGGACGGCCAAGGACACATAAAACGAGAACTCAGAATGCATTGCTTTGGGTTTGGGTTTTTTTGTTGTTTGGGTTTTTTTTTTTTCTTTCAGTTTTGAATCTCAGTATTTCAACATAGTCTCGGGGTTTGGAAATAGAAGGATTTTGACATTTAGTGTTTGGTGTTGGCAGTACAGGATAAAGGAGATAAAGGGACCAGTGACGGCGCACACAAGCTATTTGTGATCTGTTGTGCAACAGCTGTCGGTGAACCTGTGTCTGTGTGCTTAAAGTGCATTTTCTGACATTTACTGGCAATTTTAAAGGGATTTGTATCCTTGCAGTTTCATAATCCCTGGTTCAGAGCAAATTTGCAGATTTTGAAGATCAGAAGAGGCCATTAACGGCATAGTCTGAGTCTCGGGGTAGCTCAAGCCACCTAACTTCATCCTCTCCTGTACTGAGCCCAATACTTTGTGTTCAGCTGCAGCCTGTCTTCTACAAAAGCATGATATGAAGGCGGAAAAATCAACCACTAACCCAATGGTTTGTTCCAAGATCTGATCACTATCACTATTTAAAATAAAATGGGAAATTTACTTCTCATTTTCCTTTGTCTGCTTTTGGCTAGAAGAATTTATGTCCAAACATGCATATGAAATTAAGTATTTCTTTAGCTCTTTCAAAATAGAGCAAAAGATAGGCTAGATACATGTTGCAGTGAATCTGTGTACAGAACAGAGTAGCATCCTTTCAGTGGTTTGATGTCGTGAACTGCAGGCAGCTTTCATGCATTTGTAAACTCACTTGAGCTGCATGAAGGTCAATATCATAACTTGAACGTCATTTCTTTTAGTGGCTTTTTTCTTCTTTACAGGTATTTCTTCAGTCTTTTGAAATCCAGTGTCCCAAGCAAAATTCAGCTGGCGCAGAAGGAAGAACTGTGAACTTAAGGGAGGAGGGGAAAAAAAAAAAAGGCATTTAACTGGAAATTCATGTGTGACAAATAGGAGTGGGCCTGGCTTGACCCTTTCCAGCTATTAAAATTGCGATCTGGCTATTGCAAGATAATTTATGAAAATACTGTAACTAGACACAGGGTGTGAACCCAATGGTTCATACCGTGTCAGTAATTTGATTGCTGTAGTTTTGTAACGTGCTACTAACCCAAACCGTGGATCACTCCTGAGTTCTTGGGCCTGGCTCTTACCACATTATCAAACAGCCTATGTGAAAGCGTTCAGAAGACAAATGAGGGAGAAAATACTTTTCTCCATATAGAACCATCTTCTGTTGTAAGGAGCTCGAGTGTTTTTGGCAAGGCTTTCAAAGAAAAGAGTGTCAAGATCCTCCCGATGAATAGGAGCATTAATATATTAGGTATGTATTATGTAAATCTGTACCTCAGTGGAGTGCTAGATAAGATAAATGGGAGCAAAGGGCAGGCTGTCAAGGCTGTTGGTGAGATTTCTCTGTGCTTGCTGTGCCCCGTAAAAGCTCAGTGTGGCCCATGGGGATACTGTGGTCCTGCAGAACCCTCCTGCTTCTGGGCTGCTTAAGGCTGCGGCACTGCAACCATCTAAAATTTGTCACCCTGAGGCCACAACACTGCAGTGTTATCCCTGAAAAACCTCTTTTTTTTTTTTTCCCTTATTCTCTTCTGAGGGATTCCTTTGCAATTTCAGCTCCTCCATGGCAGAAACTTTATGTCCCCCTAGATCAAGGCACGAGTGGCCAGGCTTACAGCAAGCCCAGTTTCTGTGCGGAAGCAAATATTTGGGGAGGGTCCAGCCTGGCCCTTGCAAACACATTTAAATACCTCAGGATAGCAGACAATGAATTATCGAGGTAGAGACTTGAGAGCAGATAAGCCCGGGGACTTGTGCATTGTATACAAATACACGGCCTGACCCTCTCATCTCACATGAGGAGGCAGCGAGAGCAATATTGGAGCTCTTCCCTGGTGCATCTCCATTTTCGTGTCATATAGTTGTGCAAGACAGGGTTGACAGAGTGACCCCCACACGTGGGACCAAGTGCTTCACTTTTTTTCTTGCGCTGCTTCATCTCTCGACGAGCTCCACCATCGCTCCACATATATTTGCTTAATACATCTTTCAGAAGCCTCTCCTGGCTTCCCTGGTTATGCATTCAGGCCCCTCCAGTACCAACCCATCAGAGCAGTGTCTTGGCTCCTGTTCAGAAGACACAAGCCCATGCACGCTGCCTTCGAGGCTGCTCCTTGTCTCGGCATCTCTTGTCCTGCTGCCCCGCGGTACCGGTGGCCAGCCAGGCACCTGCCCCGTTAGCACCCGTGTTCATGGTCAGGGGCTTGAGGCTTTGAAGGCAATGCCAAAAGCTATCATGTGGCCTATAAAATGGTTTGGTCTAGACGTGGAAAAAAAAATATTTTTTTTTTCTTTCACTTTTTGCTTGGATGCTGAGTGTTTTCAACCGGGCTATTGAGATAGTTTGCCACCAGAAATCAATCCGAGCTGAAAAAATGTAGGTGTACCTGTTTACATTATAAACCACAAATGTTTGTATCCTGCAACAAACATCTGGGAAGTGTCCAGACTAGACATTACAAATGTGTTAACTACCCCAAGTTAACCGGTAATCAATTTGGGGCTAAAAACTCGAGTGTGGACCTTTCCTCTGAGACTGCTGTTTATAACGGGGCTTTCATTTAGATCCTGACCTAGGAGCGTAATTAAACCATGGCACATTCTTGACTTTCAAACAAACTTCTGGGAGCTCGCCAGCGCAGAGCACAGACCCAGATTTTACCAGGTTTGTAGTGAGCAGCGATGTGCCACCTCTTTCATTAACTGTTGTTGATGGCGAAAACGCCTGCCCAGTCGAAATTGTGATTTATACAGACAGCCCTTTAAGGCTCTGCTAATAAACACATGAAAGGAGTTGAGGGAACTATATGAAAATACTGGTCTGTTGAAATCCTTTTGAATGCCACCAGCTGGGGAGAAGGTGTATTATTCAGGGCTGGAATTTCTAATAATAAGCATGCGTCTTTCACAATTAAGACACTGCTTTTGATTTTTGGAGCCCGAGTTCGCTCCAGTTTCTCCGTCAATACTGGGCTGTATCACCAGGGTGTGAGAAACCGTAGCAATGACCTGCTGGAGCTGCCTTGATGGAGCGGAATGATTTTTTTTTCCAAGCAAATGCTAAGGAAGGGCAGTAGATGGTGCTGCAGTTCTCCTTTTTGAAGCCCAGGCTGGCAGCCTGAAGACGGAGGCACAGCAAGGGCTGTACACAAGGTGTTACCAGTCCCCAGTGCCCCCAAATCATAAATCAGGCTCTGTCAAATCGTGGGAGCCTTCAGAATGTCTTTAGATTAAATCAGAAGGCGTCCTTTTCTACAGTTCGTGTGTCTCGATCTTTCGGGTGAGAGCTGGAGGTCACATTTTCAAGCTTTCTGTCGTAATCAAGTTATTTGGTGTCTTTTTGGAGTGGGTTTTGTGTTTTTTTCCTCTTTGTAATAATGTGAAGTGGAATCCTCTAATTGTGTCAGGAGCCAGCAAGATTTAGGGGAACTAAATTAAATTAAGGAGAAACATGAGGATTGTGAAACTCGGCAGCAGTACAGATGCTGGTTTCAAAACAGATCGGACTTAGAGGTTGTTGGCAAATTGAATGCATCTGACCCTGAGTGAGCTTGGGATTCCAGGAACGGGTCTGTGACCACACAAGTTCCTACCCCACGGGTCACTCAGACATGTGCTTGAGGGATGACCCTCCTGGCCTGCATCAATCTGAATACCCGATTTCCTGAACAGCAGCAAATGCTGTATCAGAATGACATTTATCAGCTATTTCTTTTAATGACATGAAGATATATGAGGCTTGCTTTTTTTTTCTGGTGGTACTGGAGAGAGCAGAATCGGGTGCCCTTTGGATTTCATTTTTATTTGCCTCTCTCTGCAATGACAGGTCTAAGTCCAGCCTTAGCAAACATTTCTCAACGGGGCCATGATGATGGCACAGGTTGGACAACCCAGCACCAGTGGAGGTGGCCGGTGTGTGAAAGCAGGCAGAGACCATGGCAGCCCTCCTACCCTGAACCCTATCCTGCTCTGGGGTGGCCTTGGCAATGTTGCCAGCCTCCCCACCACTTGCAGCCCCTCTTGTGGTGTTTTCCGCAGCAGCAGCTGATGGCACTAAAAATAGTCTTGAACAGAGCAGTGGTGGTTCAGCTTTGGACTTCCCAGAAGCTTACTGGTATTCTGACCTCATGATTTCAGTTTAGGCCACCTGATAAACAGCACGTAACTTTGCTCCAATTACCCCATTTGGTGGGGAACAATCTCAGATAACCCACGGATAACAATGAGCGAGCTGAGAACAGTTCAGTTTCTTATTTTAGGACTGCTATAGACACTGACATTAATAGCTCCAAGAAATACAATAGGCAGAACTTGGTCTTTCCCTGTGGTGTGTCCCCTCTGCAGAAGAGCTGCTGCCAAATCCTCCCCATGATGGAAAAGCAAAGTGAGTTCCTATATAAAACCCCGCCGTAGGTCCAGGAGGGCAATGGTACTTTGGCGCTGGGCTGTGTGTTGAAATGAGTGTCTGAATATCCACGCTTCTGGCATCAAAATTTCAAGGCCAGGTTGGATGAGACCTTGAGCAACCTGGCCTAGTTAAGGGTATCCCTGCCCATGGCAGGGAGGTTGGATTAGATGATCTCTAAGGTCCCTTCCAACCTAAGACATTCTGATTCTATGATCAAACTTCTTTGCAATGTCATTCGTGTTTGTAGGACATGATGAAGAGCAGGAGAGAGTCTCTACGCTTGCAAGTGGAGCAGCCTGGAGCGCCGGGCTCACATCCTACCCAGCAGTGTGGGGTCCGTGTCAGCGCTGGGCAGTGTTGTTTGGGAGCTGTGCAGCCTGGTCATAACGCTGGACTAATGAAACACATCGTAGGGACTAATTAAAGTTTTGCCGGGCCAAGGGGAATGGGGTGGGGAAGCAGGAGTGTGAGGGCAGGCTACAGCTCCTCTCTCCGCCTCAACAAATAGTTGGTTTACATTAAGTAACGTGTGGGATAAACTCCTTCCCTGAGCCTCAGAGCAGAAACTGGAGCTGCCTCCCTTCCCTTTTCTCTCACTGTCCTCCTCGGACACGCTCTTCTATGGACAATAAAGTAAAAACAGGAACTATTTTAATTTTTTTTTTGACAGAAGCAATACCCTTTGGCCTGGATTGTGATCACTGGGCATGCTGAATGAGGAAGAACTTTTCTTGATTTTAAATTATTGCCATGTAATGAGCAAGTTTCTGTGTAGTCATGTTCCACAGATACAAAGGTGCAAGAGGCAACATCCAGCTCCTGCCCCTTTTCCTGCTCTGCGAGTAAAGAGCTTATTCTCTTAAAAATTACAAGATGGAATGAATAAAACACAATTCCCATTTTAATCTTGTTCGGTTCTGAAATGTCCCAGTTAATGTTTGAATCTTGGCAAGAACAAGTGTTACTGCAAATATTTTATCTTCTCATAGATTATATCAGCGCTGCATTCCTCGCTCACCAGAGCTCTGGTCCAGCTGAGATGGGAAGGTGGTGAAAATGTGAGATCAGTTGGTCTCCAAAAATGCGAGGTAAAATTCGCTAGTAACATAAACGCGATTGGTTCACTTAAACTACATGAAAAAACCCTCATCCCACAGTGGGAATTAAGACTGAAAGGAAAAGCTGAGCCCTAAAAGCATAGCCTGTTGCATGGTGTATTCAATAATTGCATTTATGAGTAAAAAATTAATTATTACCAATTAATCTCTTGCATTCTATTGACAAAGGCACTGAAGCTGCTTTTGGATGCTGCTGACTTACCCATTGTCAAGTGTGAACCCAGCAATTGTAGTTGCTGCTCCCTTAAGAAATTGTCCAAGATTCAGGCTTATTTGTGTGCCCTGGCTTGCATCAATTAACAGTACGATCTTTTTGTTATGAAAATGCAAACATTAGCAGCCTGAGGGGTCTTGTAAATGCAAATATAGAACTATAATTCCAATTTCCCTTCAAGTGCAAGAAAGGCTTTTTTTTTTGTTTGTTTGCTCTTACAATGACAATTCTCTTTCCCCCCTCCCCCCAGTATTTTCTCGCCTTAAAACGCAAAACTGAATTTTACCCAGGGAATTTCAGCAGGGATCATTTTCAGCCAGCAGGTTTGGGGGTGTGGAGAGGCCAAAGGTGGGTGCTGAGAGCCACGGGCTCTCCTTGTGAGGGCCGAGCTCCGCAGGGTGAAGCGGGGAAGGCTGGATGCCGGGCCGGGCAGCGTGCCTGCAGCTGGCGCAGGGGCTGGCCCCCTCGGCTGGGGCAGAATTCCCACGCGAAGATTCTTTCCGCTCGCTTCAGGCATTCGAAAAGCCTAAATTAGGCACCCACACCTCTGCCATGGTGAGAGGGAAGAGAGAGAGAAACCTTGAGATGCGTCCTCCAAAAGCAGCTCAGCCCCCCGGGTGGGTGACTGTCACCTCATGGCATCATTCTGGGCCCAAACTGATGGTTTCGTGCTCTGCGCCATGAGGCGATACCAGGCAAAAGCCACTTGCTCAAAAGTAAGGTGGGAGATGGCACCCGAGTTTGTGTCACAGAGGTGTCACAAAAGAATTGAAGGAAAATCCAAGGTTTGTTTTCCCCTTTCTTCTTACATATAAAAGTAAAATACGAAAGCAATCACTTTGCTTTCTTCCTCCCAGGCTGGCCCCAATATGCCCAGGTATGTGTCTAAACAGATTCCTGGAAAACCTGCCCTCGCCAAGGCGCAATCTCTAGTGCTGGGCTTATAGGCTGCAGCTCTGCGAAAAGCAGCAGGGAAGCGTGTCCTTGCTGGGGGTTCCCACCTGTCCTCCCAGCCTGCCTCCACAGGCAGAGAAACACCAGGGCCTCAGCACAGGATTTGGCCCGGCAGTGGTTTGCCAGCACACAGACTGAAGGCTGAGGTCAGATACGAGACCAAAAAAAAAGAAGAAATGTGGTGAGATGCTGTCCTGAGCAGTTTCCTTTGGTACCACACACTCTTCCCACCACCTGCACTCCTGGCCACCCTGCTCGGAGCTTCTAGCATCACCATCCTGCTATCCCAGGCTCCTGGGAAACCTTTCGTTTCTTTCCTCGGTGATTTTTATTCAAAGAGGCAATTAACCAACATAACCCCTCACTCAACTCCAAAATCTGTCATTACACTCCTTTTATGAAGGCGGCATCACTGGTGCAGGAGGGCAAAGCTGCTACGGCTGGGTGGCGGTACCCGGTGGGTGGGTGGCACGGCCAAACCCATCGTTCAGCCCTGAGCAGGCAGGGCAGGATCTGGCCCTGCCACGGTGACCCCCTCGGGGTCTGTGAGGACCGCATGCCCCACGTCCCCTTGCAAAGGGTCTGTGTGAGCACACAGAGCAGAGCAGGAGGGCAGGAGGGAAAAACAGGAGAAAAAAGTTTGAAGTTGTTCTTACTAGTTTTCTCCCTTTCACACCGTTACCACCTTTTGGGACTCCTCCAGCCTTGGGTCGGCTGGTTGTTTTCCTTCTCCCCCACCTCTCCCATTGCACTCCTCTGGTTTGTGAACGCTAGAGGCTCCCTCCTTCTGGTCCGCGAAAAAACTTTAGTTCCTGACTCTTTTTTTTTTTTTTTTTAACTTCCCTCAGGAAAAAAATGTGGACTTAATTATCTATGTAAAATGTCAGATGCAGGAAAGGGGCTGTGCTTACTTGGATATCCCATCCGAGTAGAAGTGGCTGATTTTTTTTTTTTTCTCTCTTCTTTTTTTTTTTTTTTCCTAAGGGGTGGAAAGGACCTCGCGAAATAAAAGTGCAGAAACAAGCCGGTGGCTCCCAGAGCGGCCGGGGCGGGCGCGGCGGGAGCCCCCAACACAGCGCAGCGCGGAGCCCACCTGCCCCCGGCACTCAGCATCGCCCAGCTCCTCGCTCCGCACCTTTTCCCCACGCGTACTGAGATCTTCATATACATATATATATTATTATTTTTTTTTCTTTTTTTTTAATCCCTCCCCTCGGCTTTTCCTCCAGGACTTTTCCACCGCCTTGGGACACCCGCAAACTTCTCCCTCGCCTCCCCCTTCCCTCATTTGCTGGTGGTTTTTGTGCTTGTTTTGGGTTTTTTTTTTGTGTGTGTGTGTGTGGTTTTTTTTTCTTTTATTTTTGGGGAAGACCCGCCTGCGTTTCGCCTCCCGTGCCCCACCGGAGAGGCCGGGAGAGGCTCCAGCAGCTCGGGCAGCACCTCCCCGGCGCAACCGCGTGTGAGACCGGCGGCCCCGGCTCGGCTCGGCCCGGCTCGCCACGGCCCGGCCCGGCTCGGCTCGGCACGGCACGGCTCGGCTCGGGCGTTCGCCCCCGATAATGCAGAGCTACAAGTACGATAAGGCGATCCCGCCGGAGAGTAAGAATGGGGGCAGCCCGGCGCTGAACAACAACCCGGCCAAGAGCAGCAGCAAGAAAGCCCTGCTCATCTGCCTCGACTTCCTCTGCCTCGTCATGGGTGAGCAGCCGCGGGGACCCTTCTCCCAGACCCCCCAAACTCCGACTCCCGCTCCCACACCTCCCACCCACCCCTTCCGCCCCAGTGTTCCCACTTCGGGAAAGTTTTTGCGGAAGGAGGGGAGAGTGGGCAGAGCTCGGCCGCGCCGCTTCGCAAACAAAAGCGGAGCCGGGCGGCGGAGCGGGGCTGCCGGCCGGAGCCCGGGGAGCTCGTCCCGCCGGGGTCCCAGCGGGGCTGAGGGAGGGCGGGGGGGAGCCGCGCTGAGAGGTGGTCACAGCACCTCCCCCCCGCCCTCCTCCGCCACGTACTAGTGATGATTGTTATTATTTTATTTATTATTTCTCTCTCCTCTCCGGTGGGGGGGGCTTGGGGATGCGCCCCTGGGGGTGTCTCCCCCGTTCTCCTTCCCCCCGCACTCCCCCCACTCGGTGTGTGCCCCGCACCTCGGCAAGCGCCGGGGCCAGCTCCAGGTGGAGGTAGTGCTCTACGGCTGCGAAAAACCGCGCGGTTTTGGGTTTCCCTGTGTTTTTGTTAATAATGGGGGAAAAAAAAAAAGACAGCAAAACCAAGCAACGCTCGAGAAACTTTTGCCGCTCTGGTTACTTTGTGTTAGCTCGGGTTTATGGCGGTTCAGCCCTCCCTCTTCCCTTCTTGCACCCAGGGCAGGCTTCTCGCTCAGCTCATTTCTCTTTAGAAGAACGCTTTGAAGTGCTCTACGGGCATCTCGTAGTCGCTGGCAGAGGTCTTGGGTTTTGCTAAGCCCGGTTTTGGAGATGGTACGGCACGTAAGGAAAACTTGTCAACAGGCTGTCTCCAAAAAAAAAAAAAAAAAAAGGTTTCAAATGCCAAAACATCAACCGTTCAATTGTGGCTGCAACGCTGAATATTTAATTGACAGACGCAGGCAGGGGAAATCAACTGGCTTCCAACAAAGAGATTAATAACGCAACAGCACGTGAGTTTAATACTCCAGACACCACAGTCTTTAAAACAATTGTTTCTGCTTAGAGCCCATTTTTTAAAGACTGTCAGTTTGATTTAATTTTTATGTAGTTTATTGATCATCTGGTGTATATTACGAAGCACTAATACATTAAGAAGAGAGGCGTGGTTTTCTCTTTATATTCCCACAAGAATAGAGGCCAGTGCAGAAAGCTTCATCTTCTTGTATCTGGAAAAAATAACAATACTTGATGTCCCATATATGCAGCTAATATAAGTAGAAGCATAGCTAGCTTGACTTACCTCGCTTAAACAGAAAGTTGAATTCCTAGTAAAACAGCTCCTAGGAGGTCAGAACTCTTAAACTTTTATTTATGTAAGTTTTCTTAACTTCAGGCATTTCTGGCATGAGTAAGTGCAATTTGAATGGGTAAAGGGTTTGTCTTCCCCTTCTCTAAACTTAAGAGTCCTAAGTGAAAAAGCAATTAGTTGACATCTGTTATTCCACTTGTGATAGTTCGGGTAAACAGAACTTATCAAGCATCACTGGAAGGTATTGTTAGCGGGGAATAATGTGATACAGCAAAAACTGGGTTGCTTTGTTTCACGTTACTACAGGTGGAAATCAGAAAGTAAACACCAGAGTTGATGGTGGGACTGGTTTTCTCCCTTTCATTTTTTTTTTTTTTGGTGTGTGTGTGTATGAGGAGCATTTAAACATACAAGCATGAATTCAGCAGCTGAAGAAAAGTTTAGATCTGGCTGGTCACTGGCAGGTGAAGAGCACGGGTGGGACGTGGGAAGGGAGGTGATTATATGATGGAAAGCCCATGATGTGTGTTTGGGGATGGGCTTTTCAAATACACCCAGACCAGTAGTATCAGACGTGTTGATGGATGACTGGGCATGAGTTGCTGTAAAAGCCAGCTGCCCCACTGGCAGGAGGCTTGGCTTGCTCTTCTCTCTGCCTTTTACTAGGGAAGACTAAGAGCTTGCAGTTTCCAAGTACTTGATTCTCATTTTATTCCTTCTTGAGCTTGTTAAAAAAAAAAAAAAAAAGGCTTTAGCTGAAACCTGCAAGAGAGAGTTGGACAGATACAAGTTAATTGGTATTTACACCTTCAGTTAAAAGACTGAGTCCTATGTAAGACAGTGAGAAACAGAACAGGGTGGAGATGACTTGCTTTAAGGTGGACGTACTCAGTAGAGGTCTTCTGCTGGTGCATGTAGGCATGATGCCAATGGCCTCCAGTGCAGTTAAACTGAGTTATGCCTCTTGAGTGGCTGCCTCAAGACACTCAGAGTGGCAGGGAAACAGAAGGCTTTTTCTCATTTGAGGGCTGCTTTAGGAAATATTAAAACAGGCCATTTGATTTGCAGAGGGCTGTGACGCTGCGTTGGCTTCGTCTCTAGGTACGGCTGTAATTCTGACCTGGGTTGGTTTTCTGTGAGGGGGGGAAATTGAAAAGAATAAACTATGTCCGAAATGTTTTCCAGAAATGACACAGGTCAGCTCTCTGTGAGGCGGTAGATGTGTACACACCCTTCTTTGTTTACATACAAATTTAAACAAATTACCCAGGAGACAATTTATGATAAACATCTAAGAAAGTCAGAATAAGTAAAGAAGAGCTAACAGGAGCTTCCTTCAGCTTTAATTTGGTGCGAGTCGTTAAATCCACTTTTGTCTTTCATCGTTGAGTACAATGATTTTCTTGATAACAAATGCATAAGGGGAAGATTTGTATCTTCATTCCTTGAGGATTTTGGGGGGAGCCAAGGTGTCAAGTCGTTGGCACAAATGTGTTGTTGGTGGAGTAGGTTGGATGAAGATCTACTGAACCAGACCCCCTATTTTTCCTGCATTTCCAACTTGGGTTGGGTTGGCACGGAGTTGAATATTTTGGAATACCCCACTCCTCTAATGAGTGCACTTGGCACTCGCAAAACCCTGGTTTCTTGCATGAACAAGAGGTTTCATCACCGACACTGTGAACTTCCCAGAAATTTGACGTTGGTGCTTAACTCGGTGAAAGAGGCAGAAAAGAACTGAGTGTGCATTTATTAAAGCAGGTCATCCGAGGGGGGGAAAAATAACTTTCTCCATCTGCTTCCTCCTCTCGGGAGGGCTCTGTTTAAAGAATTAGAAGATGCTTCCTGAAATTGTTAGGGCTGCAGGCAAGCTTGGTGGTGTGGAAGAGTCCCCTCTGCCCTGTCCCTGTCTCGCTGGTCACCGCAATACATCCGAAAATGCGATTGAGGAGCTCAGTCGGGGCGGGGTGGGGGGCCTGAAATTGCCTTTGCTAAGCCGGTCAGTGTCCTCATTGTCGAGCTATGGGGAACTCTGAGCAGCAAAATGAGATGTGTGATAGGGAAGGACCTCACTCCACCTTCATCTGACCCTCTTCAGCCCAGTTGCAGCCCCATCCCTTTGCCAGGAGTTTCTTGCACCTCTGTGCCCAGGGCATGGAGTCGTTACTGGGAGGGGGACTGGTGTGACCAGGAGCAGATCCCCTGGGGCAGCGTTCCCTGGTGCCAATGGGGTTTTGGTGCCCAGATGCTGCAGCCAGCAGGGGAGACATGGGCCAGGTGGGGAAAAGCCTCCTGCCCTGCCCCTTGGAGTGGAATATTTTGGAGCCTGGCCCCAGAGATGTAGCACCTAGGGTTTAAAAAAAAAAAAAAAAAAGAGCAGCTCTGAGAGGACTTAATTTTTCTTTTTTTTTTCTTTTCTTTTTTCCCCCTATTGGCTGGGACTGCCTGTGTTCAGCAGCCACCTGTGCTGTGCTGACGGGCGCTAAGTCGAGCGTTTAATCTCTGAAGAGGGCAAGGCTGTGTCAGCAAGGCTGATAGGGCAGACGAGGGTCGTCGGTAGCTTGTATTTGCTCAGCTTGCACAGGTAGAACAGCTTCCAAAAACTCCTGTTTGTGCTATAAATTAGAGGGTTTTCATCTGGCCAACCTGACTCGTGGAAATTGGGTTTATGGGAGCATATGTTTTGGGCTGGCGAGATGTAAACTGCACAGAATTTACTGCCCTCCTTATTTTCTGTCTCTGATTTAATTTTACCTCTTCTGTCTATCCCGGTTAATCTGTGCAACACAAGTTTTACTGTCTTTGGGACGTTATGAAGCAACAGATGGGTAGGCCTCTTACAACCTTTATATCTCTTCAGCTTTCTCGCGAATTTGGCATCTCCTCTTCTGTAGCGAACTTGATGCTAAAATTGAACGTTGAAAGTAAATATTTACACTAGCAGGACCTTGACATGTTTACGTAAGTGGGGATATAATCTTATAATTTGGGCTAACAGTTTAGATTACTCTTAACTTTCCTCTTCTGTGTAGAAAATTGTCATCGTCCAGTGTTTGGAAGCAAAAAGGGTTTGAGCTCCGCTGGAGGCCCTGTTACTCCATCACAAAAATTGGCTCGAATAGGCCTGGGATTGTCATTTAAGTGTAAAGAGTGGGAGGAATTAAAGATGAGGGATGAGGTTAGAGTTATTTGGATGGTGTAAAGCTGAATTTGATGAGCTAAGCAACTTTGCTTTGTTTGGGTTGGGGTTGGGTTTTTTATTTATTTTTAAGACTACCCTGCCGTGCAGGGCTCGCTTGTCATGTAGGTAACATCTTTCTATACGCTTCTGGGGAAAACTGCTGAGCTAACCCTTTTTTATTTTAAGCAAGGGACGACGAGCTTCGACTGTACTAAACCAGCCGGGCGGTCCCAACGTCTTGGCGTTGTCTTCTCCATGCTGTCTTCTCCGTGTTGGGGAGGACTGAATCCGTACCACACGTGAGAAGCTGCATGGGTGGAGAGTCGTCATCATGTTTTGAGCATCCCTAGGTGGGGTTTGGTCGTTAGTGTTTATTTATCGCTTATCTTAATATCGGTAGGATCTCTTGGCGGCTACAAGATCCCTTCGAGGCAGCAGGGTCTGTCTTGGGGATGGCTGGTCTGGAAGTTCTTTAAGAAAGGCAGGTTTGAAGAGGTTGCATCTCGACATGGGGTTGTACCCCACCATAACTTGGGAGTAAAACTTTTTTTGAGCCTTGAAAAGCTTCTTATTAAACCAACAGTCACCATCGAAGCATGATATCCGTTCTTAGTTTTGCTCCTCTCTTGAAGGACCAGAAGAGCCAAAGATGACGGGAAGAGAAGGCAAGAAATAAAGAGAAATATTTTGGCGGTGTTTAAAATACACTTTTTTTGATGTTAGCTTTATTAAAACAAAAAAAAAAAACAAAACAAAATCCTATCAAGAGCAGGTTATTAGTGACAATTATACTTGAGGTGTTAATTGCAGAACGAGGAAACGCTGTACCTATAGCAGACAGAGTCCTCGGGGGTATAAATCTCCTGGCTTTCCCAAGTTGGTGGAATTTGGCCAGCCTGAAGATGTGTCTCCAGGAAAGCAGAATTATGTGCAACTGCTTCATGGCCAGAAGTGCTTTGAATCTTGTGTACCTGCTGCTGACACAGGCAGGAGATGGGATCACAATTACAGTAGATGACATTTTTTTTTTTTTTAATTGTCTGTTTGTAGTGAGCACAGAAAATAATATAAACATTACTCCCAGATCAAACAGCTTATTTTTATACCCTTTAAATCTCAATTTAATATGCATGCCTCTCTTGGGCTGTTTTGGTCTGACTTTGTTTGTCTAGATACAGGCTGATGGTGTATCCTCCAGATGCATGTACCTCCATATACCGCCCAAAGATGGTTTTCATGCCACAGCTGGGGAACCCGTGCTGCACGGGCACAGTCTTGCAAACCAGGGCTGCTCTTTAGCGCCTGCATCTCGGATAGGAAGGGTGTTTGCGTGCCTCCATCTCTGTCTGAAATGACTTAAAAGAGGTGGGACAGAAGCCCCAGCTCTACGCCATAGCTTGCTCCAGCAAAGCAGACTCCATCCTCTCCGTTTCCTTCATACAATGCTCCCACTTCATCCATGGGTAATCCAGAAGGGACCGTTGTGGTCGCCCAGTCTGCCTGCGCCTGGAACAAGGGCATATCTGTCAAAGGCAGCGTAGGGAAAAGCAGCAGCCTTCAAATCCTCCTACCCCAGCATCCAGCCAGTGCTGAGAATGGCGGCTTCCCCCAGCCCCATGCATTGTACAAGTGCTGTCATATTATTTTTTTTTTTTTCCCATTCTTTTTGCTCTGGTTTCTAGAGTTGTGTTGGAGTTTTTTTTGATAGGTCAAAAAAAAAAAAAAAAGGTTGAAAGTGAGAATCAAGTGAATGATAAAGCCTCAGAAAAATGAGGTGAATTAAAGTAATTAGGCATTTATTCTTTAATTATAAAGTCTGAAGTCAGTCTTCTGAATATACTTTATGATGATTTTTCTTTTTTTTCATTGGCTGCTGCGGCCAAAATATGCTGATACAGCAGAGGCTAAATCTTCCCCCTGCCTGCTGGCTTTGCAGATACCTTGGTTGGGAGGGTCTCACCGAAAGTTGGGAAGAGGCTGTCCTGCCTGTAACATCATCTGGAAAGATGATATGTCCCCTGTCCATCTCCTTGTGGATCAGTGTGGCTCCTTTCTCAGAAGGGCATTCGTATCCCTTTCAGAGCCACCCCATCTAGTCCAGTTTTGCTCTCTCACATGACATCTACCTTGGAGAAGCACTACCTGCTCCACAATTTTAGCAGGTGAAAAGCTCCTTAGCGCAGATCGGATGTCTCTGTCCGGGCTTGTGTTGGAGCAGCTGCTGGAAAGTTATGCTGGAGAATCCCTTTTCGCCTTTTAGCTGCACGCGATGGTTTAGTTGTAACGGTGGGATCATGATCAGCAGTAGCTGCTCCTCAAGGGGCAGAACGTCACCAAAAAAAGAGAAATTCAAAGTGTCTTTTGATGCTAACCATTGGAAAACTTGCCTTAAGTGTAAGTTTGTTACCAAGACAATATATTAATGAGTTTGAAAATTAGGTTTGTCCTGTTGGGTTTCAAAGTATCAAAAATTGCTATAAGCTCTATCCTTTCAAGTTGGTCACGTAAGTGGGCTTGTTTTTCACGTGTTGGATGTTTTCAAGACAGAATGTTGAAAACTGACTCTGCATCAAGTAAATGTTATAAGCAGAATGTGTAATTTAACTCTGGAGCTTCTGATGCTCTGAAAATGCCTGTGCTCTTCATGGCGTGTGTTCTTGTTCCAGTGTTGCCTGTAGCTCACACCCATATTTGAGCTTGTCTTATCTGAGCATATGGTGCTCTCAGTCAGGAGCTGCAGGGCTAGGCTGGGACTGCAAGCCAAAGTCCAAATGAAGCTGCTGTTGGTCTGACAATGCTGATGACACTGAATTAGTGGAGAGTGTTCATAATCCTCTAGTACTTTCCCATAATTTTTCGACCCTTACTCAAAAAAGACATGAAAGCTGTGTTGACTAGAGCACAGAGAAACTTGGGAGATGCCTCCAACCTTTCTGGTAAAATATATCAATGGGCTTATCCTATGGTGCTTGAGAGACACAGCAAATTGAGGCTGGATTGGCATTGCTGGGCTAATCCAGACCTTACCCTGTACACCAAAGGTAGCTGGGGCATGGAGTTGTCCCTGCTTTGGGAATTTGCAGATGGCAAGCTGTTACGTCTTGGAGTCGCTTCACCTTCGCTGGTTGGAGGAGCTGAAAACAGCATGGTTCTCTCTTCTGCAGATTTAAACAGAAAAAGTGAGATTTACCAGTTAGTGGTTTTGGGCAGTCATCCCTTTCGAAACAACTGATGCTCTCTCCGAGAGCTCACCTCTCCCAGCAGCGTCAGGGTTGCAGCCTGCTGCTGCGCAAAGGAAGCGACAAGCTGCATGGCATCCTGTAATTAGCTGTCACCTGGTTTTACTATAAATTAGTGAGAACAAAAGCCATTTTGGAAAGCTTTTACAGCAGTACCCCTGTGTTTGATCACGCATGTGTGGGAGACAGGAGCTGCACACGGATATTAATTGCATTGCCGTTAATTCAGCACGTGCTTATGCAAAGCTGAGACATCATCGCGTGCCTCGAAATGTCCAGCTGCTGAACTTGAAAGCCACTGTGCCAAACAGAGCCCAGGCTTCCTCTCTTCTTGATGCTCAGCGAGTTATTTATGACCTCTGTTTTGGGGTGGTGTGATGGGCCTTTCTTTAAGCTTGGCTGCAAGGCTCAGCTTGAGGCTGGCCAAAACGAGCAGCCAGCCCCAGCCCTGGTTATCATTCCTGCTGATGTTGACAGCGAGGACTTTGCTCTGGTCTTGCTCTGCATTTTGAGGCCTTCCAAGGCCTTTCTGCAAAACCCATTGCTGTTCAGGGTGCTAGTTTCCACAGGGAGAGTTGAAAATAGTGTGGCAAAATGCTGGTAAGCAGGTCTGGTCAGTGGATGCCGCCGGGTGCATTCACGTTCTGAGTGTGATGCTCGTGGAGTAATTTTGGATGGACGGTAAGCTGATGGCAGGCAGCAAAACTCCTTTGAAGTTGATAGCTGTGAATCAGTTTGGTGTTAGCAGGTTTCTGAAGCTGCTCTTTGATCACGGAGCAGATGGCCCCTGCTTTTTGGGGAGCTGCTTCTCCCTTTGACTGCTGGGTTGCAGACCAGCCGAAGCCCCAGAGGAATCCTGTGCCTTCGTCCTGCCCAGGCACATCCAAGGGAGGTTTGTGCCTCTGGGAATTTCTAATCTAAGGAGACGGGGAGCATGAAGGAGCATCACCTCCGTGCGTGGGCAGGCAGCTGGAACCTGGTGAGGGCACACTTTGAAGGTGCTGTTTCCGGCACGGTACCCACTGGGGCTTTCGGAGCTGCTGGGGTACCTCTAATTCCTGGCAGTTTCAGTGAAGCAGCAAACTTCAGTGCTTCTGCCAGTCCTGCCAGGGCATCTTCAGCCTCCTGAGGTATCTTCTGAAATCAAATCCCCAGCAACATGCAGGTGTGGAGGAGAAGTCTGCAGCTCCCAGGCTGAAGCACCTCCCTAGGACACTAGATGACCTCTTAAGTTCCATTCCAACCCAAACCAGTAGATAATATGACGTGTGTTCGCCTGTCCCTGAGCTTCTCACCTCAGTTTCTGTGAAAGCTTCCCTGGGTGGCTCCATTCCTGTGTTCTGCAGAAAAGCAAAAGAACCTTGTATCACCTATTGCAGTGGGACCCAGCTCGTCTGTTCCCAAAACGAGAGCTGAAGTTTTTCTGGTTAAGGATATGACAGGGAAGGTGCACTAACACATCTGCTGATTGTGGATGCATAACACAAATGGCTAGTTCTCAAAGGAAGGGCTTGGAGGGGGCTGTAGTCTACTCATGCTTGCCAAGCTAAGAAAAAATTCCCTTTACTGCCTAATCACTAGAGGCCAAGTTTTCAGTAGAGGCCTCCTTTTTGTTGTTGATTTTTTTTGTTATTTATTGTTGTAAAAATTTGCAGCATCAGTGACTATCTTGACTATCAGATAATTCCATATTTTTTCCCATAATCTGCGACAGATTTTTTTTTTTTCATCTTGACCATCCCTGCAGCTTTAGCATGCAGCTGTCATTCTGCTGCAGCTCCCACAAAGCAGCTGAAAACCAAGGTAACAGCAACATTTTGAGTGAAGGGGATGAAATGTGGAATAGGTTCAGCGTATTTCTTTGTCATTGTTGGAGTCCTATTCAGTCTGGAGCTGAATAGGAGCCTGATTAGCATGTGGAAGCATTTCTAAAGCACTGGGATGTGAGGTTTGGGTGGGTTTTTTTTTCCTTAAAGGAGAAGTTTTTGTGGCATTTTTTTTCTGACTGAGCTGGTAGGAATCTTTGTCAAATGCATAAGCCATGGAAAACTCAAATACTGTTTTAGAGAAAGCCTGTTTTGATAAATGACTGCCTGCATGGACACAAGTGCCCAAAACTCGTAGAGCTACTGCAGGGTCCTGGGGTGCTGCGTGTTTAAAACAGCCAGGCAAGTGGGATAGACCTTGGGATGCATCTGGGTTGTGGGTATAACAACAGGCACTTTGCTTTTGCTCTTGCTGAAGTTGTCTGCAAAAGCGGACATTGCTTTACAAACTCAGTCTGAAAATCCACCTGCTTAAATGCTCAGCGTTTTGCTTTCACAGAGAAAGATGTAACACTGAGGCCGACTAAAAGAGCTAACTGCAAGTGAAAAAAAACTTTTCTCCAATGAAATTGCTGCAAGTCCTGGGCTTGAGGTTGGTTTCGGAGAAGAGGGTTGTTTCTCCCTTCGGTGTCGGGGCAAGGTACAGAGCTGATGTTCCCATTACAATGTCTTGTTGCAAGACGTGCCGTGTTTTGCTCCAAGTGGTAACTGAAATTATTGCCTTGGTATTCTTTGTGGGTCTTGGGTGAGTCTGTGCTAGACCAGAGATCCTGGCATGGGAGTACTGTATCTCCTGCCCTTTGTGGGTTTGTGAAATTTTGGGGTGCCTGCCTGCCCTGAAGGTTGGAGGACCCGGTAGCACGCCAGGAGCTGTATGGGTGTAGCACACTTGAGCTTGCAGACGAAGTGGGCAGCGCAGGAAAATGCATTTAATTTCTGGGTGCAATAAGTGATGGACTTGAGGGAAGCTCATGGCAGCAGTTGCAGTCAAACCCTCGTGGTGATGCATGTATGGACCAGATGCTGTGCCTGGGCTTCTCCAATGCCTTGTCTAGTTTTCTTTCAATTATTCTAGTTTAAGAGAGGGAAAAAAGTGCCTCTTCACTCACTGCTGTGCCTTAATGTAGGCTACTGAAGGCTGATTAAAGCTATTGTTTAATTAAGAACTTAGCTCCTCTGTTCACGATTCACGATTAAAGGATCGTTTGAAGTAATCCTGCAATACCTCTTTTTTTTTTCCTCTCCCTCTCCTTTAACCGAAGAAAGTTCCTAGCGCTGTACGTGCCCCAGCGCCGAGGTTTTGAACGCTATTACAGGACCGCAAACCTGCTGGTGAATCTGGCCGCTGCCAAAGGCATCCGAACATTAAAAAGCCCTGCAGAGGGGTGGGAGGGAGTTCAGTCTCAGGATACGCTGATTTGGAAAGGGAATCCAAACAAAGAGGCTTTTCAGCAGAGGCTGAGGCTTGGCTTCTCTCAAGGGCAGTTTGGGCTTGGGGAAGCATCCGGGAGGCGGCGAGTGGAGCAGGAGTACATGAGCTGGATGCCGCGCAGTGTAAGGTTTCCCAGCACAGCGCGGTTTTGTGTTACAGGCTGGGGAACTGGCTGTAAGCGCTCCTCTCTTTTCATTATTTTTTTTTTTCCTCCTCCTTTTATTTCTGTTGGAAACAAAGGGGAGGTTTAGGCTTCTTTTTTTAATAAAAGGAAAACAAAGGTTCCCATCCCCTGCAGGTTTGGCGATGCCTCTCGCTGTTGATGCTGGAGGGGGACCCGTCGGTGTCTCTGACCTGGAGAAACCTTCTTTGCTGGGTCCCATGCCGGTTTTGCAGGGAGGTTTTATTTTGCTCAGAAAGCAGAGCCCTCTCGCAGTCTCGCCGAGGGCAGTCTGGCAGGAGCCTGCGTTGCTGAGGGGACAGGCACCTCATCAAGAAGGGTCTGGCTCAGATAAGAAGTGAAATGAGGTGGATGCCGGGGCACCTTCTTCACAGCAGAAGGGATGCAAAGCGGGGTGCACATCCACCGGATCCCCTGTCCCTCACAGTGACATCTCCAAGTGCCACCACGCTCTTGAGAAGTTCCAGGGAGAGCTGAGCAGGGAGGAGGTGCTACCAACCATCGCAACCAACCAGTTGGGGTTTTTTTTTTTGTTGGTGTGTTGGTTTTTTTTTTTTTTATAGGCACCAGATGGTTTTAATAGAGGAAAGCTGAACTTCTTATGACCCTTCTCCACAGACGTTGTTTGTTGTTTTGTAATTGTGGCCAGGACAAAACCATGTCCCAGAACCTGCAGTGAGTGTGAGAGCTTGTTGCCTGGTGCCTTCTTCTGCCCCACCATGGGTTGTCCCCCTCCTCTGCGCTGCCGCTACACTCCTCTGCCTGCCCTGCTTCCAAATTATCTGGGCGAAGCTGCTGGGCATGAAAGACTTGAGGCTTTCCACCTATCCCCACTTAAAGAGATTAGCAAGAGTACAAATTGGAGAAAACCAAAACATCTAAAAGCAAAGCTCAAGGAAGCAATAAAATGTCAGGCCGTGTTTTCCCTTCTCATTGATTAAAAATTCTCCTGATAAGCAAGAAAGCTTTCATGGCTGGACAAGACCTGTATCATGTCAAATGCAGTGAAAGGTTTATTAGAAAGATAAAATTGAGTTGTGCTTGCGGCCCTTCTGGCGTGGAGTTATCCAGCGTTGCTGATGGCATTTTGCAGTGGTAAGGGAGCAAGAAGTGGGATGGAGGGAGAAATGGCTTCTCCTGTGGAAAGGGGAAAATATGTGGAAATGGAGGTGTCTGGAGTGGGAGGTGTGTGTGTGTCTGCATGCTGAACAACTGGCAGAAAAAGTAAGACAGACGTTGGCTGTTGGGGAAAGCTGTGTGACAAAGGTAAAGGAAGAGCAAAACCCATGAGATTGCTTCCAGTAAGGGTCTCTGGGTGTTATACGTATGTCCGCAATGCATCCAAACCCATGGCTTTTGAGTGCGTGGTTGTCCTGTGACTGGTAACTTTGGGAGCAGCGTTGCCTCGAGGCTGACCATTTCTACAAATTCCCTCTTGCAGCCCCTGTCTCCCATCTTGTTTCTGCCCAGGAGCATCAAACCTCCAGCAAATTTGGTATCATGCCTCTCTAATGTGCCGTTTGTTTTATGGTGGCTCTGGGCACAAAAGGCCACCAAGGTGGTATAGACAGGGAGAAAGAGAAGTCTTGGCTTTTGGAAAGTAGAAATTCAAACAGAATTGTTTGAATTTCTGCTCTCTATGGGAAAACTAACAGTGGTGGCAAACTGGTGTGCCTGGAGATCTGCTCCAAGGCAGTGCCAAAATGCTCCACTGGGCCCATGGTTTCCCCATAGCTTGAGAAATCTGTTTGGGGATCAAACACAGGACAAGAGTGAAAAAGCAGGAAAACAAAAGGCTCACTTCCGTGCCGTTGTGTTTGACTTCCCAAGGTTTCGATTGCCAAGGGCTGCATTTGGAGCCAGCTGGCTGCAAAGTGATGCAGATATCAAGTAAGAGAAGGGGGTTTTTTAATTTTTTTTTTTCTCTGAGGATCTAATTATTATATTTTCCTGCAGGACATGCAGCTTTTTATACATTTCCCACCGCCCCACCCCACAAAGGTGTATTATCAGTTGAGATACCTGCTTCCTTGACTTCTTCAGCTGCTGTTGAAGCTCCTGCCATTATTGTTTTACTCCTTATAGGAGTAAAAGGGTAGAAGCAGCAAGAATGGCGAGTATGGAGTCCAAATTATACCTCAGTTTCAGGTTTTTACTCCTTGAAGCAGAAAAGTATGCTTTATCTGAGGGGAAAATATAGTAGGTGGTTCATTTTGCAGGCACTTGGCCCATGCACCAAGTGTGTCCCTGCAAATGCTGGTGCACAGCAGGATCAGGCCCATCAGTGTGTGGCCTGGGAACAGACTGGACAATCTCAATTTTTGCTGCCAAAACCTCACTTGCACAATAGCTTGAAAAGAGGGGAGAAAAAAATCCAGCTTTAAAAAAAAATCCAACCCAAAACAATGAAGTATGGGATATTTGGCACGCCGGTCATATAAATCTCGACATTAGCTACCTGTGAATCATCCAGCAGCACGTTAATTGGTACCCCTCGGTAGACGAGGATTTGGCATCAGGTCTGCATGTAATTACAAGCCACACACAGAAGGACACAGGCAGCTAATGAACTCCTGCCAAACTCCAGCTCCGCTTCTGCGGCTTTTGAAGTTCGCTGGTCTTTCAGCGTTTTGTATAGTAAGCACTGAAAGGCATCAAATCACTCCTTTGACAGCGTTTAGAAAGGGTTGGTTTGTTGAATAACCGAGTCCCTCCAAACTCCCATCTGAGAACTAGAGCATCTATAGGCGCCTTTCTCAACGGAGCAGTAAATAGGCTGGAAATAGAGGACACCCCCTACGAGCTGCTGAGCTCCTGCCTCGCTGACAGGAACCAGCAGGCTCCGGTTGCCACGATGGGCTGCAAGAAGAGAAACTATTTTCCATTTAAAAAAATCCTTCCAAACAGCCCCACCGACGGTAAGGGCTTTTTCCCAAGCCTCAAAGTGTTTGAAACGGAGGCTGCGTGAAGTGGGTTGCAGCGTGTCGCACGGGTCTGTGGTTGCACGGGTGTTATGAGAGAGGTGGTAAAAGGGGTTTTTTGAGGGTTTCTGCCTCGTTCAGAGGGCAGTTTTTAGTGATACTGGATTTGGAAGGTTGCAGTGTTTTTCCACAGATGCTTTGGTGCTGGTATCAGATTTAAGCCCCAGCCCTTCTCCTCTTTTCATGTCTGAGGTGACAAAGGAAGTTGTTGCTGAGATAAAAACAATTTCCATGAAAACCTGTGATTTTCAGGCAAACATACCAGGAGGGTTTCATGGCAGTACCATGGTGAAGAGGAATAATGCAACTTGGCACAAAGCCCTTGCAAAAAAAAAAAAAAAAAAAGAGGTGGAAAAACAGAAGAGCCTTTGTCAAAATTAACTGCAGCAGAAAAAAAGGGACTGCTATTCCCTTGGGCTTCTTGAACGTTTTTTTTTCCCAATTTATTCACACGTTCCTTGACAGCATTGTTATGAGGGGGGCTGGAAAAGGGAAATTTGGAGTTATCCATTTTGAATTTTAAAATGCATGGCGCATGTTGTGTCCCTTGAGTCAGCATGAATAGAGACTTGGCCATTGCCAACGCCGTTCAGATGTGGCCCAATTTGTACCATCCCTTAAGGAAATGGGGTTATGAAGCGTCACGTGGCTGCACACTAGAGCCGTCGTGGGGAGGTTTGGGCTGTGCGTGGGAGAGGAGCTGTCATGACACCAGATGTGACGAGATGAACGTGCCCACCACGGCTGGCCCTGTGCTTGCACAAGAGAGCTGGTGAAATTTTAGATGTTGCCTTGACGCTGCTGCGTCACCTGGATTTGCAGAGTATGCAGTTTCTCAGAGGGGTAAAAAACATCCAGAAGGCCAAGGTGGTGTGCAGTGTGGAACTGTGCTCTACCAAAGAAAAGTCTCTGTTTGGCTTTCAGGGACCTAAATAATTCATAGGGTCTCATCCATGGGGAGATGGGTCAGGGTAGGTGGGTCATCCCATCCTTGCGAGCATGGGCCGGGCACCTCTGTCGCTGAGGGTGATGGCTGGCCACCAAGGTATCCATTCCCAGGTGCTTTCCACCAGAATAACTCAAACTTCTGGAGGCAGCAAGGTGGCGAGATGGTCAAGTAAGCAGCCGTCACGCTGACACCTTCTCCTGCAAAGTCTTGCCTCCCTGTAATGCAAAGCTATTTCACTTAGAAGCGTATTTTTTATGTATTTTTTTAATATTACTTGTCAGTGCAATCTCAGTTATATCGCGTATTGGTGCGTTAAGGTGCTACTCTATGCAGAGGAGGGAGAAAAGATGATCTTACACCTTTTTAGCCCATTGGTGAATAGGTGAAGTCTGAGCTCTGCTCTAGAGACCACCGCGATCAAACCCCCATCGCTCGAAGGGCCTTTGGATCATTTCCACCTATGCTCACATTTTTTTGCCTTTCAGCACTGTGTACTGTGCATTATATCCTGGAAACTCGACCAAATCCTGACTACCGAGAGGGAAAAGTTTCATTTCCAGTTAATCAAGGGAGTTGTGTAATACCATTTTCTCCTGGGGAACTTCCAGAAGAAAGAAAAGAGGAGAGAGCGGGGAGGGGGGGGAAGGGGGAGGTATTATTTAAAGCAAGTATATTAAGGGGAAATAAATTATGAATTAAAAGTGATTAGTGAACTTTTAAGGAAGAGGTCAGAAGTGCCTTTTGGACTACAAACTTCTTAAGCTTTCAGTGCTTGTATTCGGTTACAGAGTTATAACCCGGCCTTATTTGTGCAGGTGGCTGCTGCTTCGAATCTGAAGCAGGATTCTGCCTTTACAATAGATACATTGACAGAACTGGGTCAGAAAGCTACTCGCAGCAGGCTTCAGCGCACAGGGGCGACTACTCCTCAAGAAGCTCTTAATTACAGCTGCAGTGCCTGACCGGGATGCTCCAAGAAGAGGGAGAGAAAACTTGGGAAGTTCATCATAGGATTTTTTTTTTATTATTATTTTTGAGAGACCTTACTTTGAGCAACTGAACTAGCTTTTATTTTTGCTTCCAAAGTTTTCCGTCTTCGTTCATCTAAAAGTAATTGAATCTTGTTGACTGCATTTCATTGGCTGCAGTTTTTGTATTTCCACTCTTAGGCTTTGGTGTGGCTGTGCAAAGAGGAGCCAGGGCTTATACGAGGTGGTGTTTGGGGGTAGTAAGCTGAGATAAGAACTCTTTGCTTGATGTTTTACGTATTAAAGCAGCACCTACAGCCCACAAAACCTTCCTCTTGAGTGATGGGGTGGAGCAGATTTGGTGTTATATGGGGAAATCTTAGGGTTCACATGGCCAATGTGTGCCGGTGGGATGGCGTGGATGAAGGGGAGCAGGAGTTCTGCTCACCCTTACATCGGTTTGGAAGAAAACTCCTTGATTTCACCCGAAGAACTGGGCTGTTGTGCCCCTTTCCCACAGCACAAGTGTGGCTGGGGCCGGGCAGTGGTCCGAGCCCTTCCTCGAAGGCAGAGCCCGGAGGAGCCGTGGTGAGGCAGGGCTTGTTCCAAACCCCGCTGACCGGCAGAGTAAACTGTGTTCGCTTCGTTTGTAATTGAAAACATAATAGTCACCACAGTGTATTTTTCACATGATCTGTTTGCCCTCCGTATTGCAGAGTTCACAGATGCATTTTTATTTTTTTTATTTTTTTTTCTTGCCTCTGTTCAAGCTGGGTTATCCTAGGTCAGACCTGTAATGTCTGCGAGACCTTCCAAAGCACTTTAATGAGGAGAGGTGCCTGAAAGGTGCCTGAAAGGATGGGTTTTCATGGCATATCTCATTTTATTCCTTGCTGTAGACAATGTGAAATTATGGCTTTGTTTCCATCATGTTTGACTCGAGCTGGCTCTGGATTCCCATTGATAATGTCTTTTATATTCACCTTCTCCAGCTTTTGCTGGTCGGCCAGTCTGGTTTGAATGTGTATTACTCCACAAATGTATACTTTTATATGCATCTAGGTTTTGGGGCTTGGATAAGACCTTTTGTACTTAATGCATTTTTTAGGTATTAAAAATACACGTGCGCTTTAATATAAAGCTCTTTTAATACATCACCTCATGCCAAATTCCCAGGAGGAAGAACTTAACACCCTTCTTAGAATTCCCTCCTTCTCTTTCTTCTTTTGTATGTGGTGTTTACCTCTGGAAATAGGTAACAGGTAGTCTCTAAAAGCAGTATTTCTCTCAGCAAAACCAACGACAGCCCTCCTGTTCATCTGGAGCTCTTGGAGTGTGGAACTGGCATGTTGTGCTCCAACTGCATGAGGAAATATTTCTTACCGGCGTTTTGAATCCAGAGGAATTTGCAGTTCATGAGAGTAATTTGACATTTGGTTTCAAGCATCTGTGACCAAGAGCCTTTCTATAATAACATTCTCCTAGGCTGGTTGGGTCAATAAGTGTACTCCAGGTTGCACAGGTTTACTGCAGAGGATGGGTATTTCTCTGGATGATGGATCTGGGCAGCAGGTAGAGATACCCATCATTCCTGCCGCCACCACCCGTTCCTTTTAGAAGCACTTCTCAAATACCTCTGCAGCTTGGGGTCATCAGTATTATGAAGTTTTCCATGTAGAAAATGAATATTCTTGGCTTTCTTTTTGTTTGCTATTGCACTAGTAGGCATGAGAGGGCATTTTGCCCAGTGTTCCTGAAAAACGAGTTCTTATTAAAAAATAAACAAACAAAAAAAAAAACACCCAAAAGAAAGAACACAGAAAGTATCATCATCAAGATCAAATTGAACGTGTGGCTGCCCATTAGGAAATCTCCTAGATTCTGTAGCAGCTGCTGGACCTAAAAATGGTGAGGTTTGCGTTGAAGATCCTGTGATTTGGCTGAAAGATAGCTTAATCATAATCAAGTGGACTGAAATGTCATTCTTTTGATAGGACGGACACCAGATTTGACACAGATGGGTGCAAAGGTTTGTGTGAGTAATGTGGGAGAACCCACAGCAAGTAGGAGGTGAACTAATAACTTTTTCTTTTTTTGTGGAAATCAAATTTTACGTCTTAGGACTTTTTCAAACAGGTCAAATCAGAGAAATGCAACATATGCTGATCATTGTTTGTAGGTTCTTTAGTTCTCTAAGGCAAGTACCTGTTCTACCGTAAAGTCTAGGGTTTGTTTGTGTGTTTGAAGAATTTTCTGCCTTCATGTGTTGGTGTAGCTGAGAGTAGTGGAACTGTAATAGAGTCGAATGGGAAACTGTTTTGCCAACAAAGGTATTAGGTGTGTTTCCAAAATACAGGCAGATGCACAGAGCAGTCTTCTGGACTGCTGAAACCAAGGTGAAGAACAATTAAGACTGAGCAGGTACTCTGTATTTCTTACGTTAGCCTAGTTGTCTCCTGTTGATATATGGGCTTGAAGTACTCATGTTCAGTCAAAAAACATTGGGAAGGAGGCTCATCACTGCTTCCAGACCATTAAAAATCCCGACATAATGGCCCACTCCAGTCCTCAGTGGGATCCTTCTTTTGGTTGTGTATCGGGCCCCCTGGTTGACCAAGCTCCTGCTGCCTCTTCAGCCACCCACTTCATTTGCTGCTGCAGAATCAGGTCCTGTTGTGACTGGCAGCTGATGCCTGATATGATGGAAATGTGGAAATACTTCTATGTGTTATTAAATTTTATCTGCGTGTATATATACACGTAATGTGTCACCTGTCTCCAAGAGTTGTTAGCATTTGTGGCAGCTGCCAAGACCTGCAATACTGCGATTCTTCTCTGAAGGTTGGGGAAGTCAGCTTCTAAAGCCCTAATAAAAGCCTACCATAGGCTAATCTAGATTTTAAGCATTTTAAAATATGTACAAATATCATAAACCAAACAAGGTTTATACGTAGCCAAGATCAGCCACTAAGTACTTCAAATAGAAAGCTTGTCTCATGTAGGTACCCAAATATTTACAGAGTGTGTCTTGAATGAGGAATTAGATACGCTTGGTGCTCAGCCCTGCCAAATTATTTAATGATCTTTTTCACTTATTAAGCTTAGGTGTCTAATCGACCGAAACCTTAAAAACACGCCCAGGGCTTGGACATTGGCAGCCAAACACATCACAGAGTGCTTGCTAGAAATTACCAGTGCTTTGTTGAGATTGCGGGTCAGTGGGATGTTGCTGGCTGTCTTGAAAGAAGAAAGATTTAGTGGAAAAGAACCAACCTCCCATCAAAACCAAATGTTAAAAAAAAAAAAAAAAAAAGACCGCAATGGTGTTTAATTTAGTGCAAAGGTGAAGGTTGGGCTTTGGGCTGGGAAGACGAGAGCTGCATGGGTGGGTTGCTGCAGAAACACTTCTTCCCCTCCCACTCCCTCCACGGCTTTTCCAATGGGTGGCCAAAGAAAGCTTATATCCCCTTTCTTAATTTTTTTTTTTCACCCCCCTGTTAAATCTGCATGAGCGCTAACTTTTCAAAGACTCTGAGTTTCAAAGTGCTATCCCCAACACAGAGCCCTTTCTTCTGCCTTTCATTTTATGCACATTTCAAGCTGGTCAGAGAGCACGTGGGGGTTTTGCAAGGTTTTTTGTTTAGGCTTGGTGGTGGGGTATTAGCTTTCGTGCCACTAGCCTTCCCAGGATTATTGCCTATTAATTGCCTCTTAATAAAGGTGCTGACCAGAAGAAGGAATGTTTTTTGCCTTGGTGCTAGATTTCTGAACTTTATTGGCTTTATTAAATGGAAAGACAAATAAATTTTAAACTCTGCACTGAAATACCTTAGCGTAGGACACCAGCGGTTAGAGGTCGCCGAGTCACTTGGACTTCCTCCCAACAAAAGCAACATCATTTTTCAATGTCCAGCCCCACGGCATCCCGCGGTGCCTCGCACAATTCATTAGTGTCCACACCTGCTCCGTGCCTCTCGGAGTGGGGCTGAGCCCATTTGGATGGGGCAGGATCAGTCCCCATGGTTTGGAGCCCTGTTTCATCTCCTACAGCATAGTTAGATAAAAGCATGTGGTTGGCATTTGCTTGTCCTGTTATTAAAAGAAAAATACCTAATCTTTATGTAAGAGGAGAAAAAAAACCCAAAACAACCAACTTTCCTTCACAAGGTGAAGAATGTTACAGTTTAGAAACTAATCTCAGCTCCATTTACCTTTTTTTTTTTGCATAGGAATAAGCAAATCCCTTGGTTGTTCTGTGCTTTGGTTTCCTCTGTCTGTGAGGTGGGGATAGAGGACCGTTTTTGGAGAAGAGTGACCATACCCAAAATCAATTAATTTTTTGCCTGCTGGATACATCTTGTTCACCTTTTGTTACCGTTTTCTGGAATGTAGCTCTTGCGTTCTCACCAGTTTTGTACCGTGGGTGGGGGTGGGAAGTGGTGGAGGTTGAAAACTCAGCACCTTTACGGGCTTCAGCTGTTGAATTTGCAGATGCAAATCACCTCACCCAGGGATACATAATCAGAATTTCTGATTAAAACACTGAATTGAGGAGGTAGACTGGGGCAGGAGTGATGAGGCCAGATGTACCATCTTCATGGTGCAACCCTACAGGTGCTTGCCTTTCCATTTCCAAGGGCTTCAGCCCTACTTCTGGATACCTTTGCCTTTGGTGGATCTCCTACTGCGAATAACGTCTCTGTGGTGCTTTGCTGAGGGATCTCAAAAGCCTCTCTCTCCGCATTCAATTTTCTGCCTTCTTCCAGGCTTCCCTCTGGAGTGCTTTTCTACAAAAAACCCATTCTCTGGCACTTCTGCCAGAGAACCCCGCCTCACCAAAAAAAAATGTGGGTGGTGACCTAGTCACTCTAGACAGCCTGTCCTCTAAGAAATAACCTTGTGGAAGAAGAACCTTCCTGAGCACAGTTTGATGTTCACGATGGGCTGGGATCTTCTCTTCCTTGGGTAACTATGGCTGAAAGAGCAGCCTCTCACTCAGCCCTGGAAATCAAAGGCGTGTTATGTCTTCTAAGTAATATCCGTTCAGCTATGGAGAGCATGTTTATGTTTCTCATGTTTAAAAAAAAAAAAAGGGAAGGGGAAGGGGGGGGAAAAGGGAATTTGAGGTTACTGTTTTGCTGGAAAAATGTCAAGACTTGATTGGCAATATCCCACTAAACCACAAGTTTGTAGGAGAGAAAACAAAACCATTGGATTTTCTAAACTATGCCTATGCGAGCTTTAAGAAAATGTATACCGTATAGGTCACTTATGCTCTTATTATAGCTGTGGCAAGCATACATATAATTGAAACACGGAAATACTACCCCATGCTGTTCAATGAATGAAGGGAAAACAAATCTTTATTATTCCTGGGTTCACAGAATATATAGGAACGCTATTGTCTTTTTTTTTAAAAAAAAAAAAAAAAGCTAGTTTTAGCTTTCAGATATATTTTATTGTCTGTGGGAACATGTGTTTTACAGACCTGTCATGTGAAAGCTATTAACAAGAGGAACTGGAGAAATAACAATAAGCCACGTAACCGTGGCGTGTCTACTCCCTAAGTTCAACTGTTACGCCGCTGCTTCAAGTGCACGTGAAATTGGATCACGGCAAGCGACGTTAGCTCTTCTTCTGCCATTTTTCATTGGGAAACTTGAGGATTTTTTAAGTGGTCTATTAATATTGGATTGCTGGCATCAGAGGCACATTTTGAGGCCAAGCTGGCTAGCTATCAAAACGGTTAAATAGCGGAATGGGGATCAACTGGATTCACATGAGATGTCTGATTTTATTTACCAAATCTGAGCCGGGCGGGCGGTTCTGAAATCTTTCCTCGCAGGTTCACACGTGCGGTGGAAACCATCCCGTTCTGCCACGCACCACGGGTCCCAGTGCTTGCAATTAACCCATCTCCAGAGTCTTAGAGATGATCTGAAGGTGGCCCTGGCCTCTCTTGGGTACCTGAGAGGTATCGGTGCATGGCTGTCCTGGCTCATGGAGATTTTCCTTTTTCTTAAGGCTAAGAAAAACCCCTAATAATTCTGGATTAGGCAAACCTATTAACATCTAGGAAAAGGAGCCAAAATGGATTGCGCAAAGTGAAGTGCAGGAGGTGGTGCGCGTGGAGATGAGGAATGGTATTTTGATGACACATTTTAACAACCCGGATGGTACCCTTGCCAATCGTATCTAGCAGATCATGATTCACTACAAATGTACTGTGGATAAATTTAGGCCAAACCCAGCAGCGCTTCATTTTTTAAATTATTTTTTAACTTAATTTTAGAAGGAAAAACTCTCTGATGTCTTAGACTCCGAGCTGTGTAAACAAATCCACAGATGCTTAAAGCAAGTTAGCGGTCGACAAATATTCCCTAGTGTTTTCTTCAAGATCTGGGCGTGAGACCTGTTGTCTTGGCCCAAGGATGGATTGAACCGCTATGCATTTGTTTTCCCCTCACCTAGGTTTCGCTCTGCGAGTGGGAGGATGGTTTCCTGTGCCTTGTGGTTTGTGATTTACTCTGAACATGGGTTTCAGGGACTTTGGGGCTTGTTTTGGTGGGCCGTACTGCTCCTCTGGGCAAAGGTGGGTGGGGAAACTGAGGCAAAGCAGAAGAAGGTTCCCTGTCCAAGGTAACATCATGGCTGGGAAGCAGCCCACTGGTCTCCTTCCAGGGTTGAGGCAATGGTGGATTTCTCTGAAAGAAGAAAATGGAGTTAGAAACATGCAGCCGTTTTGAGGTGTCCCCTCCATAATGCGTGTCCTGACCCGTCACCTTGTGGTTTTTTGAGCAGATCTGCTCCATGTCTGGTGCAGAGGTCCAGCGGTGGGGTTCACAAACAGCATTTATAAACAGATTTCATGTGGCTTTAATGTGATCGAAGGCAAACGGGCTCTGATGGGAGTTCAGCAACCCCTGCGAATGGGCTGGTTGGGTGTGTGCTCAGCTTCCCTTGCGTGGATGGGTCAAGGTTGGGTGTCCCACAGCTGCTCAGAACATGTAGTCTTATGGCATGATTAAGTACAAACACATACTGCAAATACTGAAAGGAAGGCTTCAAAGGCATAGCAGTAACGGGGATGGCGTGTAGCTGGGCTGTGACCAGGTAGGAGAAGCTGTGCTGACACTCAATCCTCCCGTGTTTGTTTGCACAGCTCTGGGCTGCCCTGCCATGGGGCACTCGGTAGAGCATTGGGCCCTCCCCGGAGAAAAGTGCCAGATTAATTTTCATGGCTCTTTTTTTGCAGAGGGATTGCTTTAGGGGATCCGTTCCTGTAAGTTAATATTTGCAATGCACAAGGCTTAACTGAAACCAGGCAGCATGGACATCTGATAACCATAACAGAGGAGATGCTTTTTGCCTGCAAGAGTAGCTTGGAAAAACAAATCCCAATACTATTGCCTTTGCAAAGATAGCAACGTGGAAAGTAAAGCATCAGGAAAGGTGCTGTGTGGTTTGCAAAGGGTTTTCTAGTTGGGTCTTTTATTGGGTTTGGGTTTTGTGGTTTTTCTTTGTGGTTTTTTTTGTGAGCTACTTGTGTTTGCCCGTATGCTGATGGGTTTTGTTGTTGTCTCCCCTTCTTTCTAGCCGGGTTGCCCTTCCTCATCATTGAAACGAGCACAATCCAGCCCTACCAGCGGGGCTTCTACTGCGATGACGACAGCATCAGGTACCCGCTGAAGACGGTGGAGACGATCAATGACGCAGTGCTGTGTGCTGCGGGCATCCTCATTGCTATCCTCGCTGTAAGTACCACCTCTGAAACCTTCTGTCCTGTCCCCTGGGCGTCTCTGATGGATTTCTGTCACCTCTTTAGCCGATGGCACCAACATCCCGTTGGCACTGGGGGTTTAACACGATCTTGCCGGTCAGTCGGTGCTGTCTACCAAGGTGCACATCTCTGTGCTTATTTGACTTCTATGTAAGCGTGGAGCTGTAAACATTTGCAAATGAAAGCTTGTGATGGGAGGAATGAGGTTACTCTTGAAACCAGTAAACAGGCCCAAAGCTGTTTGGGCAAGTCTGTGAGCTCCACGAGAGCTTTTTTACCCTCCAATAGGAGTTCAGAGTAGAAGCAAAAAGACTGGAGTGTCAGTAAGGACTTGGCATGGTTTGTCCCTATTCAAATAACTCTTGGTATTTGCCTATTTTATAAGGTTTAAAAAAAAACACAAAGCAAAGGATATGTCTTTTCAGCTCACCAGTGCCTGGAAAAGTTTCACAGGTTAGTGTTATTAGATTTTTAAGAGATTGTGTATTAGAGCCATTTTTAAAAAGAAATTAAAACGTTCCACAGGGAGCACATTCCCAGAGTCCTCACTGTAAAAAGCAGTTAATACACCACCTTCCCAGTGCCTCCTCATTTCTCCTTTTCCTGCCAGATTTTCTAGAGCTCTGCTTAGGAAACAATTGCATGGCGAGAGCTTTATATGTCAGCCAAAAAGCTGAATTCAGCCCATGAAGCTGCGTCTCCTTATACCAGCATGTATCTGGTGCTGGGGCGGAAGGCAAGAGCTGTCTCCTGGTTTTTGGTTAAATGCTTCCAGCTGAATATGAAATTCCCCTACGAAAAGTACCTACATTTTCCTTCTCACCTGCTGCCAGCACAGCTCAGGTGCTTTCCCAGAGAGGTTGCCTTCCTCTTGGTTCCTCAGCTGAGAGAGATAGAGAGGTCAGAAGCACTAGTTCCCCTCCCAGCTTTCATCTTTCCTCATAGGAGCAATGTCATGGGCAACAGGGATTTTAGCGTGACTTTAGTAATATCTCATCCCCAGCCTTTGCTGTGAATATCTCCATCATTCCCTGGTCTCTCCATCATTTCCTGGCCACGTATACTCACTTAGCAAAGTAGGTCCCCAAAACTGCCTTGTTCCTCTATGCCTTCCCTCCTCCAAACAACCCTGAAAGGTGCCAGACCCCTAAATCTATAAACAAGGCAGAATTTTACCCTGCAGGTGAATTGCCCCTGAGTGTGGAAAAGCTGTAAAAACGAAATTAAAAAGCCTCTCATTTTCACATTACTGCCTGAGCCATCGGCACACCGGCTCCACGCGGAGTGTGCTTCTGATCAGTAATGAGGTGGTGGCAAATACAGGAGTTGGAACAGAAACTGGAAACATAATCGGCTGCCTATGTGATCCATCAAATTTGTACCATGAAATAGCAGGTCAATTAGAAGAGAAACAAAATCCCCCAAGAATTAGATGTTTCTGCCCTGGTTTTATTGTGCCCACAACAAATGTAACTTAATCAGGCAAATTCAAAGGCTCGGTTATTTGCTGGTGAGTGACACAAACGGCTAACGAGGAATCGAAGCAACAGATTTCTTTGCCATGGCAACGCACATGGAAAATTCAAGTCAGCCCGACCTCTTTTTTCAGATGTAACCCAGATACCAGAATTACTGTAGCATAATAGGAATTCCTTCCAAATCCACAACGGCACTGACTCTGCTCCTTTCGCTCACAATGTTTGCCTTCGGAAGGCAGGACAACGGCTGTGAGGACTTCCAGGGAGCTGGTGTTTTCGGGTGGCGCAGCCAAAATTTCACGCCCTCACTTTTCATGGCGTCATGGGCAGCCTAGCCCAAGGTAAAAGGTCCAGGTCATGTTTTTAAGTGGCTTGAGGACACCCAGAGTGCTCGTTAAGTAAACGGCAGAGGTGAAGACCTTTACTTCGATCAGGATGTGAGAAGATAGGCATTTGGTTTTAATACTTATATATTTACTGACTTCAGGCAAATTTCCATGTGGATGACCCTGGAGAAAGCTTGTGCCCCTGAGCTGTGCACTCTCACAGCTCTCCTGGCTGCTTTTCTTGCTTTCAGGTGGTTAATTTGATCGGCACAGAAGCATGTTGATGGTCTCTGGGGTGGCCAGGAGAAGGTGGCAGGAAGATTTTCCTCTTCCTGAGCCTTGTATGGGTACCGTTGCTGTAGTGCTCTGTGTCCCCATATCTGATAAATCTTGAAAGCCTATGAAAAACACCTGAAAAAAATAATTTCCTAGATGATCTGAGTTATGTAGACAGATTAGCTGGTTGTTTTACAGATGAAGGTGATGCGCTTCAATGTGATTAAGAAACAGAGAAGGTTACACCAGAAACATAAGTGGTTAGAAATGCCTTAAAAGTAATTACAGGCTAGTTGGATTGCTGGTGGTACCCTACAATAACGATAAAATGGGCACAACAACCTAGAGTCTTCAAAAGGCATGTACAAAGAGGAAAGTTTGATATTGGCTTCTCTCTAGTGACTGTCTTTCTTAAATGTGTGTCTCTGGAGCTGTGCCCATCACGTAGGTATGACACGTCCCATGTGGGTGGCTCACCAGAAATGCCAGAAGAGCTTAATATCTTTAAGGCTTCTTTTCTTCTCAGGATGTGCTTTCAGTTTGTGCACATCTGTGCTGCGTTAGTTTTTCACCGTCCCCCTTTATCTGGGACAGCATTGCCAAAAACCCAAGTTTACCCAATTTTTAGCTTCTCGTTAAGGAAAAGCTATGGCTTTAACTAAGCGGGGAGGGTTCGTGGCTGCCCAGCAGCGTGTTAGCGAGGGAGTGAAGTCTCCAATTTACAATCTGCTACATGTGTGCAATTACCCAGACCACCAACGGTGAGAGAAAAAATATTAATCCTCAGACTTTTGTTGGTCCCGGTTTAAAATGGTCACATGCTTTTCCCAGGCCAAGACCCTTGGGTTTACGTGGATCTCTTTGTGAGTTTGGAGTAATGGCACATCTGCCAGTGTCAGATGTCATCCCTAATTTGTTGTGTTCCCCCCCTCCTGCAAAAGTCATGAGTTATGAGCCTCGTAGCTCCCTTTCTCATGAATTCAGGTCTGTGCCCTCATGCAGGACCCTCCTTGTCCCTCCAAGACAACTTGGAGTTGCCTCCTGCCAGAGGAGCAGGAGATGCTCCAACCTCCCTCTGCTGTTCTCAGGCCAGTAGCTTTCCTGGCTGCCAGCTGGAAAGTGGTCCAAAAAGGAGATCAGCCATGGTCTTTGGAGTTTGAGAGGATTAAAACAACTCTGGAGCCAGTTAGCTCCAGGTCCCCAGGCAGCACTTGGTCACAACCAGATTTCCAAGAGTAAATCTCAGCAGTGACATGTAGACCCCGAGTGATCGCGCAGTCACCCAGAGTATTTCTGTGCGTGGTAGCAGAGCGCTCTAGCTTGGCTTTCATTTTTTATTATTATAGTCATATCTCTCTTTGGTAAAGCCTGCTTAGCTGCAACTTCAGCTGCCTTAGGTCAACCTTAGTTTGTTCAAGCCATGGTATGAGTGAGTTCAAACAGTGATACAGCTTCATCTTCTCTGAGTCCAGTTGCCATACTTTTCTACTTTATTAGTTTCCAAAGATTGTGCCAAGCTTTTAAAAGAGGTAGGCAGGGGAGCCTTGTCTCCTGCATGCTGCTGGCAGCCTGCCACGCCGGGAGGAATATTGCTGGCTGCTCCAGAAAGGGATTAACATAAAGGCATTTTTCCTGACAGTTAATTTTCCATATCTTAGTCCTCGTGACTAGAGAGGGGCAGGGACAAGGGGGCAGCTGGAAGAACAACAACAAAAAAAGAGTCAATTTATTACTCGGGTATAAAAACATTTAAAGTAATGAATAAAATCCTAAAGCTGTAAATCTAGAGCTCAGAAGCTAGGTGTGTAACATGATGGAGAACAATTTAAGCCTTTGCCTCTTTGGGAGAGGTGAGACATTTGGGCTTTATTTCACAGCCTGATTTTCATTAACCTGCCTTTTAAGAGTGGAGATTATGAGAAGCCAGGTCCTCTGCTCCCTGACAGTGATTTATGGTGATATTGTCAAACCCCAGCACCCCTGACACAAGAAAAACATCACTTGCTACCACACAATGGCAAGAACCTTTGAAATTCCCCGAAACAGCTGGTGTTTATAGAAGCTTTGAGCAGCTTGAGTTGGGTCTGGTGGCAGCAAATTTTGGGCTAGAATCTCAAAAATCTGGGGCCTTCCGAGTCTTCCCCTGTTCTGTTCATGGTTTTCAGAGAGGCCGATAAGCGGATTGTCCATTTGTTTTCCTCCAGAATCAGTTTGATAAGAGGGTACTGGATCTGGCCTCTCCTTTTCAAACACTTGATTCTTTGTCTGGTTTATGTTAATTTTTTTTTCCACTATGCTGGTGTAGAACTGGGATAGTGTTTCACTTCTGTAAAGATATGCCAATGTGCCAAATCTGGCTTTTTTTTCTTTCTCCTTGTTTATCTTTTTTTTTAATTTTTTTTTCCCATAATGTTTTGAGCACTGCAGTCTCTTTGTGAGAGGGAAGAGGAGGAGGATGGAGAGGCTATAGGCTCTCCTTCCTTGCTGTGGAAGCCGATTCCTGATTCGAGATTCCGGGCTTACAAAGAGCTGCCTTAGCCCTTCATTCACCACTCATTGCTGGTTGTGTGCAGCATCTTCTCCGCCCTCTAACCTCGCTCTTGCTTTTCCCCCTGCCAGATTATAACGGGAGAGCTCTACCGCATCCACTACCTGAAGGAGAAGTCGCGCTCCTTTATCCAGAACCCCTACGTGGCAGCGCTCTACAAGCAGGTGGGCTGCTTCGTTTTCGGCTGCGCCATCAGCCAGTCCTTCACAGACATTGCCAAAGTGTCCGTCGGGCGCTTGCGGCCGCATTTCCTGGAAGTCTGCGATTTGGATTTCTCCACCATCAACTGCGCGAAAGGAGTTTACATTCAAAACTACACCTGCAGGGGAAGCGACAGCAAAGTGCAGGAAGCCAGGTGAGAGCGTCGCGACATCCAAGCGATGGATGGCCACCACCGAGGTGGTGTCTCACGCTAAATAAATCTTGGTGTTTCTCTGCCAGATGACTCAATCACTGCTCTCTCTAACTCCGTCTGCCAGCGATGGGCAGCTTCCCTTGGGAATTGCGGGACTTGGCTGAATATTTCTTTTCTCTTTACTCCTACACTATTGTTTCCCCAAGCAGTTGCTCAATGTGGGAATTCACCACAAGAGCTGAGCTCATGGCAAGTATCTTGAGCTGTCCCATGCGATGGAGGCTTCTCCTCCAAGGAGGCTCCACTCAGGCAGCACCTCCCCTTTCGAGCTCTTCATCAGATCCATCAGATGCTCAACTTTGACATTTCCAGGGATGCGTTTCACATACTGCAATTAAGCGACCGGAGAAGTTGCTCTCTGCTTATTTCTTTACCGTTTCCTGGTTATTTGAGGCGAGACGATGAGTTATCGGGCTGTCCTGGAAATAACTGCTGTCCCATGAGTAGACCAGGAAGGGACGAACAATGCGAGCATCCTGTCCATCCGTTCGCTTTCTGCCGAGCGAGCGAGCAGGGCGGATAATGGGGGTTTTATAACCCAAAAGATTGGGGTTGTTGGTCCCTCTGCTTTGGCACCCCCTCTTGGAAGCAGCAGGCGCGAATAGCCATATTACATGTAAAATTATAATACCAAAGGTTATAGTGGCTGGTTCTTAGCACCTGCTTTGTTTTGCAGGAAATCTTTCTTCTCCGGACACGCATCCTTCTCCCTCTACACCATGCTGTATTTGGTGGTAAGTAACCTCAACCTTGCTTGAAATTGAGCTGATTTATCCCCGTCCCCCTTTCCTGAGGGTCTTGCCCACGTTCAGTAGCAATAACAGCACGATAAGCGTCAGAGATGGAGGTTGAAAAGAGGAACCTGAGCAAGTCAGTGGTGGCGAGGTCCGCTCCCAGCTCCTGTGCTGTTATCTGGAATGGAGGCTCCCGGGGTGATAGCTGAGCTGTGCAGCTTTGGGATGTAGCCAAAGCTACAATCACATCCCAATCCTACTACATCTGTGGACGGCCTGTGTAGTTCTGTTCACCCCACATTGCGGTTTTCCCTGGGAAGAGTTTGGGGTGAGCCAAAACGTTTCATCGATGGAGGGGGAAGATGTGCTGTCGTGGCTCTTTGGGGGGGGTGAAGGCTGATTCCCAAACATGCCAGTGGAGCAGGTGGAGCAGCCTCTGCCCGCCTGGATCCGGAGCTGAGGGCTGGGACTTGTTTTTCTTTGTCAGTGAGAAATGGCTCTACCCTTCCTGCGCCGGGGCGGCTGCCAAGGTGCTTCCTGCCGGGGCTGCGGGAGGCACGCTGCCCGCACCCCCACACAGCATTTGGGAGGATCAGGATAGTGATTTGCATTTGATTTTCCTTTTTCCTCCTCCTTTTTATTTTTTTTCCCTTTCTTTCTTTCTTTCCCCTTCTCTTAATTATTTATTTCTTTGGTAAAAAGTCAGGAGAAAGGTTTTGGAATCCTTTCAAGATTTGCACCCCCTCCTCCCCCTGTAAACTCAGATTAGCAAGCAAAGAAACAGCATGGCACTGATAAAAACATTAAACATGAGCTTTTATCTATGAGCAGTGCTTGCCCCCCTTCCCTTTACCTTCTGAAAAGATAAGTGACCGCTGCTCCCTCCTGCCTTTTCATCCCTGAATTCCCCCCTCCCTGTGGGCAATTTCTGTAATTGAATTGCTAAGCTTTCCAGGCTGTTGGGGTGACGTATATTGAATTCTTTCCTCATTTCTCCACTTTTTTTTTTTTTTTATTGTTGTTGCTCTTGGAGAACTTTTGAATTTCTTCAGTGAACGTTTTGGCCATTTCCTCCCAGCCACGTTACAATGCAGAGCTACCCTGGTGATGCTTTGCAGGAGGCTCAGCTCTCCACCTCGGCCATCACAAAACTTTCTGAGCGGAGACTGGAAACCATCGCTCACACTGGCATTTATTTATTTCTGAGGAGGTTGGTGGGCAGTCAGATAAGTCAGCTCTAAGATACTTTCAAGCCTGGCATCCAGAAACAGCAAGGACTACCAGTCCCTATTAAGTCAGTGGTGGTTTCTCTCCAAATACTCAAGATTCAGGTTGTCCTACTAGGGGTTCTTTTGTGTGGTTTTTTGGGTTTTGGGGTTTTTTTTTAGGAGATGCTGCTTCTGGGCTTTTTTGGAAGCCAAGCCTGACGCTTTACCTCTTGCACAAGATCATGGCCTGTGGCATCCTTCAGGGTAGGGGACAAACTCGGGGAGCTGTGCCCCTCCCCACCTTTCCACCCCACTCACTCTAGCTGGGGCTGCCCAGGGTCCCTGGGGCTTGACCCTGTATCCACAGGGCACTGGGAAAACCATGTGGCTTCACCATTTTTTCCCTGTGTTTTTCTGAAAACCCAGCGGTTACAGAGTGGGCAAGAGACAAACAGGAATGCTGGTGGCAGGGGGTACACTGGGGACCCCCAGAACTGCAGCACACACGCAACATTGCCATGGGATGCATGGAAAACTGCTTGGTACCTTTTCCAGCTCTGTTTTGCACCAATGCCTGCCGCTTGATGTCCTTTTTCAACATTGCACCACTTCAAGAGTGGTGTTTAGCTCCTGTGTAATGCTTTGGAGCACTGGAGCTATTGGCACTCAGCAGCCTCTGCCCCTCTCCCCCCCGATCTGGGACAATGCTTAACCATTTCCATGAAGGGGTTTTGATGCCCAATCTCTCTTAAGAATGATTTTATTTTTTCTCGTTTCAAAACTGGGACAAAGTTGGTAGCAGTCTCTGTCTGATCAGCTATTCTGTCACCCTGTGCTTTAAAAAGTCCAGGAGAAAACTACACCAAGTGTTTGCTTATAAATTGAAGGGAGAAAAAGGTAACTGGAGACAAGACAGAGAGACATGATGTATATCAGAGGTGAGGAAATGATGATCTTAAGGATCTTCTCCAACCTAAATTATTCTGTGATTCTAACTCGTCTGGCAGCACCCTGTTCTCCATCACTCCAGCTCCCTGGACAGAGCCTGAATGAGAAATCTCATAGAAAAAGGGAGGCAGAAAAATCTGTCATGTTGGAGAGGCTGATGATATAAAAAAAAATAATTAAAGGTAATAAGAAAAAGAGATTATAATAACTCAGAGGGGTTTTATTTAAGGTAAAATAAACCCCACTGTCTTACTCAGCTCAATGAACGAGTTGGGATAGAAATGTGGCATTCACCATGCCAGCGCCTCCAGGAGGAGGATTTGATGGATTTAATGACCTCAATCAAAACAGAACGGTTGTTCTCCAGTTCCTGGGAAGCAAGGGCTGTGCCACAGCAGGTTGTTGCCAGCGCTTTGGGTGCTGAGAGTTTGCCGGGAGCCTTTGCAGAGCGGGGGTGTTTGTGGGGCTGAGCGTGCGCTGCGGAACCTTGGCTGATCAACCATGTCCCGAGTGCATTCCCTGTTGAACAATACTTCATATTTCAAGGATAAGTCACTTCCCGCCTTTCCTGGCGTTCCTTGGCATCAGTCTTAAGAGCCCATTCTGAGTTATGATGTTTTCAAGTTTGCCTCACCTGATAGAGGCGGGTGCCAGAAAGCTTTATTCAGTCTATTAAAAGATACCTGATTTTCCACGCATTCCACCAGGCTTTGCCTGACCCATGGGGCTGGATTTACCCAGGTTTTTGGTGGCCAGTGGATGGGTGACAAGGACTTCCCCATCACCTGGCAGTGCCCCGTGCTATCCATCAAGGAGAACCAGTTTGGCAACGGGCTCCCCGGTAGGAAAAGGTGGATGGATGCCAAGCCCTGGAGGGTTTTGGGGGAAAAGTCCCAGGGAAAGGCACTTGCAACACAGTAAAATCTCCTGGGATTTAGTTCTGAAAGCTGAGACTTCAGGGCTAAGTTTCTCGCAGCCTTCTTGTCACCAAGAATACTCAATTAGCATCAGGCCTTTGTATAAAAAATTTAAAAGGGGAAATTACGCTTGGGTAATCCTCTTTGTCTTAATTTTCCTTGCTTTGTTACTCCTTGGCTGAGCGAGCCCGTGATACATATTTATAGCAGGCTGAGGAAGAGAGGAGGTATGTAATGGCTTATTCCACGCAGCTTTCTGGACCTGACCCACAGCTCTTGGTTTTGTTTTGCTGGACTTGGAGGATTTTTTGCAGAGAGCAGTGGGGGGTTTTCTACTCCCCTCAAGCACGTGAGACCGTAGTGCTGATTTTTTATTTTTTTGTTCTAAAGTTGCCTGAAGTCACAGCCAACCACACAGAGGAGAAGCTAAATTAACATGTTGGCTGATTCTGGATAAACTGAGAGTAAAACAGAGCAGCTTGTGTATTTTATGGGCATTGGTGGGTGAGGCTGAAGACTTCAGATCAGAATGGGTTTTAGTGTGTCCTACTCATTTATATGAAAAATTAGAGACGTTTTTGGAGAGGTTTTGTATATTTGTGGGTGAGAGTGAGGCTTTGTACTGGGGTTTCTTGCTGAAGGGTAGAGAACGTCCCAGTGCCCTTGTGCTGCTGAGCAATGATGTGCCCGTGGGAAGGAAACTCCATGGTGGTTGTGGATTTGGAGTCAAGTTTAGCCGTGACCTAAGTAAGCGAAGAAACTGGAATTATATCAGAGGCCAGGGCCGAGGTGTCAGCTGCATTGCTGAGCTGACAGAGATATTCCTGATGGGGTGGGAGGATGCTGTACACCCAGCAAAGGCAGGGAAGAAGCAAACAGTACATGCCTTCAGTGCTAGGAAGTCTTCACACTTCTCCTGTCCTTGTCCCCTGGCCAGCTTGGTGCTAGAAGCGGAATTCTGCAGTTCCCCTTCCTCCAGCTGGCTTGGCCCAGCTGGGGCAGTGCGTTACACCAGGGTGAGTTTGGGTTTGAGAGCTTTTGGTCCCGTAACGGTCTGGCTACGGCTTTTTGCAGATGGGTCTGGAGGTGGAGGTAACTTCAGGTCAGACAGTCAGAAACAGGGCGAGCCATTTCCCAGAAGGAAACCTTAGCTGTGACTAAGGGACGTGGTTGACAGAGTCCAGCCCTGTGGTGGGGAGAGTGTGAACAAGATGGGATTTCTGGGTGCAGAAAGCCTCGGAAGGCTGGAGGTGATGCTTTTTGCCCGTGCCCTCTGCCGGCTCCTCCCCCATGGTTTTGCTTGGGGGTGGCATGTGGCCATGGGCTCTCCCCACCAGCACTGTGGAAGTCCCCTGGCAGAAAAGTGATGTGACGTCCTTCAAGCCATCTGCTTTGTGGTAACTCAGCTTCTGCCAGGAGACTGTGAATGGGAGCTCCAAATAACTCCTGCTCTGTGTGATCCCATTTCAATCCATCCACCCTTGCTCCTGGTGATGCTTTTCCTGACTTCTGCTGCCCTGTGATGGTCTGTGGTGGAAATAACCCTGGTTGTGGTCTTGCTCCTTTATCCCCTCCCAGGAAGGGTTCCATCCAGCCCCACTTTCCCGTCCAAATCTGGCAGTCCTTTGCAGGCAGCAGTTCAGATTTGCCCTCGCGTTTCAAAAAAGAAACCTTCAAAAGCAGGATTTCAGATAAATTTCCAGGAACTTACCATTCCTTAATAATAGCACTGCTTGCTGGTTTAGGGAAATTCTGATCCTTTCAGCCCCCAAACCCCCCTTTTGCTTTTTGACCTTCTCTTATTAACTAGAATTTTCTTTCATACGGAGGGCAGAAGCTAAGTTTGGAGCACCCCGAGCCTCACCTCTAAAGTACTTAGAGGATCCTCAGCACCTTGGTGTTTGAGCAATTTTTGATGTTCTTCGTGCTCAAAATATGCACATGGAATACGAAAAGTGCTGTTACACTCTTTTTTTTACCATTTTTTTCCTTTTTTCTCTTTATGAGTTGGGAACTAAAGAACAATTTTTCCAAGACTTTCATGGTGGCAGTGAAAGCAGCTCGCACTGTAGTGGGGTGTCTGAGATGGGTCTATGGGGTGGGTTTTACTCCTCCAAGACATGCAGATGGGGGTGTGAGCTGGGTGCTGGGGATTTGGGTGGCACCCAGCACAGCCCGTCTGGTGTCACGCTGCCTTTTCAGACCTTTTCCAGGGCTAAAGTGTGTAGATTTGGCACAAAGTTCAGAGCTGTGTTTTGGAAGGAGCGGGCCAATGTATGAATGTGTTTTTTGTGGGTTGTTATTAATCTATTCAGTCTAAATGTGTCTGCTTTATTGTGTTCAAACTCAGGGTTAGCTTTTTATTCTTAATTTTTAGTTGAACCTTTGCTTCTTCACCTATAAATGACCTATTTAGGCCAAGCTGGGGGGGTGGAGTGGTTTCAGAGGATGTCAAGGCTGTGCAAAAGGGACAAATGTCTGATTATCTGGCAGCAAATTTCTTTTAAGGGGTTTGATGTGACAGAGCGTCCAGACTAAAGATTAGGTTTCAAATGTTCCTGGTAGAAGTAAAAGTTTTTAAGATATAATCCTTGAAGATAATTTTGATCTGCAACAACATGCTGGAACCTGAGTTTTGGACTGTTACATGGGCTGAGCTGAGACTCTTGAACCTGAAAACCATCCTAAGCCTCAACCGTGGCAACAGAAGTGTGTTTTGATATCCTTTGTGTGCTTTAAAAATGCTACTCTCCACAACTGCTGTTTTTTCAAGGGACATTGTCTCTGCATTGAGAAGTTATATTTGGAGATATCGGAGCCCCCAGTTCACTCTCTCACCACCTTCCCTGAATGCTTCCCAGGAATGTCCTGCCTGCACGGTTTATTCTCAGTGGCAGGTCACTGGGTGCACAAATACCGTGGCAATGAAAATTCAGCCAGCCTAAGCATTGCAAACTAAAAATGCAGTTCCCTGCTAATGAACCGCATAGATATTTGCTTGCAGGATGAAGTGCCTGCTGTTAAATTGCTGTAAGTGACTGTGCAGGATGGGGTCGTGTTATTTTACAGCTCCAGCTTTTCCAGCTTTTTACCTGGAGGGAAAGTACCTCCTTACTGGAGGTGGGGTGGTTTTTTTTTGTTTGTTTTGGGTTTTTTGTTTTTTTTTTTTTTTTTAGACCTTTCTGGGCAGGACATTTTGATACATTGATTGTTGACTCCTCTTTCTCTCCCAAACATAGAAACTACCATCACAAACTAGAGAACCAACCCAGTGGTCCATTTGCTGTGGGGATCTAGAGAGCCATAACTCGTCCCGTAGCATCATATGCACAAGTTTGCACCAGGGTGCTGTGGGTCCATTCCCAGCCTCGAGCTGGTTTGCAGATACATCCCTCAGAATCATTATGTGCATTAGCCAGCGCCGAGCTGATTTGGTACTTCCATGTTAATTGGCTAGCAATTTGGATAATTTGGAGCATCTGCTCCATTCAAGTGACATGATGTTTCATTTCCTCTAAAGACCCCAGTGTGTGTTCTTTCCAAAAAATAATGGATAAATGTAATGTTTATGCAACAACCAAACATACTAAATTGGCCAAAATGATGCTTCCCCCATATCACCTTTCCAAATAATTCTGCTTTTTTAGGTAAATGGTGTCATTAAGTTATTTGTGGTTTTGGGGAACCCAGCAAGAGCTTCATTCCCTTTTATACCAAGGCAGTGTAAACTGCTCTCAGTGTGTAAAAGGCATCATAAATGAGCATTAAACCCCTTTCCAACCCTCTGATGTTGCAGAGTCCCAGGAAACACGCTGGGTCTGACTTCCAGTGCTTTGTTTAGGAACAGGCAGAAAATACCTGCTGCAGCTGAGCCCACGGGCAGTGGATCCGAGCTGCGGGAACATTTTCCAGGCACTTTTACATTTGTGGAGCCATCAAGCGCTCCTCTCCTCCCCAAGCCTGTCCCCCGCCCTTCCCGCAGCCTTCCTCCCTGCACCCAACGCGGTTGCAGTTTTCCTGTCCTTGCTTCCCGGTTCCCACAGGAACTGGCCGTGCCCCTCGGACAAAACGGAAACGGGCCTGAGACAGTCACGGGGCAGGAGGGACACAACATCCATTTGACGTCAGCTTCATCTTTTTGGGTTGAGGTGTGGGATCTTGCTTTTCCCTCGCTGGCTGGGAGGGACTTGCCATGCCATGGGGTGGCTGCTTGCTATTCCCATGCAAACCTGGGGGCTTGCGCTGGGAAACACGATGGCAAGGTTAGATGTCATGTTTCCATCTAAAATTTGCCAACGTTGGATGCGTTTTTATATCCACTTTGTTAGCGGTTGTGTCTGGAAATCCTTGGGGCTGGCTCTGGAGACATGGCATGCTGCATTCATTCCTGGTTTTCTTCCGAGAGATGCCGTGGGTCCCACATGCTCCAAATTCAGGACGTTGCTTCTGTTACATGCTAAATAGCGGTGGGGAGGAATTTCCTCACTTGGCCCGATGTTGTGTGGAAACTGAAGAAGAGCAACGGAGTGAGCCAGGATGCAAGGGAGGGGGAGGTCCAAAGGCCCTGACCCTGGTTTACTGAGGAAGGGCTGTACTCATCCACCTGCGCCCGCATCCTCTCCGATCCCCTTCAGCTCCACTCCCCTCTGTGTGACAGAGGCCACACATCTGCAAAGAGCATCCTTCTTCCTTGACAACTCCCCTTTCCTTGAGCCGATGGGGACAGGTTCCCCAGGGCAGTTGCCGCTGTGGGCACATGTTTTGGACACGGCTTCTCCTTTGCCGTCCTCAAATTAACGCAAACTTTTTTTTTTTTCCTCTCTCTTTCTCTCCTCCCCCTGCAGTTCTATCTGCAGGCCAGATTCACGTGGAAGGGAGCCCGCCTGCTCCGTCCCCTCCTCCAGTTCACCCTCATCATGATGGCGTTTTACACCGGCCTGTCCCGTGTGTCGGACCACAAGCATCACCCCACTGACGTGCTGGCGGGCTTTGCACAGGGAGCACTGGTGGCTTACTGCGTGGTGAGTACAGCAAACCCCGCGGGGATGCTGCTGGGGGGAATCCCGAGGGAAGAGGTTGTGTAAAACCCTCCCTGTTACAGCCGGGGACACGGCTGGGAGGCAGCATGCTCTGGGGACTTGGTACGGTGTCATCCTGGTGTGACAGCCCGCGTAAACCTCGTTTGTAGGCAGAACGTGGCTTGAGAGCGGAGCACACTTACCCATTCGAGGGTGGGTGCTCCCATGGGCACCCAGCAAAGAAAGGTGCCAGCACCTGCTGGCTTTTTCACCTCCCTGCGAGCAGACCCCCCTGCTGCGGTGAAGGGATTTCAGTTCTCCCCCAGCAAACAAACTTGTGTATTCAGAAAAAAAAATTAAAAAAAAAAATTAGGCTTTTTTCCCCGTCAGCTTTGAGCCAAGGGGCCACTTCGCCCAGGCTGCTGAAAAGGCGTTCAGACAAGGGAGAATATTCTGTTTTCCGACAGCAACGTTCCCTTTTCCAGCTGCTCTCAGTAACGAGCTCGTTTGCAAGGCTTGCCGTCAGGACCCAAGCAGGGAAGTCTGGGGTGGTTGGGATGATGGCTCTTCCCTGCGCAATCCAGGCAAACGCCATCCTTGGGGAGCTGGGGTCTGCCTGGCGGGGGGAGGCAGGGTCCCTCTTTTGGTGTGGTGGGTTTTGAATGTAGCGAAAGGATTCGTGAGAAAACTGCAAACAAAAGCCATGCCCGCTTGTCTGCGGCTGCCAGGCTCGTTCTCATGCCATTTGCTTCCCAAAGAGTGACCTGATTGCGCAGCTCTGTAACTCAAAGTGACACATGTAGATGTTTAAAGCAGGCAGGGTGGGGGGCACTGGGTCGGGGGTCTGCCTCTCAGAGAAACAAAGGGGCTGGCGATTATGGTGGGTCCTGTGTCTGTAAAGACTCCTGAAAGCAAGATTTTAACAGCCCACTTTCTTGGGTGGTATATTTTTTTTTATTTTTTTTTAATGATTTAAAAGTAAAGCAACCCTGAAGGCAAGGAATTAAGTTCGCTAATGTTATATTTTGCAAGGAGAGAAAAAATAGGTCGTTTATGTACTTTCCACTCATTGATAATATTCCAAAGCCAAGACAAAAATGTTGTTGTCGGGAAGTTTTTACGAAGTATTATTAACTCTCTGAGCAGTAGCTGTTGGGTTTTGCTGTTGCCTGATGCCAGTGTCCCACGTGAGGAAGGCAAATTCAGAGGGGGAAGCTGCAGAAGCGTAAGAGTGTGACGCCAGCTCGCAGCAACAGCGTTAAGAGTCCCGTGCTTTTCGTTCCAACATTGTCAGGGTGTTTCTTCAGATCCTGGTAACCTTTTCCTATCCCAGCAGTCAGCCAAAGCACTGCGATGGCAATTGCTGCGGGGAAAAGACCCTGGGGCTGTGTGTGGAGCAATGAAGTAACTCTTCTCGCTCCAGGTGCCCAAGTTTGTGTCGTGTGGGTTTGTCGAGATGCCAGCTGCACGTCACCGGGCGGTTGTATAAGGGGGTTATTTACCTCTCTGTGTGCTTTTCTGTTGGTGAGGTGGGATAACAGCAAGATATCGGGGGAGCAGGAACCAAGCGAATCCATCCCAGCGGCAGTTTCAGAAAGACAATAGCTCTCCGGATGCTCGGGATGGGCGTCCGGATGCTTCCTGGCTGGGACGAGTGGCAGGGCTGACCATCCCCTCCCGGCCCTCTGGCAGCTGGAAGCTGTGCTGGGAAGGGGAAGCTGCGGCGGCGCTGGGCTGCTTTTCCTGTGTGGAGGTAAACCCCTGGACATGGGAAGCAGCTGCCTGGAGTTTCACAGGATGGCTTGGGTTTGCCCGTGAGCCTGGGGCAACCTGCGCCACTCTTCTCAGCCGGCTCGGGAAGGGGATGGCTGTCTCCAAACCCTTTACAGGCAGGGCTTGGTGGCTGCGGATGTCTCTGACAGCAGTTTAGGACTCGTCAGGGTTTAAACCCAACCTATTACCTCAGCTTGCAGAGAACTGTCAATATGTTGTTCTTCTCCCAAGCCTGGCTTTGCTGGTTTGAGCCGTGGCCTAGGAGGGGCTGGCAGGCTTGTCTCCCTTTTTGGGAGATGGCAGCAAGAGACAAAAGGAAGAGTCACCCTGAGACTCCTTGGAGTTTGCGTTGAATGTATGCTGCAGCAGCTTTTTGCTAAAATTACTGGTATATCGGAGCAATTAGTGGTATGTCCTGGGGGTCCCTGCCCAGCTCTGGGTTCCAGCTCTCGTGCCCAGGATGCTTTGAAGCAGAGGGAGGGACCTGGAGACTCATCACCTCCAACCTACCCTGGATGCTCCCAGACACCCCTTGCCCCAGCAAAGCCTTCAAGAATCCACTCTGATGATAGTCAAGGGCCGTTAAAATACCACAGTTATCGAGGCTATAGTTTTCAGCAGAAACCAATTGTGGGTTTCGTCTCCGAGGGCTGCCAGAGCTTAAATCCAGGTTGTGCTGCAGCAGACACGTTTGCCCTTCGGTGCCTGAAATAACAAGCAGAAGACATTAGAGTCAAGCACTTCCAGCTGATGAAACATTCAGACTCAGATCCAGGGTGAAATACAATGTGGATTTCTTAAATGGAAATAGTTTTTGTGCGCGTTGTAGGCAGCCTGCTCTGTGTTGGGTAGTTTGTGTCTCATCTGATGGAGAGAGAAAAGGGGAGATGTCAGGAGATGCTCCTTGTGTTGCTCTGCTTAGCTGACGAGTTGTTTTAACCTCTCTGTACATGATTAAAGATTTCTTCAGTGCAATGAAAAGGAATAGGAATTAAGTAGCAATGCAAGATATTGGCTTACTTTGTATAATATGCGCTCAGTCTTCTGCTGTCAAGTTTTCTTTATGGGTGGAGAGCACCTTCTACAGGAAATGGAGCTAATCCAAGTGAAAAACTTTGCACGTTTATTAGTCCTTTTTTGTGTTAAACAGTTCAAGCATTAGGAGGATTTAACACACTGTTTTAACCCCCAAAGATCGCATTTCATGATTCCTATAACTGTTTATATAACCTCCAGCCATATTAAAGTGAAATACAGTTTGAAGAGAAATGAAACCTCTTACCCAGTCTCTGAATGAAACCCTGAAAAGCAGCGAGCAGCACAGCAAACGCTAAAATACCCGAGATGACACTCCACCATAACTCATTCCCGTCCGAAATAAGGACCAGACTCGGTGTAATCCCCATGCGCTTCTTGTACTCAGCAATCTCCTCCCATAAATTGATTTGCCATGGCTATCCTGGCGCAGAAATTGGACATCTTTTTGATTGAATCCAGCTCTCCGAGGTGGGCAAGCAAGCGAGATGGCATCAGAAATGCACCAAGCCAGCCAAATGGGGGCTTTACATTTATTAATGACCCCAAAGAAAACCATTGCCAGAGCAGTTTGACATGCTTTTACACTGTGATACTGCAGTGCGAGGCCAGATTCCAGCTTGTGAACCTCGGCGGGATCAGCTGGGATCCCGTTATTTAACCAAAGGTACAAACGCTGCCACTTGCGTGCCCTGTAAACAACTTTGTCAGCTCTGTTATGCAACTGAGCAGCCAGGCACAAGCACATACACCAAAAAATAGAGCTGCTTTATATGTCAGCTCCTCCCCTGCTTCTTTGCAAAGCATTAAAAGCTGAGCAACAACAGCTCCGTTTCCTGCATCCCCAGTTACAGTTGTAGGAGTAGATTGCCACTTATAGCAGGTTCACTGTCTGTTCAGCTCAGCTCCTTATCTGCCCGTGCTGATAGGGACTGGCAAAAGTTGTTTCCAAGGTCAACTGGACCTGCTGTGTAGTGCTTTGGGTAGCTAGAAAACATGGAGATGCAGATGGGGAAAACCTTTGCTCTCTCCCTGTGTTACCCAGCCTGGATGTACTAACCTAATATTATTCCTTTAAACTTTTTTTCCGCCCCCATTTATCTTGTTGCGTTTGAGTACTGTGAAAGAAAACTCAAATGTCCTGCTAACTCTCCTACAAGCGTGTGCTTCTCCTCCCGGGGCTTCGGCTCAGCAAACCCACAGCTCGATCTGAATTATCTCAGCTTGAAGATGTCCGAGGTGAGCCGACAAATTTGGGCTGATGGAGGCAATCGGCAGCAGGACCAAAGTTTAGGGCAGCTCACAAAATGATGAGCCCTCACCATTTTCTCTCCGTCCAGAAGGATCTGTGCTGTCTGACTCTTTTCCCTTCTGGCGTGGGGCTGAGGTTTGGCAAGGCAGAAAGTGTCCCGGTCCTGCAGCACCGATAAGCTTTGTGCAGCGGCTGCCAGGGGAGGATGTGGAAGTTTCCTTCCAGCACTTTGTTTCTTATTGTGTTGCTGCCTCTCAAATTGCCATGCACTGGCTTTTTCACATCCAGGAGAGGGGTTACATCACGGGATACTGAGGAAGAAGTGGACAGGAGTAGCTCCTCCTCTCTTTAGGAGCCTTCAGGACCAGACCCTGTCTCTGCACCTTGGTGGGGCACGACAAGAGCATCACTCACCGTTGACTCATGGCTGATAACTTTTAACACGGCTTTGAATTGAGAGCTTTTAATTGCCTACCTGTCTGGCTGAATGAATTGTTCCGTCCCTAAAACCACTCACCATGAGTCAGGCCAGCCCTTTGGAGACCTTTGTTATTTTATTGGAGTAAGGGCCGTGTATCTGTTTCCTGGCTTTTCAACCCTTCAGCAGAGGTTTGGGCATTGCACGCAGTCATTACGCAGTGAAAAATGAAGTTGTTGGGTAATTGTTTTTACATGGTTTTGTGAGGTCTGAGCCTTTTTTTTCCGTGCTGTACAGAAAGGTGGTAGCAGGCACTTGGGATTTCACAGCTAACGGGCAGGCATTCAGTAGCACAAAAAGTGCTATTTTTGCAACTTACAGATACGCATATATACTGTGAACCAAGTTTCTTAACAGACCGTCACCCAGTGTGGCTAAGTTTGCCTTTTTCGCTTATTCCTGCAGGTGTTCTATGTCTCGGATCTCTTCAAGCCCAAGACAAAGACTTGCCTGCCTCCACCGCCCATCCGGAAGGAGATTCTTTCACCTGTGGACATCATTGAGCGGAATAACCATCACAACATGGTGTAGACCTTCGAGAAATCGGATGGGCGTTGTATTTTATTTTAATTTTTTTTTTTTTTTTTGCAAAAAAAATGACTGCTGACAGCAACTACCTGCTGCTCTCAAATCTCATCAGACAGTAGAATGTAGGGAGAGACTTTGTTGCCCAACCGGTAAAGTCTTACTCTGTGGTCTTTTCAACTTGCGACATTTGGATGCAAAGGGGTGGTGGTCAACTAAGTCAAAAGCGACAATGAGCAAGAAAAACAGAACACAAAAGCCGAACAAACAAAGAGAGGTGCCGAAGTTCTGGATGTGCAATTGGTTTGAGTGTTCATGTTGTAGTGAACGCCAAATTGTTCATAGCCTAATGAACACTAAGGGATTTTTGGAAAGCTGGCCATATTAGGGGTTTTTTTTGTTGTTGTTTTACTATGAAGATTTTCAATGCCTGCGAGGAAAAAACAAAAACAACTCACGACTAAATCGTATAGCACTACATACGAGAAACAGCACTGAGTCAAGATCCGGGATTGGTTTGTAAGAGTTGCTTTTTTTTTTTTCTCTTTTTGATATACTAGTTCATTTTTGCCTCCTCTGTTCCATACTGTGACTTAGTTTAGAAGAAGCTTGCCCGGTCAAAGATCTCTGAAGGGTCTCTGTTCACACTACACGCCTTTTAACGAGCAGTCCTGAGACGCGCAGCGAGGCTGAATAAACTCCATCCTCGGCGCAGAGAAGCCACGTTTCTCCCTCTCAGCTTGCTTTCTGGCGAGGGTTCGTCCTGCCTGAGCCCCTCCAGCACCCACAAATGGCCCTTCATGAAAAGAGCATCCTCCGCTTCCTGGCCATTCCTCCTTCCCAAGAAGAAAAAAAAAAAAAGAAAGAAAAAAATCACAGCGGATTTTCTGCGCACCCACGGGAGCGGGTGGTTTGCAAGTGGGTAGCGGTGGCTCTGCCGAAGACGCGTTCGCACTACGACCTCGGGGCTGAGTCCCGAGGAAACTTTTTATTTCTGCAGTTTTCGGGACGGGCTGCTGGGCGGCACGTCCCAGCCTGGGTGTCAGTCGGTTTGTGCATCCCTCCCCACACACCCTCTTCCTCCTCCTCTTCCTCTCTTGGGCACCTCGGCGTGCGCCACGGCAGGTACCAGGTCCTGTGCTCCACTCGGTGACACCAGTGGGAAGTCATTCGTGCCTATATCGAGTGTGATGATTTTTTTTTAAATTATGTTTTTATTTTTTTTTGCCCAGAAACCACAGGTTTTTGGTTTGCAGCCCTTTCACAGAGCGCGTTTGCAAAGGGATCCCGCAAAGCATGCAGAACGACCATTTGCACATCCTTCTTACAGAATCCGTCCTATCATTTCAACTATAGCAAGCTATGATTTTTTTTATATATAAATATTATATAAATAATGTATAAAACCTTAAAAATTAACTATGTAAAATATTATTTCTGAAACAATTTTAGATATATCCACTATGACTATAAACTGTGTCCTGACCTGTGTTATTTACATTTTGCTGCTTAAAAAAGCATTGAATTAATTTTTTTTATAGTCGACTAAAATATTGTAGTTCTGTGGTAGTAATATTTTAATGAAAATAACTACAATTAGAGACATTTGTATAAAAAAAACATATTAAATTGTCTGTATTTTTGTAATGTTCCATTTTGTAAAGAGAAGAATATTCAAAGACTTTTGTAGAATACAAAATTGAAGTTTGTATCTGCGAAATTATTGCTGTATAAATGTGCTTTTTAAATAAAAGCTCATAACACAACTAAACATTCCAGTGTGAATTGCCTTCTGCCTTTGGATTGACCTTCCACTGCGAGATACCTGGGACCCCTTGCCCAGCAGGATGACTCGAGGTGACCCTTTGAGGTGATTTGATGATACATGAGGGCATCAAAAAGGACCCGATGCCACTTTTGATGGATGTGTGAGAAGGTCCCACCGGCTCTGTGATGGGGACAGTTGTGGGTTTGAACATTTTGCTGCTCTTGGTTATGCCCACTCTTTGAGAAAATCCCTTTTCATTGAGGGCATCCCTTTTTCTTTAGTGACATTGTAAGCTTTAAGCAAATTTTATTGAAATGAGAGAGCCACAGCTTGGCTGCTGGGTGTCCTGGACAGCCCCTGCCTAGGGGGGCTCACAGCTCCGCTCTGCACCAACACCTTTCCCATGAAAAACAGACCCTTTGCAGCTGAACAAAAAGCTCACTGGCCTGCAAAGATGTGAGTGGGAGGGGAAAAAGAAGCAAAAAAAAAAAAAAAAAGCCCACAACAACATGTGCTCGGATACACACATATGCACAGCACACAGTCACAAGGAAGGCTTGGTTTATTTTTTAATTATTACTATTTTCCTCCTTCAGACGAAGAAAATGAACTTCTGGACGGTGACACAGTCCGAACTGCGTTTCGGCCACTCCTTGGGTGAACCGCATCGGCAAGATAACGTGGCACAGAAATAATTTGCAAGAATGCATGACAGAAGGTGAATACCACATCAAACTCCAGATAAATAGGAGGTGGAAATTAAGCAAGCAGAACTCAGCTAGCACTTGCTATTATTATCCTAATTAGCAGCAATATTTTATTGTGCGTGGAAGAACTTTGTAAACCTGCACCTGTCCTAAATGCAAAGGGAGTTTTCATGGTTCCACGTGTGATTTTTGAAAGTCTTTGGGTGTTGAAGGTGTTGGAGAGGTGAGACTTTACCTTCAGGGCAATGGCCTTAAGGACAGACTCTTTAATTTCCAGTTTATCTCCAAAATATATTGCCTGGGTCTAAGTAACCCAGGCAGGAAGAGGAAAAACTGCCACGTCCGCCTGGCCTGAGCTTGGCCCTGTGGACGCCTTCGTGTGCGGGGCTGGCTCTGGACTGAGGAATGTGTTTGCTTTGCATCTTCACCCGCAGCTACTGGGACGAAAACAGGAATACAGATGTCTGGGTGAAAGAGGAGGGCTTGGAGAAGTGTCAGAGGGGAAACGGCGCAGGAGGCGATGGGAACCGGTAGCTGGACTCTGGCGAGTCCCGAGTCCTCGCCCAGAATGTGCAGGTCAGGCTGGGGAGAGGGAGAAAAGGCCACGGATAAATTTGCGGGAGGCAACAGGCTCAAATGTTACAGCGTGAGGCTGAGCAGCAACAGCAGCGCCAAGTTCTATTTCTGGCTGAGTCATGGTGGTTTCCTCCTCTGCCTCCTGTCTGCCTCCCCAGTGCTGTCCCGTCCCATGCCATCCCATCCCATGCCATCCCATCCCATGCCATCCCATCCCATCCCATCCCATCCCATCCCATCCCATCCCATCCCATCCCATCCCATCGTTCCATCCCATCCCACCCATGCCCTTGTGCTGAGGGCAGCTTGCCAGGGCAGCCAGTGCCTGGGTTGGGGGTTGTAGCTTTTCCAGGGCTCACCCCTGGTTGGGAAATAAGTAAAGGGGAGTAATGATTGCTGGAGGCATGGACGGGAGAGGGTGATACATGGTGGCATGGTCTACAGAGACCTTTCTGGGTTAGGTGATCATAAAGCGAATGTTTAGGTGCTACAGGAGGAGTGAGCACTGATATTAAATGAGTATTTCAGTGAAACCCCATAGAGAAGTGAAAGCCAAAGGAGCAGAGGTATAGGTACCGCAAGCCGCGAGCACAGCGTCGAGGCGTATCTATTGCCATCGCTTCCTGCAGGGCAGGAAGGAAGCGAAAGAGAAATGGGTGAAATGGAAAAAACAAAAAACCAAAAAACCAACCCCAAACCTGTACAAGCACTAGGATCCCAAGGCAACCACTTCTGCGGGTGCAGCATCTGTATGTGCAGCTGGAGCTTGCACCTTGCACCGCTGAGATGTTTGGTCCTTCACACGAGCGCATGTCGGCAGGGACTCTGACCAGACCTTGAGGCCTGTGGTTTGCGTGCTGCTCCACACGCTCTCTGCAGCCACATGGGCGAGGGAGACTGATGAACCGACTCAGATGCCTTCACAAAAACAAGGTGCGTTGCTGGAACCCTGAGGCTGGTGCTGGTTGTGGCCTTCAGTGCTGCAAAATCTGAGCTTTGCTCATGCTGATGCTAATCGGAGCACCCAGCGCAGCCGTCTGCCTTTGATGCTCAGGCCTGGCTGGTAGATCCTTTCTGAACAAGGGGCCATTCTGGTCAAACCTGTCTCTTTTTTTTTTGCACGGAGACCGGTTGAGCGTGTTTTCACGGGCAGGGATCCGTGCTTGCACCTGGCTGCCATGGGAGCAAGGTCTTTTGTTCCTGGCTAAGAAAGGTTTACGCAAGCCCCAGGTTCGGCCCCGTGTTGTTTCGGTGCACCTAAACAGCTTCACTCAGCAAGAATGTTTGGCAGCCTTCAGAGGCTGAAGCTGTTGTATTTCTGCTCAATGATTTTCGGATATGAAGTTCTCAATCAAGGGAGGGGGAGGGAGGAGATTTATCCTGCAAGCAGAAACCTGTTTTTCTCATGCTTGCTTTGTTTTGGGTGTCCGAAGTTTTCAACCAGCTGTTTGTACAGGTAAAGCGAGCATTCAGCCGCGGAGCCAGAGGACACCTTGAGCTGAGTTCCTGCAGCACTGGAGGGCTGGTGTCAAGCCCATGCCCATAGTTGAGGTGCAACACGGCTGTCCCTGGAGCCAGCATCCCATGGTGGCTGCATTTCTCACCCCCCATCTCCCCTTTCTCTTGACACACCCTCTTCCTTCACCCGCCATTCTCCTCCCAAAAGGCAAGCGATTCCTACCTTGTGTTTATCTTTACCTCTGGAGACCAGATCAGATGTTCTGATTTTATGAATGAAGTGAATCACTTGCCTCCTGGCTTCTGTAAACATGGTCCGTACATCTGCCCACGGACACGAGCTACTGCCCGACTCTTCCAGCCTCCCCTGCCCTCGTTCCCTGGGTGCCTGGCAGTGCTCCTGACACAATCCCCACAGCCAGCTCCTTGTCTTACCAAGCTACACCAACAGGAGCTGTCACCTTCACCAAAGGAAGCAGGAGGAAGAAAACAACCTCCTGTTGACTCAACGAGTTGGGGAAAAGACACACACAAACCCCAAAACCCAACAACTTTCAATTATCACCTTTGCTCGCCACCCCCACTGGCACCAGGCGGCACGGGAGTGCCTGCGTTAGCTTGTCTTGAGTTACGATTTCCTCGGGGCACAGACTGCACCTATGGATGTGTTTGGATAGCAGTGATCAGACTGGTTGTAAGGAATCTCCGCCCCATCCTATCTGTAGCTAGAAGGGAGCGAAGTCACTGGGAAAACCTCTCGGTTTCCTTCGAAAGTCTTGTTCTGCCAGTTCTTGCCCTGCTCGAGAGCCGCCCGATGCCACCGCGGCGGTCGCTCGCAGGCAGCACTGCTTTTAATATATAGTGGTGCGGCCTCGCGTAGCACTTCATTTCTGTCTTTCACCCAGAAAATAACCTTCTTGGCTTTTTTGTTTTTTTTCCCTCTCACCAAGTGATTCTCAGATTTGGGACACGTGAAGGGAGAGGCTGCCAGCTAATTCACTGCTGGTGGCAAAGTCACGAAGCATCTGTGGTGTTCGAAGGCATGAACTCTACAAGGTTTGATCTCCCTTCGTGCTAAGGGCTCATGAACAATGGGCAATTATTGAAGAAAAACACCTTTTAGTGTTTCCAGGTGTCAGCAGAAAGCTGAGAAAGAGAACCACCAAAACACCAAGATGTGTGTACACGCACACCTACCCACGGCACAAATGGGAATTGAGGGGAACTGAGCCTGCTCCTGAAGTCTTTGAAGTGATTCAGATTATACCAAAAGCTTGAAATAATACGACTTCTATTCCCCACCTGAAAAATGAGTACAATGAAACAAAGCCATCACTTGGTTTGTACAGGAACCGGTGTGAAAAACTTGGCTTTCCAGCCATGCTTTGACATCTCCATTTCCAGGTGTGTGGTGTGAGTGCATGTTAGCTGAGGTCAGCCCGAGATATAAATTAAATAAAGGAGCATTTAATTCCAGCTAGGCTGATCTTTCCCCTGGAGAAACATCATGAATGGAACAGGAAGAACTGTGCTGTTTTAATAAGGAACTCAGAAATGAAATAGAATCTAAAAAATAAAATGATGAAATAAAGGAATACAATCTAAAAATGAAAAGAAGCCCTCTTTTTATCCAAAAGAGGAAGGGAGCCAGATGTCCCATTAGCACCACCATTTCAAAGGGACCTGCCTTCCGCACAAGTGCATCATTTGCTTATTTTCAAAGAAATTTCGGTGATGTCGAAGGCAAATGAGTAACGTTGCTCCAGCCTTCCAGGGCTTGTCTGAACAGGAAAAGTTATTAATGTTTAATATGAGGTAAAATTTTAATCCATTTCATTAAACTGTAGATATTCTTAGTTCAGTTTTAAGCAGGATTAGTCCTGTTTACCTCGAGTCAAGTAAGCACAAGTATAACTTCAACTGATACAAGCCTTGCTTGTATTAAAGGAAGAATAACTACCAAGACTTAGAAGGGCAAAAAAAAAAAACCATTGAAGCTTTTCTATTTTTTTTTAAAAGGGAGATTTGCTTTGATTTTTTTTCTTTACAAAGTATTTCTTTCCACGGGAAAACAATAAAAACTAGAAAAAGTCTGTGAAAGCTTTGCTTGTAGATGATGAGACAATTGCAGCTGAAAAAACACTACTTAATTCAAGAGATGTTTTTCAGCAGAGCCAGCCTAAGTGTCCCTTTGCACGGCTGCGATGTGAGCCTGGGCTCGCTAGAGATGGCACATCCAACCCAACCATTTCTAAAAGTCACCAACACTGACCCTAATGGAATTAGTTGGTGCCAGGGCCAGAAATCATCCAGCAACTCTCACATTTAGCCTTGTAGCCTGTGGCTAAGGTGCTGCAAGTCCTTTAGGATGACATCCAGGCTCGATGTAAAGGTGCCAAATTATACTGGATTTACCACCTCCCTTGGCCAGCTGTCCCACCGACTCCTTGGCCTTGCTGTTAAAAGTATGTTGTAAATACTTTCCTTGTTTTTAATTACTAACTGCTTCTGTGTTCCCTTGCCCCATATCCCTTTGCTTTTATTTATCAAAATTAAGTTTCCTGTATTAAATCGTGCCATTTTCCTATAACTGAATCCCCTGGTTAGCTTTTTATGTGGTTTCCTCACAAATAGCACTTCCAAGTTCAAATCTTGCTCAGTTTTTGCTCAGGTTTCTGAACCTAAGAAAGGCTGGAAATTAACCCAAAATCAGTGGGGAAGGGACTAGCTGGGGACAAATTTTTCTTCGTACAAGCAATTAGATAGGAGCACTTTCTGCTTGTAGGTCAGATTTAATCTGATGCACTCCAAGAGGAGAGATTCCTTATCAGGTCTTAACCCCTTCACCTTCCAGGCCCTGGGAGAATAGCGGCTTGAGAGCGTTTGCCCTCCTTCATGCCTTCTTCAGTCAGGCATCTTATCTGCTGGACCTCGGGGTACTTCTGCAGAACAGATAACTCTCTCTCTCATGGGGTTGTCTGTAGCTGCAGAAGAGGCCTCTTTTCAAAACGAACATTAATGACTTCCCTGCCAACCTGTAAGATGGGTTTCTTCAAGAAACATTGATGGATGGGCAGCATTTCCAGGCTTGGGAGGGTGGGGAATAAGTCACTTGGTGTAAATCAGGTTTGGTGCTGTCAGGCAAGTGAACTGGGCCACCACAAGCTAGGGTATGCATAGCAAAAGTCTTAGAGATTTGGAGATGACTCCTTGGGGTAATGATGAGCTGGAGGATTAATAAGAGGGCTTGGAAAGATGATTTTGTCATGGACTGAAGTGTACCTCAAAATTCACACGGCGCAGCTATCTATAATCATTTCAGCTTTCCAAAGGAGCTGCAAAGGAAACAGAAGTTACCTCTATGTTAAATCCTTGCACTGCAGCTTGACGTACCAGAGCGAATGCAGATGTGACCTTGCTGAACACCAACAGCAGCGGGCTGGGCTGATCATGGGTAGCTCCACACACACCAGCAAACAAAAGGCTGCAGAAAAAAAAGCTGAACAAAAGGCTGCAGAAGACTTTCCGCCCACCGCATGCTAATAGGCTGGAGGGGTAAGAGGAGAGGTGCTAGGCAGAGGGTTACCTCTCGGTCTTATTTATTAAGGGCAAAAACATTCAAATAACTGTGTGCCTGCTCCTTGTCTGAACTGGCACTGCAAATAGGAAGGCAATTGCCTTTCTAAGCTCTTTCAGGAAGATTTGAATAAAGCAGGCAAGCTTACTGGAGGCATTAAGCCATGCAGGTCTTATCTTGCAATGAAGGGAGAAGCTCCCCGAGGAAGTGGGCCAGGCTAGGCATAGAGCAGGTGGATTAACTGTTTGGAGGAAAGAGCATAGAAAGTAGCTTTCTTGCAGAGCAGGTCTCCATACAAATAAGCACGAGGCAGCATGGATTAGTGCTTAAACTAATGAACCACCCGTCAGACCTCTCTGGGAGAAGATATTAGCACATAGCGGTCCAGACTTCGACAGGCTGGCACCTCTGCGAGGAGCCAGAGGGTTCAGCGGAAAACAGGCTGCCTGTAGCCAGCCTCCCCAAATACACATTGTGCTTTAATGGAAACCAGCATAGGACCTGTAATGAGCTTCCAGTTTGCCTCAGGATGTTTTCTCCTGATTTGGTTGTATTTATGAGTAGCTATTTTTGCCTGCATACAGAAAGGTAAAAAAATTGCATGGATTGAGCTCCACTTGCCCCTGCACCCACCGCTGCAATGGGCAGTGGGGCATCTTTCAGAGTGGTTCACATCCATCCATCAGCTGCTGCACTTTATTTTTTATTGTGGAGGGAAATATATACATTTTTGCAGATAAAATCCAGGCAGTCAAGGGGTTTATTAAACAGAAAAGGATCTTAAGAACACAGAGAGGCAAAACTAGTTGTATGGTGTCAAGGTGGACAGGAGAGAGGTGAGGTTGGGGTGTGAAGATGGGTCACCCTTTTCCACCCATGGAAAACCTCTCATGGTTGAGTTTGGGTACTTCAGGAAATTGGGACGGGCTCAAGAGTCGGAAGCGTATCCTTAAGGGACATCCGTATGGTATTTCCCCCCGTCTACAGAATCAGCCAAGGTAGGTAAACTTACTCAGAGGTAGCTGATCTGCAGGTATTTCTAGTTGCCAAAAATGTTTGGAGTTTCTGTCAGCCATTCCTCACTTTGTTAAAGTGGCTTTGAATTTGGGGGTTCCCTTCAGAAATTCCAATTTTTTACTGTGTATTTTCTTTTTGAACTGAGACAGAAAATCAAAATATTGACTTCCCCACCCCATGGAATGGGAAATTCCAAACAATTCCTGTTAGGAAATGTTGAACGCTTTTTGTACAGATGTATTTGCCCATCTACAGTGCAGACCCACCTAGTTGTAGACATCAAGTGCAAAAGCACCAAACTTGACTCCAACATCACTTACAATCTCAAAGCTTTCAAAGAGCACATTTTTCTGTAGTGCTTCAAGATATGGTGCAACCAGCAAAAGCAGATTCAGTATTTTTAAGTAAATGTAGTGGCAAGGCTTGGGGCTGAAGAAGTGTGTGAGCTAAGCTTGAGTTCACCAGGGCAGCATCTCTGCAAATGCATTTGCTTACCACCCTGTGAGATATTTCCTGGAGCCTCCATCCAGAGCTCAGTAAAACTCGGTCCTCCTGGCATAGCTGCAGGGTTCCTCAGCAGAGGTTACCTGTCTCCTTCCCACCCTGGAGCTGTGCAGGCACCCTGAGCTAATCACTCCTAAGGGCTTAGCAGATGCTGTAAGTGATGCAGCAATTCCTGTGCTAAAACCTCTGGGGAAGGTGATACTTGGTGTAACTACCTGTTTCCCCTCCCCAGAGCAATGCAGGGAGGTAAAGTGGGAGTTAATGTGCCAATGAGAATGAAGTGATGGGGATTTAAATGACTCTAGAGATACAAGTCACCCAACTTAGGTTTCCCTGTTGGACCTGCCAAGCACCTAAAGGTCTCTGCAAATCTTGGAGTTGCTCTGCAAGGCTGTTTAGGTGCTCTGCTCCTAACAGGAGCTGGTGCTAACTGGGAGCAAGAAGTCTAAATAACCTTTCATTTAAGGGCCTTAAGTCCTGAGCGCAAGCCCTGCACACTGCACCCATGCTCTTCTACTGACACATCCTCCCTGCCTTAAATGATGTAAGTCATATAATGCTTCAACTGCATTAACCTATCATGATTAGATAAAAGTCAAGCGAAACATCCTTCGCCTTCTGTAAATAACTCAGGTCAAAGTCAAAATAACAGCCAGCAGAGAGAATGTGCTCTTACAGCAACGGGATTTCCAGGAATGCTGCCTTCCTTACCAAAAAGTCTCTGTTGTGCAAATGCACTCGGTGTCTGAGCGAACAGGGGCGAAGCCGAAGTGAGAACTAACTGCCAGGGCTCGGCAGCACATGTTTCACATTAAGGAGCTATTTGAGGGGCCTATGTGCCTTAGTGGATAAATCATCAGGTTTGTCCCCTTGCAGCTCACAAGTGCAGAATAGCCTGTGGTCCTAAAGGAGGAAAAAACTCAGCCTAAGCTCCACTGTTTCCATCACAGAGATTGTGCTCTCATGTGAAACAGCCCGTGCATCAGCCAGGGCTGCGGGCTGGACCTGTGGGAAACCCCAGCCCCACCTTCGGTGGGACCTTGGGAGCAGCTGGAGAGTGGGACAGTCCCAGTCTTGCCATGCACGGCCCATCCAGGGGTCTTCTCTATTCACAACCTTGGAAGCAAGCACCGTCTGTTGCTGAAACATGGGAAAAGCAATGAAAACAGTGATGAAATACAAGTCCAAGGATCTAGCACACAAATAGCAAAGGAAGGAGAGATAAATATTACGATAGTCTTTAAATATCCACGGAGGAAAGCAGCCAGGAGCCAGCTTGGCTACAGGGGGATGGGCTGGAAGCTAACAGGAGAGATGATCCTGATATTAGCAAGCGGGTGAGTGGATTTCTAACCACCCTTTTCACAAAAAAAAGAAGCCAAAAGTCACATCCTAGAGATTAGGTTCATTTTCTTGGGAGGAAAAGGACAGCTAAAAGCTTTTAATAGCTCCTATTCAGGCAACTGTGATTAAAAGGAGTTGGGAGGAAGCTGGGCCTGACGTGTGAGATGCCGAAGACTTGAACATGGTAAACAAGGGCAGGAGAATATTTGTTTTGACAGGAAACATCAAGCAATAAGAGGGACAACTCTGCACAGGAGTGCCCAGTCCTATATTTAAAAGCAAATCAAGCTAAGGGAGGACCCTGCAAATTATAACCATCCACAAATAACCTCATCCCTTTTGTCTCAGCTGTGGGAAGATCCTGAAGACACCCGATAACAGAAACAACATTGCTCAACGCAGGGGACCTGGTGATTTGTCCACTATGACCAGAATCCCTGTTCTAACTCTGGCTACGGGCTGCAGGGAAAGGTGGGGAGAGCCTGGGTGAGGATAATTATGGAATAACCTGTTGATGGAGGAAGTGGCTTCCCAACATCTCTTTACTCAGGGCTTGAGTTCAGCTCAAAAGCAGGAACATTTATAGCCCTCCCCATGGTTGTGTTGTTTTCTCCTCCTGGCCAGATTAGTTTAATAAATGGGAGGTAGGGAAAAAACTGCTGAAGAGCAAAGCCCCTACAGCGGTGCTGTGTCACATCATTAAATAAGGGGACTTTTTACTTAAGAGGAATTTGTTTGACCCATAATTACAGATAAACTCCCGTTTGGAAAATGGCTTTCAATCTATAGGGGCTTCTCCTGTAATTTTAACAGGTTGCAGGACTCGAATCCTCACCCTCTATTTTCGAGGGCAGCATAAAGTGATTATATAATATTAAATAACAGCTGTTTTTCAGGCTACAAGGGGCTCTTCATTGCTGTGTCATTCTGCTATACACAAAGACTCTTTCTGAAATTAAATACCCTCTGTAAATGTCAAATAGTGTTTGGTTCTCACTCCTGAGGTCTGCACGCAATTCGTTGTAGCAAAACATAGGCTGAAAACTAACCTGACTTGTATAACAGAATGGGTATTGGCTGGGAATTTCTGAATCCCAGAATCACTGGGGCAGCTGGAGCTCAGAAGATTATCAAAGGCGAAGATATTGCAGAGTCTTGAAACACGGGTTAACCACGCTTGCAATATTTACTGTCCCCCAAGACTGGCTTGGGTATATTGAGAATGCAATGGCATGTTGAAACATGTTGCGTCATCACCGTTTCGATCTAAACCAATTATGAATCTATAAACCAGCTCCGAGGTCACCAGGCAGCTTCTTTGGTGATAATAATAATTACATTCTTTGCATTTACGCTGCATTTTTCATTCGTAGATCACAGGAGACTTCATCAAAGCAGGCAGCAATCATCACTTCCCATTGCTACCATCAGAGAAAATGAGGTGCAGGGAAGGTAAACACCTTGTTTGTCCTGAACTGGGGGTCAGATGAGGGGGCTGTCCCAGTGGGACCTTATTCAAGGGAAAAGACATAACTACTGACCTCCTCTCCCAAATGGACTAGCGTGAGATTGCCTAAAACCTCATGGTGAGGAGATGGCTGGGAAGTTTTGGATGAGCTACTTCTGTTTCATTTTTTATTTTTTCTTTGTTTCCTTCAAAAAGAAATATTTCACAGCAACCGGTTCTTTCTAACAAAGCTCTCCTGGAAAAAAAAAGGTTTCTTGATCTCAGAAGGTCCAAAAATATGTGTATTTGGCCGCAAAGGCCCTCAGCAGAGATGTGGAACCCCAGACCTGTGTCAGACTTCATGGCCAAATCTCCACATCCTTGAGGTTCTTCTGGTGGTGGTCTCCCCAGCATGGTGCTGCTTGCCTGGGCTGCTCACAAACACGTGGTTCATCCATCTGAAATACACAGCAGCTAGCCATCTTGCATGATGACAGACTTCTGCTTTAAATATTTCTCAAAAATTTATTAAAAATGCTTATATCCTCCAATGTCTGGATTGCGACCAGTTGTGGGACAGGACACGAGCTGTCTTCCTATCTGAAAGCTTTGAAAGGTGTTGGTCTTACATCCACTTTCTGGCGAGCAGGGCTAAGTTTTGATGCCTCAGCAAATTTTTCTGCCCATCCTCATGTGGGAAATTTCCTGCCCATATTTAAGCCTTGTGCAGCCTCTTACTGCTGTCAGTCCCTCGAATAAGGCAAAAAAACAGAGACTAAAACCAAACAAAGATGAGCCTGTAAAAATGTCTCTGCTCTATACTGTTAAGAAGAATATTAATATCGCATTATCCAATTATACGTTTTCTTTTCACATCACTTTTAATCAGACTTCAGTTCCATTCCAAAATTGAGGTCTGGGAAAAATAGCTTTTTTTTTCCTTTTCATATGAAATGCTTCCTTCCTAAACAAAAAACAAAAAACCAAACCAAACAAAATAACAACTCTTGTTTCATTCTAAGCAGTTCTTCAATACTTGAGCTGGAGTGGTTTATAATGCATAAAGTCGTTTGTGTTTTGCATTCAGCAATGCTTTGGGCTTTTGCCTGTAGTTGTGCAAAGTTTCCGCAAAAATAACCCAGTGAGAGTTATTTCAATTTTTGATGTCAGCAAGGAAGTGAGATCTCAAAGATGGAAAGAAGTTACTTCTCATAATTTTGCAAGTCTCCATTTCTTTTAATAGTCATCTGAATCAACTCCATGAAAGCTTTTATTGCTATTATTGTCCTGGCCTCTTTCACTAGAACAGAAGTATTCCCTAAAAAATCAGCAGTTTGTAAATTAGGGACAAAGGAAAGACCGGCACCCCAGGTTCTTTTAAATATGAAGGTGCAACTTTGCAACTTTAATTTTTTTTAGTCTGGTTTCTATTCAGTCAATTTTTCATTTGTGGAGAGGCAGGTTCACAACAAAAGGCAAATTACCTTTGAGCTCTGTGTTTTGCAATGGTTTAGTTTTTCTTCCCCTCCAAAAAAAAAACAACCCAAAAAACAAACCAGCTGGCCTACTGCAAGGCAAATGGTTACAGACTCACAAATTCAAACCAAAATGCTGAACTGGAGGCTAAACCCCCTTGTTTTATGGCGAGGCCATATTTGGGGAAGGCTGAGCTGTGCTGGCTCGGCGGCTCCCAGGACAGATTTGTGTCTCCACTGAGTTTTGTGCAAGACTCGCCAAGTTTCACGTCCCCAGTGAACCTGAAACGTGTGTTATTTTCTAGTTTTACACAGATCCCAAGGGCTGAAAGAGGAGTTAAATCCCATCCCCAGCAGGGCCATTCGCCCTCAGTGAAGGAGGACGGGGCATGGAGGTGCTAATGTGCCTAATAAAGCCATCACGGTGGGAAAGGGTCGGGAGTCTCTTTTCCAATGGAGCCCGTCCTCCCTGACAGCACAGGCTAAAAAATATTAACAAAGAAATGGATCTTCGCATTGGCTTCACTTCCCAAATGAGGATCCTCCATGGCTGACCTCAGAGGTGGCTCAGGAGGAACATCAGGAGCTTCCCCAGGAGCCAGAGGAGAGCACACTGTCATGCAAAGCAACCACCAAGCACTTTAGGATCTGATATGGAGGAAGAGAATGGAAGAGGAGATGGATTTACTCAGGAGATAGAGACAGCAGATCTGACCTGGCAGGTGATTGCCATCCTCAGAGGATGCTGCTGAGGAGAGAAGCCTCGGACTAGCCGCCTGTCCTGGCACTGTACACCCTTCTCCACTTCCAAGGAGATAAAACCAGTCTGCCAACAGACCTCGTCCATTTAAGCTGATTTAGATACAGCCAGCGTGCTGGGAGCTGAAGGTAATATATTTCTCTTGGCTGATGACCCGCTTCCTTCGAGGGCTGCCTTTTCCAAGCGCGCTCTGCTTGGCCGCAACATTTGTAGCTCTGACAATTATTGTTATTTTAATATTAGGCTAAGCGCTAATGTATTAGGCTAATATATTAAGCTGGTAGCCCATAGACTCTTTAGCCAGTCTGTTTCGGTGACACATGAAGGAGATTTTATAGATAGGCTGTTCAAACCCAGCTCAACCCTAGTCTGGCATTTAACTGTGGCTTGCAGAGTATAATGGCTGAATGCATTTAGCCCATGCCCACAATAACTCTCTTTGACTGCAGAAGAAGTTCCAATAAACATGTCATTCAACTGTGAATGTATTCCAGTAAAAATTAGTGAGCTGATGCTATGAATAACCTGCAGAGCTCTAGTGTCGTCTCGATTGCCCTCCCATCGGACGGGACCGAGATGATTAACACCAGATCAGCCGTGATATTTATATTGCTCAGATCGTGGTGTGTCATAAGCAAATGCAAAATTGCACACTGTACTGTAACAGCAGGGACGGGAAGAGCCACGTAATGAGCTGGTTTTATAGTGAGAAACAAATGGGATAGTAACACAGCCCTGGAAACAAGGGAACGCTTCCAAGTGGGGCAAGGGAACAGGAGAGTAGCGCTGAGAACGGCTCTTGAGTTAAATCAAGTAATTTATATAAACAGAGGTGTTGGGTAGGTTTTTATTCTTTTTTTTTTTTTCCCTTGCAGCGGCTCTGTATGATACAGCATGCATTTGAATAAATGCCATGAACAACATATACCCAGACCTGACCAGCTTGGAAGAGGATGTTATAAAGTTAATTATTTTTGTTTGCTTCTGCTAAAATTAACCACTGCAAGTTTCCTGTTACCCTCCCTCTGTCCCCCACTATTTTATTAATAACGGGCTTCCCTCCTGCGAATCTGCCCCTCTAACCAGTGAGTCCCTCCCCGACCCGCGGCCCCTTTCCACCGAGCGTTAGTTTGTAAGATCTCTTGTCACCAGGGCTCTGCGAAGACCTCGGCGTGTAATGGGAAACATGTGTCTTTCCCTGGCTCTTGCAATCTTACCCCGGTTTGCTCCAGAGAAGGCTGAAATGGGAGTGCTCTCGGCGGAGACGGGGAGCTGAGGGGAAAAACTTGGAGCCAGAGACAGGCAACTTGGGTGTTTTTTTGTTTGCTCTCCGAAGTACGGGATCTCACACAATAACGATAGCAGCAATCGGCGGTTTCTGCCGAGGAGGTGGAGGAGAGGAGAGGAGACGTTGGGCAACAGCACTCATGACAAGCAGCCTAGACAAAAGGGAGTGAGGGGGAAATAAATGGCTTTTTAGAAGATGGCAAAAACAAAACGGTGGGAAAACAACCCCCCAGATTAGAGCCTCAGCCCACCTCAGTATTGCACATCTTTCTGAGCCTGAATAAAAAGAGAAAGAAGCTGGAGGAGATGCAGAGAAGTAGGGGGATCATTGGTGTTTTTTTAATTCTGTTTTTTTTATGTATCATCACCATCAAAAAGAAAAGTGGTGGCCATAATACTGTGTACATGATATATGGTATACAATATATACTATACATATGGGATAAAGGGCTGCATTCCTCATTATTTTTCCTTCTGGATGTTTTAATCTGTAGTCTTCTAGGCAAAGGAGACCCTGTAAAGCAATCGAGGGATGGCACAGGGATGCCAGGTCCAGAGTACAGGAGAGGTTTACTCCAGAGGTGTGCCTCTTTTCTGGGGTACTGGGTGGTCAGAGCTTCTTGAGCTGTGAGGACCTAGACTCAATTGCTGTGCCTAAAATCTGAGTGTGACTTGGCCTCATGTGGGATTAAACACCGGAATAACGAAGTACATGGGATCTGGCTGGTGTCTGACAGCCAGTGCTTCTAGTTTTCCAACAGCCAACTTCATTCTGAGGAAAAATATATTAAAGAAGTCAGGCTAAGGCTGAGACACGTTGTTGTTTCCTTGCGAGTTCACTTGCAAAGGTCACTGCTCCTCTCCCCTCACCCCAGTGTCCCTCTCTGCAACTCTTTTGTTTGTGCAAGACTTCACGAATTAAAACCTCATTTCAGGGGTTATGAGTAGACCGCAGCAGCGATACATTGCACTGATTATGAGCAGCAGGCAAGCTTTTCCCTGTCAGCTCTTTAGCCACAGTAGTGTGCAAGATCTATATGGCTTACACTGATTTTTCCTGCCTGTGAATTTTTTTCCTTTTTTTTTTCCCCCTAGTTAATAGGGACTTCATTGCATTAGCAGAATCGACTTATCATGATAAATTACATAGGATTATACTGTTAAAGGGAATTCCCATCACCTTAGCAGTAACAGAAAGAAAAGAACAAAAAATAAATATATAAATAACTGCAAGATACCTGGGAGTGCAATGAGAGGAGATTTGGCCCTGGCAGGGAAGCAGATAGATGTCTTCCTCAGGTGGAAAGATTTATTTATGGAGACAGCACTCTGGGAAATCTTTGTATGAAAGAGCCAAGCTAGTTGTTGTCTTTGTGGAATAAGTTGATGTTTAGTGGTTCCTAAGGGTTTAATTTTTCTAGAGCTGGAGCTCGTTTGTCAGTACCATGATAGGAACACCTTTTTTGGAAGTGAACAGCAATTTTCAGTGTCCTAGTTTCTTGGTGGATAGGTGGAGGAACCTTGGAATCTGCTGGATTTCTCAGAAGCAGCTGCTGCGTCCCCAGGGAAAGTCGGGTTTCTTGCAGCAGGACCCCTAAAAACCGAGGGAGCCCCAAATCCCTCAGTGCTTTCGCGAACGGGGCCATCATTGATTAAAGGCCTGGCAGGAATGTTATCTTTCCTGGCCTCTTGCATAACAGAAGCTAGATAATTAAATTTTATAATCTTTGCATCAAGCCTGTAATTCCCTGATTGCGTTAGACTATGTCTTTGACAAAAAGCCCCAACCTAAATGCCCGGAGAAGCATCTTGCCTCCCTGAGCAGTCTTCATGGTTGCCCTTTAGAAAGGGTCACGACTAGAAATGGTTTAACATTTCCACCTCCCACTCATCCTGATCTTATCTGGGTTGAGCTTCCAGGCCTGGCATCATTTCTGCTGGCTCAGAGGAAGGCTGTTTTGCCATCAGCAAACCTTTCTCTGCTGTGGGGGCCACCTAGATGGAGTCACCTCTTGCCTTCCTCCTTGTGGAGCTCGACGGGTCAAACTTCTGAGATGCTCATTTGTGCAGCCAGGTTTCCGAACGTCATTTTTCAGGCGTGCTTTACTAAACCCTCAATAATTCACTGACATCCTCTCCAAAGTCCAGCCTTCACACCAAGCCCAAGCCAGGCACGTTCCCAGCAGCATTACACACAGTAGCAGCAACACTCACTCGCTCCTAACACCAGGCTCTGCCTCTCTTTTATTTCTCTATATCATTATGTTGATGTAATAAATATGCAGAGGAGCTCCAGGCACCGTCCGTTTCCTTTGTTTGAAATGTTCTCCCAACTGGATATTATCGTATGATTATATACATGCCAGAGAAATAGCTCCCTGTGTCAGTGCTGCCTTTATACTGCATCTCTGCCTCCCCATCTTCCCTTTCGTGTTTCCCATCCCACATTCACACGCTTCCAGATCACGGCTAGCCTGTATTTTACTCCCCTGCTGCAACTGCTCTTGGTAAGGGAAGTCTTGATTATACGTTACGGCCAAATGACTGAAATCATAGGGGGAAAAAAAAAGAACACAGAGGAGCATTGCCTTGAGGTCAACATGAAGTCAGAGCCCTCTGGTTGGGAAGTCTTTGCCAAGGGCTGGTGGGCACCTCCCGTAAGGATTTAACCTCCATCCAGGGAAGATCCAGCCCAAGGTGAACTGAGTGAAGGGCAAAATCTTACAAACGAGTTGAAAAATTCAGGCACTGGGAAGATTTCTGCCTAATTCCAGCAGTGGGAAAATGTATGAGCGGGGAAGTCATATTTATATAAGTCAAGGAAAACAGTTTCCTCCTTCGGCAGGAAGCAGAGGTTATTCTCAGAGCTTCAGCAAAAGAACAAGAAATTAAATGAAGTGCTGGCAGCGTAAACTTGTTTTATTCCTGTGGTTTTACAATCTCTGAGTCAAAATAAACACATTTTCAATCTCAGGAGAATTATTACGGTAATAATGGGCGGGGGGACGAGTTTATTTACAAGCTCCAATTGAATTGTTTAGTGCCTTATGTGAACTGAAACAATAGATTCAGGGCAAGAAAATAGAAAACTATGCAACTGTCTGATTTGATTCTTCTGTTATTGGGTGCTCTGATGCAGCAAGGCGAGACTGGGCAAACCTCTGGGGGCTCCCAGCAGGAGTTTGCCTGAGAGAAGGGCAATGATCAATATTACAACACCAAACTTCTTTTGGTTAAGATTTTTAATAGATTTTAATGGTGTTATCCCTCCTTAAGCCTGGGGTGAGCTCTGAACGGTGGATACCAAAGCAAGTGCTCCTGGGTGAGGGCTCCCATAGCAGGCATAATGTAATGTTAGTTTGCATTGCCCCATGATTAATTAAACGACAATGAGAAATTTCAATCCTCATACTCTGAGGATCTTTCAGTTTATGTCTTTCTCTGAATTTTTGTCTTTCCTGTGAAATTCAACGGTGTTGCAAAGGCAATACTTTTTGGGTTGAATTCCTGTCTACCTTTATGTATGTCTACATACCTAAACCATACAGTCCAAATGAGTGGAAGGGTTAGCTATTTATCTAGTATATATCTGTATATCTGTATGTATATATATAGTATATATATATGTGTGTACATATGTGTATATATATGTGTATATATGTATGTGTGTGTGTATATACACACACACACACACACATATATATATATATATAGAGGAGCCTATCCCAGGCTTAAGGAGGGACACCACTATTAAAATCCACATATACACACATATTAATCTAATATATATATATATTAGATAAATGCCTAACCATTCCACCGATCTACAGTGCATGGTTTTGGCATTTAGACATATACGTATTTATCAGCAGCATCACACAGTTCTTGAGAGCTGTGTCTACAGCAGACAAGAGCTGCATGTACAAGGCCAACCAAATGTCACTACAAGAAATAACTACAGGCTGTACTTGCAAGGCTAAATACAAGATGCAGTTACAAGAAATAGCTACAAGAGGTAGTTTCAAGGGAAACTACAAGAGGTTGCTACAAGAATAAGTCCCAAAAGTAGGTACAAGGCTCTTGGCAATGGGAGTGTGAGATGCTCAGGAAGAGGAGCTGGTATGTGGATGCCAGGATGGGGATGATGCAATCATAGCCAGACCTGAAGCTCTTTGCAAAACTCTTGCCTTTCACTGGCATACTGGGAGACAAAGGCAGCTAGCAGATAAGTGAGAAAATCCTGAATTGCTTACTCCTTTCAAACCCAAATAGGGCCAGAGGAGCAGTTTGCCCTTCACAAAGCAATTCCCGGGCTTAGGCTGCTGTTTAGAGGGTAGAGGTTAAACTTGGAAGCAAGCCTGTAATTTTTATAAACAAGGCTCATATTTCCCTTCTGGAAATGTATATATGGAAACCCACGTATGCGTGAAGTCTAAGACATGCACAACAAGATCATTGGAGCCTCGTTATCTTCACTTTTGTTCTGTTTTCCTGGTGCTTTTTTAATCCCCATACCGGTATTGCTTTGGGATTGACTCCCTTATCCAGGACAAGCTTTTCAGAGGGCTGAAGGGCTCTTTGTTCTCACCCCTCGGTGCGGTTGGCCGTGACGTCCCTGGGGTGTGCTTCTGCTCTTCCAGGGGGCCAGAGGCAGAGAGGAAGAGGCAGAGGATGTGAACTCCCATGTTGGAGAACAAAGAGAGAGAGAGGAGGACCTGTTTACTCGCCTGCTGAATGCTCCCCAGCAAATGGGAAAGATTTCCATGTGTTCAGGAGGAAAAAAAAAAAGAAAAAAAAAAAGGGGGAATGGGAGAGGGGGTGTAAGCTGTCAGGGTGCCATGGCACTGGGTTTCTCCCATTGAGCAAGACAGCGGCAGGGTCTGCAGACCTCGCTGCCTTCATCACCGTCTTGGTGCTTAGGTGAATTCTTCAGACTTGTGTGGGAGTCACTTACGGGACTTCCAGGTAAAAAAACCTGTTGGCTCCAGTGAAGCTTCGCATACCATGGCAAGGAATGTAAATATATCAGTGCCGGTGGCGCTTGGGAGAGAGCCACGGCCATTCCCAGGCACGTAGGGCTGGAAAGGACCACCTACGTCACGGGGCTCAGTCACCAGCTCCTCACAAACACCTTTCGCAAGCTGGTCAAGCACCAGCTACTCAGTTTTTTCCTGGTTAGTCTTGCAGCTGCTACCCCTCACTTATTAAAAGTTTGGACAAATATTGGAGTAATTCACTTTGCCTCAACATTTGTTTAACTAAAAGTTCACAGAGACTTTCTGAGGAGGACCCAGAGTCCACCTTATGCACATGCCATCACTTTTCCCTTTTTTTAATAAGACTAGTAAAAAATGCAGCTAAGATGCATATTCACTTGTTGCATAACTGTTCCAAAATGCAATGTGGAGCACAGTGATAGGACAGGGGATAATGGTTTCAAACTGAAAGAGAGTAGATTTACATTAGATAATAGGAAGAACTTATTTTCTGTGAGGTTGGCAAGACATTGGCACAGGTTGCCCAGAGAAGGTGTGGAAGCTCCCTCCCTGGAAGTATCCAAGGCCAGGTTGGACAGGGCTTCAAACAACCTGGTCTAGTGGAAGATGTCCCTGCCCACAGCAGCAGGGATTGGAACTAGATGGTCCTTATAGTACCTTCCAACCCAAACCAGTCTATGATTCTATGATTCTATGATTCTGTGATTCTACGATTTTACTTTTGCTTGTGTTCTTGAGAACATACATGTGGAAAGGATTTTGCACTTGGTTGTCCATCATGGGGAAGGAACACAACAATAATTTCACAGCACTTCTCTCCATGTCTTACATCCCTGGTGGTCCACAGCTGAAGCCTGAGGACCGCTGGGTTGGTGGTTAGTGTGGCCAGCCAAGGGCTCTTGCCTTCTGTGCCCAATCCATCAGGTTGTTGTGAATGATTGAATCATTAAAGTGAATAATTTGTTGTAATACAAGATCAACTTAAACATCTTCTGCATTTTCAAAATGGTGTTGCCTCCACCACCTCCCTTGCCTGAATTATACAGTCAAGGTGTGAGCCAGATCTTGGAGCTGATCTGTGGTATAAACAATATTTTTAGAGGGAGAAAAAGAGAATTAATTTCAATGAAGATAATCTCACCACAGCCCAACATGCAGCTGTGAAGAATAGACAAGCCCTAGGCACTGGGAAAGGGCAGGAAGGAGTCTCTTATTTTGTTTCTTTTTGCAAGCAGAGCCACGATGAAAACACACTCAGTGATGGCCTGAAAACAAGTATTTCAGAGGCATGTTGTGAAGCTAACACAGTTGTAGGACTGAGCTCCAGTGTTGCAGCCTGCCCCAGTGATTGTCCTGGGGCAACAGCAATGGGACCTGGGGGTCCTCATGACTCAATGAAACTGGAGCGAGTTAACTTGCATTTATTGTGGATTAAGGTGAGGACATGGACTCAAGCAGCCTCCACTCAAGAAGCCAAGCAATTAGTGCTGTCCTTGCCTGGTGGGAACCTGCTTGAGAGGTCGTACCCACAGAGAGGGTGGACGGTGGTTATCTCAAGGTCACACACGCAGGAAGCAACCAGGACGACGTGAACTCTGTGTGAGTGGGAGCTGCTGGCGGGGCTATCGGTGCTTCCCAGGTCAGGCAGGACATGCAGGGAGTCACCCAGCCCCAGAACGAAGCAGGAAGAAGTGAAGATGGTGCCAGAAATCCTGGCAAGAAAGTTCAAAGTCTGGCCAGAGCAACCAGCCCTTCTCAACAAGGGGAGACCTGAGGTGCAGCAACGCCGATCCAGAGCTTGACCCTTCACAAGTCTTAAAACCCCACTGCTTCCTCTTAACGCCATACCCAGGCTTACCCCACCTACCCCTACACCCTTCCTGTACCTTCAGATGTCAAGGTCAGGATTAACTTTTTTCACATGAAAGAGCCCAAGGACAAGTGTATAACTGATGGGCTCCAGGTGGTTTTTTTTGCCAACATTTAACAGGAGTGTCCTTGCCTTGTAGAACCTGCCCTGTTGAGGCTGAAATTACAGAAGCCTTTGGTGTCTTTTTTGCTTGATGTTCATGTGTTTCTTCATCTGAGAGCATCCTAGTCCATGAAGGAGCTCACAAGCAAATAACAGCAACTGTAATAAAATCAGCACCAGCATCTGGATCTTCTTGAGGGTGAAAACAAATGATGATGTGGCTGCACAGCCATAAAATCAACAGCAGCTTTCCAACAAATGCCAGAGGACAACGACTTTGCTGGAGCACCAGCCATCCGACTTTAAGGGTTAAAGTCGCAAGCTGACAAAAGCCTTAATGTTTTTACGGCACACAGACATGTAACATACAATACAGGACAATTTGTTCTATTGATGTCTAAAAATGCTTAATGGAGAAACAGGCTGTTAAAATACAGGATACTTTATAGGTTAGCTCTTCTCCATACTTCATCCTCTGGTATTTGCCAAGTAGGCAGAGCATCAGACTTCAAGTCACATTTAAGCTTCTTTAGAGCAGTTTTTCCACTCAAAGCTCAGCTAAAAGACATACATATTAATGAAAAGGAGTCATTCATTCTTGTCACACATTTTGTCCTCAGAACAGTTGCAAATCCTGCATATCATCTTTTTTTTTCCTAGTCGAGGGGAAATAAAACAGCTTTTATATAGTTACACAATTGTCCACAGTCTTTTCCAAGAAATGCCCCCAAAATGGAAAGCAGGTGGCTTTCCTCCACATCAAGTTTCTTCTTCTGCACAAGAACAAATAAGCTACATCTCTTTCTTCTGCTTAGAAAAAAGCCATAAGCAGTATGTCTGCTAGATGGGTCCTGTGAGCCAGAGATCTGTTGGATGCGGGTTTTGGTGCCTGTACTAGCTGAATCTGTCTACAGTGTCTTCTAACTAAATTAACCAAACTTTCCTGCTTTCCTACTGTCCCACAGCAACCTTGGCATCCCATCTTTTCTTTCCATCGCTGTGAATTTGTCAAGTTCTCTGGATTTCTTTGACGCCGCTGTTGGCTTGGGAGTGTCAAAGCTGAAGAAGAAAACAGAGGACATCTTCAGGGATGTTCATGGGGATGGAGGAGATAGAGTTTATTGCTTGTTTCAAAGAGACACCTGGGAAGTGCAGAGCGTAAGAGGAGAACTACTCAACAAAATAATCACCGCTGCAGGACTCTGGGCCCGAAGCTCCCTGGGATTTCACTGAGGATTTGCTTTGTTAATTCTGAATCTCTTCATTAGCTCAGAAGCCTCGTTGGTGGGAACATAGTCAGCAAAAATGGACCACTCTGACACGTAGTTTTTTTACATCCAGGTGGATCCTAGCCAAGCACGCAGTCACACCATTACTTCAGACATGGGTTATCAGCAACGCACACAAAAATGCAGGGTTAGAGAAGCAGCTTTCTGAAGAAGTGTTGCTGATAAACCTGGAAATACTCTCGGACCTCCCGTGGCACAGGAACAGCCAGGAATAGTTAAGCGGGTGCCAAAGCAAAACCCTTGACCTGAACAACTGCAAATTTCAGAGACATTTAAAATAAAATCTCAGACTGAACTCAGAGGCGTGAGAACAGGATAGAAAATTAGGCTGATATTAATGAGGCACCAAATGGGTCTGAGTTTAGTTCAGGGTGAAATTTTAGGACCTTCCTGGCTTTTCTGGGTTATTTTCTTTTTCAGAAGTGCTCTAACTCAGTGAGAAGTACTTGGTGGACACCTTCAGCTTGTTCTCCGCTTGACAACATAGCATCCCTCCTAGATAAACCAGCCTGCACCACCCTTATTTACTGTGTCAGCTAATGCAGGGACAAAAAGCAGATGGGACAGTTCCATCTTGCTGGTTTTTCCTCCCACCTTTCTTCTTCATGGCCTGTCACCAATTCCATTTCCCCCCTCTCTCTTCCCTCCTGACTAAAGCAAAACATCTGCCGCAGTTTTAAGATGCTTTGGGCTTTTGAAGGCTGTTACCAGCAAAGATAGCACTTGGCAGGGAGGGAACCTGAGCAAGAGCCACAGCAGGTGAAGGATTTGAAGGGTTTTAATTCCCCTGTTCCCATAATCAACTGCCACGACCACGGAGCCGTCTGCGGGAGGCAGCAGTAATGGTTTCCAAACTGAAAAGAGATCTCCGGCAGGCTGGAGTGGGGCTTGGCCCCTGTCCCCTTGAGCTCTGCAGAGCTCAGCTGGTGACTAGTCGCTGCGTCACTCCTTTCTGATTAAATTCCCATTAAGTTTAAAATAATAATACGTCCTTAGCAGAATAAGAAACTATGGAAGAAGAAAGAAAAAACGTCTTTGTGTTTTGGTTTTTTTTTTCGCCCAGTGGTGAACTAAGGGCCAACCCTGTAAAAGCATATTAGAAAAATGGCTCTAGGACCACGCTTTTTTTTTCTGTTAAAGTGTAAGGCTTATTCTTGCATTTGCTATGACCACAAAATCCAGATTCACTGGTGAGTTACGACTCTTTATACGATTATGACAATGAAAAATGCTGAACAACGTACATAAATTATTACGTGCGAACTATACGGTACAGAAGCACCCAAGTCTTTCAGCAGACAATTTGTCAAAAGGGGGTTGATCAGAACAACCTGCATATTTCTGTCCGAGATCTTTGGTCTGACATTTTGTTCTCCCAGCTATCTGACCCTTTTTTTTTCATTATCTGTCGGCTCATTGCTCTGTGCAGGAACCAAACAGATGAAGCATAAGGGGTCACCAGGTATTTTGGCAGCCCCAGTCAGAGCATGAAAGAAAAGTTAGATATAGGTCCATGTCACTGGACCCCAGGCCAGGAAGGAACCACCACGTTTACCATCAAGATTTGCCTGTACACTCAAGGCCAGTAGTTACTATGGCAGCAATATTAATAATTATATTACTAATACAATTTCTCAGCTTATATCCAGGAAAGTGGTGAAGTCACCATCCCTGGAGGCATTTGAAAGACGTGAAGAAGAGGTGCTCAGGGACACAGTTTAGTCGTGGACCTGGCAATGCCACGTTAACAGCTGGACTTAGGATCTTAAAGGTCTTTTATAACCTGAACGATTTTATGATTTTATGAATGTTTCTTCTCCATTAGCTCTTATAGTCTGCTGATCACTGGGGAGGGAATACTAGTTAGTGTCTGGGCCAATGATCATATCTTACCTGTTTTAGAACTGAAATTGAAGAAATGATGTTAGAAGCTCTCCTTACCGGATCAATCTGAAACTTTTGGCTAAACGTGAGATACATTTTTTTACTTCATTTTGAGAGCTATATAATCTTTTTGGGTAACCTTTTCTTTTAGTTCAAGTCAATTTTTGAAGCTGAAACATTATGAAAAACAGATCTGAAACACATGAGCACTGAGAAGACAACCAAAATGAAACATTCCAGCATTTCCATGGCCAATCTTTGCATTTAAGAAACACTGATAGAAAAGTGAGGATATTTTCCATGGCTAGCATTTCATTTTTTCACACAAACTTTTCACCACATTTGAATACGTTCACAGTCTTTCTCTTCCCAAAGCCCTATTTTGAGGGATGAACTTATGACAGAAACTCCCATCACCAACCTCCGTGGTTTTAACTGCCCCAGACAGGGAGTAGATGTGGCTGAGCCACTTGGGTCTGCCCTACTTACCCTCCATCAGCCAACACCCCACCCAGATCCCCCCAAATTTTATGTGATGAGTAGCGATGTAGAGTACATCATGGTCCTGGTTGAAAGTGGAGGAGCTGATGAAATTACGGAGGTCATACAAACCATAACAAGATGCGGGGCTACTAGTACCAGGCTACTTGATGCTTGGGTCCAACATATACGAGTAGGTAGCAGAACCACGAAGACTGGCAAATACCTATTTTTGTTTGTGGTTGTTCATATTGTTTCCCTCCTCAAAGCTAATTCAGATCAAAGGCAGGTTACCTGGGATTAGCTGAAGAAAAAGCAAAAGATGAGGCTGTAAATCATCTGGAGATCAGGTTGAATTCCTCAGGACCACAAGGTTGGGGTCAAAGACATGAATGCAGTGTGTAATGGCATTGCTTATCACCCCAGTGCCGTATCCCAGAGTTATTAGTGGCCTCTGGCATGCAGTGACAGTAACATCAGCTTCAGGAACAACCCAATAAAAAGAGACTCCCTGCACAGCCAGGTCCCTTGTAGGCATCACAGCTGCATTCGTGACTCCCAAAGACATGACACTGGTTGGCCACTGTTTTCACAATGTGTTTCCTCCATTGACATGCCTAGAAGGACACTAATAGCTCCCCTGATGCTTTGGCTCAGATTATTATGGTATTAGAGAGCAAAAGAAAGCTCCTCAAAGTCCTGGGAAACTCTACCTAGTACACACCACGAGGCTGATAACACTGCCCTCTGCAACACATTGGCACGGGGCAGAAGGAGCGGAACTATTAATCTTTCGTAATCTAGCTGGAATTAAGTGACAGTGATGGAGCACTTTGTAATGTACTTCCTGAAACCTCATACAAACGAAGGAAGTGACCACCCTTGACCAGATTTCTGCTCATGTTGCTTGTTTCCCTGTCTGCATTACTCATTTTTTCCCTTTTGCAAGCAGCTCTGACCCCACTTTAGCAGGGCTAATCAATTCATACTTACCCAGCCTGTGAGAACGATGATCTGGAGGGGCCGGGAGGCTCACTGGGGAGTGGTTTGAAAGGTATCATCGAGCTGAGAACCTCAGTGCAGAAAGGTCTTCAATGTAACAGGAAGGCAGCTCCGGAGGGGCTAGCCCCAAGTCCCTGTTGCTTGAGGAAATCTGGCCAGTGGTGCCCCAAAGCATCAGGCTTTTCTGGGCACACCAAGAAATGCTCTCCTTGGGCTGTCCCTATGACATGGAGATGTCCAGCATTCCCGGTGGCTTTGGTTCCTCCTCAACAGCAGAGATATGTTGTTCAGCAGAGCTGACAGCTGCACAGGAGGCACTGGAGCCTTTCACATCTTGCATCCTTCAGGCCACGCTGGGGAGAGGATGGCTTTATTTTTGGAAAGCGTCACTTGAGCTCTATTGTCCTGGTGTATCCATGTTACAAAGCCTTGTTGGGGACCCATCCCTGCCTCACGACAGGCTTGTGTAACCTTCTAGCAACACTACTGTTGAAAAGGGACCATGACCCTCCCTTTGTGGAGCAGCATTGCATTGCCAGCCGGGAGCTCTGGCAGACAAGCCCCGGCAAGCTTATGAACTCCCGGTCTCCCACCCAACGAGCTGGCCATGAACATCCCCCAAGGGCTCACGCTGAAGAGTCAGTGTGAAACAAAAAAGAGACCACAGATTATGGCCCGTGGGAGCTTCAAACCACGCCAAAGGCGAGAGCCAATGGACACTGTAGCCATAGAAGGACATATTCAAGAGCTAGTTCCCAGAATCCCGGCCTTGGCTTCAAGGGGTGGCTTTGGAAACACATTCAGTCTGACAGTCTGTGTGGGCTCTGCCTCTGGCATCGGGGCTGGCAGGAGGAGAGAACTGCAGGAGGAATGGAGCTGAGAGAAATCCCTTTGCTAACCTGGCCCAGGGCGTCATGCAAGCATGGGGACAAAGACCTGGTCTGCAATGAGGTGGCTACAGAGAGGGAGCTGAGGTCACACAACGATGCCATCGAACAGCATAGTGAGATGTCTCACCAGTCAGCCCAGCCCTCATTAATATCACCAACAGCTGGTGTTCCATCACTAGCAGCAGCTGGTTCATTACATCTCAGCTCAGGTGTGGGCTTTGATTTTTTTCATCTTTTCCCGCATCAAACTCCCAGGTACCCTGAGCAGGAGGGAATTTGAGAGAGGCACACCCCTGGGCACTGGCTCCGAATTTGGCCACTCAGGCCTGACATGTTTCAAAACAAAAATCACCTTATCAGTGGTCTTTTGTCCTCCTCCTGCATCCTGGAGCCCATCACTCAGCAAAGAGCCACCTCTGATCTTCACAAATGTGGATTCACTCGCACAGCAGGGGAGGGTCAAAATCTTGGGCTGCCTGGTAGTCCTTTGTTATCTTTTTTTTCTTTTTCATCTTCTTTTTGTCTTCCCTCACCTGTTTAAATCTCCGCTTGCTTGCTTCCTGAATCAAGAAGATGTAAATATTTAGTAAAGGGTTTAGGCTACAGTGCAGTGTCTTTTTGCCAGTTATTGGTCTAAATAATGCAGGAAAAGCTCCTGCATTGCAAGTCAGGCTCTCCATGAAATGTGTAGAACAGGAGAGGTGCGAATGGAAACCTTGGTGGCAGTAGGTGTTGTTTTTCTAAATATTCCCCATCAATAAGCACGCAGCCTCTCAGTGCTGTGCGGTCCTACCGAGGTCTTTGAACCATATTTCTAGGATTTCTCTAAAACAGGGGCCTCAAGCTTTTAAACAAAAAGTGAGCTGGGGAATGGTTTCTTTACCAAGAGATTTGAGCGAATCAGTGCTTTTCATCTCATTTTCTTTTTTTTTTTAATGGACATCTGCTGGGGTTTGTATTTTTTGAGTCATGGGGGTGAAGGGGGTTGAGGGCGAAAGAGAGGTTTGCAGACAGGGTGAGCACAACATATACTGGAAAAAATCCCGGATGCTATAAATGGGAGCCCCCTAACAGTGCAGCTCATCTGAAGCAAAATGAAAATATCAGGCATCCAAGAAACATATGTGCAGATGGCTTAGAGCCCAGTCTCCTTACTAGGGCTCTGCATTAAATAAAATGCACCGGGTCACGTTGCTATAGATATAAGAGATTACTGGGTGCAGTGTGCACTTCTCTGTGAAACTGCAGGTTTTGAAACAATTGGAAATACAGACCTTGTTTATGGATCAAGCAAATTGCTTCAGTCAAGCAGAACAGCCTGTTGGCTTTTTTTAATACAGTATTTTTGCTAGAGCTGGGGTCAGGAGGCTCATCTCTATGAGGTTTCACTGCAGACACTGCTCAGAAGGCGAGCAGTCTCAACAGCGACGTGAGAAGCAGCATCCAAGAGGGCTATTGACTATGACCTGTATTTTTGAAGGATGATATGAATCAATCCAGAGCCTTGGCAAGACCTCGCAGTTGGGGCTTGTGCTTTCAGCCAATGTCAATTATGTCATTACTGAGCCTGCAGAAGCTATTACTAATGTTACTTTTACAGTTCACTGCCGACCAGAGAAAAGAGTTTTTCACACTGTTGTCGTTTTGTTGGAGCAAGACTATACGATTCGCAGATGGCTTTCCTTGCCAGATGTAGCCTCGCAGGACGGCAGTTTGGGGTTTACAAGAGGTTTAATGAAAACTTGGCATTTCCCCAACTTTTTGGCAAATACTCTTGGGCTGTCGACTCACGCAAGCCCGTCAGGATCCTAAAAATGTCTAATGACTTGTTCTCACCAAACGAGGAGGTGAAAAGTTTTACCTGAGAAACAAAACCCAAACGAGCAAACCAATACCCTATCACGCTGGGCCTGAGCTCATGATCACCGTGGTCATTGAAAGCTCTCACTGCACGCTGGATTGGTTCCCAAGTCTTTGCTATTGCTCTTGAGGGGTCCAACGTATTTCTGCTGACATGGAACATTGACGGTGAGTAGGGGGGTGGAAGTAACATCCAGGTGTGTTGAAAATCACATCATCCTTACTTTGATGTCAACTGCTCTTTTTTTCTTTCAGTTATAACTTTGCTGCTTTGTCCCAAGGTGAGGGGTTTTTGTTGTTTTTTCTTGCTAGCCTTTCCACTTGGTTGGTTTCTTCCTTGATGATATGAGCAGTTCATTAAAATCACGCTAAAGAAATTCTCAGGTCTGTGTCTTTAGCTGCAGGACATCTCTTGTACTCAGCACAACCAAATGGTGCAGAAACAACTAGCAGCTCCATCCACAAGGTAGAAACTCTTCACATTATTTGAGTTTTCAGGTGTATTATTTCCTCTTGTCTGTTCACGAATATTTGTGCTCAGTGAGACTTGGCATAGCACGCTGTCATTTTAAGCATAATTTTTTCTCAGCTTATCAGTCTGTCCATTTTCCATTCCTACCACCCAGGACTGATATTCATCCTGGTCTAAACTGCCAAATAGAGTCAGCTGGACTGATTAGGCGCTGACGTTTCTTCAGTTATGGTTTGGATAAGAAATGAGTTCCTAGGTCCCAGTAGCCTCAAAACATCTCAAGCCTCAGGGGTGCAGTGTGTGCAGCAGTGAGATGGAGCACAACGGTGCCTGCACCTATGAAGAAATGCATTTGAGCCATTCAGAAAACCAGCTCCAACAAACAAATCCTGAAACATCCTTCACACCATGTCTCAAAATGATGGGCCTGTCTCATCTGTGGCCTTTAGCAGTCTCCCATAACCAACTGCCTTTGCCTCAGCTTGTTTTCTACCTGCCTTTAAATATCTTCCTCCTGAGTCTAACTTGAATGGTACATTTTTTACCACTGTTGGTGCACAACCCAGATGATTGAATTCTCTGGAGGAAGGAGGAAGTAGCACTTTACATCCATGTGGCAAAGGGATTAGTAAAACGGCTGGAGAAGTGTAATCATGGAGATGTCATCCTTTTTCCACTGACCTGAGGTTTGGATGCAAATTTGATATCTAACATGCTTTAGTGCTCCTGGGGATCCATCATCTTCAGACTTAAACAGGGTTATTCTGACTTCTTTTTGTGCGAGATGCTCAGGGACTTTACAGAAATGGAGTTCATTTCACAAGATGCGGATTGAATCAACATCCCTGAGCACCATGTGTCTCCCTCTTTTTATTTGGGTGGTTGCATGATGGAGTTGTAGAACACATTAGGGAAGATATAAAGGACTGTAAATCTTCCTCCCTCTCTCTCCAAAAGGAAAAAAAAATTGAGTGTCAGGATTGCTTAAATGAGATTTTGAATAATTTTCAGTGTTACAGAAGAACTTTGGATAGAATCAGAAGAAACCGAGTGGTTTGTGAAAACTAGTCTTAAAAAAATTCCACGTGTCTTGTCATAATACACTGGCTTCCTGGCCTGGAAGGGGTATTGCTCATGAAAGACCCCAAAGCTGCGTAATAATCCCTACTTTATGTAACAGAAAAGGCTTAGTATAGCAGTAGCCCTAATAATAATACCTTCAGCTTGA